>JAUMJJ010000054.1:0-600000 GCA_033556795.1 Tapera naevia | reverse complement strand
GTGACTCCTCCCACAGACAGAAAATCCTTGTTGTAGTGGCTCTGCTGAAAACATACAGCTAACAGTAATGGCTTTGGATTTTTTTTTTGTTTGGCTTTTTTTTTAAAAAGATAATATGGTCCTCTATATTCACAACGTGCCACAAAATACTCACTGCCTCACATTCTATACCTAAACTCAAAAAAATTGTCATGAGATGCGAGCAGTGTGTGTTAAATCATTCTCTGTTGCAACAGCCAAGATTTTCATAAGCATTTTCTCAAGTTATCAGATCTCTTCCTACAAGTTTTCTGCCACTATCTGTATCATTCCAGAGCCAAAAAAAACCCCACAGATGAAGTGACAGCCATTGTACGGGCACTGTTCAAAGGCATAGTCAGAGACCTGATAAGAACAATCAGTGCCTGAAGTAACAAACACGCCGACTGATTCAGTTGCCTCTTTATTGCCACAGGATAAGACTAATACAAAAATTAGCCACAAGATTCTGCAAGTCTAAATTTACAATCAGTAACTCCCACTCTACCCCCTCTAGCAGTTTTTTTTTTATGGGTCCCCGTTGAAGCAGCCTCTTCCAAAACTGACAGGTGCTTAGCCCCATCCCTCACTCCAACATGAAATTGTGTTCTTTAGAAGAGAATTAAAATTGATACAACTGCTTTTAAAAATCAATTTAAATGGAAATAATCACGGCAATAATGGCAGCACTGCTTTGGTAATACTGTTTGGTTAACTTCTGCTACAAAAACAAGGATACGAGCAAAACATACAGGCATAAAATACAAGGTGAAAATGGCAATAGAGATCTGCAGGAAGAAACAATATACAGTACACCTTTAAAGTGTATGTGCTTACAGACAGCACTGAGTACTTAAAGAAAACTGTTCCCATGGAGCAGGTACTATTAGGCTTTTCCTCTTCCAACTGCAGTAAAAGAAAAAGTGGCCATTCACCTCCTGCCTTAGCTGAAGATTTGCAATGGCTTCTAAAGATTCCCAAGCCAAGCTTTACAACAAATTACAAGATTGTATTTCTGAACTCTGCTTTGGGAGAAGCCTGTTAACATAAAAGGATGCCAAAGTAGATGGATATCCATAGGGAAAACAAAGACTTTTCCATTTCATAAATTTCTTCCATTATGTACTCCAAAGAGGCCTAGAAGAAGACCAGGTAAACTATTCTCTCATTTTATTCTCTATTGTCAAAACATAAAAATACTTCCCTATTCTCCTATGTATTTCAATATGTGTATAATATATTCAGCTACAAAATCTGTAATGCAGACCAGATGAGAAGAAAAAAATGCAGATAATCAAACTGAGGGTGTTAAGAGTTTCAAACATGTAGTTTTAATAAGTAACAACAAACTGAGCAAATTCAGGATTAAGAGGTGTTTGAACCCCTGAATGTGAACACAGGTAAATTCACAGAGGTCTTACAAAATCATTCTCAGAAAGCATCTGCTCCAATCACTGCACCAGCCAAACAAGGAACATGAGGCAGCCCAAAGGGCAGCTTGTTCTCATGCAACAGTAACTCCAGCAGATGGAACTCTGTCTCAAGGCCAAGGAATGAAAGTTTTAGTACCTCCACATTGCAGAAATAAACATCTACTGAGATGCCAAACTTTTCCACTTATGTATTCTTTATTTGGTATGACAGCCTCACTCAGTTACTTGGAAAGACTAATGAGACTGTATACTAACTGAAGACAATAAATACCAACCAGTGAAACCCAAGCAGATTTGGAAGGACTATTTTAATTTACATGCAACTAAGTTGCAAGTCTTAGAAGTACTTCTACATTTTACTGCATATAACCACACTACACAATCCAATTCAAAATCATGCCAAAAGACATGGAAAAAAATTTTACTTTCAAAAAAGAGTAGCCAGGCACAGATGTGCAGGCACTTTTACACCAATCTACTGATGTAAAACCAACAAGTAGCTTGTAAACTTCCTAACCTCATATCGTGACTATTTCCGCACAAGTCAATAGCAAAAATACCACAGTAGTTACAGAACTACTTCAAAAGCAAAGAATCCTTTCCTTCACTGAAAATTTCAGCCAAAAGACCACATTTTTTAAATCAATTTAAAACCTCTGTTCTTAGAACAAGACGGTTCAGAAAGGAATGACTGGCTGAGACATATAAAATAACTACAAAGCCATCTACAGAAGAAGGTTTTGAGGAGAAAATCTGTAGCACACGTACATATACCAGTCAGATAGGATATTATAAAAATTACATTATTAAAGATGTAACAACTGTATTTATGGCTGTTACTGCCACATCGGTAAAGTCTGCAGTGTGTAAAATTGTGAGACTACACTTCTGTGACAACTTCCAAATAGGGGCATTTCATACCAATTTCTGAACAAGAGGAGAGACTGGTTAGAAATTACGTGTGTATTTTAGTTTACTCCAATGAAATCATGCTGTAATTTCAACAGTAATGAATTTATCACAGATTTTAACAAATTAAGTTGCAAAAGGGCAGCAGATCATGAGCCAGCTATCTGAGCAACACAGAGGAAAGCGCACTGCCCAGCTGCTACGTATCAAAGACTGCCCTTCACAAGATATTCTTCTCAAGGCAAAGAACAATCTCTGAACTCCACAGCTGGAAGATGTGTTCTGCATGTGAAATAACCAGATTCAGCCATTCTTGCTGCTTTCTTTCATATTCCCCACAGAACAATCCGTTTGAGAACAGTGAAGCGTCATGCTTGGTGCATTGATAAGTACGTCAAGATGAAACCACTGACTGCCTTAATGTCAGTTTGTTGCTTATAAAACACTGAGGCTGCTTAATGTTCAGGAATATATATGTCTTCTCTGGATGTCAGTAGCAATTAAATTTTCAGATGACTTACCTAGAGA
Source organism: Tapera naevia (assembly GCA_033556795.1). Classification (NCBI taxonomy): domain Eukaryota; kingdom Metazoa; phylum Chordata; class Aves; order Cuculiformes; family Neomorphidae; genus Tapera; species Tapera naevia. The sequence goes on along the minus strand of JAUMJJ010000054.1, from coordinate 597,112 downwards.
AGTCTTAACAGGCACTATTGCAGGTAAGGTTTATTGTGCCTGAAAGAAATAATTCAGTCTAGGGTGAACTATCATTCAACCAATAATTTCCAACGTCTTCCCTATCACGTTCCAAGCTCTTTCAGGGAAATAAAATTCTGCTCATCTGGAAGATAACGGGACTAACCTTTGCTACCATCATTTTGTATAGAAAAGGCTACAAAAAAGATACCCCAAACAGTTCCTAAAATAAGGGGCTGTGCCAGGTAAGTATAGTAGCATAGAACTATAAAAATCGATTATCCTTTTCCTTGAGGTCAGGAAGTAACCCTACTTGCAATAAGAAAATTTTCAGAACTGCTGATTTGATATTTTTACATTACCTAAAAGCAGTTTTTCTAAAAGTTTTACTGTAGAATATAGGAGTTGCAAAGTGGAAACAATCTGCAGAAAGAAAAGTGATGCAGTGCCTATTTACATCTGAAATTCAAAGGGTCTGTTGGTATATTAGAATGCCACATTAATATAACACAAGTACCACTACTGAGAGAATTTCCATTACAAAAAAAATAAAATAAAAATAAAAATATAAAAATAAAAATAAAAAATAAAAATAAAAATATAAAAATAAAAATAAAAATAAAAATAAAAATAAAAATAAAAATAAAAATAAAAATAAAAATAAAAAAATAAAAATAAAAATAAAAAAAACATAGTTATTTATCTAGGAGTATTTCTAACTTAGATTCTAGGAAAAACTTACAAAACTTTTTACACATCTCTGTAGAATTCTGCTTTAAAAATCTCATTTATCCATCTTTTCAGAGAAAGACTAAAGCTGAAAAATTAACTACAATAAGTTTTCATTTCTATTTCTAAGAGACAGTAATGTTTTCAGTTTCTTAACCCACCCATCTCTAAATCTTGAATGAAAGAAAAGAGACATAACCAAAGCCATTATCATGAATTTTTATAATTTCAGCATCAAAAAAGTTAGGGTGAATGCTGTATGGCACTACAGGTTAGGATTCAATGACTACACACAAGAACCTGGTATAAACAGCCCTACTCTGAAATCACAAAACAATTCTCATCTAATCCAAACATTGCAAAACTCATTACAACAGAGAATCAGCCCCTTGCAAATTTAATTTTAAAAACTGCAGATTTCTTTAGCCATTCTCCAAATTAATTTAAGTAGAAGTAACTGAGCTTCTTAGAATCCTTCAAACCCTACACTGAACAGCTTACCTGGAGACAATTAAAAGATCTTCCCTCCATCTGCCGCTAAGCTGTAGTTCTAAACGTCAGAGTCATTAAACAGGGAAGCATTTTTTCTAATTATTGTTAGTATTCTTTATAATAATGCATTAGTATACACTAACATTAAGAGAGAAGCTAGATTTTATTAAGGCACTTTGATAAGTACTGTATTTCTACTCTGCTTTGCAACACAGACTACAAAAGGAACATTTTAACAACAACAGCCATTGCATTTGGCTGAAAAGGTACAGTAGATGCAGTCTCCTATTCAGGCTACCTGTACCGTAATATAATGCATTCCAAGGAACAATTCACTGACCTATGGCAGCTTCTTTCTATTTTTTTTAAATTTTTATTTCATATAGCCAGCTCTATGCTATTTTTGGAGGGCATTATTCCATTTAAACATACAAGCTATTATAACTTCTGCAAGAATTTTGCAATTCTTAACTATTAGCACACCAAACAGTGCATTATTACAACTACTACTAATAAATGACATGGAATCTTTTTGTGGAATCAATTCTTTATTCCTGATCTAATTCAGGTGAGGTTAAAATATATTGCATGTGGGTACTGATTATGGAAGTCAAACAGGCATATACGAAGTCTGTTCATATAGTAGGTCATTTCATTTCACAGAAGAGTACATTTACAGCTGGATCCAAGAAAAAATCCAACTCCCATATTCAGCTTCCAAAGTAATGGGTGTCAGTGTTGGACCTCTAATTTTATGCATGACTTAGATTATACGCCATCTCTTTTATTCTGCTTTAAACTGTCCCAATTTCCTTCCTTTACCTCCTATATACTTGCCTTCCTCCACTCACTTTAATCAAGAACGTCATTCCCCTTATTATCCCACAGTGGATTCACCTCATTCCTTCTATATTTCATGGAAAAAAGGGACTTTTGCCTTACGTTAACTTATTTTGCAACTAATATTGCTGTAAAACTACATTCTTTTTGCAACAGTAACATCATAATACAAGCTGTCCTTAGTCCCAGGGACAGTGGGTGTTCCAACCATTTCCAGAATATATTTTTCTGTACAACAGTCTTTACTTGTAAATGCAATGGCTCAGAGTTACACAATGTAAACATGCTTAACAAAAAAAAATTATCTCAGATTTCAAATGTGCTGCTTGAGACAAAACCCAGAAGCCATCAGAAAAGTACCACCTTGCTCTAGGTACAGTACCCAACCCCATACCAGATGTCATCTCTATTTGACTAATGTAACAGGAGGGGTATCTTAGTCTGTGGATCAGCAGCATTATCTATATTGACACACCTTACACCTTCATTTCTGAATTTTCTGTATATTATAGGCATCAAAAAAGAACATTTCTTATGATAAAAAAAAATCCTGTTGTATACATAAAGTTACATGCCAGGTAATACTCTGAATTATGCCAAGGACATTTCTATGTCTAGACAGCAGTACAGACAGAACATGTTTTTGTTATTAGACCATAGGTCAAGAAACGTATCGAACTTGTAGCTAAAGCAGAAAAATACTCTCTATTGAAGAGAAATATTATAGATTTTGTTTGTATAATGTATTAGTCATTGCTATGTAAAATAATGTGTTTTGCAATAAGTGTCTTAAGAAGGTAAGAAGAGAAAAAAGGAGGCAGAAAGAGAAAACTGGTGACACAATATAACAAATATTAGAACTGGTGGAAAAGTACAAACCTACTTCAAAGAATTTCTTTTGAATGCAGCCTGGCATATCAAGTTATCAATCAAATCACAGCATTAAGTTATAGAATTAATGAAAACAAATGAAGATAACTCATGGTTTCTTCTGATCATAACAGTGAAAACACTAACAGAATTTTAATTCATTTACGGGTCACACACTGGATGAAAAAGAGTGAGAACACACTGGTAATTAGCCCAGCTACTAGAGCAAAGACAGCCAAATAACTCAAAGATGTTTTTGCTAATGAAAGAACCCATGGTAACACTGTTGGAAATAGATTGTACTTCATTGGCTCAAGTTACATTTTGGTCTGAATTTGTTTTGCTGAGCATAAAGAACTTTCACCACTGTTGTTTAAATTATATACCAATTATCCTATTAATATCCAACTGAGTTAAAATTCTTAAGAATGTAAACAACTACCAGATTAGAAAAGTGAACAAGGCATTTGTATGAAGGAAGTTACCCACTCCTCCAATTAAGAAAGTCTCCTAGAAACTTCCTTAGAAAAAGTATCTGAAATTTCATTAGGGAAATACTGTGTTGTAAAAATTATTTTGTCAGTCATTGCAGGCAAACCTCTCACACCGTTTTTTTGTTAGAAATTGTCAATTCTGTTTATTTTCCTTCCAGCTACACACCAATTTTTAAATATCACAGTAAACAGTAATTACTCAGGGGAATAGAAGATGACATATTTCCAACCATGTTTTCATGAAACAAGCAAAATGTTGGACCTGAAAGTAAAGATCACAGCTTTAAAAATATGAAAGTGAATTACTGGGAAATTATGTATTCTGTATTATGGTATAACAGTAGTAAAGTAAGTACCTTTCCTTTGACCTGGTCTCACCCCTCTAGCATGTGTGCATGTGCAAGTATACAAGTACTGCAATTACATTTAACAGTCCAGCTTTGCTTTTAAAAAACAAAAGTGAAGTTCAAGTTCTCTCAGAGATGAACACTTCTACCCATTTCTACAGAATCCAAACACGGCCCACATGAAATCAGCAGCACTAGAAAAGTCCCCTCTTTCCAAAGAGAAAGACAGGAACACGGGCCCTATCAAAGATATACAAAGAAATCCTGACAGAATATGTAGGTGACAAAAGACTACAAAAAGCACCTTAGACCTCAAAAAAGGCCAAAAAAAAAATAGACCTAGTGTAAAACCAGTGCCTGAGGAACAGTCAGTAAAATGTTACTCACAGGTATACAGTACTCCACCATAGGATAATGCAATTTATGCCCCTTCGCTGTACGGCCAGAAAAGAAACAGCTTTGACAGACGTCGTAGTTGAAATGTTTTAAGCTCCGGTACCTGTGGGGTCATTAAAAAAAGCGATTAGAGCTTCTTAAGTTTAGTTTTAAAGTTTACTTGTTATTAAGCCTCACAAGGCAAGTTACTCTCTGAAATGGCGTCATCTGCTTCTCCACAGCAGCAAGACAAGGCCACAGTGAGTTTGTTGGGTTTAGCTTAGAAAGCACCTTGAAATGCGTGAGGGTGCACAACTGGGATACAAGGCCAACCTTGTGCCACTGCAGCAGCTACAGAGGAAACCCCCAGCTCACAGTCCACTTCACACAACCTTTCTACACTACACAGGTCACAGTACCGAGTATGTAAAAGAAATTCCTGCCTCCTATAGCCATATAGGGAGCCAATGTCAATCATCTGTTGCCCAAGCTTCTTTGAAGCAGAAAATCCTACAGGTATCTGCTTCACAGACAAAGCACGAAGAGTTCATCATATTAAAATTCAAACTGACTTCAAATGATATTCTTCTCTGTCCTATTGAGATAGTAGCTCAGAATATAACACTTATAAACCAAACTAGTTTACTTTTGTGTGTCTTTAAATTCACCAGTTAGTTTAAATGTATTTACACCATTTTGATGCTCAGAAATTCTAAACACATTTCAGAAAATGAGACTTCTGTGAATTCTTAATTTTATGTTATTTTTATAGTTAAAGTTTAAAAATTACATTGACTCATTTATTTTAAGATATAAATAAGGTGACAAACTACACCTATAACCCTTGTATTAAACAGAGCCAACAGGAGCATGGGGGGGTATTTTGCTGTTTTGGTTTGGTTTTGTTTTTCTTAAACTAAAGCTGACTAAAGCAACAATTCAACTCCAGATGCTGTCCACTATCTTTTATGTTATGATTGTTCTGACTGGATGAGGTTATATCATTTGCATGAAACTAAAATGAGCTGAGACAAACTGAATAGCTACTGAATGAAGTCTAAACTAAATTGCTTCCTGAGAGCAGTTTTCAGTAGCAAACCACATTTTTCCCCTGCTGAGTTTTACATTTTGCTTTGGAAGCCAGTATGTGTCTATAAATGTTAAGGTTCACTTTTAAGGACGCTGATGCAACTGTTCATAATCTTTACTCAGAGCCTGTGTATTAAATAGGCACATCTACCTTCTGCTAAGATGTTAAATGCTTTTGTTGTTGCAGATCTCTAACTTGATCGTAGAAATTACTTAGAATGAGCTATTCTTTGTCTTTCTTTGTTTTTTTGTATCTATGCACTCTTTCTCTACACAAAATATTTCAAACAGACAAGATTTATCAGCCCCAGCTTAAGCATCTAAAAGATATTTGAGCTGGAGCTTTGTCACCCTATGTTCCCTCAAGCCTTAATTAAGAAGAATTGGAAAATTTAGTGGAAATACTTTTGGAACTACTTGCATATCTATATTTAGAGTAAAAGAAGAGGGCTGCTTGCTCATTCTTATAAGTCTGACTAAAGCCAGCACGCCTAAAGGTAGGTGAGATGAATCTGACCTCAAGATTCATGGTATTATCCTTTAAAACAACATAAAGAAGGAGAAACAGAAAGTACGGAAAACAAAAATTAGTCATCTGCCTATTTACCTAAAGAAAAGTCTTAGAATCACTTAGAAGAAAGATTGCTTTATATCACTCCTAAATAATACAGTTGACTTCACGACCACAGCAGTGGAAATGGCCAGTTGTGGTTAGCTTTACTCCCGACCTTTGTCTTTTCTCCTTCATTTCATACACTGCACCAATCAATCTGAAAATGCCTGTTAGTTGTAGCACCCACTAAGGGTACCAACTACCTCATGCCCCGTGATGACAATTGATAGTAAAATCATTACAGTTCAGCAGGATAACATGGAGAATATCCCTGGTGCCATTTTTTCTTTTAGAAGTCACAGCTTCCTTTGAACAGATGAAAGTCGGCTTAAGTTCAATGCTTTAGACAGGAACTCTGCAAGTCTAGTCACAGTAACATATCAATATTCATGCTAAGCAAGGAAAAACAGCTGTTGGAGGGTCTTTAATATTGCCTGGCATGAGTTAGTTTCCCAAGCCCTGCGAAGGAGAGCAGACAAACAGCCCTTATTTTCTTTTGATCAGCCCTTTTGGCGTTGTGCTTAGAGAACATAGGGGGTGCATTTATATTTCATTTGCTACCTATTGGATCCACCAATGCCAAAACACGTGATGACAGCCCACCCTGCACACTCATCAGTTACAGGGCCCTTGGGTGTCTCACAGAGGCACCCACAGGAGTCAGAAATGCACTGGTTCCGGCCGTAGTGCGGCCTCACTACACGTGGCAGGAAAACGGTGGGAAAACAAACTGTTACTGGAAGACCTATATAAAAGTGTGGATATTTTCAGAGAAACCTTGAACCCAACTCCCCTCCTCTTACCTAAAGCCGACAATTGGACACTCTTTACAGATGTTGCACTTGGCCTGATGTTTTGCTGTTTCGGCAGCTGCCACGCGGTGTAGAACCGGGAGCCATACCATAGACTGTGGCTCTAAGCGCATCCAATCTATATATTGCTTTACACTTATTTCTGGCTTATTGTGGTTCTGTGGAGGAAAAAAGAAAACACACATCCAAGTTAAAAACAAACCAACATACATAAACAGATTTTCCTTAGAATTAAAAAAAAAACCCAAACCACCTGTGTCAATCCTTTCCATGCCAGTTTAACGTTAAACCATTTACAGGATACAAGAAACAGTGTTGATTAAAATCCAAAAAAACTCAAGTTAGTCAGTAAGAATATAGAGGACTAAACAGCTGTGATAGAGCAGACAGATGGTAACACAGATGGAGTACACAGAGAAGTAGCAATGGAGTCCATAGTAAAGCCATCTTTGGAATGAAAGGACTTGAGAAAGAAGAGAGCATGAAAGCGAAGAACGCTCTGCAGTTCAGACATGCTAAAGACAAAAGTTGTCTTTTGAGTTAACATTGATGCCAAACCACTAAAAGTCAGTAGTGCTTGCATGTGTCTACTAATTGTCATGAGACTTGTGCAATTTTTTAAATTGTATTCTGAGCCCATGGTATTCTTTCAAGTTAGCACATTAAACAAGCACACAAATAAATAAATAATAACACAAGTAAATAAATAATGAGGGAGAAAGAAATCTGCCATTTATAGGCAATCACTGCAAGAATATAGCAGAGCTAAAAGATTGATTATTTTAAGAAGCAAACATGCTTCCATATTTTAAGTTGCAGTCAGCAGAGATCCCAGCTGTAAAGGTATTATATTCATCAGCTTTGTCAGCAATAAGAACAACCTTTCTGAGTTAACTGGGAGTAAGAGAACACAACTTAAATGGTAACACACAACAATAAGAAATACAAGGTTTCTTAACCACTTCATAGCCCAAGTTATTTTTGCCAGTAAGAGGGAGCAGCAGAAAAAAGTATAACATGCTCTCCCCACCTGCAAAATACTTGTTTTCACTAATCTGAGATAACTGTCATGCAGCTGCACACTTTATTTATGCTTTCTTACTGACCAGAGACTGAACTCGAGCTATTCATGTGAGACAAGGGATGCAATCTCATCATATTTATATAATGCATAATATATAGTATAATACAATATCACATCATGTTTTTAAACAGTATCTTGCTAGTACTCCTGGGAAATGGGGTAGATTCTTAAGGGCCATTAGGATGATTCCTCTGTGACAGAAAAAGTCTGCAACTAACAAATGAATAATTTATTTCAAAATCACTTGAACCACTTGAGGTCAGTAATAGATACGTCAAGCACCAGCCCTTATTGTCTGAAGCAGAAATGTTAAAATCTCAGGGGAAGTTTTACATGGTTAGTTGGTCAAACCAACTTCCATAAGTATCTACTAAATTATTCATGATCTGAACAAACACTCTTCCAGTTCCAATCCCCTCAGAGTCCAGAAATTATTCTAATAGTGCTGAAAAAAGCTATCACAACTGAATTTCTCAAAACACTTGATGAAAATGTAGAAATGTCTATGGAAGACTGGAAAAAAGAAAAATGCCCCAAAGGTTCACTATAACATTTAATATTTGATTCAATAAAATCAGAAATATTAAAGTCGGAAGTTTTGTATATGCTATAATGAATTTTTAATCCATATATAGTTTCTGACAATGCTCAAATCAGTCACTTTCACAGAAGCAATACTCTCGAGCAGTATAGTTATCACCAGCAAACAGTCAGAGCCTTAAGTGTCCTTGACAAAGTCTGAGTTAGGTTGCGTTCCATTACAACACCCTCTTTTTAATTCTCATCTTCTTTAAACCAACAGACATTCCATGCAGCCTCATTAACCCCACACACACAGCGTGGAGCTAAACAGCAGGCTGTAAGACAGCTTTATTCCATGTTCTGATCTTAGCGTAAAGGCTCGTGATATATAAAGAACTATGCTTGAAGTTTCGTGCAACTGTAGGTGCTAAATAATTTCCTGATGAACAAGGTCAAAATTAACTATCAACTCATTCTCTCGTTGAGATCATGTCTTGTTCCAGAAAGGAAAAGCACATTCACATAGTATCAGGTTGCTTTGAATGATGCAAAGCAGGATAATTGGCTGCTACAAAATTTTTTAGCAGCCAATATTGTCAAAACCACAAAGATTTATATGTTCTTTTTACCAAGAAGTAATTTGTTTGATCCTCGCCTAAACCATAAACCAACTTTTACAGCTGCCTTTCACAATACCTTCCCACATTTAGTTTCAGGACCATGTTCATGTCTGTTAAAAAAAAAAATCAATGGATATTTTAAAATTCCTCTCTTTCACCATGTAAAAGTAAATCTTAAGACTTTAGAGAAAAGAATTACTTCTTTTTTATTTACGTGTAGGTCTTTGTTATCTTACCTGTTGGAAGCAGCTGCGTACACTGGGTTCAATGTTGCTGCCACCAAAGGCTGCAACTTCCCCAAGCTGCCGTGGGATCTGGATAGCATCATGAAGCAGCAGGCCCAGCTGCCTCTGGTCACACATTTCCGTGGGGCCTGCCACTTCCTTGAAGAGATCTGCAACACCAACATGAGGCACTGGGTTCATTTCATTTCTGTGCAAACCCTCTTTTATTCAGTAATGCATCTTGAGCTTTATAACATTTGTAATCCAGATATGGCTACAGATAGTCACTGTCACATTTACAATCGTTTACCCTCATCTAATCTTGATTGCTTTGACTATGTTTTCTTGATCCTTAACCACACAACTGAGAAAATAAGGCTAAATGAAGGCAACTGTACAGCTTCTTATGCAATCTCTTGATAAAACTCAGAGAGGTTGAGGGAGCTGGGGTTGTTTAGCCTGAAGAAGAGGAGGCTCAGGGGTGACCTCATCACTCTCTACAATTATCTGAAAGGAGGCTGTAGTCAGGTGGGGGTTGGTCTCTTCTCCCAGGTAGCCAGCAACAGAACAAGAGGCACGAGCTTAGACTCTGCCAGGGAAGGTTTAGGCTGGATATCAGAAAAAAGTTCTTCACAGAGCGAGTAATCATGCATTGGAATGGCCTGATCAGAGAGGTGGTGGATTCACCATCCCTGGAGGTTTTTAAAATAAGACTGGATGTGGCACTTAGTGCCATGATCTAGTAATCATGAGAGTGTTGGATTAAGGGTTGGACTTGATGATCTCGGAGGTCTGTTCCAACCCAGATAATTCTATGATTCTATGAACTGTACATTGCACCTCCTGTTTTATCTAGCAGATGTGTGACAAAACAAAAGAGACATCACAAAATCAGAACAGCTTTTTGTTATAATTCATCATTACCACATTGACCCTCTAATATTTACAAAGTTTGCTATGGTGTCACTAAGAAAGAAAGGCATATTTCAGAAATCCATATCTTATGCTAAAGTCCATGTCATCCTTTGGCTGGTTGAAGACAGAAGCACGTTTGCTCTGAACTGACACTGGAAATTAGGACATCACAGCCAGCCATGTGAAACAACTTAAAGCAAGAACAGCAGTCAGCACGAAAACTCAAGCTTAACATTAATCACATTTGCTTCTCAGGTAGCCATGTCTGCTTCCACATACTTTCCCTTTATTGATTCTCTTTTCTTAAGGCAGACATCAAGTCCCACAGTATAAGTGGATGTTTTGGGATGACTGTAACAACAGAAAAAATGGAGGCTGAAAGAGATCAAGAAAATTGTTCCAGATACACTACTTACTGAGAAGAAAGATACTGCTTGTACCTATTTAAGAGTCACAGTAAAGTATGGAATTAATAGGCTGGTCTGTAGTATAGACATTTCTTAAGTGCTTTCCTAACATATTTCTTTGATTGGACATTTTAAACTAGAATCATAGAATCCTTAAGTTTGGAAAAGACCTCTGAGATTATCAAGTCCAATCATCAATACAACACCACCCTGCCTACTACATCATGTCCCAAAGCACCACATCTACACATTTTTTGAACACTTCCAGGAATAGCGACTCCACCACTTCCCTGGGCAGCCTGTTACAATGCTTGACTAATTTTTCAGTAAAGAAATTTTTCTGAATAGCCAAACTAAACCTCCCCTGGCGCAACTTGAGGCCATTTCCTCTTGTCCTATCACTTGTTACTTGGGAGAAAAATTGTTAAAAGTTTCATCTTAAACTTCTAATGTTTCTGACAATATAAGATGAATCCTTCCTGAAAATATCTGAAAGATTGAGTTAATCTCAGAAATATGTTTAAATTCTGTGATTGGTATAACTTACAGAAGAAATGGAGGTGAATTCTGAGTGTTCATTGCATTCAGCTTTTGCATTTGCCTCTAGCACTCAGTGGCTGACTTGGATTAAAGCTCAAAATAATTTTAAAAGAAAAGATAAAATTCCATTTATTCTATTCCCCTACTTTTCATGTTTTCCATCAGAACAACCACTAACAGATTAGAAATACACGAAATTTGAAAATTCAGTCTGAATGCACTTCTGACTGACAAACAGATAAGCTTTATTCAAAAACACTCAAGAGAAACTCTTTTATTACACTCTGTAAATTGTTTCGCCCTTCTTTTGGAGTAACTGTCAAGCTTCGTCAGTGCGCTTCTGAAAGTCTGCTCATACTTTTTTTTCTTGGCAAAGCGGGTTGAGGTAGAAGAAAGGCTGTTCACAAAATAGAAATCCAGATGATTGAACTCATTCTTACAGTTTCTTGTATCGTTCTTGTCCCTTTCTTGCCTCTTTCTTGCCTATTCAAACAAACACTACAGCAGCTTCAGCACTTGGTGGTGAGAAAAATAGAACACTGACAACAGCAGTGACAGAACTAGTGCTTCGTGGCTGCAGGCTCATTTTGGCAACTCCAGCTCCTGGCTAGCTTCCTCAGCTGCAGTTGGGATAGTTTTCCAGTTTCTAAAAGTCAGTTTAAAAAAGAAATTATAAAAAAATATGCTTGTTCTATTCTTTCTGTTTGTATCAGTCTACAGAGGAAACAGACACTAAAAGAAGAACAAATCATTAAATGTAGCTGGGAGGAAGTAATTTCCTAAGCCCTAAACCTTCAGCTCATTGGGGAAGTGGTAAACAGGAGAATCGATAGGGTAGGAGAGGGAATAGGGAGAGTATCAGCTAGGGTTGGTCTAAGAAGGAAATCAGCAAATTCCTTTGAAGAGCTCAAACCCCTCAAAAACACTCCACTTAAAAAACAAGTAATCAGTTTTTATGCATTAAATGATACAGCCCAAAATACAAAACTATGATTCTTCTCCACTTCTAAAACAGAGGAAGAGAGAGGGAAGACAAAACTCCTCCTATCCCTCAATAAATCTATATTCTGAGACACTATTTGTCTCCTGGCCACACAAACAACCTACTGTGAATAATCACACACGCAAATTAAAATTTTTACTGTTACAAACACTTCCTGATATGATTGAAAATTACCTTTCAGAAATATTTTTCTACAATATTCACAACTTTTATACTAGTGGTATAAGGAAGCAGTGTATTGCTTATTCTACTCTGAGTATTTTGGAACTAAGCTACTATTATCTTTAGTCACATGTAGCCTTTTTTTTTCCTTTTCCACTTTTTAAGGCTACGTCTATACTCATGAACTAATTAGCACACCAGGGCACAGGCCCAAGCAATGGAACACTGTCATCTATATCATTAAGCTGCTAAAAGTTTATGCATCACACTTTGGTATCATGGTCGACTAACTCTCACTCCCAGAATAGACAGGAATGATGTGAAAGTAAGGTACAGTCTGGGATCATTTCCAACAGGTAGCTCATATATGTCATCTCCTGTTTTGGGGAGTAAAGAGAGCATAATATGGATACAGTTAGACAAGCTCATTGTCCTCACCAACTAAGAGAGTCCCTGAGTTGTTTGCTCTGCAAGCATAGATGTAACCAGCTTATAGCAAGTCAAGTTCAGTTACAGATCCATTTTAATTCACAGGAGCATCCAGGTCGGTGCTTGAGGTTAAGCATGCCTTAAAAGATTTTCAAGAATAAGCATTCTCTAATTGAGGCTTCAACGTTTCTTCTAAAGTAAGTGGGACTTTTTTTAATTAAAGATCCATTCTCCTGTCAACCCGGAGGTCTAGCATCTTAAAAAGAACCTTAATTAAATTTAAAAAAAAAAAAATCCTAGAAATTTCTCTGGCAAAAGGTACTTAAAAAAATGAGTCAAGTGAAAAGATCCTACCTATACTTGAAAGGACTGTACAGTTAAAATCCTTGCTTTACTGGAAATGAATGTGATTAAAGGTGGCTGTTAAAACTAAATAAAAATACAAATAGAATATAAAAAGTCTTCACATTAAACAAAGAACAAAAGCTCGATTTCCCCAGAAAGGTAAAAGAGAAAGATAAAGATCAATTGTACTGCTAAACCGTCAGTTTGCCACTTTATTTTATCAGCCCAATGTCTCAGTAGCCCAGAAATTATATTTTCAAGTTGATCCCTGAAGGGCTGGTCTCTGGGAAGTATGAGGTAGAGAACACTTGAGCAGACAATCTGGTTAAGCGTTTTGCAAAAGATTGAAGTGTTTACCCAAAAGTTTTTAAAACAAGAAACTTGGCTATTTTATAACCAACTACTCTGAGAAGAGTATGCCTCTCTAAGACAACAACATTCCAGGCATTGCCTGTGCCTTGCTAAGGGCTCCAATTGCAATGGTAGGATCAGGAGCCTGGGACTGACAATATCTCAGAAATGCTTAGAAGAAATATAAATAAAATGAGAAGCAAACGCCAGGAGATGGTCTGAGAAAGGGAAAAAAACCCCAGAAGGTAGGAAACGAATCGAGCCTTTATTCAGTAAGTATACTAATCAATTATTGAGAGCAATTTAATGTGAGTTTATTCCCTGGTTTTGGGTTTTTTAAAACCATCTTTGGTAAGGTAATCATTCTCCTATCCATAGCCTAACTAACTCCAATACTTTACAAAACCTCTTTACCTCATACCAAATGGCCGTTACCTCCAGGACTGTCATTACCAAACAAAGGTAAGTCTATTACTAAGAGAGCTCAGTGGACAAATTCACAGATATATCAAATGACTACAAAAATTGAAGTCTTAGTATGGGCTCAAGTTCAGATTCTGAAATACACCTCAGTGCATAAGATACCTGTATTTCTGCTCAATGTTAACAACCAAGACTACCTACAAATGCTTCTAAGAAAAGCAGAAATTGTTGTAGAGCTCCAGTACTACACAGTAAATAGACTTTATACGTTTTACATGTGTTTCCAAGGAAATACTGCAAAGAATAGTAAGTTTAGGATTACATTCATAACATGTAACTGCCCAACTACGATGCTCTCATATAGTGCTTGTTCTATATTTGTTGGTGGGTTTGCCAGAAGTGTTACTCAATTCTTTTCTGCTCCTGCAATTATTGCTGTGAAATACTTTTATACAACTTAATATTTCTCAAGCTTTTGAGATTACTTAAATCAATGTAATTTAGACTTTTATTGTACAATTCTGGCAGGAAGCACAGAAATCAGAAAGCTATTTTCATAGTCCAGATCAACCTTCTCATAGACCACAAAATACAATTGCTGGATTTTGATGCATTTCCTTGCTTTATTGAATATATCAAACTCTTCCATTCAACATCAATTTGCTTGATTTTTCCCTAAACAAACCATATACACGCAAAGAACAGAATCAGTTAAAATAAAATACTAGTTCTCTACCTTCCACATGGCAACATTCTCCTCTGCTTTTGGCGAGTGCAATACTGTGCGTTAAGACGATGCATAATTGACATCAATAATTTCCAGTCAGGATATAAATCCTACTTTCTCTGTTGTCACTAATGATAACAAACACATTTCTATTTGACTTACAGGAAAACTGTCTTGCTACAGGCTTGAGAAATGTTTTCCTACAATTTTTTTCTACATATGTTGGTATTGTACCTAAGTCAATTATATGTCGTAAGCATTTTATAATAAACATTCATCCTTACATCTGTACTTCTCTTCCAGAAGGCCCTTAGAAAGAGACATCAATCCAATTTTCAGGGACTGCACTCGAATTTTTCCAGTTCGGCCACTGAAATTACAAAGACAAGACAATTTAATATGTTTAATTTTACTTCATTCCTACTCAAGTCTATTCAAAATGCAAAGGCATTGGTGAGTTCCACTTCAAATACACTTCAAATCTTGAAACAAATGAACACTACAAATCACGTTAAGAATGCTTCCCTTACAAAAGTTCAGCTCACCTTCTAAGTGGTGAAACATGTCAAAACAGTTCATATTACTCCAAAGGGGCAGACATTTAGCTCTGTAAAGCTCTCAACATGATTTAATAACGTGATATGCACAGAAGAAAATACACGAGCCCACAGCGGGAAAGCCTATTACCCAGTGTGAAACACAAGAACTGCAAAATAAAACCAAGTTTCCATATCACAGTTATTCATTTTACTCACTTCATTTTAACTTCTGTGTTTCAAATGCTTCGTCATACGTGTGTACCAGGACAAAAAGAGCCAACCACATGCAGTAATTAAATGATGTGGAGCTGTTGTTCTTTTTAAGCAATGTGACTCCAGGCTTATCTTGTCCAGCAAGAAAAAATATGTCCTACCCCCCAAAAATACATATTTAACCGTGAGCAACTGGATAACAGACAAGTGGGTATCAAAGCAAGTTTTTTTAAACTTGCAAGACAAACTGTTCAAAAGGAAATGCAACAAAATCAGGACACATGAAAAAGGATGATTTTAAAGTTCAAAAGATCAGTGAAGAAACCCGTTCTTAATGGATGGGATGATACCTTCTATCAAAAACCAAATACCACACAGTTTGTTGTTAGATGAAACACTACAAACAAATCATGAGAATAGTAAATTACAGGTACTATACATAAATCCCTGCATTTAAGGTTAGCTGGGTCCCTAACCAGTAAGACAATACCAAAATTAATATGACTCCAAACATTACTTTGCTCCATTCTGTCATGTAAAAGTGATACATCCTTTAACAAATTCCAGAGTGGTTATTAGATATCTCTTTCTGTCCTATATATTCAACATATGGTCTGCTGTCTGATCTACCTCATGAATGTTGTGATGAATACAAAATTATTAATTTACTCCTGGGCTCTCAGTAAATTAGCTAAGTGCCTTAAAAATATTAATGCATCTGACTTGACAACCACCACCGAATCTCACGAGACTCGATACCATTATCTTCTGTTCCAGATTGTAGAAAAGAGCGGTAAGGAAAAATTATTGCCAAATTAATCAAAAATGCTCATTACCTTTACTGCTTAGTTTAAAAATCAAGACCCAATTTTCCAGAATGATACAAAAATTCCACACAATTCATACATTGAAGCTTAGCTTCAAATTAGCTCTTTCAATCACAGACACTACATCATTCTGGCAAACCTTAACGTGAAATAGCTCATTTTGCAACATTGATAGAGTTCTTTCATGATTCTTTCTTATGTAGGGTTGTTTGTGTTTTAACTTTGCATTTGACAGAAAAGCAGAACAGAACATTTGTTTTGGTTTGATTTAACTCAGGACAGACTAGAGCATTTGTTTATTAAAGGCAGAAATTGAGAAAAACTTTCCAGCTAAAAGGTCAGGGCACATACATGGTGGCTCCAAACTTCTCCAGATCTCAATAGATTGTTGTAGGGACTGTGAAAAACTTCCTTTGCATAAAAAAAAAAAAATTTCCTCAATAGATTATAAAGAAGAATTACATAGTCTGCAATATTACATTTTTCTAAAGAGCAACATATTTTCCCCTAGACTTTTTCTTGGAAAAAATTAAATACTAGCACTGTTTCTGTAAACTGCTCCCACCAAAACAACATCATTAACAAAACCCCACCAAACCTAGAGACTTTGTAGCATTGACACTTCTAATTCAATCGTTTTAATTTTCCTAGTTTAAAGAATAACAAAACTGAGGGTAGAAGGGACCTCTGGAGATCGTCTAGACCAATGCCCCTGCTCAGCCAGGTAAAGCAGGCTGTCCTGGATCATATCCTGTCAGGTTTGAATATCTTCAAGGATGGAGACCCCACAGCTTCTCTGGGCAACCTGTGCCACTGTTGATCACACTTGCTTTATTTTTTGTTTTCTTACACATTTAAGCATCATTTCCTGTGTTTCACATTGTGTCCCCTGCCTCGTCCTGCCACTGGGCACCACTGAGAAGACCCTGGCTCCACCTTCTCTGCTGCTCCCATCAGATATTTAAGCACGTTGATAAGATCCTTCCAAGACTTCTGTTCTCCAAAGTGAAGAGATACAGCAATCTCAGCGTCTCCTGATCCATCAGATACTCCAAGTCCTTAATCATCCTCTTAATCACTGGAGCACTGAACTTGCTCCAATTTGCCCATATCTCTCTTGTCCTGAGGAGCTCAGAACTGAACCCCGCACTCCAGATGTATCTCACCAGTGTTGACCAGAAGGTATCAGCTCCCTCAGCCTGCTGGGAATACCTTTCGTAATGCAGCCTGGGACACTGTAGGCCTACTTTGCCACAAGTGCATGTTGGTGGCTCATGTTCAACTTCGTGTTCACCAGGACCTCCATGGCCTTTCCTGCAAAGCTGCCTTCCAGCCAGACAACCCCCAGCTTGAACTAGTGGGTGATGTTGTTCCTCCTCAGGGAAGGATTTGGCATTTCTCTTTGATGAGTTTCACGAGGCTCCTGTTCCCCTTCTCCAGCCTGTCAAGGTCCCTCTAAATGGTAGCACAACCATGTATGTTGTATGTACAAACATCTAAAAACCAAGGTCTTAGAGTGGGAAGGTTCAGGAAACTTTTTAACAATTGAAATCATGGGTCAAATATTCAGATACACTTTAAAGCAATACAAGTATGCTGGCCATTACAAAACCAATTGATAAGACCACTTAAAGCAACTCAGATATTTTTTTCTCTGATCCTGATGACTTTTTATACCTCTATTAACTGGTTTAGAGCAAACTCACCTATTCTCAGTTAATTCAACAATGAAAGGCAGAATAAAAATGGTGCATTATTGACTTCTGATGTATCATCAAGTGAAAAATGGCAAAACAATTATAGATGCTTGTCACACTGTTCTTGTTTGCTGAAGTCCATTCATCTCCCAAGCAATAAAGTCTAGGGATTAATTGCCCTTATAGTGTGATGCTGACATTCTTCTCCTTCCCCAAGTGAACTGGAATTGTATTGCTTTAGTGGGGAAGGGGAGAGGAAAGAGAGGCAAGAGGAAATAAAAAAATCCTTGGTTTTGTAGTTGATTCTGTTTTCTGTACTTTTGTACCAGTCAAGCTCTGGCCAATATTCCTGAAGTATGATCCCCCTGTTGCACCTTCATTCACTGCCAGTCAAGAGGTGGCACAGAACCAAGAAGTAATGCAACTCAAACCTGCCAAGCAGGCGTTAAAAAAATAAAGGTGCACATCATTTCCAGGCATAGTAGGAGAGTGCACTGGAAGAATATAGTAGAAAGAGTACTAGCTCAGTGAGGAATCACCTGACTAGAATATTTGGTCAAGGACATGGGAGGGTACCATGCTGCACAGGTAGAGAGTCTGGACTGGAGCACATACAAGTTTGGACTCTCCATCCAAGCACAGAGTAACCATTCAGCTGTTTCAGAGATCCAACACAGCTGCAGATAACTGATGACTGCCACTACCACGCAACAACAAAAGGGATTGAGGGGGAAAAAGGGAGTGAGCTTGAAATGGTTGTAGTATCAGAAAAGAAAGGAAGAATACTTCTATCCCACATCTTACTACAGGAGATGCTGGAATTAGGGGATGAAGGTGAGGGAGGGAAGAACAGGTAACCCACAGATAATATGGACAATAGACATAAACCATGCCTCATGAGTTCCCTTGATAATCCCATAATCCCATAGTGACTAGACTCCAAAAAACCCAAAACTACGACTCCAACCTCATGACATCAGGCACAAGCTGTGTGGAGCACTTGGGAATCACATAATGTAATTTAGCGCTACTCAACAACAGAAACATCTCAGCTGCAAAAGAGCATGCTAAAGCCTAAAACTAGCATTTTTCTTTCTGCCCAAACATCTAGGAAACTCAATGACAGGTAGTAAGGTAGGGTTAAAATTACCTGAAGGTATCTCTTTACTTGAAAATGAATTTAGAAAACTTTCCAAAAATGTTCCATAATCCTGCAACCATCATATGCAAACTTCATTCATTTCCCTAAGTAACGTCCCAATACAGAGTTAGGACCCAAAACTCCTTTGACAGGCAAGCAGAATCTACACCACAGTCAAACCAGAGGTTTGTGACACCTGTAAACTATAAAGGTCCTGATCTGATTTTAATTGATTAATCATTGTTGAACATAAGTACGACACTATTGTTACCAAAAATGGCATGCAAGTGTTCTGTAGCAACACGATGGCACAGCCATCCATAACATATAAGCATTTTACTTAAGTATGTGAATAATATGAGCACCAAAGGGGCAAACAGTGATGCACAAAGGAGTTAGCCAGATAATAAAAAGTTGCAAAACAGAGGACAAGATTAAATACAAGAGATTGCAAATAGGAATACACAAGAAGGATGACTGGCAAATTAACAGAAAACAAGATAAGCAATATTAATTCCAGTGGAAACCTATGTCCTCTGAGGGTGGGGGGCAAAAGCATGAAAATATCAGACACTTGCAAGGAAAACTGGAGAAGTAAGATCAGCCCCTTCAGATGTGTCAGTGCTGACACTACAGTTAAGGACCAACAAGGACAGCAGCTATCAGTTATCTCGATAGCCCAGCAACAGGAGGTAGCCTGGTAGATCTCTGAAGGTCCCCACAGATGCCACCCCTTGATTAACAATAGAGGAGTCAAAGGAGCTCATTTTGCTGCCATACAGAGGGTCATGTCCTTCCCAGAGCACTTCTTACTACTACCACAGCCTGCCAAGGTGCTCCTGCAGAGTCTTCTGTGAGCCAAGACAGCTGTCATCAATACAGGGAATGCAACTGGCGTGGGTGCAGAAAAATTCCATCCGTTACCGTCAAAACCAGGGCATAAAGTTAAGGCTGGCTGAGCAGGTGTCTCATCCTTCTCACTCTTCAGAAGTTCAGATTTTGCTGAACTTAACATGCTGACAAGGCCTGGGATATTAACTCAATCTGGTGCTAGAAGCTGCCAGGTGTATAAGTGCAACAATAAATAGCAAAGCTCTAATTCTCCAGGGGAAGCACCAGCCGTAGAGAACAATCATGAATGACAGGTTTGGTCATATGGAAAAGGTTAGGATACATACCATACCATAGGTACCCTTCCCAGACTAATTAAAAGAGTACATTATCAAAAGAAACATCACAAAGATCAGGAAAACTAATGAGTCATAATACTCGTACTAAAAGAAGTTATACAAGCATTGCAAGACTTTAAAATCAGGGCATGTCAATTTTTTTTCATGGACATTGGGCAATTTTGATTGAACTATGTCGTCATCCCACAATTAATATATGTACTTTGTATTATGTATTACAGACTTTGAAATACCTACAATAACTCAAGGGGTGTCGAGTTATTCTATTAGTAATGAAATTTATCAGTCCATTCCAGACAAACTTTTAGAGATTTTAGCAAATTTGAAGTATATCGTCCAGAAAAATAGCCACCAGCTATTGTGTTTGGATGATTAAAATATAGGCCTGGCCAAATGATTTCATTTCCTCACGGCTTTCACTGTAAAATGCAATACAATTATTTATAATTTCATTTAAAAAAAAATTAAAAAAGCAAAACTACCTTTGGACTAACCAAAACAAAGAATTTTAACTTTGGAAATGTTTCCAGGCAGATGCTGCTGCTGGAACAACCTTTGAGTCCTTGAAGAAGTAAAAGTCACTGAGTAAATTTAATGTTTCTCTCCTCTGCTCAGCTTGAAATATGAATCATTCCTGATGTGTCAGAAAATACCAGAACACAACAGACTTTCCTAGTGTTTCTAAAAACAAATTGGTTCTTTTTAAGGGCCAAAGACATCTGTAGGTAAGTCTGAAGAACTACCCAGTTTGTCATCAATCTGTGAATCAATATTTAAATCTCAGGTTAATAGCATGTGCCAGATGCTTTTTGTAGGCAGTTTAACAATTTGTAGCATTGTATAACCCCAGAGCAATAAACAACAGAAATGCCAAGACACAAATTAGTTCTTTCCTAAATACTAATTAAAGAAAAGAAGGTAGTTTAAAATTGGTGCCTGTTCTTTCACTTTTTTTATTTTTTTCTGGAGTGGATTTGAAAAGGGAGCAAGGAAACACACTGTAAAAAGTAATTTTATCTCACAAACCCTTCATCCTCCATTTTTCAAAGTTTGACTGAAGATTAAAGCCTTTCACCAGCTTGAAGAATTATCTACATTAAAGCTTTCAACATAATAATCAAGGAGAAACAGGAGCAGGAGGAAAGGCTATTGATAGAAGGTTTGTTGCTTACCATGTGCATTTTAAATATGAATACATTAAGCAACTGACTTCTAACAAATTAAGAAGCAAAGGTAAGTTGAAGAAAACACCGTGATCAATCTGAAAAAACTCCAACAGGTACCTCCAAAAAATTCTCTGACACTATTGTCTCTTATTCAAAATAACCAATAGCAATTGAGTCCAGCAACCCATTTGATCTACTGCTTTATTTGCAAGTGATGTCTTCATTTATCCACAATACAAAGCCCTGCAAAATAAATGTAATTGCAGGAAGAAGTCCCAGTCATTATTTGATGGGCTCTCCAATTTCCCAGCAATAATTATGAATTAAACTAACAGAAATGTCACAACATTAAAATGTGATATTTGAATGCCAAATCATAATAGGTAGTCAGTCAGCATATAAATGATAAATGGTTGTATGCATTCTTTTCCCTCTTTCTCTCTGCCCTACCACAATATTTAAAGTAAAACTAAAATAAAATGAAAAAATCCACAAAGTATAGGACTACTGACACATAATCCTCTGGGGAAAAAAAAGCTATGAAATGTTAGAATTTGGCACCAATTAAAGGAGTGAACATAAGTGAAGATAATGGATACATCAAGAAGTAACAGCTCTCTTTTGCAAAGCCAGATAAGAATTTCTGTCATTACTCAAGAAATACTTTTGCTCTTTCTATCTTCAAAGGGGAAGAAAGGAAACAAATTTTCTAACCAACCTCATGCAGTTTAGAAACTGATTTGAAATTCTGTGTATAACTCTGATTAAAGCATATAACAAATTAGACACACTGAACCAACCACCCCATGTCTTCAGTCAGCTCCAGAAGAGTCCTGAAATGTCTTTGCCCAAGCAACGTAAGGAGATATATTATAGGCAATGGAGGAGCTACTGCAAACCAAGCCTTTACATAGAAGAGCATCATAAAATGGTTTGGGTTGAAAGGGACAATAAAGGCCATCTAGTCCAAGACCCTGCAGTGAGCAAGGATAACTTCAACTAGAAGTTGGTTCCCAGTTTTTACTACAGAAGGGAGATGAGAGTAGTAAACACCACTAACAAAAACAAGAAACAAACTCATGACTGAAAAGCACAACTAAATAAAAACATACTGACTATAGGGCATGCAGGCTGACATCGTGTGGGGCAGGGCACAGAGGTCAGAGTTTGACACTCAGCAGAAGAAAGAAGTGTCTGGGGGCTCAGAAAGGCCTGGCCAAAAACACAAGGAGCTGCTGAGGTGGACTTTTTCATGTCCTTCGAAACACAGTGCTCTCTCTGGAAACAGCAGATGCACATTTAAATAAACCCACAAGTTCTTACTGTAAACATTCTGAAACATTCATGACGCAAACTCACAAATCACTGGGGAAATACAGCTTTGCTGTAAGGACCAGGGCAGGTGGATCACATAGAACCAGCACTCAGAAGTGATGTGAGGGAGGAACTGCACACGCTGGAAGTGAGTTGGGATCAGGACACCACTAAGCCTCCAGAATGGGAGATGCTTTAGTGCTGACATCAAAATAGATACCACGCAAGAGAGGATTTGGGACACGGAGCTCAGTCAGGATTATGGCATGCAAGTAATTAAGAGTAAAGTAAAAAAACAGAACTGTCCCCACCGGTGGCAGAAACTTGAACTGATACAAACAGGAAACAATCTGGGCAATTTGGAACATTTACAGTAGGAACACAGCTAAAGCAGCATATTCAGTTCTCTACTCATACATACACTTTCTGAAACCCTCTCAATGTTTCTTTGTTAAGCGGTGTAACATTAGTTCAGTGTATCCGAGCAGAACAGAATAAGAAACATCTCATTTCAAGCAACTGCACTTTCATTACAGATTTAAAATTACCATAAGATATGACTTTTTATTAAAGAACTTCTTAAGGCTTTATACTTTTTCTGTTATCAATTCCTCAAGAAGGTAACTCAGAAAAAATTCACAGTAGTCCTATAAATCAAGCATTTTTGACAAGTCACATGCAATCTTACCAATTCTGCCGCCGTGATTTATATTTTGTTACTACTACATTAAATTCCCAGGGTACACTCTGTGAATGACAATCTTTTTACTTACCTATCATATACATTGAGTAGCCAGTTAAGACACATGTCTACACAGAGAGGAACATTCACCATATCATTGTGTTTCTCTTCAAGTCCACTGTAGATCGTAGTGAGGCAGCTGATCACATCCTGGACACCAATCAGCTGATCATTTTGACTCAACTTGTGCTGCTTGAAAACTTCACTTGTTGTGTTCAGGTCCAACAGGTCCACTAACAGCAAATGATTTAAAAAAAAAAAATAAAATAAAAGGTGTGAATATAGATGTTCAAGCACAGTATTCACAACATTGTTCAAGTGCATATTGTAGCAAACACTGCAGACAATTAGACAAGAAGCAGCTTTCATTCAGTAACATTATAGCGAAAAAATGTTCTCAGTCAGAAACCAACAGCATTTTGGTAATATGTATTTAAAAAAAAAAAGTATCTACAAGAACACCATGATGGCATTGCACTGCTCAGAACAACATTAAAAAAGCCACTGAAGTAGTCTATGTAATTAGAGGACCCTAACTTCAGATTTACACACTCTGGGAGTCCAATAAGCTTCGGGGCGTCTCCACATCTACTGTAAAGCAGAATCCCATTAAATGACTATCCCTTTTACATAAAGCAAAGTAAATTCTTAGGTAAAAATATTCTCCTGAATGCAGTAGGAATCTACTGAGGCCTGATTAACTGAACAGTAGTTGCTAAATTAAGCAAGGAGGAACAAAGGGAAATTATTTATTGTTGTTTTTCAGAACACAAAATGCTCTGTTTTCATGAAAAATATTTTAATCTCCTTTATTACAACATGCTTTCTATAAGCAGCTGGTGATGCTACGGATATCCTAAAGATGACAAGGCTTTTGCTTCCCAAACCACGTAAATGGGATTTCAATTCTGAAAACCTGGGGGTTTGCATGGTGAAAATAAAAAGCTCTTCTAAATCCTTTTGCAAGACAAAGTGGAAAAGACGAAAATTATTTTGGTGTAAAAGAAGGAAGAATAATGTAAGTCAAAGCACTGTATAATCCTCAGTGACATTTTTTTTGACAGAAGCAAGGACTTTAGCAAAAAAAATAGTTACAATATATCAGTATGCTTGCTACAGTATATACACAACATGAAGTTGAAGTATATTCTGAGCTCAGGCAGTGCTGTTTCTGGACAGCCAGTAACACATTTACACTATAAATGTCATCTCTCAAAGGAAATGAAACATGACAATCTCAGATATGTTGTAAAATGCTCTGCACTGATGATGTTAAATAAGGACCCTAGAAGGGCAGTGTCTGCAAATCAGGTAAGTCTAGCATGGACCAGAAAATAAGTACAGCAGGAAAAAGCAGGAGCAAGACACTTCTAACTACTATGAGCAATTCTGTCAAGAACTCGATGAGCATCTACCAAAATACTAGCTTATGGGCCAAAAGGTTACATTCCCAATCCTATTTCTTCAACCCACCCTTCATAACATCAGTGTAAAGTGAAAAACAGTATCTCATAGTGCTTACTTTTTCTCTCTGTCACTGACATCTGTACACTCTGCTCTAACTTTACAGCATCAGACTTACATGGGTTTTAAGTTTGTTTGCTTTTTATTTTCTTGTTCTCTAGAAGCCCACCTCCTGGGCTTGCAAATAAATTCCAGCCATATATTCACCAAACAGGCAGACAGTTAATTGCAACAAAACACCTTGCCACTAGTTTGGGCTGAGTTAGCCAAAGTATTTGGCAGTGCACTGCAGTATAATCTTCTATAGTAGCTGGAAAAAAAAAAACAACAAAACACTGGAAAAGACTCACAAGCTTATTTAAAATCAAACCAAAAAAATAAATCCACACCACAACGCAACACATTATGTTTAGTGCATTTTTTTTTTTTTGAGGAGTGGAGTGAGGGTGAAGCCAGGTGCAAAACTATAACATGCTATCTAGTCACTTAAATATTGCACTCAGGAGAGATGGACACTTTTCACGCTCTGCCTTCACAATCTACAGAGGGAACAAAACCCCTCAAAATTATTGCAGCCAGTTTGGTGGCGGTATTTTTTTTCAACCTGTTTTTGTACGTAATAGTTGGCTAAAATTAGGCAAGGAGCTCCCTGAAACAGCCCGACAGCGCTGAAAATCTGCCTATTTTTAAAGCCAGTGAAAACTTGGAATGCTCTGGAATGCCAGAAGGTTGCAGCCCATTTGGTTTGGCTTAGTATAATCACCCTTGCACTGAAAACAGCAATTCAACAGACACCGGAGTAAGCCTGTTAACTTCAAGTCTTGATCTGCCGGCATTAAGAGCTCTCATTCACATCTCTGCCAAAGGATTCTAGAGGGAACTGGGAGTACTTTCACAGTATTTCCATACTAAAAGGAAACTCTGCTGCTGTACTAATGCAAATTAAGCAAAAGTTACACTTTTGGATGACATCATTCATGGAGAACCACTGGAGGAAATTAATTCCATCCCTGCTTGCTTCAGTACTCACCCAGCTGAATGGACTGTGGGTACAGGCAGTTATCCTGCTATGCCAAGATCAACCCTCTAGCACAGCTTCTGGATCAGGCTGACGTAAAGCGGGGTTATTTACTCCCTAAATTTCCATTTCTGGAAGTTTTAAAATAAACTGTGTTTATGCAGATGGGGAAAGCTAAGCTGGGACTCACATGTTGTAGCTGGAAAGAAGTCTACTGTACATAGTGTTTAGTGCATTTTTACAGTACTATTCTGCATCTGCTCAAATGTGCTGAAGGACCAATCCTGCTATTATCCAACAAATGAACACAAGGGTCCTTTCTACAGCAAGGAGGCTTTCCCAAAGGAAAACTATAAACAGACACCACGTCATTCAGTGTGGTTCAAACAGATGTGAGTGGCTGATTCAGAGGCAAGTAATGGCACACAGCTGCTAATGTTAAATTTGAGGATGCTATAACCCCACAGCAAATAAGCAAGGATTGCTACAGAGCTTCTGTATTAGAAAGACCTCATGAGTGATAGCAGTTCCTGCGAAAGACTGGATGGCTGAGGGAAGTCTACACAGGCTCTCACTTTTAGTTTGGTGTGTCTTAATGTTCATTCCTTAGCCTTGTGCGATTGAGATTCCTATTAGCATTCTTAAATTTTAAATCACCTACAGGAGCTCAGTGATGGAAATTTTGAATATACATGCTTGTTTTGTTCCTTTTTTCCCTTCCAGTATTACACTTTGGTATCTGGGGCTATATAATTTCTTGAAAATGAGCTGAAGTATGCTGCACAAGAATAAAATATTGTAGTCAGAGCCTGGTGTTGCATAGCTTCCCAGTACAACTGCAAGACAGGATGGTCTCTCTGGATCCATTCTTCTTCTACTACAGTAAGAAAGTGCTCTCAGTACATCTATCTTACATAATCAGAGACAGAGAAACTAATCAAGATTTTTTCTTTCTAACGTGCAACCTTCCTCAGCTTCCTGTAAAATAAATACAAGTAGGTACATACACACATAAATTAGTCCCTGCAGGAATCTATCTTCTGAAAAACAGAACAAAATGAAACATGACTCGACTTACCCACTTCTAAAGGATGGTTGGAGGAGTAGGAGGGAATAATTTCCCCAAAACCACGGGGGTTTGACACTTACTAAGACTTAGTAGAGAGATATGGCATCAGCAAGTTTTCCAAAGTTCAGTTCTCAAATTACACATACTTGAACCTGCTTGTATAGCACTACTCCTGTGTTACCAGTCCTCACTGTAAAGTCAAAATCTATCAGGTGCAAGTGGGACTCTGTCTCCTTCTTCAGCTCTGCCCTTGGAGTTCTTACCAAAAGACAATTGCAGTTGTACAAACACTGCGGCTGTGACAGCAATGTCACATTTTACAGTTTACAATGATCTCATTTTCTAGTCATTTGCTTTGACATTTTCTTTGCCTTAGCACATAAGCCTTTCTGAAGGATTCTACATCCAAACACCTGTAAAAACCACCCTCAGTTAAAATTAGAGGAAATGCAATGGAAGACTAAACGGCAGAGGGACAGAAAATGACCTTAAAACAAAACCACCAACAAAACTAAGTTAAGAAAACAATTCTAGGTAGGGCTTACCACTATCCCCTTCCTAAGAGGTGGTGTTACCACACATGTTTTGGCTATCTAAGCAGTCATTCATAGGAGAGAAACAGGCAAAGAGTCATCACAGTCACAGGGAATTCAGTCTACTCCCTGGAAAGAAACAATCCACTAAGCAAACAGCATTGATTATATTTTTGAAGGTGGTCTTAAAACTGTGCCAGATCATAATGTGTTCCTGTTCAGAGACAGAAAGTTCTTGTAGGGTTTAGCTTTGTGCGAAGTCTGTAATGGCTTTCTTAAAATTCCACAAAGTTGTGTTCTCACAGATTACACCAACCTTTGGTCGAATATCTGCATATAAAAGATTTTTCTGGCTGTTGTCTCTTACCATGAGACAGAGATGGAACAAGCAGACAGTTTTATAAATAATGAGGCAGATTTGGTCTGTAGAGATGACAGATTTTCTCCCCAGCTTTTTCTAACCAGAATATTCTCCTTACTTCTTACTACCCTCTTTCTACCTCCCTCCCCTGAAACTGGAGACAATATTCACTTTGATAAGAAGATACTTTTGAAATGTGCGAAGGAGGAGAGTTAACTATTGTGATTATTACAGAAATGGACATATTTTGCAGTAAAAGCAACAACAGGATGTACGGTCCTCCTTTAAGCTTACTAGAAGTAATGAAAGTGAAGTTTGTTGAAAATCTCTATGCCTGTCAGAAACAGGCAGCATCATGATTAGCAACCATCATGTGCAGTGCATTTTCTAACTCTTCCCAGGGGAGCAGCATGCCCAAGGAGAATTTTACTTTGCTTTCTGGTTTCTTGCTTTGCTATTGGTTTTCAGGCAGATGTTGATGCATACTTTATACCTTGCACATTGATAAGTACAAAGCTTATAATGCTTTTTAGTCTTGCTGGCATACGGAATTCTAGCCTTGGGCGGGACCATACATCTGGCACAAAGAAGCTCTAGGCTGTGCTAAAGAAATACAGATTTTCTTTCAGTATCATCACACGATCTTTCAAAGGACAAGTTCTGCTTTTTTCTAAATATAAGACCTTGAACTTGAGATCTCGACTTGATTTGAAATTCTGTGAGAAGCCAGCATAGCATATGAAGAAGTGGTGAGAGGTACTCCCAAGAGCTTGTGCAGTTGCATAGATGCACTCCAGCTTTCTGCGGTACGTAGCTACCATCTCAGACAGCTTTATTCGATATAATGCATATTTGAAGCCCAAGAAGTTACTTCCAAGATCAGACTGCTGGCTTCTAGGCTGGAAAGAAAACTAACCACCTGGAGGGGCAGAAAGGGACCTTTCTTTGCCCAAATCCTTCCCTGTTTGCACCACTAAGATGGCTTTGCCCTTCTTATATTCCCACTCAGAGTGCACCTCTGTACACTCTTCAGGGCTGAAAAGTTCTTCCACAGCAAGGACTCCTAAGTTTAAACAAGACAATTTAGTAAAGTTGAGTAAAATTTTTATGACAACTGTTGTCAAGATTTTTCGAAAGGTCTAATGTCCAGGACCTTCACACTCATCCACAACTAGCATCTTCTTCCAAAATTTCCAATTTTCCTTTTTTTCCCTACTTGACCTTGTTTTCTTTCTGATATATGTGCATCTTTAGGCATTTTCTTTTCCATTCATAGTCCTAATAATTTTTAAAATCCATATTCTCATCATCTCAACAACAGATTTTTTTTGTGCTCCTTTCTTTTTGTACACCTTAATCTTGGAAATTAAGTAGTTTAGACAGCTCAGCCTACTCAGTAGAGACCTATACTTTCCTGATGACAAAATCTCTGTGCTTTTCAGTGGACTGTGACTGAACTATTGCATAGCTGAAGGACCAATATCCATAAGAAATGTGTATATATTTCCTCTTTAAGACCCTTTCCTATTCCTCCAATATATATACACAAACTACTACTGTTAATAATAGTTTGTTTTGTCAAAGTAGCTTATCCTGATTAAAAATGTACAGCAATACCAACTACCTGTAATCAACCATACATATCTGTACCCTTTCCCTTCATGCTTTGGGCAGTCTGAACTCCTGTTTAACTGGAATTCACACAACAAGATAGTCTCTCTGTGAGGGAGGAATATTTTCAAAGCCATCGAGCAGCAGTAAACACTTAAAAAACTAGAATAGAATAGAATTCTAAAAATATTCTATAATGCCTGAGTTTATGTTAAAGGTCAGGATTGTAGCTCACATCATTTCCCTGTGGTTTATATCAGTAACAGCACACAAAAGTCAAGAGGTTGAATACTTATTTTCCTATCACTGTGCAAAGTATTCTAAGTGGCCATAGCATTTCAACTCACCTGCTGCACTATTTTTTTCATTAATTATTTTTGTCTATTTGCAGTAACAATACCTACTATTGGGAATTCTTCCTGTCATCTTGCTGGCTGACAGTTTGTCAAGAATGTATCTAGTCCCTTGTTAAACATTAATGCCATTACACTTAAGCTGACCCTCCCTTCCCCAAATAATGCTGCAAAACAATTGGTATTGAAGGCCAAACTCACAGCACAGTGCTTTCTGCAGTCTTCGGATTTTGATGGCTGTGCGGTAGGCAGAGAAGCGTACATTGTTCAGGTCAGCTGAAAGAGCAGAAACAGAAACATGAGCAGCCATAAAGAGAGTTCAAAAATTTCCTTTACATTAATTTTCTTATTTTGGAAAAAAGTCTGATATCCTTTCTCTTCTCTGCAAATACTTAATAGGATGTATCAGAACAAAACTGAGAATTTGGGACCTGAGTCCAATCCACATATGTGGAAAGCCACCCTATTCTGACACTCCAGGTCCCTCAGAGATTGGCACACCAGAAGACTTGAAATTATCTGGGCAAATGTAACATATAGACATATAATAGAGTTTTACACACATATTACGCAGTCTTAAGTAGTTTCCAAGCAATTGCTCAAACATGGTATGCTTCTCAAAAATTTGCAACTCCATCAGACAACACAGAGAAAACAGAGGGCAGCAAAGGCCACAGTGACAGATAAAGAATGTTTTTTTAAGCTATAATTTCTATGACATGACTTTGAAAACAGTGCTTTGAAAGGGGCAATCAGATAGGCATAAGCTCTATTTTAGAGACTGAAGGGTATAGAAATATTTTTCCTCACTTAACAGTATTTTACCCTTTCACTCCTTAGAAAGAGATTTCACAGTAAATGTACATGTTATCAGGGCATGTTGTACTAGTTGTACCATAATACAGCCCAGCCTTTATAGAAAGCATAGTTGCTCCAATTTATTGAACAAATTAGTTCCCTGCAGGCCAACATCCTGCTTTAAACATACAGACAGCCTGCATCATTGGAGAATCTCTCATGGATTTTAAAGAAACAAACAAGATACTGGATTAAAGTCAGAGAATATTGCTCAGAATCAATATTACTGAAAGCCAATACACATGATGTGATCAAGGCAGTAGGTTTTGTGCAAAATGTGTCTCATTGCAAAGTAAGAAATGTTCTGTTACACACAGTTCGTGGCAACGTAGACACAGTCAGCATACAAACGCAGATTTACTCATGGAATGAAAATTACATAATGGTTTATTTCAAGAAATGCACTCACCTAAGGACTGGAAGAGATCAGTCATTTTAGGATGATCCCAACAGGTCGTCTGTGTCTCATGACTATAAGGAAATGACATAATCAAAGTTTCAGACAATACACGTATACACCTCCAAAGAACAAAACCCAAAAGATATTCTGATTTTATAGATACAGTAGATATAAATCTTCTTTTCCCTCTTTGCATTTATTCCCTAGTAGACTACTGAAGGGAGGGAGAAGACCTGAACACAATTACACTAACATCTTCATTCAATTAGACCCGGATTGACTATGAAATACTGTAGCAAACCCTCCTACCAATTCAGAAGAACACCAAAGTACATCTTTAGATGTCAACACAATTTTTCTGAACTGATACGTTTATTTGGTTTCAGTTTGATAATAATCACATGAATTGCAGTCACATTTCAAATTCCAAATGAGGTGTTCAAGGCTCTGTTACACTGAACTCCAAAGATAAGCCATCCAGTATCTAAATCAATGTTTTTGCAGTTTCTAGAAAAACACTTTTAAAACAACAATATGTTTATCCTTGTCCAGAAAAGCCATTTCAAAACCAAGCAGGTCGACAATTATTTCCCTGGAAGTGGCACACCAATAAATCATCCTGAAGCCAACAACAACAAAAATGGATGTATCCACATTGGTTACTGTGCCAAAGTAAAGGCAACTGTCTGTCCAGCATTCTCAAAAACCCTGGTATAAAAAAAGCCTACTGCTGATCAGAAAGAAAAACATGTACAGCTTCAGTAAATAGGAACAGAAAATATAATGATTTTTTAAGCTTATTGCTCAATTCTTTTGTATGCCACACGGATTATGAGAGAAAGAAGACTCAATGAACATCATCTGGTGAAACCAAAAAAAGGCAAGGGAATCCCTTCACCCAGACTTGTCCATAATTACCAGTCAGTACTACCTGACAGCTGCTAAATGGCTACACAGGTGAACACAGTTGTACCAGCCTCATCCCAAAACACCTAGCAAGAAAAGATCCGTAACAGCTGAGAAATCCTGTGCATGGATTCAGCAGATAAGAGGACTGGACCTAGAATGTGTGAATCACCAGCTCAATGGTTCACCCGGGCCAAAGGAGGCAGCAACTCCACTGCCATGGGCAATGCTGCTGCTACCACTGAATGTACTCCATGGATAGGGTTCATTTAAGATAGAAGAAACCAAAGCCAGACTGTAATGAACAGAGCTGATGAAAAAAAAAGTGACTGTAAATTTAAAAAGAGCTGGGGGAAAGGGGAGGAGTTATTCTTAACAGTAACATTTCAGAATGTAAAGTTTTGTTTGACAATGATTTCATAATATGAAAGGACTTTCATGTGGACAAAAATTGATCTTCATAGGAAGAAAAAATGGGTATGGAGATAACCTTTCTATGCTACAAATAAATGTGCCAAAGAAATGAGTCATTTTATTAGGCACTCCAAGTAGGAGGCATGCAAGACAAAGTGCTTTCTGGTGATTCAGTTTGTAAAGCAGCTCTTTGAAATAAGATCCATCTTTCCCTGCTGTAGCTACAGTAGCTTCTGCGTTATTGATGCAAGACTAACATAAGAAGATCAAGTACTGAGAAATGTCCTCAGAAACTTTACAGTACTGGATGTCTGTAACAGATGAGACAGACTTGATGAAACTGGGGGAGATTTTTGTGACCAAGACCACAGAATAATCCAATTTAGAGCAGGCACCACAGAAGTTACAGTTGCCTGGCAGTTATTGCTCAGAGAATAAAAGCAGAGTTGGATATTCCTCTGCTTCTGATCACTTGCTCAGTGAACACAAATAACATACAAGAAATGTGGTCTACAAAAACAAGGAAATTGATAATGAAAAGATCACATACTTTTCTTTGTATGTATTCAACATGTATATGTGAAAGATGTCATCCTTAGAGCAAAGAACCAGCCAAATTGCTGATTATGAGAGTTGCTAAAACAAGGAAAGCAACTAAAGCAGCATGCAAGTCACTCACAGAAGTTCTCCAAGCATTTTCTGAAAATTTCCAGGTAAAATTATTTTACTACATTATGAAGAGAGCCCCAACTTGATTCCTTTGGAAGCCATAACTTCTGGTAAGTCCCAGAAAACAATTAAGTAGAATTGGATAGATTGTTTTTACCACAGAGAGACAACAGGAAGTCTTCAGACTTC
The DNA here is from genome assembly GCA_033556795.1 of Tapera naevia. Taxonomy (NCBI): domain Eukaryota; kingdom Metazoa; phylum Chordata; class Aves; order Cuculiformes; family Neomorphidae; genus Tapera; species Tapera naevia. The sequence continues at coordinate 564,025 of JAUMJJ010000054.1, read as the reverse complement.
CTTGTTAGCAACTATTTTTTAAGAACGTGAAGAAATGCCATTTTCTTTATTTTTCTGTAGAAAACAATCTGTAACTCCCAATGATGGAAAACTAAGCCTGTCTGATGCTAACGGAAATTTATATTTGGAATGATGTTGAAGTTAGATGGAAAAAAAATTAATTTTACATGATTACTTGTGAAAACACATGAGGAGTTTATCATTTTTAGTCGCATTGAACTTCTGGAAAGACTCAAAACAAGCATTTAATCAAGAATGGAGAAATCTAGAGTCGTCACTCTGTTACAATTACTGCAGCAGTTCTGTCTCAGATCTTAGTGACACTCACACCAAGAAGTACCTTCTCTCGCAAGTACTCTACTTGCGAGCTACAGGAGGACCACTTGCAGAGTGAGGTGACAGGCTGAAAGTAAACAAATGTTGGGCTTAATATTTATCTTGCATGGAGATGGCACTGGTTAAAAAGACTTTTTTAGGGTCTACAGGAGCTCAGAAAGATTTAATTCTGTACTGTGGATGGCTTAAGAAAGGATTTCTGCTATGACAGAAATTATCGGGTCTACAGGACAGTAACGTAAGCAATGTGAATGTTACATTTTCCTACATGAATCAATAGAGGAAGAATTAAAAGTGTTTCAGTGACTGAGCCTCAAGAGAAATCATTCATCATTAGGTTTTTGGTTAGTATCAAAAGACTGATTTACTCAGAGTAAGAGTCTCTCAGGTCTCTTGTGCTAAAAATTACTGACATAATGTAAGCCACACAGCAAAACAGGCATCCATGAAAAGATTATATGACAAAACAGTGTAATTTGAAAAGTCTAAATGTATTTGGGTAAATTTCACTAACTAAAAATAAACATTATAACTATAAAACATTCCCAAATAAAAAAACTAGATATTAATGAAGTGCTCTAAAGCTTGAATGACAAACATTTACCCTTACTACCATTACTTTTGCTGGCAGCTTTTTAATTATAATTGGTAAAGATAATCATTGGTAAAAATACTTCCTGGTTGTAAATAAAGAGCTGAGAAACAATTAGCATGCCATTTAATTCATGACCTCTGTTAAAAGAGGCCAGTCCTGTTGAAATGAATGGAGTAAGTTGTACATCTTTAGTTGTTTCAAGCTGCCCATGGAGCTGCTGTGGCAAAAAAAAAATAAATTTGCTCCTTTTTAGCTTGTTTTCTACAAGAAAGAAAACTAGAGATATGTTCGTGGGGCAGAGACAATGCCTATGGCTGTGTTGATAATCACTGGAAAACACCACTGAAACAGTACTGTGACATTATGTTGAGTAGTTTTCAGTTCCTATAGTAATTTGCACAAAACATTAACTGAAATCAGGATCTTTACTGATCACTAATGAATCTACAGCACTCAGAGAGCTGACTTTGCTGCCCTTGCCAAATTTCAAATGGAACAATAACATCTCCACTTCATAAATAAGTCATGGTGTTTTATCTAGATATTGTATATTTTCTTTCTTCTTTTTTTTTTTAAAGTACATTAGAAAAGACTGTTCTGTGGTGAAAAAGAGTTTGCAAATTGCATTGCAAGGGTAATGCATTTACAGGTTGCTGGAGCAATTTATATGCAGATATTTTGAAATCCCTACAGAGAAAATGTACTACTGCATTTCTTTAATAGAAAATGAAAACCAGCACAGGAACTGGTAACTGAAGAAACTCAAAAACTGAATCCTGTATTATCTGTTTTGGTAAATTATATTTTATTTTCCCTTCTAAGGCAAATACTTCTTAATGGGATTATGGATATAAGGAGAATAAGGAAAAAAAGTTGTTTCCCAGTTGCAGTCTTTCTCCCACTCTTCCCCATACAGGCATAAAGGAAACCTCAGGAAAGTCTTCCTGAAGAGTCTTTAAAAAAATGGAGAAGGAGAAAGCATTTTATTCCCATTCCCCATAAAGCTGAACTTGATATAGGAGGTGATAAAATAGAATTTTTAAGATGTTGGTGATGCCTCTTTGCAGGATTACAGAAAAGTAGCCAAGGTGACAACGGAGTTTGATATTGATCAATTTAACGACTATGCCAAGAAATTGCTCTCCCTATGTAATGTCCTGCATGAGATTAAACTCACTGTGACCCTTCCTGTATTACTCTCTTGTTTCTTTTACACAGTACAACTTTCTAATAATTTATAGCAGTGAAAGGTACACAGATGAAGAACACTTAAATTACAGTTAAAACAACAACAGTGAGAAATGCCAAAGTAATTATGTTTTCTTCATATTCCTTTCATTTCATTGTGTTTTCCTCCAAGGTGTTTAACAATCATACATAGTGTCTCCTTTATTCTTCTGCTTCTCTTTTGAATATTTTCATTGAAGCGCTATGTAATATAGGCTTATTTTTCTCATATTTTGTTAAAGAGGCAAAAAGCACATCTCAGTTTTTGATTCAAATAGTGATAAATGAGCGACAGCAGAAAGCTGTCCTTATTAAACCTCAAACTTTTGCAAATCAGCCTGTGAAAGATGTCTTCAATGGCAAGTTTGCCAAACCTTCTGTCCAACCTCACACTTCTATTACCAAGAGTGCACTAGTAAATACTGTGCCTGCTGTGCTGTATCCTCCCTCATACTGCTCATTAGTCCTGTTCTCTTTTAAAAAGTATGAAAGAATAAGCTTTTTTTTTAACAACATCAAGATTTTACAGATTCAGGTTTTCATTTATTGAATTCCAGTACAGAGAAGACTCATCATTAAGCAAACAAAAATCAAAAGGCAAAAAGGACTAAAAAAAAAAACAGTAGCAGAAGTAAAGTCATTTGGCAAATTTGGTTTACGTAGTAAGAAAATTGAAATGGAGGAAAGAGACAGGCTACATGGTAATGGAAGGAAGGCTACAGATAATGGCAGGAAGATGTGCCAGGGGAGGTTTAGATTGGATATTAGGAAGAGGTTCATTCCCCCAGCAGGTGGTGGAGCACTGGAACAGCTCCCCAGGGAAGCATGCCAGTGTTCCAGAAGCATTTGGGCAATGCCTTCAGTCACACGGTGTGAGTGTTGGGAGTGTCCTGTGCAGGGAGAAGAGTTGGACTCGATGATTCTTTTGGGTCCCTTCCAGCTCGGGTAATTCTATGATTCTATACCACGTGTATGTTCAGTTCAACCAAATATCTGCCATAGCACAGCGTGCAAACACCTTGCTAAAGCTGAGCTCAGTGAAAATCTTTCTTCCAGTTAAGCAGAATCATCTCTACTTTCAAAGATTCCCCGAACTCAGACTGCCTCTGTTTGAACTTATAGGACAGAGAAGTTTATAAACCTTAATATTTCACATGCTTCTGTTACCTGATTAAATACAACCCAGAAAGGGAGGACATGCCAATCATTAATAAATGGGGTGGGGAGAAGAAACTGGACTCCAAAACTGCCATGGCACACTAAGGACCTCTATGCATGTAAGTGCAAATGACCTCAGGAAACAATCAGAAGAAATGGTGCTCATCTGAAAATATAGATGTCTTGCATCATTTTGAACACCTTATAGATTCATTGGTAATTAAAGTGCTCCTTCCTGTCTTCTCATTTGCAGTTCTCTAATTTATTTTATAAACTCCATTCCCTGTGTGCAACAAAACTGAAGAGTGCAGTATTTTTTTTGTAAACACTCATCTTAATAGAGGTACATCTACATCATCAACTACAGTTAATGTCACTTCTGGAATATTTTTCTTATTCAAGGACACTAACAAAAAGGCACCAAAATGAAGTACAGGTACAGATTTATGGTTGCCTAAGAAAAGCATATGTTCTTATTCAGAACTGAGGTGACCTGATTTGAATTTATTTCCCTTAGAAAATTATTTTTTAAAAAATCTCATTTTTCAGCCACCAATCATTGAATCATACTTTTATGCACCTTGTTGTGCTATTTTTCCTCTTTATCCCATAAAATTAATAGCTGCTATGATAAACTTTCTCTCTGGACATATAAGTCTTGCTGTAAAAACACTAAATATAAATTGCTCTCCAGTAATAGAGTTATTGAGTCTCATCATAACTGTTCCTTCTACTCATGCTGTGGTTTACAAAGGCGCCTTGTTCAGAAGTTAGCACAATTAAACAAAAACGTAAGAAAATTAACTTAGGCTTTTGCCTCTTTCCCAATATTTCTTTCCACATGAACAACCACCATTGAAATGTTGGTAACTGTTCTCTTGAATTGTATTACAAAAGCCCATTTAATCACTCCAATCACACATCAGTATCATTGTCCTCTCTTCCTTAAAGTATATCTGAAATTAGGGAATAGACAAAGATTTACAAGAATATTTAAAGTTAAGAGTGTTCTCCAGCCTGGTCATGCCAAAGCAAATATATTTCAGAATCAGCTCTTTTCTGCTTTATTTTCCACAACTCTGTTTTATCTGGCTGCTGCTGCCAATGCTGAAGTTCAGATCAGTAAGCAATAAGAGATGAAGAAAACCGCCAAGGTCAGCCTGCCTGTCAGACTGCCGAGCTACTGAAACTCAGTATTCCTTTTCAAGCTTTTTAAAATAAATAAATCCTACCAGTTACATGCAAGATCATTTTCTTTCAAGACAAAAGAATCATTGCTTCAGCAGTATGTGTTATTGTTCAAAGTACAGAAAGATTATGAGAAAATCTTCTTTGAGAAGCAGAAGTTATTTTTTTACTTCATTAGAACCACCCTCAAAATAAACCAATAGTCCTTGCTTCTATAAAGACCTCGACCCTCAAAGAACTTGATCTACACTTTTGCCCCTTCTTGTAAAAGATCATTAAAGCAATTTCAGAGATGCTGGAGCTTCTTTCTCAGCCCCAAATGGCTTTGTTCCCTAACCAAGCTCCAGGGCAGCCAACACACTGCTATTAGAGCAAACCCACAGTATCAGTGGATACTTTGCCACCAAGTTGTGTGCTTGCAGGATTACACCTGTGAACACACTTGGAAAGACTTATTTTATTTTGAACTAGACATGATAAAAAGATTTCTCAAAATCTGAACTCTGGCTGAGGTGGGGATAGGTAGATGCCCAGAAATTGCAACAAATGTATTATGAAGTATTAATAAAGGATAGACATATGACATATTTGAGTTAATCTTTCCTTGGCTCAGTACAGATCAGAATCTTTAGTCAGAGTTCCAACACTGTTGTGGTGGTGAGAATACCCATCCTATCCCTATCCTCCATCTCTGAAGGTACCCAAAAACCAAACCCATTTGCAGGCCAACTCGCAACCAGTAAACCTTCCCAACTTCAGCTATGAGACATGATCAGGTAGAGCAGGAGCACGAATTGCCATCTTTCAACACCCACTAAAGACATATCCAAAGAAAAAAGACTGTTTCAGTGTACTGAAATCAAGGGTCTGCACAGCAGGTTTCTTCCTTTTTCTAGTTACCTACCCAGACCCCTTAAATAATTACTCTTCATATCACAGTTAAAAACGAACTATGATACCTCAAGCAGGATGACAACAGGCTTGATTGGCATAGATTTACTGTTACCTGCTTTTCAAAGCTCTCAAGCACTCAAATTGTTTGAAGCAAAAAAATGGCTCTCAGATTTACGTCAGATCAATATGAAATAACACAGAGTCATCACTGATGTTCTTTTAGAATGAATTATCTGCAGGTCCAACTTATCATCATCCTGCAGACTTAAAAAAACTACTTTTTTTTTCCCAAACTCAAGCTGATAACATTTTAACAGAGATTTCTTCAGCCTGAAATTAACTACTCTGGATCTGGCTTACTATACACTGTACCTTTTTAAAATTTCATTTACCTCTCTGGCAAAAAGCTATCCTTCTCTCAAAGCTGCAATCTTTACATTTAAATATGGGTAAAATGTACATAAATAAATGTTGACAGAACAAGAAAATCCAAGTTAATTATTGCTCAGAGTAGAACACATCAAAATTGCCGTACCTTCATAACTAAGTATTTCTTAATATTTTCAGAGTAAATATCTTGATCATTTCTCTTGGTAACCAAGCTATTTGTACAATTTTTGTCAGTATTTACATTAATTTTACATTTACATTAATATAAAGCACTATAAAAAATTCCATAAAGCAAATAAAATGATAGAAGGACAAACACACACATCTATTTCCAAAGGAACTTTGCACAGAATTATGAATGGGCTTTGTAGATATTAGTTGTCACTGCTCTGCTACAGGCCATAAACTTTCCATTTTTATATACACTATGTATTCAGCTTTTTTCCCTTCACTCTACAGTTTATACTCTAGATGAGGAACATGTAAGAGCAAGTCTAGTTTGAATACAGATATTGCATTACACTGAAGAACCTCTGCTGTTTCCTGTGTGTCTGAGTGCAGTTTTTAGTTAGTCTGTCATTGATTTCCTTTTACATGTTTCTAAATTATATAGTATGCATTGTAACAAACATGAATATGTACCCAGCACAACTCTATATAAAGAAACTCATGATAACATTTCTGGTTACTACTCTAGTTATGCTTTTCTGCCAGGTTATGGTGATAAGATCCACTGTTATGCTTAAGGAAAAAAAGAATCAAAATAAACTTACTTGATATAATAGGGCACTTTGTTATGTGAAACAGATCTTTGCCATGGAAACTGTACTGATGCTGAGGAAATAAAAAGAATGTAACTATTAGAAAGCATCTGTAAAAAAAAATCCAACTTCATTTTACTTACTTATTTTACAATTAAAGTTATAATACACTAAATGTGAACAATTAAAATTTCCCAGTCAACTTGCAGTACTTAGAAAATCAGCTGGAGAAAATGATGACAATCAAGATGATTCTAGGCATCTATTTGATGGTGGGCTGGAAACAAAACAAATGTGGTGATTCTATTTTAAAGAAGCACAATAGATTCTGAGCAAGCAAGCAATCCATCCAGGGAAAATGGAGACACTGCTTTTCCTACCACCATAGAATGATTATCAGTTTAAGCTTTGAAAAGAAATGCTTCCACTACTATAAGTAATGCTCCTCTGTAACAGAACAAAAAGGAGAACTATCAACCTTATTTTTACTAGATACAAACCTTAGCTCCTATTTGCAACTCAAATTAATACCGATTAATACTGTATGGCCAAGAAAAAAAGGCATTAAAACCTGTCTTCACACTCATTGCTGAACAGAGGTAATATTTGCAGTATTTATGTAAGTCTGATACATCAACAGATACCATCCAGAATATAAAGCTGCCTTCTGCACACTCAAGTGAAAAAGGCACCAAGGCATACATGACACTACAACTCTGCTTATCTAAAGATCCCAGGAGATAAAAGGGGAAAAAGTGTTCAGGCCAACAGGACCCCTATTTACTGAAGAGCCAAACACACACATCCCACCAGAAACCATCAGATTAGTGCCTGGTTAATTAGGGTTTTATCATAAAAGAAACTCGCTTCACTAGATACACTACAGAAGCAGAGATTGAAAGAAGACATAGGAATAACTGATCCTCACAATGGGATTAATTTATACTGCACGCGTATGCCAACATTTCCAACGAAGAACAGGCACTCTGAAGTGCTAACACACCTGTTTAAAAATCTGGTAAAATGAGACACAGCTCTGATCCACGTTGGATTTCAAGTAATCAAACTCTAAATTAATGTAATTTTCTGCAGGCATAGCCCACTTCAATGTTCATCACTCTCTGAAATGAATTCTTTTTCTACAGCAACTCTCTCTTCTTCCCAAAGACCTCTCAAGGTACAGTGAAGTCTTACAATCTATGTAAGTCCCATAGACTGGTGCTGTTCCAGAGAGGGGCAGGTCTTGCCCTGCTCCCAGGTGCCTGTTCCCTGAGCAGTTTAATGTTTGTGACTTCTTTCTGCACCACATAAAACTTCATGGCTTTTCTGAACTGAAAGACAGATTAACTGGGAAGAATATTTGGAAAACTACAGGAACCAAGTAAACCACATAATTTACTGGAAAAAGTAGAGAAAAATCCATATTTAAAGAAGAAAATAACATTTCAATAAAGAGGTAGGTAGTTACCTGGAAAAGAAAAACATAATAAAGCCTGAATGCTCAAATAGAGGCAGTTAACTAAAAAAACGAACCTTAAGCATTCATAACTCCAGAAAAAAAATAAAGGGAAAAAAACCCAAAACAATCAGATAGGTGAAAGTGGCCATCAGCTTTAGAGTTTCAATTATTTCATGTTGCAATTTGGCATCTATGGTGGCATCAGTACTACTACACTAATTATGCCAGCTAACTAAGAACTGGACACACTTTGCTTAGGCAAAATTTATGTGCTATGACACACAATAGATATTCTGCACTGGCACAGATATGGACTAAACATAATAAATTAAATTGTTAATTATAACAGACTAAACAACACTGTTTATCTGGGAACAACCTTTCTGAAACCATTGTCAGTTCTCTGCTACATAGAACTCTGCAAAACGAAATTCCCATTCTGTTTTTTAAATCAGTCTCTCAATGAAAACTGAATAGAGTTGTTATCAGTTGTGGCACTCACTAGCAGATCTGCTGATATCAGTAAGACTGGACACCACTCAGAAATACTTTGAGTAGACCACTTGAAGACCTAGGCTATTCCTTAGGAAATATGCAGAGTCAGTGCCGCATGGATGTTTATGGATTCCTCTAAGAAAGCATACAAGAAATACAACAAAGAGTGGATCCTGGGCCTTAGAAAATAAATTAAATACATAAAAAACCAAGTCATGGTTTCTAAATGCAGAAGACAGTAAAACAATCTTTCTGCAATGAATAACAGATGATAAAGATTCTCCATCTTTATCGGTCTTAGGGATGCGCAAAGTTTACTGATCAGTAACTAAAAAAATATTCTGAAGCACTGTCTTAGCCATGGTCTGGATTAATCCATTTAATTGGTGTTCCAAGAACTCTAACAGCAGAATTAAATGCTATACTGGGTCTTTTTAGTAGAGAACCATTACTGGCCACTGCAGAGGTGAAATTAGTGTATTGAAGGGGTTGTAATCAGAGTCAGATAATCTTACCTAGACTCCCTTTCCCATGAAAAGGGAATTATCTTTTGAGGTCCCTTCTAACCTGGGCTATTCTATGACTCTGAATCTGATGATTAAGTAGAAATAGATGCTTTGCTAGTGCAAATTCCTGATTAAATGACAACTGGGAGGCAGTTGGCTGAAAATGGTGTGATGCCAGGCTGTGGGCTCTTGTTAGTATTTGGAGTAACAGGAGAGGTAAGGTGAGAGTAACAGGTAGGTGATGTAAATTTAAAATAGCTGCTGTCAAATGAGCACAGATAAAAACCTCCCTTCTAATTCAGAAGTGCAATATTGGAGATAAAGTTTGCATGAGACATATGTATGAAAGTCAGTTTTAGGAGTCTGAGGTTATTTTATTCAGGCTACTGCTCTACTTGTTCCTCACAGAAGTCATTTATGGCTGCTAAAAAGGTTTGAAAAATTTGATTTAGAATACATACTATTTCAACCTGTCAGGATAAAACCTTCATTTTCCCAGATTTAATGATTTTTTTATTACTTTCCTTTTGAAGTTACTATCACTGACTTTCATTTAACAGATTTTATATAAAAACTTATAGGTATTAAGTTCTGTAACTCTGTCTATTTCAAGCTCTTAAAACAGATATAGTTCATGTTGGGGATGAGCTTGCTTGTTTATAACAAATAACAGAAATGGATAACTGCATATTATTTGGCTTTGCAGGACTGTGGTACTTGGTTATAGCTCTCCGCGGTACCTACCAACATGCATTCTGGAAACTCTCCCCTCTTGACTTTTGTACGTAATGTAAACCAAACGTCCCATTAAGCCTGGAGAAGATGCCCTAAGCAAGGCTGAAGCATGCTGATAAGGCACTGCATAGTCTCTTTGGACATAATTCTATGAATGTTTCATCCAGCAACAAAGCCAGTTCACCACTCACTCGGTTTTTTGAATGCAATTATTTCTTGTGGCATGCTGTAAGCCAAATCAATGAAACTATCCAGGTCCAGGACAACAAAACCAGACAGCTCTGCCTGGCAGGTTTCTTTGCTTTACATGTGGACTCTTTCACTGATTTTTGTTTGTTTCTTTCCAGATCAGTCATCTGAATATTTACATTGGTCCAGGTGAGGAGAGGTGAACCACCTTAACAGTGACACAGGAGTGAAGTTAGCAACTTCTCAACCCAGCTACAGGAGGAGAAAATGCATCTTCTCTACATTGCTTCCCAGTTTGTTTTAACTTTAGCCGGGAGAAGAGGAGGCTCAGGGGTGACCTCATCACTCTACAACTATCTGAAAGGAGGCTGTAGTCAGGTGGGGGTTGGTCTCTTCTCCCAGGTAGCCAGCAACAGAACAAGAGGGCACGAGCTTAGACTCTGCCAGGGAAGGTTTAGGCTGGATATCAGAAAAAAGTTCTTCACAGAACGAGTAATCAGGCATTGGAATGGCCTGCCCAGAGAGGGGTTGGATTCACCATCCCTGGAGGTTTTTAAAACAAGACTGGATGTGGCACTTAGTGCCATGATCTAGTAATCATGAGAGTGTTGGATTAAGGGTTGGACTTGATGACCTTGGACGTCTCTTCCAACCCAGATAATTCTATGATTCTAGTTATATAGACTTGACTGACTATTCTCCCAAACAGTTAATCTGGTGGTTTTCAACAGTGTCAAAGGTATGACTCTACCTATATTCTTTTTAGAAAATTATTACACAGGTGTACTGTCTAGGTCAAGGTTACAAGTTTGAGATTGGACAGGCTACTAACCACTGTGGCAACACTAAGTAATACTTCTAATAGGTTTAAAAACCAAACAAACAAAAAACCCCACATACTTTTAAAGTTGTTTGTTTGTGCTGTCGATTTAAAAAAAGGACAAAGTGGCTCCAGGAATTGTTATTTTGCATGACAGTTGTAATACTTTAAATACACTGCACCTCATTTATCGTGATGTTTACTGAAAAATATGGTTGTAACATAACTCAAGAAGAAATCAAGATTTATTCACTGTTTTAAATTATATGATCTGTTTAGCTATACAATGACATAGAGCACTTGAGACTCTCCAGGACAGAGCAGCTCACTTTGATGTTCACTTCAACTGCAATAATCTTGTATTTATTTTTGAAGCCCTCAGTTAAAAAGCAGAGAGTTGATTGAGCTAACATTGTGTATCATGAGCTCTGATGATGACAGACAGGCTAGAACATCAGAAAACCAACATGAATCTTGATATCACAACCTATCTATCTGTAACGAATGAGTCAATTGAGAACAAGGGAGCAAAAGCATCTGCTTTTGCCCTCTTTATTGTATGGGACATGGTAGACTTACATCTCTAAAATTTTCACTAAATAGAAAAAGATGCAAGGATGGATCTCAAGAGGAAGTGATGCAGGTTTGCTTTCCCCACCCCTTGATGTGAACATGTGTCATACATTCCAGGAATGTATGACATGAAACTTTTAATTTAAAAAAAAATTCAGGCAGTTCTTCCTTTGCCTCATTCCATCAAGTGTGAAGCAAAAGAAAACTGAGGGAAGAAGCAACAGGGAATGAGACAATGTGGTTGTGAACACAAAGATTCTGTAACAGCCACAGGTCAAATCTTGCAGAATATGGAGGACAAAGGATAAAACAACCAGGGACACAACCATAACTCTGCAAGATATTGCATTGATCCCTGAGGGAAGCGTGACAGTGAGAATGTCACTGCAGTTACGAAGATGAAATGCTCCTACAAAAACAAGAAGGTAGATAACAACAAGGATGAGGAACTTCCTGTTCCTCAAGCCATAGGGAAACCTAGAGCAAAGAGCAGTCAGTATTTGAGAAAGCCATCATAGCTCACATGCATTTATTAATTCAAAGAACTTACTGGAAAGAAAGTGCTGTGATGCAGGCCCAAAATCTTGGTGTGCCTCCTGTAACTGTTTAAGGCGGTCCTCTACAGACACCTGCACATAAACACACATACACAGCATTTACACTGCACTTACTTTGTAACACCAGGTCCATGATAACAAAAACACTTGTTTATATTTATTTTTAGTTACATAAAAATAGGCTGTCTGTGTATCACAGCACTCATTTGGCATCCAGCTATTCAAGGCTACTTTTACTTCCATTTGCTTAACAGAAGTCATGTTCATGCCTTGCTGTGTTTCCATGAAAGTACAGTAATAAAATAGTTCCATGGTGACTATAGCTGACTGCTGAAGGTTCTGACAACCTCCAAACCCTTCTGTTGTCCAAATTTCCAAAGTCAGCATGTCTCAGTTTGATTGTATTCATCTCACAGCTGCCTTTCCAGCACAAAATCATTTTGGAAGATATCATTTCACTGGCTGAAATGACTCCTCCCTGGTTTATTAACTGAAACTGCACTAATGCACCCAGCAGCAGTTTGACTGCTTAATTAATGCAATTTGAGACAACATGAAAAATCCCCAACCAAAACCACACAAACACAAAACACACTACCAGATTACATTAGGAAAAGATACATTAAAAGTTTTGCCTCTTAGGAGCAACTGATTCAAAACTACCAGTCTAGAAGCTGATTTACCTTTCTTAGGCTATTTAACCATAACTAAGCAGCATGAATCTCTCTCATAGCACACCTACCTCTGTTGTATAATGCTAAATGTGCTACTGCTCACATCTTGTTTTAGTTCTACTAATACTTAAGTTACTTTAAGTGAAATTCCCTGCAGAAACGGAACGCTCAAAGCCAAAATAAAACAGCTTTCACAGGAGCTGGAAACACAACAGAAATATGTACACCAGTTTTCAGTAGCAATGATTTAACAAGCAAAAATACAAAAAAGCACGCAGCAATGGTTCCCACTCAGTCTCCTGAGTGTGTAAACTTCTGAGACAGCTTGAAAGGAAAAGTTTAGTCAAGCCACAGAAGGAAACACACTTCCCTTTGATGTTTGATACCACTAAAAGAACCCCTTAAAGACAGAAATAACGAACAAAGGGTAATAATGCATCTATTAAGGGAAGATGAGAGTGAGAAGCATCCCTCCTCCCCCTCCACCCCTGTACACATTCAGAAGAATACCTGTAAAAGTTTCCACCGCATATTAAGATCATCCAGTTCACGAGACATCTTTAATGATGGGTAAAGATCAAGGGGAGACAGCTGACTGGACAAATCATTTACTGTTTTAACTTTCAGGTTGATGGGAGCAATTTCTTCTCTAAAAGCCTAAGAGAGTAATAAGCATTTATGTTCAACAGACATCTGGGTAGCACAAAAGCCACCATAAACTCAACATGGTGCTGACTTGTCCAATGTGGCAGATCAAGCTAAACAACTGTATGAAACTCCATCCTCCAGCAAAGCAAGTTCACTCCAATATTCATATTAACTTCTTCATATCCATCTTTAGAGAAAAAGAGTATGAAATTTACCCAAACGTCCGTATCTAAATTGTGTCCCCAAAACAATTAAATAAGATTTTTAGTGGTGCTGTATGGCTTTAGAACTTTTCTTTCCAAAAAGAAATAAGCAATGCTCTATCAGGAGCTTTAGCAGTCAAGAGCCTGTCAAGTGCTCTTAAGAACAAAATGTGTTCAGTAACTACAGTTTTCCAGTACTAAGCAGCTGAAAAAAATTCAATTTAAAAACTATTATTGAATTAGTAAAGCATGAAGGAATATATCTTCTAAGGAAAAGGAGTACAACGTTTTACCTGATTAGATCTGTAGTTTTACTAACTATTACAATGATTAAAAGAAAGAAAAAGGTTTATTGAATCAAACAACTTCATACAGTATTAAGATAAAATTAATGCAAGTTTTAGTTACAGTTGAAAAGATGCATCAAATGTCTTTCTTGCTGCGAGCAGTTAATTGTTCAATCCTATAAAAGGCTTGATAAAACATCATGAAACAAGCCAAAAACAAATGGAAAAAAGATTTTCTTTGGATTATTTACCTCCCTTCAAAATCTCTCTCATCAGGCCCAAGAACAGAAGGAAGCTACTGGCAAGAAAGAAGTGTTTGGCTTCTGTACAGGTACCAAGCTCCTATCACTTTAGCAGGTGTTTCAGTCTTTCCATGGCAATGAAAATCTAAAAGGCTTTGCTGTACTCTTCTTTACAGGAAAAGCCCTCAAGATATAACAAATTACTTTTTAACATGACAACAAGGATCTATGCAGCATCTGCATCTTAGTGCTTGCTTTAGTATCTATATTAAAATGTAAGAGGGGGAGAAAACGATGCATTACTCTCTTCAAATCAACAGGAGTCTGGATATAAGCTTTGACTGCCTTTTTTTTTTTTTAAATATTTTGGTTCTATTAAACCTGAAAGCAACAATAAAATTTGGAGAATGAGGATGCTTTCATAGATGCATGTGAAATATGCAGTCCTCTATTAATTTCATATGAGTCAACAGACTGTACACATAAGAGTATTTGCAGCCCATGGGCCTTCACTCTTCTAACACCATCCCATGCTGTAGACATAGATTCAGGTATGTGACCCCAGGGTACTCTAATATTCATTCTTGAGATTAAAAACTTGAAAAGCTGTGTTTGTGAAACAGAAGCTTGGTGATAACTGCTAAATTTGCCTGAAACAGCAGCTTCCTTTATCTATATGTGCATGCCCATGTGCTCTCCTGGAATCCTCGAGATATTCAGGCACTCCCCAAGCATTGTGCTGCTTCCAGTCAGCTTTCCTGAACAATGTTAGTTACCAGAAGGTATTCCTTCTCTGGGGAGCTCTGCATTGCAGGGTCCCTATCCAGCCCATGCAGCTAATCAGGGAACAAATTTTATCCATCATGAGCAGCCATGCCTTGGGGTGATGAGCCCTGCACGAGTGGCCTGGAACCCTGGCTGCAAGAACTGTATGTCCATGAGAGCACTAAAAATAGCATGTGTTTTTCACTTTGAGATAATCCTGAAGAGAAAGCAGCCTAAAGTAAAAGCAAACACAAATTTTTACTAATACAAGCTAAAGCAGACAATAGACGTGTGAAGTTTGTGAAAGTTAAGGAACATAAATTAAAATTGTGTATATACTTCTGTATGATTGGAAGAACTCTAAATGTTTTTCTAAGAAGAAAGCTATACATGATGGCCAAACAGACCTGACAGCTCACCACTACAGAAAGGAGGGGTACGTGCTGTCAACTGCTGGCATGATATCTGATGCACCTCACTCATACTCCATTGCCTAGGCAAAGCTCCAAATACACCTATGGCTTAACCATGAACTAGACAGTATTTCTAAGGAGAAAAATATTTAAATCCTATAACAAATCTGTAGCTTGCTGATCACATGTGCTTATGCACTCACAGCTGACAGCCACTGTGGTACTGTACTAGACTTTCTCTATGAACTCAGATCTAGTCTTTAAAAAGCACTTTAAGCTCTACATGAGAATTTAAATACACAACGTATACATATGTAACGCGACTAGGCGCAGAGGAATGGAGGAGCCTGAACCTCACACAGGCTAAATATTTCCCAAGAGTTTCACACTTACCATAGTTTTCTCAATGTGATCTGGTAATGAATCTATGAGCAAGTCTCCCACAGGTTTCCAGCCATTCCTTACGTTCTCAGCCTCCTTCAAGTCAGCATCGAGGTCATCCATGGCACACTGCAAGTCTTTCAGTTTTTCTAATGCTTTGTCCACTTGCTTTTGCCAGATACTGGCACTGGCATTTAGGTTCTCCCATTTCTCTTTTACCTCTGATGACTGCCTGCGCATAGCTTTGGCAATCCTCATGGCCTTCTCCTCAGGGGTCAGCTCTGCAGAGGGAAAGAAAAGTTACATCTGCTTGTTGGTTTTTGGTTTGGTTTGTTGTTGTTGTTATTCATTTCTAATTGAACAGAGAGTCCTCCTGAGTCCACACTTAAGACAGTAAGTCTTCATTTGAATCAACCCATAAATTATTTCAGTAGGTACATGGCAGAAGAAAGTCCACCTTGCCATAAGTGAAATAAACCTTAATCACTCCTGATGACAGAAATAAAGCTTGATCAGTACTAAGACATTCACAAAGCAAAGCCAGTTTACTGCTGATTTGTTATTTTTGGAGGCACTGGAGGAAGAAATAAGACATTATTCTTCACTACTGGCATCTGCAACAAGAAATCTGGGGACGATTTAACATATAAAGAACAAGAACAATGCTTTGCTCCTGGATCACTTACCACCACCTCTCACTCTACCCCAGGATATCTCTTCTGATTTTATTCACTAGCAAAACCGAAGGTGTACCAAGCACCATGTGATGAGCAGTTCTGCAACTCTACATCCAATTTTCAGTACTAACACCAAAGTCCTAGAAAGCTGTTTTACATAGGTTTCGGAAATCTAAAAGTGTTAAATAAACCTGTTGACTGAAAAAGACCCAGGCTTAGGGTGAACTGTTTCTCACAAATTTCAGTCTCGCACGTGTACATTCCATGCAACCCAGCAACCACGGAAATCCCATTCATGTGAGCCAAGACCAGCTGCCACTAAATAAGGAAAGCCAAAGAGGGCACACACATAACCTCAAGACATAGTCACAGGACATTATACTGATTATTTCAACAAATTGCTTCTTTATAAATCCCTAATTTCTGTTAAGTCTGGAAGACATCAAAAAGAACTCCACAGCACAGACATGCTTCAGCCTTCTTTGACAACAAGAACTGAGGCAGCTGATGCCTTACCTCTTCTCCACAACAGATTATTTGTGCAAGCCAGTCAGGTGGTCAATCAATAAGAACATAATGCCTTTCCTGGGTCTTCAATTTGAGAATGAGCAAGACCCAGACAGTCAGAAAGCTAAAAAGAAAAACTTAACACAACCCCAGCAGTTCCTGCTGCTACTGCTGAGAGGAGTCCTACTGACAAAAGTCACAGATAGCTTCCTTCACTAGAGATGAGTTCAGTAATGACAAACAAAGTCAGTCTCAAAGGATCCTCCTTCTTCATAACAACCTTGCAGTATCTGCAGGCAAAGAAGCAAGCAGAGGAAACTTGATATAATGCTGAAACCAGAGAACAAAAGGGTGAAGAGATGTTGGCATACACCAAAATGAAGCCAACTGGCCTCCTATCACCTCCTACATAAAGCCCTTGGAAAATGTTTATCACAGTATTCTTGTGATCAAAAAGCAAGTGTTGTCCACGAATAAATTATACACAATCACACAAAGATGAAAACACCATTTTTGTCAGTTTTGTAAAATCTTATTAGCCCATATTAGTCTTGATTCATGCTAGACTACAAATACTAGAAGAGCATGTATAGCGGAGAGAATGTGGCCAACTGACCAAGTGCTGCCCAAAAGCACAAGGTAACTAGCTAGGAAGTGGCTACAAAAGAGAATAAAATCAAAGGAGAATCAGAGACAAGGAAAATCAACAAGAGACAACATCACTAAAGGAAGATAAATACCTAGGCTGTAGGTGGCAGAGCATATTTTGACTTCCAGAATTAGAAAAAGTGTTTAAAAAAAAAAAGCCCCTTGAGGGAAGAGCAAAGCTGAGAGGGACAAAAGAAATTTTGAGCTTAACAACATACTTTAGTGATTTGCTGGATGTCATGAGCTATCACACGAGACATGCTCACCTGCCTGCAAAGGCAGGGGCTAGCCAGGCCTAGGGATAGCAATGGCAAGAGGTTATTTATGAAAAGGAACCTGGGGAGCAACAATTGTGACAAAAACCTGCAATGCTTAACCAGATGGGAAGGGATATAAATTATGTATATAGTTTTGGGATATAGAGACGTGGCAGTAAACCACAATTTGCAGTACTGACAGATCTGAATAAAGATGAAGACCAAAGATAGGTTGTGATAAATTGTACCTTGTCTCTGGAATTCCAGCAATTCGCAGTAGAATAAACTAATCATAGGACAGCAAAGTTCTGGGATGATCTTTACCCCAAGATTTGCAACAGATTTTAGAAAAAGGGAAAGAATTAAAACAAAAGTTCTAAGCAAAACCCCTTTTCAGATAAACCCTGTGTTTTAAAAGAAAAACAACAGCTACAAATTGCTTACATAAACACACCAAAGACGTTGCTTCTGTAAATACTTTTAGAAGTATTCACCCTTAAGAATAATAACATAACATCGGTAAATGAAAAAGAACAGCCTACAACCCCAGCGACAAAGGGACTGTGAACAATCTACAACTCAAGCTAAATTACAGCATGCAGGGAAGTTGCATCTAGTGGAAGAGTTCAGTATCATAGGGTACTTCATACGTTGAGGACAATCAGGTCTCACGAATAAAAGCTGCAGGGAGGATTCAGGGGGCACCTAGAACTGGAATGTTTTACACAAGGGAAGGGAAGGGAATATTGAGCTTTACTGAAAGGGGAAAGAAAACTACAGACAGTGCAGGAAGCCTCCTTTGTTAGTCTAGAATCATAGAATGGATAGGTTGGAAAAGACCTCTAAGATCATCAAGTTTGGGACATTCTGCGCAGAAACTGGACTAAGTAGAATTTACATATATGCAAAGCTGCAATCTGTTATTTTATCCAACATCATGTGCTTGCATCATCCTTTACCTGTTATCAGAGCCAAAACTTATCAAATCTGAATAAAAGAGTAGAAAGTTAGAAGGGTTTAACAGTTTAAAACTATTAGCAGATCATTTAAAATGGTCATTCACTTGACAAGGAACACATTGGAGCTTTAGTAAGAGCTGAAAATCTTGCAAAACTTTTTGGTCGCCCAGAAAGGTACTGACACAACAATTCAATGATTCAATGAGTGCTTCTCGCTCCAGTAGAAGCAATAAAGAAAAAAAGTGGCTGTAGTTATAAATGGGAATAGAATATAAATGGGGAACAACAGACTGATTTTATTTGTCTGGCCAGCTAAAAGTCATCAGCTTTACTCATGACAAACTGTCATGTATTTTGGGAGGGAATTCAACATTGAATGGGGTGAAACAAGTATCCCAACAGAACTGAAAACCTAAGCATCTTTTAAGACCACTGGTTAAATCAGTGCCATTGTGCAAGGGTATCTGCCATATATTTGATATGAAAAATATTAATTCATTGCAAGACTGCTTTTTTTTTTACAAAACCCTTGGAAGTGCTTGTAAACTTGCCCTATAAAAAAATTACATGTTTTTATGAGCAATAAAACCATTCAGCATCTATTCATTTAACAGAGATACATCTTTATAACTTCATGTTTTCCATCATGAAAACTCAACTTACTAATGAGCAATACATTACTGTTTTTTAAGCAGATAACATTCTCCAAGATACTGGCTGCAGAGCACAGAATTGTAAACCTCAAAAAAAAAGGTCTTAACAATGGGAAATTTCTTCTATGAGTTTGGAATTCATTTCACCAGTCTGTTCATTACATACGTTGCCAGACAGAGCTCCTTTTCACTGCTAAAAAGACACTACAGAGTGGTTGGTGCTTTTTTGTCCCAACTGAATATAGTCTTCTCAATTATCAGCTTTCCCAGTATCACCACTTCAACAGCTGCTCAGAGCTTAAGAAAAGCCTATATTCAACCGTCTCAACCATTTACTGGAGAGGAAGGGCATTAACTGACCTTGTAGTTAGGGAGACAGAGCAGGAAAAGAAGTCTGTTTCTGTAGTGGAAAAACCCCTTGATTTTAATAAGCATTTTTTGACACAAAAAAAGCAATGTGTTCTCATTTCAGCTAGGATAGAGTTAATCCCACTAGCTGCCATGTTTTAGAGTTAGTATGAGAATAATGTTGATAACACCTATTGTTTTAGCTGTTGCCAGATAATGCTCAGCTGGGATAGAGTATTAATTCCCAGCAGCTGCTGGTTTTTAGACTTAATATGAGAAGAATTAAAAATACATTGATGTGTTTAGTTGTTGCTAAGAAATCAGGGATATTTTTGGCTTCCTATGTTTTGCTAATGTACAGGAGCAGAGCCAGGACAGCTAACCCAAACTGGTCAAAGGAATATTTCAAACCATATCATGTTCAGTATAAAAATAGGATTTGGGCCCAGAGATCAGGTGGCAGGTGATCTAGTTTCCACACTCTGTGTTCTGTGTTCTGCTATTGCCACTGTAGCTGTGATCTCTGCACTCACTGTAGTTGCTGAGCTTGCAGAAATCTATTATTATGATTATTGTATCTTCTTCTGTTGTTCTATTGAAACTGTCTTTATTTCAATCCAAAAGTTTCCCTTTCCTTCTCGCCATCCCACTGGCTAGGGAGGGGTGAGAAAGCAGCTGCATCAACCAATCAGTGGCTTAGCTGGCAAGTACAGGCTAAATTGTGACACAATGAAGGCACCATCAGCTTTTCTGTGCCTCTAGCAGAGACAGAATGACATGGAAGGAAAACTTTCAAGCCTGAACTTTACAGCAATAGCTTCCTTGTGCGCTTACATATATATAGAATACTTACCCAGGAACGTCATCAGTGAATAGAATCCTTCTTGCTTAAGAATTTATTTTAGATCTCGAACTATTCTTAGCTGTAGCAGTTTTGATTCTAAGCAACTTTGCATGATCTTCACGAGGTGGATCTGAACTAGTGATCTCTTTCCATCTTAGAATCATAGAATGGTTTGGGTTGGAGAGGACCTTAAAGGTCATCCAGTTCCAACCCCCCTGCCACGGCAAGGACACCTCCCACCAGCCCAGGCTGCTCAAAGCCCCATCCAGCCTGGCCTTGAACACTTGCAGGGAGGGGGCGTCCACAACTTCCCTGGGCAATCTGTGCCAAGGCCTCACCACCCTCAGTGTGAAGAATTTCTTCCTAATGTCTAATCTAAATCTTCCCCCTTCCAGTTTAAAGCTGCTCCCCCTCGTCCTATCACTACTCTCTCCCGCGTTTTTGTAGGCTCCCTTCAGGTACTGGAAGGTTGGTATGAGGTCACCCCAGAGCCTTCTCTCCTCCAGGCTGAACAACCCCAACTCTCTCAGCCTGTCCTCATAGCAGAGGTGCTCCAGCCCTCTGATCATCTTCATAGCCCCTCTCTGGACTTGCTCCAAAAGTTCCGTATCCTTCTTACATTGGAGATTCTAGAACTGGACAGAATACTCAAGGTGGGTTCTCACAAAAGTGGAGTAGAGGGGGAGAAACACCTCTCTCGACCCGCCAGCGATGCTTCTTTTGATGCAGCATCTTGCCACAATGACATTAACTTCCTTTCACTTTTGCAATATTCTTAATAAAATATAAAACCAGAACTGGAACTGGAACTGACTTCAGTTCCTGTCCCTCTCCCACAATGTCAAACATTGTCTCTTCCTTGGTTCAGTCAATCTTTGCAGCAAAAAACAACGGATGACTGTAATCATTATGAACACTTTCATATTACAACGGGACACTGACAAACTCCTAAGCAGAAACAGCAAAAGCAGTGCTATCATTGCATGATTCAGTCTTTATCATCATTCTAGCAAAAGTATTCTCTAAGTTTCTAACAATCTGGATAGAAAACTTAGTTCTGATGGGATGGGAATAGGAAGTTTAAAGAATAAGCAGCAACTGGTTGATGCAGAAACAGCAACTAGTCAGGTTCCAAGCACCCAGCCATGCACATATAATCAAGTAGGTCACCTTTTCCTTCTATTTAAATATCTATTGTATAAGTAGTTAAAACAAAGAAAAAACATAGGCATTTTAATCTTAGCCCATTTTGGTTTTCTTCCATCAAAACCGAAAGTTCTTCAAACCAAAGAAACATAATTACATAATTAAATAAAAAGTGAATGAAGAAAGTCTCTGCAGGATAAAAGACAAATTACCTTTAGTCTACAGAAGACAGAACTGCGAAAGAACAGAAAATGAAAGCTGTTAACTTCGTGTATGATGAATACTTCTGGAAAGGGCCCAGAGTATGGGCTCCAGATAAAGACAAATGAGAAAAATGCTAGAAAAAAAATATATATATATCCTTTAATAATGGTTGTTGATATTTCCCAGTGGGTGCTGGTGGCAAAGACACATAAGGACAAAAAAAGAGAAAACAGCTTCTAGTTAAAACAGGTAATTAGGTTGCATCTATGTCCAGAAAATGAAAGATTATATCAATTCTGAGAACCACATATTTATCTATCATAACCATTATAATCTGGCAATATAATCAAAACACATATAACACATTTCACTAAAAAAGAGCAAGTATTTTGTAATAAATGGTGTGATCCAAAGCAAGTTCACAATAGTTTTGCACAGCGGAAACCCAAAGTTTTTATTCCCAAGGAACCTAAAATGGGTATAAATTCAGTTTTAGTCTGCGTCTGCCACAAAACCAGAAAAATCCAGATAAAACAGTACCGTTATAGCATCACCAAACTACTCCTGTCTTCTTCCAGTTCCTGTGGAAGGGAGAGTACTAGTGGAGAGAAGGCTATCACCACTATATCCTGGTTACTCTAGGTAAGCATCAAATTAATGCTATGCTTCTTCCCAAAGCACTGTGACTACAGGTTCTAACAGGTTTTTATTTCTTGCAAAGATCAATAAAGAGTTTTTTCTGGCACAGCACATATGGCAGGTA
Organism: Tapera naevia; assembly: GCA_033556795.1. NCBI lineage: Eukaryota > Metazoa > Chordata > Aves > Cuculiformes > Neomorphidae > Tapera > Tapera naevia. Next base: position 541,523 of record JAUMJJ010000054.1, on the reverse strand, counting down.
GCTCCTCAGCAAGGCTGCAGGAGACATATACATTTGAAAACAAAACAAATGCATCTATTATATTATAAAACAATACAAAACTAGGAAATAAAGACAAGTCAGGCAGTACAAAAGCCAGGGCTCCCTGAATTGATGGCTTCCTATAACAACACTCCAGGACTTTAAAACAAATCCATATTCTGAACTTTTTTGAAACATGTAAGCAAGTTTCTTCAGCCCATTTTCTCTTCTATATACTTATTTGTTTAATATTCTGCAATTTCCAACTTGCTTTCTTGAGGCTTATTTATAATATTTTTGAGCTATGTTTGCCCGAGTGTAAGAAAGGAATTATCTTTCAAACAAGGTCCTAACCTTTGACATCTATCTCACAACTATGTTGCTAGTATTGTAACTGAGAATTCTCCTGCTGACAGAGCTTTAGTGGTTTCTGGAGTCTTTAAAACACAGCCACAGTTAAAATCTAAGAAGATGGCTTCCACCTGGAAAGCATCCTGTGTTTCAGCTAAAACCAGGCCATAACATAGCGCAAAGGTCAAGAATTAATATAACTCTGCTTATATCCTGAGGTCCTCATGATTAAAAAAAAAAATAAAAAAAATAAACCACTATGGCCTCAGGCCAGCCTGTTTCCAATACTCTGCTGTTAAAAATTCAGGCTTAAAACTCCTTAAAAATCCACACCTCTAAGCAAACAGAAACAACTTCCTTGAACTTTACTTATATGACTCCAAGCAGGCAACCATGTAAGACTCCACAGGAAGAGATTCAAGGCTCTACTCAGGTGGACTAGACTTGAAGGGTGACCAAGACATCTATTTGAAGGGGAGAGGGATGCTTAGTTTGAGATTCTCTCATGGGTAACAGCATGTTTCTCTAATCTTATGAAGAAACTCACAAAAGTCACAAGTGAATAAGCTCCAACTAAAACAGAGGCAGCAACATTCAAAATAGTGCAAGTAGTTACTGAGCATGATTCCACTGGTCTCCAGTGCACTACTTCTAATTTTCAAAGCTAAGCCTTCATACTCAGCCCAGTTGCATAGCAGAGAACAAAAAACTATTCCTGTGACGTGTGATAGCTAGGGGACAGGCACAAGTGCTGGGAATAGAAATCCTGTCCCCTATATATATTAGAAAACAGTAAATTGACTATTTCCAGTGAGATCGTCCATGCTAAGAGGAAAAACTCTGGCAGAGAATTTATTAGAATGCCTTCAGTGGTAAGAAGCAAAGAAGTTTGACTGTTATTTATGTCCAAAACAAGTGAATATGTTGTGTGTCTACAAGCTTAAATGAAATATATGCATGCAATTCACTGATATCTATTAATATATCTATAATCTATAATATATGTTCTCTTAAAGAACAGATGTGATTTATGGGGTTTTCTACACTTTCAATTAAGATAACAGATGGTAAATACTTCATTTTAAATTATGTGCTTATCACAACAACCTTTGCTACCAAATAACAGCTTTCAAAGCTAGGAACCTGATTGTTGTAAGAAAACTAGAAGATACTGAAGTACTTCAACAGCGCTGCAGACTCCTGGAAACATTCACTATTGCAGAGGGAATGAGTGTTGTGGCCTGTGGTAATCTGCTAGGATGTTAGCTTATGCTATCTCCTAAAAAAATTATCTCCATCCCCTCACTGCATCAGTAGAATTTTAAGAGTAGAATTTCAGCAAAGTCATATCATCGGTTCAGAGAACCCTGGAGACAGAAAACATTATTTCCACTTTCCTTTGTGTTTCTCATGGCCTTTAACCTTACCAACAGTACAGGAATCTAAGAAGCCAACTGTAACTATGCCATAGAGAATTATAATTAACATCTTTAGATCTAAGTTTTCTCCTATACCATAGGCAAGTGCCAACACAGCTAAAAATGTAAGCATTTCCAATTTCCTTATCCTATCCATCCACACAATTCAGCAGTTGGCCTGCTTGTTTATAAATCAGCTCTACTCAGATGCTGAAGCAACTTAAAGGCAAAAAAGATTAGAATCTTTTTTGTGATGAGGCCTCCCTGTGGGAACATGGCAAAACAAAATCAGAAGACAAATGGAAGACAGAATTAATGTAGAAGGAAGCTTCTTTGAGGCTGAAGAACTGTGGTTGAATGTGGCTGTTACTACATGGGACTGTAGAAGGCCAATGCAGGAAGCATAAGGCCAGCATGGGAAAGAAGAAAGCAAGGCTTGCTTATAACTAGATTTTATATTCTTCTGATATATTTGAAATTAACAAGAACATTATAGACAATAACAGATTATCATAAGGCATTCTATAACAAACATTGTCTGTGGACTGAACAATGAATGTAGGTATGCACAGGTCCTTAAAATAAGGCTCAGTCAGTCGGCTCAAAACTGATTCTTATCAATTTTCTCCTAATTTTTTCCCATTCCTTGATGTTACAACAATGCCCTCCATAGCATGAAAAGATCCGTGCAAGGGAAGAATTGGATGGAAAAGGAGAGTTTGAAGAAAATAGAAATTGATTTTACAACCTTTATCCCCTGTGGATTAGTTAACCCTCCCTCTGATCACCCCTGGCACTACACAAAGTACAAACTAACTCCAAGAAACAGTGATTTTCCAATTAACGCAATTATAACATTTTATTAAAAAAAAAGAAGTTTTTTATATTTGTATCATAGATTCTGCCAAAACCACATTCCAATCATGACCGTACAGTGCTATGTACTGCTCATCAACATTTTTTTAAAGACAGACTGTCAGCTTACAATCCAAAAGCTCACTCCTTCCACTTCAGCAACACAAAGTGTATTTCACTGAAGTTAACGAGTTAACTTTCATCTGCTGAAGGGAATACCAGTCATCAAGAAGGTGACAGAAAATAAAAGAAATATAAACAAAAATCCAACATTTGAAAAGCAAACATAAGTCTGTATCCACAGCCCTCACTGGAAATCATTAATCAGAAGAAAAATTGTCTGTCTGGATGTCTTCAAATCTAGAGCTGCAGCTTTCTGGAGATCGATGGCATTACTTGTCAGAAAAAAATTGCCAGACTCAGTCCTGGGTGAAATTTAACAGCTTATAACACATGAGATCAAAGCAGATGATTCAAAGACTTATTTTGGCCTTAAAGTCTATTAAGCTACAGAAAGTGCAAAATCGCTCTGTGCAGGGTGCAGGTGCCCCACTGCACAGGGGCCTCCGTGAGGAGAGGCCAGGGCTGCAGAAGATCTATCACAGGGCACAGATGAGGCCTTCGGCTACGCTGGTGGCACCTCAGGGAACGTGTACTTAAGAAACAGCTGAAAACACCAGAGAGGGAAGAGGAGGGAACAAAAACAAGCAGCAGCAAAGGGACACCAAAGTCAGAGGAGGAGAAGCAGCTGCATTGCAGGGCAGATATTCCCCATGCAGAGCTCGTGCTCGGGCAGAGGAAAGATGTGAGAAGAAGATGTGAGAAGAAAGGAGCATCAGAGAGAAACTACTAGGCTGCCAATGGACCCATCATCTCCTACCCTCTCACACCACTCATTGCCCTGTTGAAGAGGGCTGAGCATGACCTGCAGTCATAACAAGGGGAGAAGGAGATAAGAATGAAGGAATCAGGTTAAGTCTAAGAAAGCAGGGAGTAGAGCTGTGGTTTTAACGTTTGTCTTTTTTGTTTCCCACTACCGAATCAGTAATCAAATATTTATTTTCTCCAGTCTAAACCTGTTCTGCCTAGAACAGTAGTTCGGAAGGGATCTACATCTGTCCTTATCTTGACCCATGAGGTTTCTCACTCCTGTTCCTCCTGAGGTGGAGTGACTGACTGAATGGGTGGATGAGTGGGAATTCGGCTGGTAGCCAAGACTAACCCACCGCATGCTCAAACAAAGTAAGTCTGGAACTACTGAGTGCAAAGAAGGAAGAGGAAAATCAGTACAATACACAGCTATGAAGCTTACCAGTCTGTGCATATTTGATCAGTTCTCAAATATGATGACATTCATACATCATTTGCAGACCATCTGCTTGGCCATTATTGTTACGCAATTTACCACTGTCGTAAAATTCCCTGCTATTCTGTTATCACCACCATCTGTACAGCACAATATAATAAAAGTAGTAGTAGTAATAATAACAATAATAGATTGTATACAAATAATCTATGACACAGATCATCATATGAAGTTTGCTCTTGCACTTTCAGTCAACACTAAATCATTGGTATCAACTCCTACTAGAACACGAACATTTTACACTCATAAAATTGTTTGCATTGGCATTAATTGTGTTGGGTGGTTCTGCGGCTTTTGAGAGGAGAATCTGTGACTTGAGACTTGTGTGGGAATGAATGAGTAAACAGAAAGTGAGCATTCTTTATTTTTCAACTGCAAGCTTGCTTTGTGATTTAGACCAACTAAAATCTTAGAGATGCGATATATCACACAAGTCTGAGAATAAAGAAAAACAAAATGTTTTCAGGAGTCAAGAGTTCAAAAAGGAGGTCGTAAGGTACATTACAGCAGCTCAGGTACCAGAACTAATCACAGAGGGAAATGGTGCATTGGCTTTAATCACCAGCTAATTAAACTTTATCACAAAGCTGAATTAAAGGATAGGGAAGTGCATAAAAATTTTCACAGAAATAACACAAAGTATGGACGCAGGAAAGATTAATTATTTCCTCTGAACAAACTTTAAAAATCTGCTACAGAGATGTATAGAAAGACATATGGGAATTAGAAACTAACTCCCTATACAAGCAGCTATACTGTAATTTTGTAAATTATATAGAACAGTATCACAGTATTACAAGGTTGGAAAGGACCTCTGAGATCATCAAGTCCAACCTATAACCCAACACCAACACTAACACCAACCATCATCTAAACCATGGCACTCAGTGCCTCATCCAGTCTCCCCTTAAACACTTCCAGGGTCGGTGACTCCACCACCTCCCTGGGCAGCCCATTCCAATGGCCAATCACCCTTTCAGTGAAGAACTTTTTCCTCACATCAAGTCTAAACTTTCCCTGACGAAGCTTAAGTCCGTGCCCTCTAGTTCTGCCACTGGTCACCTGAGAGAAGAGACCAACCCCTGCCCGACTACAACCTCCTTTTAGGTAGTTGTAGAGAGCAATCAGGTCTCCCCTGAGCCTCCTCTTCTCCAGACTAAACAGCCCCAATTCCCTCAGTCGCTCCTCATAGGGCTTGTGCTCCAGCCCCTTCACCATCTTTGTTGCCCTCCTCTGAACACATTCCAGTATCCTGACATCTTTCCCAAACTGGGGGGCCCAGAACTGGACACAATATTCAAGATGAGGCCTGACCAGTGCCAAGTACAGGGGGACGATAACTTCTCTGGTCCTGCTCGCTACACTATTCCTGATGCAGGCCAGAATGCCATTGGCCTTCTTGGCCACCTGGGCACACTGCTGGCTCATGTTGAGCTTCCTGTCAACCAGCACTCCCAGGTCCCTTTCTGCCTGACTACTCTCCAGCCCCTCTGTCCCCAGTCTAGAGCTCTGCATGTGATTGTTGTCTCCAAAATGAAGTACCCGACATTTGGACTTATTAAACATCATCCCATTAGAATCAGCCCAGCTCTCCAGTCTGTCCAGGTCCCTCTGTAGGGCCATCCTACCCTCTAGCAGATCAACCCTTCCTCCCAGCTTGGTATCATCTGCAAACTTGCTGATGATGGACTCAGCTGCTGTAAAATGTGACAATTTCTATAAAAGCAGATTACTACCAAGAACAATTCCAAGAACAATTCTTTCATTATTAAAAGTAAGATTTATAATGTTGTAGCTTATATCAGAAATGTAATTCTAGGACTTAACTACAAAGATATTTGGTATATTATTCTATTTTGTGGTTATAGGGGGTGAGGTAGAGGAAAATTATAACTTCCTTGTTAGTCTCTGATATATACAAATATCTTAAATAATACTATGCAAATATCTCTAGGGTAGCTGTAGTTTATTCATCAGTAAAAATTCATCTAACATTCAAATCTTTAAGATTATATAATGACTGCCTTCCTAAATCTGATTTCTTTTATTTCCAATGAGATATACCACTGAATATGTTTACTTCTGTTTGTGGAGTAGAACTTTGTAATAATATACATACATTTGAATGCATATCTTTGAACCACTACTCTGACATTAAAGGTGCATATGTTATCATATCAAGAAAAATAAAAATAACCAAACTGATGGCTTAAGTGTATTGAATCAAAAATTCGAAAAGGAAATATTTTTCTACTTTCATTAAAAGATGAGTACTTACAAAGCAGAGTAGTAATACTTCAAGGTTAAATCATAGAAACAAAAGTAATCAGGATGTGGTCTGGAAAATTCTGAAGTCTAACCAAGTAATTGGGATATAAAATATGTACTAGAGACACCTAAGGCCTTATTCTTTTACTTTAACCATTCACAGAAGAAAATATTTTCTGACCTGTTTTTGAATGCAAGCTCCTTCTTGGTTCCTCAGGCCCTTCAATTGGTTGGTCAGCAAGGAAAACTCGTGCCTGGTCCACAGCATTGAGAATGGTTTGCTCTTTATCCTTCAGTTCACGCCTCAGTGCCTGTTGGGAATGGAAAGAAGAATGCCATTTGTAACTTGATCTTGTGGACAACAGATACTACAACATTTTCTGTTTTCTCCTCTCTGACCAGACCTGTCTAGTGAGAGACTAATAGTCAACATGTCATTCAGATTGCAAGATAAAATGTGAATTTTACAAAACATAATTAAGGCTAGAAGGCCTTTTTATAGAATTGAACACAAGAAAAATGATAGTGGTAGGTTTTAAAAACACTCACCTCACAGAAACTGAAACTACTACTATGCTCAGCTTCTAAAACAAAACAATTTAAAGAGTTTGTAGCTATTAACAGGATTGCAAATATACAGTAGATTGCTACAACAGACCATTCTTTTCTTATTTGGTAGATGGAATAACAGAAAATTGCATCTATGAAAACATTAGTATATAACTTTCACAACTGCTAAAAAGAATAGCAAAAGTATTTTACATTCCTTCAAAAATGCTGCCTCTTATTTGTGTCTCCTATTTATTAATATTTGTAGAACTTAGAACTTTTATGATGAGGATACATTCTGACAAAGCACCCTTGAAATGAGCCAAAAATATTTTGAGTCTCATGCAGATACAATTGAGCCTTATATACAGAGGGGCAAAAAAAAAAATCAATTTTTCTTTAAGATTTTTTCTTGCTGATGGAAATTAATTTAAAGATATTTTGTTCTCTAGCAATTATGATTTTTTGTCAAAGGGTTAACTGTAACAACCTTTTTTGAAACTAAGTGTTCGTAATAGCTATAATGCTTCTCAGAAAGAATTTTCTTCCTATCATATTTTTCAGTATAAATCTGCTCCATCTAGAAGGAAACTGCTTTGCATGTTTACGTTGTATTGTTATCTACCAATAGAAACACAAAAGAATATATGCTAAACATTGCTGGAAGCTTATGCTTAATTTTTAGCTCTAATTACAAAATCAAGGCTTATTTAGTTGACACAATCTGCTCAGGCTCCATTCCAGCTCAAGAAAAGCAGTTAGTCGGCATTCACAACATTACATAACAAAATGAGTGCTTTCCACCATAGAAAATTATGAAAGTCTCACAAATGCTCCCTTACCCTCCTTATCAGTAAGTCTTTTGATGCCAAAACCGCAAAACACACCTCTTACTTTAGCTCAGCAAGAGACAAGACATTATTTTCCCTCCCTTCTCCTCTACTTTATTCCTTTATCCTCCTCATCCTCTCAAGTCTTTTTATTCCTTCTAACTCTACTTCCACTCCAAATGAAATACCACTCCCCCCAAGCCCAACAAAAACTTATCACTGAAAATATGCTAACCTCTATTATATTTAGGAACATGCATTATACAGTCCTATCTTCAGCAACCATTAACTTATTGGCTTTATACAAAAAACTCTTCAGAACAGCGCAATCTCTACATGCTTTTGCAAATTGATATTAACAGTAAGAAGAATTAGCCCTGTTCTTTGTAGGATTCAATATATATTATGTATAATAAGAAAAAAAGGAACTGTAACTTAAAAACATGCCCTACTTCATAGGAAAAAAAATTTACAGAAACTGCAGTACTGTAAAAGCAACATTCCTGAAGAACCCCTTCAAATCAGCACAGTATGTATTAATACTTTAATTGCACATGTATTAGAAAAAGACTCTTCAATATCATCCACATTTTACAAATAATAAAAACATCTACCTAGGAATTTGTTTCAGGAAAAAAGACAAGAAGCCATCATTGCTACTGTGTGATTAAGGTTCAAAAATTAACCATTTAAAAAGCTTTAGGTTAGTAGAGCCTGTGTGGATGCATTATTAAAATAGAAACTTCTAATTTTGCAAAATTTGATAGAAACGGGGTGATTCCCTTACTTCAGGGTGAGGTTAGAAATCTTTCTAAAATTACTTTTTTTTCCCTCCATATAATTTCCCAAATACTCCCAAAGGTACAAAGGCTATGACAGATTTTGAGACCAATAAGAAATTTCAGCAGTTAGAAACAATCTAGAGAAAGATCTAGTTTGCTGTGTCTCTCCTGTTTACCTTCACATATCGTGTCCATCAATTTCTCCTGATCACCTGCAATAAAACTTCAATCAAGTCTGACCTAAGAGACCTTGGATTTAATTCTCTGTCCCCCTCCACCATCCCTGCTACAGAAGCTGTTCAAATTGAGGTTGACAACACAAAGATTTTAAGACTTTGGCCCATCAACTCTAAGTCATCCATGGCATTCCTTATTAATATATCTTGACAAAGAAATCTTTTGGCATGAAAGAAGCCTTGCACATGAAATAATAATATTGATATAATTTACTTGTAAAGAAAAGTATCTTGGGCAACTGATGCAAGATTAATTTCTGGAACTGCCACTCAGACTTGCATAACTTTATTCCTTGTTTCTTAGTAATATACAATATATCTCCCCGTCTCTCTCCTTCTGTCAGTAAACAAGAACAGCAATGAGAGTAGATGATGCAAAAATAACCAAAATATCAATAACACCCTCTTGTCCTTCCAGGTAAACTCAGAATAAAAAAAGAAACCCACTTATAAATCTAATATCAAGCTCAAATAGCATCTGTCTCGAGTGGACTGAAGAAATAGTTCAGTGTAAAAATCGCATCTAAAAGAACACTACAGAGCAAAATTAAGTCATAAAATGCCCAGCAAGGAACATAAAAGCTGCAATATTGAATTTGATTATTGCATTAAATATTTGTATATAATAAGAAGTGTAATCATGTATTTTGGTGTTTTATTTAGTTTTGCAAAAGATATCTCCCCAATGGCTACTCAAAATGGACTACAGAATATACTCAGTAGATAAGTATATTACTGTGTCACTTCATGCCCCCTTGTTTGTCATTAAAGACTAAAATAGCTAAAGAATTCTAACAACTTTGAGCACCAGTTTTGGTAGAGGGAGAATTTTTTTCCCTGTTGCTCTCTATACTTCTCAGGGAGAAAATAATAATACTAGAATTTCAGTCCAGAATAAAAAAATAATAAGTGAAAGTATGGCAAAATTCACCAGTGAAGCTGTCCACTAATGAGATAACCATATGGATGCAAGCGCTTTTTGAGTCCAGTTAGGTATGCAGATGTAAATGCAAAATGAAAATGCTAAAACTGAGCACATAGAACAACTATTTTTTTCCCCACGTGATGCTCCTTTATATTTCTAAAAAGCACAACAATATTTTAAAGCTATACTGATCATACAAGAAGAGGCTGTGCACAACTTTGGCAGTAATTCATACCACCATATTTCATACTACAATTCTAAATTTATGCAATTCTAAATTGTATACTTTAGGTAATAGTTTGAAATGCAAACTTCACTTCCCTCAGTAATCTGACAGCTGACAGACTGCCAAATCCAGTGTCTACATTTCCAACAGTTTTATTGCATCTGCAAATTCATTTTTATTACCTACATAAACCATGAAATGTTTTTTTTTTAAAGATTCCTGGAGAAACCAGCATTAATTGTAGACATACTTGATTCTTATAAAAGAAGAAACAAGAAGACATGGGAACCTAAAGTAGGGTGTGCTGATGCAGTGTCAAGACAAATAGTTTCTAAAAGAATTCTTCCACTAGTAGATTAACTGATGCTTGAAAAACTTCACTTTTGAAATGTTTTATGCTTTTACTTTATGGTTTTTCCTTTATAACTTTGGAAATGATACACCATTTATTCTGTTAAAACAAGATAATGTAACCCATTTGCCTTCTTTTCATTAGAGATGCTTACGATTTCTAATATAAAAAATAACTCTTATTACAACTAACATTTTTTAACTTACTGTCTCAATTTAAAGACAAGGAATTTGCCCAAACCAAGGCCTTCCAAAATTTCTGTTGGGAATGCTTTGTAGTTGAAGCCTTTCCACTGTTGAAAATTAGAAAGCTAGAAACACTTTTGCTAATTAATTTTTACACTGTTTAATGTCTCCTGCAACCACCTATTTACTTCAATTACATCTTAAAATTATTTTTCAAACATAATAAGCAGGCTTCCAAAATTATGCGATTGCTGTCATATGGCCTCTTTTTTTCCTCTTTTGAGTTGTACCAGTTTGTTTGGAATAATTCAAGGAGCAGATCAGCTTAATAGTTCCAACAGATGAAGGCTAAGCTAATTTCAAAGAAAACACATGGGATATTTCTTAAAAACAGAACACATTTAAATGAGGTTTCATTATGCACTCTTTCAAGGAACTAAAGACATGTTATTTTAACTCTCATCAGTTTATTACATTATACCTTTACTCATCAGTAGCTCCTGTAGCATTTAATAAAAGTCTACTTTATTCTACACGTAATTCTTGAAAAACTCATTAGTTTTATAAAATAAAATGGAAAAAAAATCATCCATGACACATAATAGGATGGGGAGAAAAAGTAGGATAGGATGCTTGAAAAAACTTCAAGAATGGAAAGAGGAATTTTTCATAAAGATCACAGATCAAGGTTGTGACTGAGTCTCTGCTAGATGTTTGCATCATTAAAGAGTCAACTAGAAAGAAAATAAGCATAGCACATTTAAAAGCTGCTCCTTCACAACAGACACTATTTAATATAACATGTATACACAAAATTTCAAAAGTAAGTGTTTTGATCTCTGGACACATCTCTGTGAAAGTCAGTTTTATAGTGTGTCTACATCAGCTGATATGGAATACATTCAAATAAGGAAAAATATTTAATTTGAGGTAGTGCATTTACCTTTTATTACTTCATACTTCATTTATGTGGTAAGAGAAACAATAAAGGAGAAAAATGGTGCCTAATATACAATCATCAATATCTGAAGATACAGACACACATCCAGTAAGTGGGACTTCAAAGATGACACCAAATCCTACATGTTCTGGTACTCAGTGACAGTGACCAACACTCAAATAAGGAAAGGAAGGCAAAGATCAGATTGGAAAACAAAGAGGAAGCTGTTTGCCTCTGTAATAAAAATATAAAGTATTTTAGATTCATTTTTTTAAAAAATAGAAAAATCTAGAAGAAGTTTCAGTTTTAGAGGTTTATCCCACTTGCAAAAAAAAACTGTCCAGAATTGCAACAGACAAGTGAGTGGCGAAGGTTGCATTTCTCTGAATTGTCTTTCAATTTACCATTTATCACTTGGTGCTTCTATTGCTTTAGTGGCAGCAAACAGTGTCTAAATAGGTTGACAGTTATGAGGGTTCAACGTGAGAGTAGACCTGGAAGTCACATCCACAGCAAATTGGTTTTTTGCCTGCATGCACAGGGAAACTGAACTGACAGGAATATAAAAGCACAGATGTGGGCAGAAGAGAGAATGAGACTATGCATACTGGTGATCTTTTACCAGAGGCCAATAAATGTTACATTACTTAAGACTTTCCCTTTGATTTACCAAAATGATGCTTCAGGGGAGAAAAAGGTCTTTTCTTCACTGAGACTATTTGTCCCTTGATAATTACCCTTCCTACTCTCATTTATGGATGAGTATGTGGTCATGGCTGTTTACTGAAAATATCATCCACCTCTGAATACACACTGATATGTTTTACACGAAATAAGTATCTATAACCAATTCTCAAAGTGCTTCACAGAAGTACAGCCAAAGAGACAGAGGATGGAAAGTATTCATTATCACCTGCTGTTCAGACTTACAGACAGGAAATATGAAGCTGGTACTAATATATTAAAAAGAAATTGATCACCTCAAACTGCATCTATGTATTTAATGTGGCTTAATATACTATGTGCCCTAATTAAGAAAGGTTAACTGACTTCCTTCTGAACTTGTGAAAGTAGTTGAAAAGGGTAAGGATATTTTCTTCTTCTAACAGTGTTTTAAAATCAGCAAAATATGTTTTGAAGCCTGTTTGGAATGTAACTTAGAATAACCTTGCAGTCTTTGAAAGGACTCCTTTGTACACTAGAAAAGAATCCATAACTACATTGCAATGGCAGAGGTAAGCTTAATTTTCATACAGATTGCATCAAAAAAAGAAGACATTAAAAAGCTATTTTTGAATTAAATAGTACAAGGCTACACTTTTTCTTAAAAATAAAGATAAAAAGTGTTTTTCGCATGGTTAACGGCTTGTCAAGAAAGAACCTCTCTAGTCTTTTCTGAAGGAAGGACTGCTGCAGGTCCTGAATTCCCTAGAGATGCTACAAGATCTGAATCCATCCAGGGATGAAGGGAGACACTGCTTAATTGAGCAACAATTACACAAAATGAGGCTTAATGATGGTCATTAATATGTCTTCCAGCACCAATAATCTTATGTAACTGGATTTCTTATTTCCTAGCCTACTGAAATGAGACATTGTTATTTGTGTTTCTAGGTCAATGATAACCAAGTCTTGGTTGCCCTGAGAAGTTTGAAGGGCTCGACAGAGCGTGGTCTTAGGAACTGGAAAGTGTGGAATGCTTGCGGCTACTTTTTTTCCAATATCATTTGGAACTAACTACTTTAGTTAGTCCAAAAAAAACCCCACACTGTGCATCCCTGAGCTGTTGCCAAAGACAGTATCTTCAGAATGTTTTTTTCTAAAAATGTATTATCATTGCTCTTTACACAACAGCAATCTGAAAAAGACAATGATGTCAGTATGTTAACACAAATTCCCCACTGAATGAACTACTGAAATCCTCAGAATTATAGCCACTCTGGATTTCTCCAGGAAGGTCAGTGGAACTCTGTTGAGGTGGGTTTGCTACACACTTGGCACATATCCACTGAACTTGCTTTGTTGGGTCTTTTTACCTTCTTCAATAAAGCCTTTTTTTGACTCTCCAACTCTTTCTTCACATTCCACTGTATCACGAGAGTGATCTCCTATCGCTAAGCTTTCTCTCTTATCAATGACAATATTGACCACGGCAGTTAAAGAGACAGAAATCTGATTTTCTTTTGGTTTTATGTGCTCTAGTTTTCTAGTGGAAAAAAAAAAATAGTATCATACAAAAAAAGTCTGCTCGAATGCAATGCTTATTTTGTTCATCCAGGCACTTACTAAGCTAACTGAGCATATTTTTTTCTAAAGTTGTCATATGACAGCTAAAAAAGGGTATGAGGATCATTAAATTTCATGGCTTTAATAGAAGTACATAAAAGAAGAAGATTTAAAGAGGCTTCAATTACATTGCTACAAACAGGAAAAAGTTTTTAACCCTGCTTTAAGGAAAAAAAAATATCTGTTTAACCTAAGGATTTAATATAAGAATCCATACAGGTTGCAACCCAGACATAGGATAAATTCCTGAATCAGAGTAAAGAGTCTGACAGAGACAGAAGCTCACTCTCTGGGTGATGGAAAAAAGTATTTATACAACAGCAGTAATCATCCTGCTGGCAGTGGAACCGATTTTCAGATGCTTAACTGCTTGTAAATACACATTCAGTTTTACATCAAAGGACTACAGTGTGCTTTCAGTGAAGGAAAATTAATCCTACCAACCTTTACTATGGAAACACAACCATTCTGTATAAACAACCTTGAAAGACTAGACAACTCTACTGCCCTGCCCAACAGCTACTCAGAGGAAAGTCATGACTAGGTTTACACTGCAGAAGAAAAGAACATGCAACTTCTGGCTTGGATTTTTCCTGGAGAAGACTACACAGTTCACACGGAAAGAACTAACCAGAAAGTTATGATAGCAATACACATGGCTGTGTTTAACAATTAGAGATGAACAAACTCTCCATTTTATATCAGATTCAAACAACAGCACTTCAAAAGTGAAATAGGCTTGAACACTAAAGCCAAGGGTTCCAAACAAGCTGGAAAGAAAATGCCATCTACATATCATCTATGCAGCCCACGGAAATATTTTGCTGTTTTTTTTGTAAGACACAAACACACGTACAAGAATCTTTAAAATTGTTCACCATGCCCCAATGAAACCACTTGAGTCCTACAGTTACCACTCCGCAAACACATTTGAGGTCAGAAAGGCTGCAAGTGCTCTGCATCACTGATGAAAGATCAGGTTATGTAGTACTGATGTGCTCCTTACTTCGGGAAAGGCACACCTAAGCACCAACCAATATATATGGAAAACAAGACAGCAATTTGAAACTTCCCATTTTATTCTTGATTCCTTTACTGTTTCTTTTTGGAATGCCACTGATGAGACATATTCCCACAAGAACCCAACAAGTTTAAAATGAACAGTTTAACAAATAAAGCAGTTCCAGGCCTTCCTTTCAGGCATTTAGGTATTGCTTTGTCATTGACTAATATCAGTAGACTACAAAGATGGCAGGTTGTGATGCAGCAACCACCTCGCAATTATTTTGTGATTCATATATTTCTACAGTTAACTGAAAGGACAGAAGCATAGCTAGAGCTAAATCAATTTATAACATCTCTCTTGTCTCAATCACTTCCCTATTTTTATAAAGGCTTCTCTTTTACAAGTGACTAGATTGCAAAAGTGATTTAAAAATCTCACATGAGATACAAAGGCTTTAAAAAGCTCAACCTTGTAATAACTATCAGACTTTTAATATTAGTGTGTGATCCAGAAACTTTGGACTACACACAAAAAACTCAAATCATAAAGCAAAGCCAATCAAATGGAAAAAGTATATACAGGAAATACAAACATTCTCCTCATTCCTTCATCCTCAAAGCTGTCTCTTTTTTTCAGGAAAATTTGTTGGCTTTCATTGTTACCACAATTTTTTTTTCAATTACCAAAAAAAAAAAAACAAGAGTAGCAACTTTTTACTTCCCGTGAACTGCACTGAACATTTTCATTAAAAGGTTGTTTTAAAGAAAAAAGGTTCACCAACCATGATGCTTTAGGTATGTATGCATGCTAGAAGAAATAAGAGACCTTCTGTGATTTTATGTGAAATATGTGAAAACTATCAACCATTCCTATCAGTATGAAAGATTTGTTTAGAGCTGAATACTGGCAGCATATAAAAACTGAAGGCATTTTCCTATTTAGAAGAAAAATAAAGTGATTTGACATTATCTGTGGAATTAGCATGAAAATGAATTGTCAGTAATTTTTAAGACAATTCTCCATTCTGAAGTCTATGAAATTTGAGCAAACACTACTACCTGTACAACCCTGTGAAAAACACATCATGGATTTTTATGAAGAACCTAGTTTCAAATTCTAGAAGACAAAGTCTCTGAGGATTCTGTAATCCAGCACAAGTATCATGGGCATTCAGGTACATCTCTGACTGACAAAGGTGGGAATAGATGTAACCTGCTTCAAGAAGTAACTTGTTCCATTTTCTTTTGCTTCTGCTGCTGCTTCCTGACAGAAACAAGACAACAGCTTGTATGAAACTTAGGGACAAACCAAACCTTTATTCTAACATGTACAAGAACTGGTGCCCAGAGAAAGGGACTGACACTAAGAAATCAGAAAAATTGCGATGTCATTTTAAATTGTCTGCCAATAAAATCCCAAACAACCTCATAGGAAAACATCACTGTACAAAGGCAAATAAAGCATTATATTGAGTCTATTTCAAAAGCATTTAAAGAGATTATACTCTCTAAAAATCAATCTGCAAGACAAGGCCATATATCACCAAAATTGGGATCCTTCCCTTTCAGATGAAACTGTTTTGTAGAGCTATCTACAGAACAGAAGTTACATTTCTTCCACAGTCTTCATCAAAGTTTTACCTCCTTTGAAGAAGCAAGGGGAATTTGTGTCCTCAGTGCTGACTTTAATTAGCTTCAAACTGTGAAACTGTGCAGTGCATAGTATGTAACAGTACAGCTTACAACAAGTTTTACTGTTCAGTTACATAAACCTCAACAAATGAGGCTATGGTGGAAACATTGCCAGAGTGTCAAATTTGTGTCTCTTCTTTCTGGGTAGCAATGGATATAACTCCTTTTTATATTAGAAAAACCTCACAGGGAAAGGTGGGGGAAGGAAAAAGAACAAAAGAAAGCATTACTTTTTTATGCATCCTAAATACACAACGCCTCCAGCCTGACAAGACACATAAAACATCTGCTGCATATTAAATGGCTTATTACTTAATTTAGCAAGAGCACTCAAATATTCTATTAGCATTATAACCACATATATCTGCAGTGTCTGGCATTATCTCCCTGCACTATGACAGGGTAACCACTTCAATATAACACAAATTGTCTCTCTGCTTACCAGCAACAGACAGCCTTGGGTTTGTTTTGCCTGTATTATTACTGAGCACTCATGAACTGTCAGTGTTAACAGGCCATAAGATCCTTGCTTCAAACTGAGATAATATCATTAAGAAGTTGGAAGCTGAATTGTTGTTTTTAAGAGAAGTTAAACTCTAAACATTTTGGATGGCTAAAATTTCCTCTGCACTTCTTCAAACAAACTTCAATCGGACAAGTCTAATATGTTTGGCCTCATAACTTTTTACTACTAAATGGTACCTACCATATTACTGCAGAAATCTTGAGAAAGTTTTTTAGTAACTGCAGCTGAAACTCCAGACGCTCAAGGGTAACTGTATGGTACGCAGCACTATAAATATTCATTCAATATATAAAGACAGGATGCATGTTGAGAGCATGCCCATGTGACGCATAGGAGAAAAGCCCCCACTAACGCCAGCCTCCTTAGTACAAGTGTACATCAAGGTCCTCACTGATAAATTATCATCAAAAAAAACAGGCTGTACTACATGACATCACCTATGAATTATAAATAATCAGAGAAGTGAGATCACTGCAAAAAGTCTGAGGAACATCAGTCTGACAGTTGCATACAGGGAGGAATATTTCCCTCTTCAGGGGGAGCACAGGCACCAGCTGAATGATAAAGCAGCAAAATGCTAGAGAAAACGGCAATTTGAGACTACCTCTAGTGTGTTCCTGCTTTGGGTTTTGGGTTTGGTTGTTTATGTATGCATACACGACAAAGGAAATACTTTCAGAAGCAGGAAACATATCAAAGCTAATTACTCCTCTTTCTTAGAAACAGTCACTTTGGGTTCTCTTCAGAAGCAAATGGTCTAGACATACAACTGAATAATTACTAAACAGTCAACAATGTGTCCTCTCCTGATGGACTCTCCCTATGCAGCAATACATCAGAGAGTCAGGGACAGGCAGCAGAAGAGTAGCTACACTGGCTCAGAACAAAGGTCATATGTCAGCAGGACCAGCTGCAAAAGTTACATCAACCAAATGATGCTCAAATTAGGGAAAAAAGTTATCCGCACTAATCCCAGAATGTTTCCCCATCAGACTATAATCCCTTATCATACTTGCACCATGATCTGACAATTTCTCTAATGCCCCCCTTTCTCTAATTCCCTTATCATTTCTCCCTGAGTTATTTTACAAAGTTTATCTCTCCACCCAATCTCTTTTTGCTCTCCACTTTTCTGCTATAGCTTCCTGTTTTAAGAACTATCTACACTTACAATCTTATACCACATATTTGGTTATTGTGATATTACAGATTATACTGGACCTCTGGTTTTGGTTGGTTCGGCAAAATTCATTGTCTCATGATAATGTCTCATGATCCAACATCTGCTCAGTAGGGAAAAAATACTGTAAAGCCACCACTGCAAAAAATAGGCAGTGTTTGAGATGCAAAATATTCCACTCCAGACAATTCTCCAAGTGTACTTGGGAGACAAGTAAAGGAAACAATACCTTAAGGGCAACAAGACAATTTCCCTCTGGTTAGTCAGCTCCTTCAGCATGTTCTAGTTGCCATCAGAAGTTACAGGAAGAAGAAAAAGCAGAACTTGCACTTGTGCCATCTCCATACAAGGGCAATGGCATTTAAAAAAAAAAATAAAAAAGGCAAAGAAAAAAAAACAATTAAAAAAGCAAAGAATAAAACAAGCCCTAAGTGTAATATGTCACATTTCATGGCACAGCAGCAATGCAGCAGGTATCACAACATAGTTGTGGTGGATTTGGGTTTGTTTGGGGTTTTTTTTGTGGGTTGGGGCATATGAGTTTGTTTTAAGGAGCAGATGACGTTCCCTCATCTTGATTCACACCAAAACAAATAAAAAGCCAAATTCAGCTCCGAGTTTAAGCCCGTTGTCAACAGGGAACATCCAAGCTCATCACAATATGCAATAGTCTATATTAGTTCCACTTCTGCTTTCACAAGCTAAGCTTGTTCAACACAAGACCCTTCCTAGGTTTTTGCATTTTCAAATACGTGATATAACAATGTCTCATAAAAAACAACAGAAAACTCAGCTGGACCTGCAAGTTAAACTAAGCAGACAAGCAAAAAAATACAGCTGCTTTCAGTCAAGCCTGTCAAGAAGCAGCTAGGATTAAAACATTGCTGGGCATTCAGTATACATATATTAATAAAAAACATCGGGTAAAATCTGCCTGAAACTTGTCAGTGTTCTGCAAGTTTTGTTAAAACATCAAATTACAGGGTTGTGCCCTTCTACTATTCGAGTTTGTTATTTGATTTCATTGTAACCTGTTATTTTTCAGTAGTAAAAACTGAAATTCAATTAATCCAGTGAAAGGTCTTCAAATTATGCAGGTACACAAATTATAAATCTTTGCATTATTTCTACCCATCACAAGATCTAATAATAGAATCAAATAATCTAATAATATAAACTTTGGTCAAAAAATAATTCTATATGAATGCTTAAATTCAATTTGTAAAAGAGGAAAAAGGCACTAGTGAACCTTAGCGCAAATGTTGTCACCACCCACTCTTTTGGAGGACTGCAAAGTGTTTTCCTGTTTATCAGAAATAAGTAATTTAATATAATTGGAATTAATTTGGGGTCAATTAGTGAAAGAAACTACTATTTAAAAGTATCCTTCCTTGCAGTAAGACATATTAAAGTTAACTCAAACACTTTCCCACAGGAAGTGGGCACATCAGATCACAAGACTTGTTATCTATGTTCACGAACCTAAATTCTTTTCTCCACTTTGTTTCTTTTGGTTCTCCAGTATGAAAAGCACTTTTTTTGTTGGCATTTTCTGCTCTTCAGACAAAGAATTGGAATATTTCACATGTATTTCACAGCGTCTATTAAACGGGATTTCTTTTTCTTTAGAGGCTTTGAATTTGAAGGAACAAACAATTTCCCATTAAGAAGCAAGAAAACGCATACAATCAAATTGTAATTTTTAGTTCTCAGTGCTTAGAAACAAGCTGGATGCCATGGCAAAGTTACCTCGTAAAAGTATGGAGAGAAATAGAAGCAATAAGTAAAATGTTTGCAGGTATAAATAGTAACTCTGTGAATCAACACAGGGCATGTCTTAAAACCAAAAACTAGAATTGGTTTTAGCGACTGGATGCTATTAAGAGTAAGAAAGACTATTCTGACATATCTTTAACAGCATTTCCCAGAAATGTGAATATTGACTTAAAGCCACTTAAAAAAAACCAAACAAAAACGTGCAAACAAGCAGACACTTATACACTGGTCCCTCACCCCAGGAAAATATTAATGAAAAGTTTATATTATAACTACAGATTTTAAAAGCAGGAAAATATTAACAAAAAAGTTCATACTATAACTACAGATTTTAAAAACAGTAAAATGTTTCACTTTAATTCATTTACATAGTATTTTGTAATGGAGTGCTCTAGTTTCAGTGCTTCTAACTCAGGCAAGAAGTCATCGCTTTCTAAGAAACTCTTCACATCCATCTACATCCATCAAAATGTGGTAAGCATGTTTATGTGCTGCATATACTTATATATTTTGAGACCACACAACTTCTTAGTACCCAAATGTTTTCCAGGATAGCCTTAAGCAGTGTGATTCAAATCTCCCCTGCATCTCTTCTTCATTTTCTCTCCAGCAACAAAAGTATACACTTTGTAAAAAGTGGGGGGGGGGGGGTTTGTTTGTTTTATACTGTTCTGTGTTTACTGCCAGTGATTCCTTCATGTAAGTTTAGCAGCCAGAAATGTCAGAAGGCATTATCTGCAAGTTCATTTAGAAGAGTACAAGATCATCATAAAATCATTCCAAACGAGGCTGACCTATTGAAAATGACTAATTTCAACTCATGACTGCCTTCAGACTCCTCAGAGAGCTTCTCTGCCTGTACACATCACCTCCTCTCTGCTCAGCTCTGTGCACTGCATCTGAGCTCTGGAGACACCTCTGAGCAGCACAAATACAGCATGACAGAGAAAAATGCTGACTGCTTGCACATCACTGGTGCTGGAGAAGCTGCTATGTGGTCAGTTCCCATACTACCTGCATGCAGACATTAAGCACCACCACAGAATGAGTTGATTTTTACAGAATGTCAACACAAAACTAGGTGTTGAATATCAGAGATACAGTTTTCAAGGAATCTTTCACTGCGCTCCTTTTTCCAAGAAAAAGTTCTGTCATAGCACATAAGAGGGCACCAATACTCAGGCTCACAGAAGAAAAGATGTAACAGAATTTATGACTTTTCTTTAATAAGCAGTGTGGGTTGGACTCCAATATTTATTACTGCAAATAGTTCATCTTTTAGCTTAGTTCCTCGGGGTAGTCTTTTGACACGGACGACGGGATATAAATTAGGTATGCACAGCTCTACATGCATCTTTTCATCTAGCTTATATTTGAGTATGTCCAGCACTGATCATCTTGTCATTGCAAAAGCAACAGTTCCATTTAGAGTACAAATACTATTAAGGATGCAAATTGAGTTAATTAGAAAGTCAAGGCATTATGAGAGCTTTGCTGCATTGACAATGGCAGCCCGGTCATAAGCGTGTGTACTCTTCCTCCCTCAACATCCTTCATACTTTAAATTACTTACGTCAGTCTGTCTCATGCAATGAACAGAAAGTTCTGTATTTCTCCTACTCCCTAATTATTCAGAAAACAAGCCAAACACCACACCCCTAAGACAGAATGGGTGAAAATCACTGTAGCCTTTCAATTTTGTAGATGCATCTATTTATTATTTACCTCGTAAGCATTAAAGATAGCTTATTCTAATATATGCCTTTACAAGGTCAGGAAACATAACAAAAGCATTAATGCTTCAAATGCCATAAAGGAAGTTTCCAGCTCTGGCAAGAGAACAAAACAAAAAAAACCCAGTACTCGTCTGAACCTGAGTTCAGGTACCTTCAAATGCCTCACTCCCAGATCTCCACAACTGGCACTGTGCCTAACTCAGACCTGGGAGCACTGAATTTCAAATTCTATATGGTAGTCACCTTCCTCCTCGTATCAAAAAAATGAACGAAACAGAGAATATCTAAAAAGAACAAAGTAACACAGGGCCCAAGTTTGTGTATGCTGCAAGAGCACTGTAAATGCTGCCAGCTAGATCTCTACACAGGCTAATTTCTCTTACTGAAAAACTCATTTGTTACTAGCATAGGTATCTCTGCTGCACTGCTGGACAGACATGACCTGTCTGTTATGTGTGAAAGGAAAAATAAAAATGGTTTGATCATCAGGAACTCACAGAGAATGAAAAGCTAATAAAGACAGACTTTTTAAACACTCCTCAACAAGAGAAAATACTTCTGCCAGTATGATGCTGCTTCCTCTTTGGTCTGGATTCCAGACCTATCAACTTTTTAAAACTCAGCAGATCTGCACTGCCACTGGAAGTCTACCAGCTTTGCAGTGCTTCCTATGCTTTCCACTTCTTCCCTGAGGAAGAAGCTTGCCACATAGGGTTGGGGAACATGTACCCAGCCGATGGCACGGCTGCTCTGTGGCTCTGGGAACAACGGGAGCAAAGCAGAGCATGCAGATGCTGATCATGCTTTACATGAAACTACTGTATAAAGCTGAGTACGACTCTACAATTTCTAGAAGCTCCCCAAGGCCTTAGACATTCAACATTTAAACCTTCCAACTCAATCCACAAGAGCAGTGCCAGGAACAGAAGCAGTTTGTAGATGCTGACAGGCCCCTCACGCACAGAGGAGGGACAAGGGAATCGTGCCTGTTGGCCAAAGGTGAAGAAAATACTCAGATATTTGTATGGAGGAGAAGCTACGCTTGGCATTTCTTAAGTGCGTGTTCAGCAGTGCCAAGTAACAGACAGCTGTCAGACCTCCGAGAGACATCAGGAATGGGAAAACATGTCAAAACACACAAAGAACTTGATTATGTGTTTTCCTGTCCTGAATTCCAGTAGAAGAAAAATCACATGACTCAACTAAACCAACTGAGCCCAAACACCAGTGTAAGCTCAATTAGCAGAGATATTACAAGCATATTCATTAATCTGAGTAGAGGTCTACATAAGGGACTTTATACCTATATAAGCTGATTAGCTTTGGTTTTCTCTCTCTTCCCTCAGTTTTTCTTAATTCCAGATTTTTTTATAATATGTAAATACAGCCTTATATTTACAAACAAGTGTAGAGTTTCAACACATTCGTTTGTGCTACTCAAGTAAGACTTCAAGACTTCAGAAAAAAAAAAACACAAATGCCACATGTTTTTGCAATTTCCCCTCCAGCTACCTATACAGCACTCAGAGTAGCCTCCTTCATCTTTCTCTTTCTTCCAACAGCTCAAAAAGGCACCACCAGGCTTTATAATGCCAAAGAAAAGAAAATTAAAATAGCATTTCTGTAGACTTCACAAGAGCAAATGAGCTCCAGCATCTGCTGACAAGTAACCAAACACTTGTTCTGCCAGCTGCATTGTTTATCTCAACCTTGAAATCATTAGCAGTTTGGAGCTGAATTCTCTGTCAAAAAGCATAACAGACTTAAATTTAAAAATACTGAAATAGAATTCAGTCTCTATGAGGAATATACATCTGTGTATTTAATTAGAAATACATGTAGATTTCCACATGTTATTGATCGACAGTTCAATAGCACTCGCTATAACCAAGCTAAGCACTGCCTGTTTTAATGACTCAAACCTAGGAACTTTCTAGATTCTCACAATTAAAAGAAATATATATCATCCAAAGTTCTCATTCATTTTCATTCACATCAAAAAGCTGCCAGGATTACTAAATGCTCTAGAAAAAGTCCACTAAACTTTGAAAATGCTGCTTCTCAGATACAATATTTAGGTTATAACTGTTCAGCATTATTTTTTTACTCTCATTTTAGAGCATTATGTGTCACTACTGCAGCAGAGGAAAAAGGGGTTAAATAGGAATCTACTTTTCAGTCAGAGCCTTGGGGACTCAATTCTATATCAGGCACAGAGGCTCCCAAAAGCTTCCATACCCGGTGTGATGGTTTGTGCTAACAGCACGGAAATCAGCGTGAAGCACTGCACAGTCCCGCTCTGCTTCAAAGCTCTAGATGGAAAATCACACACCGAGAAGGTAGAGGCCACAACTGTCAGACATCATTGATAATTATCTAAAAATGAAACCCTCCCCCTCCTTTGCGTTTATTTGATGCCAAAATATTTTCACATCTGTCTTTTCTTTTATATCAGAACATCAAAAGTTATATTTTTAGCATTTTCTTCAGTTGCAGGATTTCTTCCCTGGCTTAAATCTGACCTCTTTGAGGAATGAACATAAACTGTATAAAACCTAAAGAAAGGGGGAGCAAAACCAATTCTTTAGAAGATGACCTGAAGTAACATTTAACAGAAAAAATGATGTATTTGTTCCAGTAATTTCTTTAAAACTGCCTCATTTACTATGCTCTCTTCAATTACTGCTAATTCTAAATTCTTCCTGACCTGTTTCACTGACTTAATGAAAAATATACCATTAAAAGTAATGATTTGATTCGATCACTGAAGTCTCTGTTGGTAACAAAAATTTTAATTTAAATCAAAGTGAATCACATATTTATAACTGTGTGCATCTTTTAATGACTGTTTGTAAAATCATAAGCATCGCCCTTTCATTAATCAAGAGATTTACCTTTAGATTTTAGAAATTAAGCACTTAAGTTGCAAACAAGCTGCTTCAAGCGTGCCGTGGGACTTTTTAATCCATTGTATTGTCTATATTAGCACTTCTCAACCAATAAAATCTTAGTAACATAGAAGGAATGTACAAAACTCAATCCAATGTCAAAAAGAAGTGAAATAAATGTATCGAAACATTTACTTAATGACCTGTGGTTTTAATTTACTACTCTATCTAAAACTTATAAATACTTCTTTGCAAAAACAAAATTGCCAACAACAATAATGAAACTAACTGGGAAATATCATAGGCTTATTGCATTGTACCACACATTGCCAAAAATACTTTCTCTCCATTTAAGCACTCACTTAACAAGAAAGATCTAAAAGATGAAAATCATATTGTAAAATAAATAAATTAATAGCATCAGCAGCTATTAATTTCTTTGAGAAGGCCTTTAAAATGTTCTCTTTCAATACAGGCTATGCCTGTTCACTTAAGCAACAGTCCACATTGTCTGGAAGCTCAGCAGAAATATGCAGCTTCCTATCTGCCCCTCAAATCTGTCCTGCAGAGAAACACAGTGTAGGGATACTCAAACAACAACCATCTATCATCAGCACAATCACATGTCAGTAACAGTGCAGTACCTTTGACAACCAAAAACTAGAGTAAAGGCTGATCTTCATTCACTTCAGAACCAGAAGAGGTGGCTCATGCCACAGAAGTTACTGCACACGTATTCTCTTTGTCAGAACAGGTTATAAAGCTTCACAGCCAGTTACCATACAGTGCTTGCAATCACTTCAGAAAACAGTTGCTTCACTACCAGACCTGACCTGATGCTACATCAGCATTAAACAAAAAGATAGAAAGGACCTCAATAAATCTCTGCTTTTATACTGGATACTTTTAAAATGTCCTCACACAGGTGAGTAAGTTATCAGACTAGAAACCAAGAATGTGAAACAGTCTTTTAGTAATAAATAGGTGATTGTGAGCAAAATATTGCACTCCTTCCAAAAAAAGGTGCCTAAAAACCATCCCAAAACCAAAACACAAGCCCCCAAACCCCCAAACTCCACAAGCAAGTAACAGTCGGCTCAGACAGCAAATACTTTCTATCTAAATTACAGTGTGCTCAACAGAACCGGACTGTTTGCTTAAAACCAAGTGATCTCAATAACTCTATGAAGAACGATTGTAGACCTCACAGGCCTAGTAGGCACTGTGCTATATAGAGGAATTGTGCTTGTACTTTATTGTTGATGCTCAGAGTACCCTGAGCCTTCCGATGCGGACAACCACTGATGGTACTTCAAGCGATGCTAGAAAAGGAGTCCTATTACCAGTCTCACAAGAGAAGGATTCAGATTTCAAATCTGGCTAAAAGTAAAAATCCAATTTTATTTTCCCCATAACAACTAAACCATCTGGCTAAATCTGTTAGCAGCCCATAAAGACCTCTAGCAGCTGAAAGCACCGGAGTGGGAATCCTGAAGCCAGTATAACACCCTTCTGAAGCACACCACTGAACTAACTTCACAGGAAATGTGTCTTAGCAAAAACATAATCTCCAGCAGTTTGTTTAAAAAGAAAGCTCCAAATCTTTAGGCACCATTTTATGTTTGGCTGCTAAAGCTGAAAGACCAGAACTTTGGAAAACAAAGTTGCTTCTAGTAAGTTTTCCAACAGTTTCCCAGCCCCTCAACCACCCTGGATGAGAGAAATTCACTGAAACCCAGATGAGAAGATATAGACATATGGTAACTTTCTAGGAACACCTAATAGCTGAGGTTAAGAATTCTCATAAACAAGAAAACCCCACACAAATACAAAACAGCCCCTGCAAAGTTACCTTGTGCATTAAACCAATGCCTACCCTTTCATTTTTCTGCATTCTAAAAAAAAGCATCAAAACAATAATGGGAAAACTAACAAAAAATATGAGAACAATCGGAATCCTATTCCCTCCCATGTTTTATACATACATTTTGAAGCCTAGCCTTTAATCTCAGGAATCTGCATGAAAACAGGAGTGGGTGGCTGCCATGGAAACACAATTTTTCCAATTTATTGCTGATGTTCCTAGGGTGGATTACTGACTGTAATAACATGGGATTGAGGATCCAATAGTTCAGGAGTTAACTGGAATAAATATTCTTCTCCCCTGAAGAGTTTGCCTGCAGCAGCAAGAAGCAGAATCTAGATGAAGACATCCTTAACAGAAAATAAAACGGATTCTTCGCCAGTCCATGCCTGCAAATGCAGACAAAGCTTCAGAACAATTTTAAAGGCAGAAGCCTCTCTCCCTCTCTCTGTATATTAAAGAGCACAGAGCGCATCATGAAATAATGCTCTCATTCAGTTTTTTCCAAAGCAATGATGCAGAGGGACCTCTGCCCTGTGAGGACACACGATTTAAGATAATAGAACTTTCCAGCACCTGCACAAAATTCATACGGGGAAAGTGTCAGTTAGGTAAAAAGGTTCTTAAGATACAGAGTAATCCCTGCTAGCTCCATTCCACACCATGAATGACAACTGAACATCTTTTCTAAATTCAATTTGTTTCTTCTTACTGGTCCAATTTATTAAAACAGATCACAGAGAAACCAAAGAAATCTGAGAAGATTCTGTGATAATACAGAAAGCATCTCAAACTGGTTTCAGAATGAGAAAGGTATGAGGGGCAGAAATGGTTCTCAGCTCTACCTAATACATGCTAAGAAAGCTCCTGATAAAAATATGGCAATAGCTACTGTATTATTTATTGTGGCTCTCCAGCAGTATTTGCAGTTGGAAAAACAGATTTGCTGCTATGCTGGTGGTTTTTTTTTTTCCTGGCTCTTTGCCTTTGGAAAAACAGATCTCAGCAAAAAAATATTTGCATTCAGAGAAATGTCCTGTCTCATTTCCTTGTATCAATCCATTTCTGTGATCCAGCATGAGAGTTCATCTGTTGATGTACCATCCTTAGGTTCCAGGTAACAACCAGTTTTTTTTGATGCAATTAAAACACCACTGGACCATAAAACAAAGGCATGGAAAACCCTGAACACTTTTCGGGGCAGTTACAGCTTAGAAAAAAAGGTCTTGGGAGTTTCATTGACAGGTATCCAAAATAATTTGCTTGATATACAGCTGCAACAAAAAAAGCAAGCACCAATAAAATGTCAAGCTTCGTGACAAAGGACAAGACAAAAAAACATTGTTTTGCTACAGTATAAAACATTGACACAACTTCATCCTAAGTATTGCACCCAATACTAGTCACTATCTCCATAATGATATTAGTGGAGTCAGAAGAACACAGAGAGATGAACAACAGAGGTAGTTAAGAGAATACAGCAGCTGTCATAGTGGTAGAGATTAGAAATTAGTCACCAATGTGCTGGTGTTCAGTTACCTTCACTGGCTACACACGTCTTGCCCTTGAAGGTCAGTTCACAGCTAGTCCTGGTCCTCCAGCTGAAGATACAGGAGTGGAAACAGATGGTCTGGGACTTGGGAGTGATGGTAGACAGGAAACTCAACATGATCCAGCAGTGTGCCCAAGTGGCCAAGAAGGCCAATGGTATCCTGGCCTGCATCAGGAATGGTGTGGTCAGCAGGACTAGAGAAGTTATCATCCCCTTATACTCAGCACTGGTCAGGCCGCACCGTGAGCACTGTGTCCAGTTCTGGGCCCCTCAGTTTAAGTGAGATGTCGAGATGCTGGAGTGTGTCCAGAGCAGAGCAATGAAGATGGTGAAGGGGCTGGAGCACAAGGCCTATGAAGAGCAACTGAGGGAGCTGGGGTTATTTAGCCTGGAGAAGAGAAGGCTCAGGGGAGACCTTATTGCTCTCTATAACTACCTAAAAGGAGGTTGTAGGCAGGCAGGGATTGGTCTCTTCTCTCAGGCAACCAGTGACAGAACTAGAGGACATTGCCTCAAGCTTCACCAGGGGAGATTTAGGCTTAATGTTAGGAAAAAATTTTTCACTGAAAGGGTGATTGGCCATTGGAATGTGCTCCCCAGGGAGGTGGTGGAGTCATTGTCCCTTCAGGTGTTTAAAAACAGATTGGATGAGGCACTTAGTGCCATGGTTTAGAGGAGGAGCAGGTGTTGGTGTTGGGTCATAGGTTGGACTACATGATCTCAAAGGTCTTTACCAATCCTGTGATACTATGATTCTAGTATATCAAGGTGTTCCGAGATTTCATTAGTAGTAGATGGGCTACTGCGAATAATGCTGGAAGCAGGGTGGTCTTTTGGGATGTAAGAAAAGAAAATATCAGAGAAAGAGGCACCAGACTTATCACAGCCTTTTATGGAAAAGGGAGAAACGCTGATCACTGTGTCATTTCTGCAATGTAAGCCAGATTTCTGTCTCACATTTCCCTCCACAGCACTGTCAGAACACCCTCTTAAACTTTTGAGGACAACTATAAACTTTCAAGAGGATAAAGCTTTATTCAGTGGTTTTAAAAAAGACCCACTGAGGTCTTAAAAATTTATGTAGGTGTCTTTGCTAAAAAAAAAAAAAAAAAAAAGAGATGCTGGATCCTCAGAAAAGAGCAAAAGGAGATGTATATACTGATAAATATCTGCATCAAAATGACAATATTGAAAAAGGCACAGAAATATTTTATCATACTGAAAAAGTTCTTATTAATTGTTAACTTTTCCACAGTAAGACAACCAACTTTACTTCCCATCAGTGACAGACTATTTTGTTCTTTCATTATTCAGTTATTTAGTATTTTAAGTACTGATCCATCACAAATTTCCTCACTTATCACAAGTCAACCGCACTTCTGGGAAAAAGCTGAAATACAGCCAGAAGTAACATTTTTTTTTGTCAAAGTTAAGGATGTCAGTGCAGTTTATTTTTATTTCATACTTCATTCTTTGTGCCATGTTTTTGTTTACACATCATTCTTTTAGAGAAATAGTCCAGGAAAGCAGAGTAATGCAACCACCTGAATCATTCATGTAACACACAAATAAATTAGAGTAAATCCTTAGCAAGTAATGGGCTTTAAGTCAGACAGGTCCACTTGAGAACTCTCATTTAACTTCAGGCATTAACTACACTCTTCCTTTCCTGTAAAACAAATATTCCCACCCACAATTTCCACCTCTTCCTCCTAAACACACCTCTAAGACAAGAGTCCCAGTTAAAGTTTAATGACTTGTACTGCTCTTGTACAGGACAGCTTTTCTGTACAGTACAATCTCTCTTTTTCACCAATAATCAATGTCCAAGATTCTCAAATATGCAGAGCATTTAAAAATTGAAGAGTCCTTAAAAAACTCCTATCCATTATGAGTTTCCCAAAGGAGCTCCCAAACCATTTAGTGATGCCAATTGACTAGGGGGGATGCTATTCCCTCTCTTGGCAGAGCAGATAGTTTTTGAGAAGACATCCTTATTGCAAAGAGCCACTTCACCACAACGTGGTACTGATCTCTCAAACTTCTGCTTCAATCACACCCTCGTCCAGCAGACGGGGTTACAGCTCTTCTTCCAAGCAACAAACTCTATTGATTCTCCTCTACTAAACACAAACTCTTTAATTCTCCTTTCTCGCCCTCTCCCAGCTCACTTCTAAGTCAAAATTAATATTTTGGTAACATAACTGGACACTTCTATGCAGATTCATGCTTCATGTCTTATGTGATTAGACGTGTAACAAATTAATAAAGCCTTTTCTAAACTATAATTAAGACCATAGACTAAGCCAGCACTGATATTATATTACCCAGCTATTGATTCTTAGAGTTAATAACTTCTAACAGGTGCAAGAAGATTTTAATATAGAAAAATAAATCTAGAATAATTAATAATTAATTTAGAAGTAAGCCCATTGTCTGAAGTCAGGCTGGCACACCGAAAGAGTTAGAAAAACATTTTCTCCTCTCAGATTTTTCCTGCTGGTAAAGGGTACAATGGAATTACAGGTACCCTGAAGGGATAACAAGTAGAAAGCAGTTCCCATTTGGCTGTACTAACACTTTTGAAAAAAATGGCAATAAATAAAACAAAGAAATACTTGAAACCTTCAGCATTTGATTACTTCCACGAACCATAGTCAACTCCCAAAAGTCTGAAGTAGCTGAAACATTAATGACGCAAAAATCACCAAACATTCACAGGTCCTTGGCCAATCCATTCTGAGCTCAAATGAACTAATTTAAGCATCTCTGTGATTCAAGATGCATGCATTATTTAGCATTAGCTACACATTCGTTCATTTATGCAGACAGATGCCAATAGGATTTATGTGAGAGGATACCCATTTCTGCTTAATTTGAAATGTCCTGTTCTCTCTCTGAAAGCTAAACCACAGTGATTTATATCATTCAGGCAGCCTCTTTATTTTAGCAAAAGCACAGAGCCAGGAACTCTTGCAGTGGAAAAGAGATACAAAGCTCTCAGCACATCTCCAGAAAACAAGGTGTCAACATCTGCATTGCCTCCTCTTGTACACGGGTGCGTTGAGGTATTTCCATGTGCACAAAACCAGCAAACTGATTTTTCATGGTATTTTTGTAGCTTTTATTTTCCAGCAGAATAAAATATCCACATAAGGGTGGTAGGGGGTGGGTAGCATTTCTGGTGATGCCGGTGATCTATGCAGCTGATGAAAATTTGCATCATGCATTTTAAAATTCCTAAATGAATATTCATAATGAAGACTGGGAAAGAACAGAATGAAAGGGAAAAGCTGTGCTGGTAAGGACAGACAACAGGGAGAAACTGGAATTGCAGAAAAAAACACTGGCAATAAACTCTGCAAAGGCAGCTGTCTTCACTTTTTCCTATAAGCCATTCCCTGCGTGAGTACTTTTGCAGATGAGTTTTCTGCACTTCACAGTGTACCTGTAGTCTCAGCTACAGGCACACTTCTAATGATGATTTTTTAACTCACGTACTTTTAAACTGCCTCTCAGCAGCCCTAAGCATTCATGAATTTTCCAGTATTCTTGGGACTGCCATCACTGCCCATTCTTGAAGACAAAGAAATTTTGAGAATAATTAAAATGGGAAATGCATGCTCAAGTTTAAAAATCAAATTGCAAACGATTTATTTCCTCCAGTCCACATAGACCTCAGTAGCACACAAACAACGTGAGCTAACCCCAACTGTCACATACTATCTTATCTACCTAGCACGGCTGAAGCCAAGCATTGAGTGGGGGAGATATTTAGAGAGAGAAAGAGCTATAAAATTATTGCCATTAAGCTGAAGCAAACAAGTCACCATTTCATGTATCTGAGGGGAAAAGAAAGGTTAATAAGGATAATGTTTACTGAATAACTAGAGGCAAAAAGCAACGCTAAGACAAGAAGAACTGAGGACCGTGAAAGATAAAGGGCAGGAGATGAGACTATCATGGGTGTATATTTTACAGAGATGAGCCACTATTTCACCAGTTACATTTTGAAGTACCTTACCTGATCTTGTCTTTGCTGGAAGCTGGAGATCAGAGTAAAGGGATAACAGAGAAGTGGAGAAGAAGTGAGGTATTAACTCTCAATTTGCATGAGAACGACTTCAAAGAAACACTCAGTTGTGAAACTAAAGGAAGGAGAGCAAAGACACCCAACCCTTGCTCAGGGGGGCCTGCAGAGAACATTTCAAGGTCAGTTGATGTAGGGCTGCAGAAGCTCAACATTGGCTCGTAAAAAAAGTGGTTGATTAAAAGTAAATCTTGCAAATAACATTAAATGTTTAACATTTGAAGAAGTGTGGACAAAGAATCCTTCAAGACAGTACCAGGACAGCTGGTGATGAAAATAAAGGCAGTATTCTTAGCAGTGAGAGAAATCAAGTCACACCTCTGCAAAATTTATCTGATATTGTCGCACCTCAAATGTCCACTGAAAACTTTCAGCTTCACACAAGATACGTATTCTAAAAGGAGCACCTTAAATGCAAAGCAAGTCACACCAGCCAGGAATATCCCCACAAGGCACAGAGTGACTGACAGCATGGAATTACAAAGTTATTTTGTGGAGGGACCTGCTGAAAGGGCAGATTCGCCATGTTTTGAAAAGGAGGGGGAATCATAAGAGGCATAAGATTTGTGTCCCTCAATGAAGGGCATCTTTACTCAATTTGCTAACCACACCAACCAATCACTTCTTGATGCTGAGGAAGCAGAAGGACCTCCAACAGGTTTTGGGTTCTAGTTTGGGGTTTTTTTTCTCTCCAGTTTTCACTTTCTACCTGAAAAACCACAACATTTCAGCTTGACGTAGCTTATTAGTAAACTGCAGCTTGAGGGAGGAATGAACAGTTCATACTAAGAAACAGCAGTGAAGCACTGACACGGAGTATCAAACCAACAGACAACTGTGGTCAGGCTCCTCTCCTCTGGCAATGACTAACAAGCAGCACTTCCATAGAAAGTGAAATGCCACATGCTAATAATTTATGCTTAGTGTGGTACAATATCATCACATGATATATGGGACTCTCTTGCTTCCTACCAAAATAACTATTAGAAAACAATTGTCCAGTCATCATCTAAGAAATATCTGCAATTGAATACCGTGCTCCTGCTTGCACAGGTGTGCAAAAAAAAGTGACTCTTTGCATCATTTTGAACTTTATGACGTTGTAGACAATTAATACAGTTCACTTTAAATACTGGACTGGGGCAGTCCAATACTCAATGACATTGCAAAAATATTGCCTTTTAGAAAAAGAAGAAAAACCTCTAAAAGCTCCTGAACTCACACATTAGATTCTTAACCTCAACACATAACAAAATATCAGTTATTCTTAAAACATAAGGGCAAGGATTAAACAACCCAAAACCACTCTCTCCTTCATACTACTGCAGTTCACCAGTGACCCAAATGAGTCACCCAGCATTATTGCTTCTAAATTTTTCTACTTTGGAATAATGTATAAAAACTACCATTTAAAAAATTGATTTGAGATCTTCAAATGAGAAGAACTAGAAGCATTATAGTATGTGTGTGATAATAATAAATAATCTAGCATGAGACACAAATAAGCCCCTGGAAAATGACCTGTAGAGATCTATCACCTCCCACTGACCTCCTTCAAAACATATTTGGATCTGTTCCAGCTTTTTATTGCTCTTTGGCATTGGTAATTCGCTATTTGATCATTATAAAACATTCACAGCAAATGTTCCTACAAACAGAGGATGATGCTTTAGTGCATAAAACCAGGAAAAGATGAGCTCTCAAGAAACAAAGGTTCTGAATTTATTCTAATAACTCCATTAACAAAAACTAAAAGAGGGAACTGTAGACTTCCTTAAGCTCTTCTATTTTGGAGTTAAGCCTCAAAAGTACTGCTCATGTCAGGCTACATTTTCCTGTAGTTCCTCACAGTATTCTAAATTAGTATTTCTGTACTACTAAGTGTTTTGCCAAATTCATTCTTTGCCCTCATTAAACACCACAGGAAAAACGATATCAGTGTTGTGTTAGTACAGGGGAACACAGTTGCCATTCAAATAGCTATATAAAGCTGCATTTGTTCTATTTCCTTGCATACACCATACTGAGAAACAAATATGATAAGATGGAACTAATCTTACTAGAAGGAATTTGTCCAATGGCAAATACTTCCTAACTTGATTACTCAAGAGTTGGTGAGACAGATTCTACATTCTACATGAATGAAGATTTGTTGTAGATTAAGTAGAGCCTTTTATTTCTTAAACATACTTAAGAATCACTACCAGACTATGCACAAAAGCGGAACAGAACTAGCAAAACCAGAGAGCTGGAATAGCATCTTATAGTTAAAACAGTACAAGGTGTAAGTATGTTTTAGTTCTAATAAACAGTTTTGAGTCATCTTTGCAGTATAAATCTGTATGGGGTAGGGGGCTGCTATTGCCAGTTATTTTAGCAACACATAGAAGGCCACTTACATAATTTTACTGAATTTAAATTCAACATTGCTTTCACAATTCTTATTTATTTCTTACTTTTATATGCCTTCCTTAATTTAGAGTAAAAGAGCAGTTCTACCTCTAGGAATCCAAAAACATCATGAAACATTAAAAAATGTGTTGAGACTGAACATATCTATCAGAAATCTTTTACATCAGGGCTGTCAAACTCCCGGCTCCCACCGTTCTGCTCCTGCAGTGTAGCACACGTCACGTGCTGCACAGTGCCCAGTGCTGGCAGGAGGGCAGGGACAAGGAGCTCAGTGATGCCAACAGGGAGAAACAAGGTGCCAGGCTGGATAAAACAAGGTGGAGGGCTGGATTTGGCCCACAGGCCTTGAGTTTGCCAGACATGTTTTAGATGAAGTTTTATGAAGTATCTGAGTTGTGCTTTACTGAGCAAGGTAGGGAAGCAAAAGAGGTGGAGGATGAGTTACTAGGAAGTGTTCATCATTTCTCCTGTACTCAAGTTGTCATTGTTTTATTAATCACAATAGCATAATTATCCATAAAAATTAAGCAACTTACTTTGCAGTGGTCATACTGTTGCTGTAAGGTTGGAACATCCCCTCCAATAGGCATTTGCTTTTTTAGTTCTTCATCTTTAGCATTCAGCCATTTGATTAAGTCTTCCAGGGATGTCAGCAATCTATTCCATTTCTCTGCACTGGCCTCCAAGTGAGCCCTGTGAAACATTAAAGCATCTTTAAAGCCCTGGATAGCAAACCCAGGATGGGTATGCAGTAAATAAGTAAAATTTCTCCACCACTAAGACAGGAACGCTTCAAGTGTTTCACTGCAAAGCAACTTCGTGTTAAAAACCCTCCAAGTCAAAACATTTTATACAACAAATCGAAATAAGCAGAGGAAAATCACGGAACACAGACAAATATACACCTAAAATCTTGAACACTGCATGTCTAAGCAACATAAAGAAATGCTGTGTCTTGTTGTGACTCCACCACAACAGTGCATGAAGTACAAGCATCGTTTTGTGAGCTAAAGCACTGCAAAACTGAACTCTTCAATGTCAAGACCTTGACTCTCCAACAGTGAAAGCAACAAGTTCTCTCAGCAGTGATGAACAGTAAATTACCTGTGTTGTTGAAAATCTCAGCGACCTGGATTATTTAATACATCATCTTTAGTAAATGGTGAGTAACTAGAGAATTAACACAATGAATCTGTCCCTCAGTTTAATAGGAAAAAACCCCAGATTCCACAATACTTTTTTCTATCATTTTCCAAAATATCTTGACTTGATGGCTTCTCCCTGCCGTGTCCATACAGTGTCAGCAGCTGCAGTCATTCCATGTTATGGATTCATTTGAGACCAGCATGCACTTAGTCTGTACTAGTAAACAATTTCTTTTTCCACACAGGTGATAGAGTAGAGCTAAGCCCTTTTTAGTGCAGTCTGACACCAGCTCTGCATCTTCCTGCCTGGCTTCTGACGGATGACTGAACTGAACTCTACTCTGTTGCTTTCTACCTTTTCTCTTTCTTATTTTGTGCATGGATTTTTATCTTTTTTCCTGATTCACTGTAATTAGCATCTTTAAACTTTCTTATATTACTGTCTCAGATGCCATTCAAGTGAATGTTTGGGACTGATATGATAACAGTTGGATTGATGAGGTGGCGTGCTGCAAGTTTAATTTCAAGGCAAGCTTAGGTTTGGGTACTCTGGAATCTCCCAGCAATGAACCAAAAAAAAGCAGTCAGTAAAAATACATGAGGCAGGAAGATACAAAGAAAAAAAAAAAATCACATTTCTGAAAAGGATTTCTGAAAACTAACTACCTTTAGGGAGAGGAACCTATTCTCCTTTATTCCGTTCAGGAAAGCACTTCTGTAACTACTTGGGGGAGAAAAAAATAAAAATTGAAGTACTTGCTTGAAGTAACATTTTGCTGCCTACAGTTTTGTGCTTCATTGTTTCCGTTGTTCCTTGTGGCTCTCACTGATACCTTTCTCTTAACTCTGAATTCAAGCCAGCTGCTCATAGCCCAGGCCTAAACAGCTGAGCCAGCATCCTGCCCTGCACTGAATGACAAGCAAGCTATTGCATTCATGGTTATATGCATACTGGGGAAGAGGGTCCTGCTGGCCTTGGTTTCCACATCAGCAGCTCATGAGTGAAATGCACTGTCTCAGCTCTCCTGGTCTCTTTTTAGTTCTTTAATACTCAATAACCAGAACTACCTTCAACGCAATCAACTTGTTCGTCCCATACGGATGATGGTAACGCTACAGCAAGTTAGTGCACAAAGTACCTGCTTCACAGCTGGAACATTCACTGTAATTGGCCCCTGAAGCCCCAGCCACACACAGGGGCACACTCCCTACAGCAGAGGGTGGTTTCCTTTGCATAACTAGCTTGACATCCCATC
The DNA here is from genome assembly GCA_033556795.1 of Tapera naevia. Lineage (NCBI taxonomy): Eukaryota > Metazoa > Chordata > Aves > Cuculiformes > Neomorphidae > Tapera > Tapera naevia. Next base: position 504,832 of record JAUMJJ010000054.1, on the reverse strand, counting down.
AAAACCGCCTTCAAAAATACAAAGCTGCAAAGCATTGCCTATACGTTACCCTCAGGTGTTAGGTACTCAGAACTAGCCCTCCTTTCTGGAAGTGACAGTTATAACTCCTTATTAATAAGTCAGAGGAGAGACACTGCCCTCTCACCTAAGCCAAGACAACCCACATTTGAATGTACAGTTTTGCTGCTAGACTCTCAGACTGTTTCAAAAATAAAACACAATAAACTATCTTTATGAATTTCCAGAAACAACCACAATTAAAATGTTCAGATCTATAGCTTGCCATACAATTGACAGTGAAATCTGTATTCATCATGATTTATTACAATATCTAGCACATTTAAGCAGCTCTCACTTCTAAAAACTGGCACTCTCTGAGGCTTCAAGATTTGGCTCGAATTATTTAGCAGAATCCTTGTATGCAAGATGAATTGCAGTTTTGGGGTGGGGAGAAACTCCTGCAACTAGTTAAAAGAGCAATTTAAGTGTAACTCACTGTTATTTTAACACATAGTGCAATAATATTAATAGTGAAAATGTGGAATATGATACTAGATTAAATGCACTGTAATTTACTAATGAGTACTGATGTGCCTGCCAGATTAATGACAGCAAAACATCACTAGCAAGCTCAGTGGTGAGGGTAGAGCAGTAAGGGCTGGGGAGGAAACGGACTACACTAACAGGGACTTTACAACTTCTCCCCAAATACAAAGTGAGTTAACCTCTCTTGTGAAAGGTCAGAAAGATATAAGGGTGGGAAACAAAAAAAAAACATAAAGGGGAAAACATATAACATGAGCCTGAATTAATCCCAAACGTTATCCTTCTAAATCTATAGAAACAATTCAGTGTTCAGGATTGTGCTTAGCACTGGCTGGGGCAATATTCCCCAGCATCAACTACCTGGTATTCAGAAACACTCCTAAGGGAATCCTGGATGAGCCTGAAAAACACAGATGTCCCATCCAGCTGACCAGACTGAGAGCAACCCTCCTCCACCCAGGATGAATAAAATCACCCATAAAAGCAGGAACTCTGACATAACTCCCCTTCCTTTGACCCCGAGAGGCTCTCTTCACAGCTGGAGACCTCCTCAGCTTTTGCTTCTGCTATGGAGGTAACACTTTCCCTGCTGAGCAACAAGAGAACACATGGAATAAAAAAAGATTGGTGGGTGGTCTAAATAAAGAGAATACTTTTACCTCTTTCCTCCCCCCAAACACTAACAACCTGGTACCTCCTGAAACAAGAAAAAAGAATGCCTCTTAAACATTTGGCTTAAAATGCAGATCCACACAAATCTGCAGCTTTGTTTTCTTCCTAGGAATTAAGATAATAGAGAAAGAAAAGACGAGTGAATAAGTCTACAAATAATTTCAAGGAGAGGTATAGTCCTATCAGGTAGCATCAGAGTCACTACAAGTATAGGTTAAGTAGTTTCCAGGTGTTTAAAAGCGTGTCACAAAAGTGCTGCTTTTTCAGTATGGAACTCCCTTTAGATACAGTAGCAAGGAAATAAAGTCAACACAGTAATTAGCATCAGCAGCTCTGAGGAATGAAGTGATGAGGAAAAACCTCATACTGTCCCTAAGGGAGAACAGTATTTCCAGCAACTAAAAATAATATAATCAGAATGTACACATAGCTGAAAATATTGGAAAAAAAATTTAGAGAAACTAATCTAGAAGAACTATCCCAAGCTAAAACCCATAACAAAACAATCAGATTTTTCAATCATCATTCCCAGCATCTAACATCGTTATATGCTGTTCTCACAAGACTCACCCATACAGTTTCGTTTTCCAATTCATCCTTGCAATAAGGTAAAAGCAGAAGTTGAAGGCAAACAGTTACATGAACACACCAACTTCATATCAGTTCTATGCTTTGTTATTTCCCTATGAAGGCTTTCATCACTCTTGTGCGAGTTAGAAAAGTGAACTGCAGCCAAAGAACAGGGTAAAACCCATGAACTCAGAAAAGCTGTGCTCCTTTCAGTGGTGACTGAGATTTGAAAGGTTAATTTACTTCTCTCACATTTGCTCCAGTATTCTCGTCCCTGCCTGTCATCTACTCATACCTCAGGGACATGCAGCACTGCAGGTGACAGCAGAGCAACACAAACATTGCAAGGGTTAATGCTGCCCACCAGGATGCACATGCCTTACCAGAAGTGAAAAGATGGGTCTGTATTCAGAAGAGCTGGTATTGCCACTTTTTTTGAGCATTCACTGCACAATCACTGTCTCTGTATTACTGCCTTGGAAATCACAGCTGGGGAGCATAAAGGCCTTTGGGTTTTGGCCATCAATTTCTCCCCAGTTATGATCAAGCCCACAAAAGGTCAAGCAGCTGAATTGTTCTTGCACGAACTCCAAAGTTGCTAAGTTGCTGTCTTAGGAGAGTGTTTTTGTCTTTCTCTCATGTTGACTTATTTGTGAGTAGAGCTCATAATAGGCCAAACCTAATAGCTCTTGCAATGAGCTACTTGTTTGGGGGGGACAGTCTCTGCAACATCAGACTGTTTGGTTTCTCTGGTTCAAGCTCTGCCTCTGAACTTTCATGGAGCTGATTTACCTGTTCCACTTACCTGTTTAGCAGGCTGGTGATGGGATAAGTGGAGATAAAAAGTAAAAGCCACATTTTCACCTCTATCTCACTTGCACCTGAATTCCAAGCTCAAGCAATTTTTGGAAAATTTATATGAATGCTTAACAGTGTTCTGTTCTATTAAAAGAACTGTTTCCTTTAATCAACAAGTGAGCAGTTGCAATTAAAAGCTCTAGAAATTTTTTTTATGTAATTCCTTTTATTGTGGAATTTTAAACACATTAATGAGTATGGTAATAACTACTTCCGAAAAGATATCACAAAGATTTTAACAATGTCTACACTTGAACAGTTAGTAAGCTTGTCACTGGAAGGGTAAAAAAAATTGTAAAACACATTCATAGAATCATAAGGTTGGAAAAGACCTCTGAGATTATCAAGCCCAACCATACCTATTCCCTTCCTAAACCCTATCCCTAAGAAACTCATTCATCCACCTTTTAAGCACCTCCAGGGATGGCGACTCAACCACCTCCCTAGGTGATTCCTTGATCAGTATGTATTTTAAAACATTTTTTAAGTGAATAGCAGCAATTGAAAAAAAATGTATCACCAATATGGATCAATCCACTTAAGATGCATGCCCCATCAAATCATTCATTTCATTGGCAAAAACAACAACAAAACTCTGAGTTCTCCTCTCAGTAATTACGGCTTCACAGTTACTTCATTGAAATTGCTATCTATTTACAACAAGAAAAGATCCAATATAGTTTCTGGAAAATTTAGTACAGATCAGCAAGTTAAAATGTGCAGCTCTAGAGGGAGAAGAACAAGTAGTTAATCCTGTTTGGTGAAGGAAGTTTTTATACTTGGTTTCAAGGGTCCTTTACAGAAGAGATTTCACTTCAATGACATGGTCATATTTCTCAAGCCTTTTAGCAGACTGTTCCCCATTCCTGTCTTGACATTCTCATTACTTACCTGATGTTAGCTGACTTCGCCTTCAGGTCATTCCAGCGCTGGTTCATGTCATCAAGCCGGTGCTGGAGCACAGCAGCTTCCTCAGAGTTTCCCAAGGCTTTCACCATCTTCTGTCTGTTTCCATCAATGCTTTTAAAGATGTCATTGTGGGCATCAATCTCAGCCTGGATATCCTGAAATAGCAGCAAGAAAAGTCCAAACATCTTAGCTCCCTAATTAAAGGAAGGGAGAGCCTTCTCTCATTAGTACTCCTAAGCACTAGGACAGAGCACATAGTCTGACTTTCCTGGGTGAAATGAGTCACCCTGTTAACATTGCAACCGTATTTACATTGTTAGAAAAGATCTAGCTTCAAGTATGAGAAAAGGAGTTGGAAAGTCATCCTTAACTGTGAAATAGGACTTTGAACTATAAACACTAAGTTTTTTGCGTGTTTTTGTAACACTGAAGTTAACTCATTTCCTACTCTTCTCCCATGCATTTCACACACTGCTGCATTTGAAAATACACTAGAAATCATTTCTGGCTCAGCAACAACACAGATTCAGCCTTAGCTACATTGCCTCTTTCCATTGCACAAACCTTACACAGCCCAGTGAAATCCAAACTCTATGTAGTGCTTTAAGTCAGAAGCAACGAAAGATTTTAACTACAACCTATGTCCTTAAACTGCAGCTAAATGATTACAGCTACCACAAGCCCCTTTTTACAATTAAACCACTGTACACCATGGTCTAGAGTTTATGGAGAGGTAGACATAAAATAGCAGGTTGTGTTATAATCTGAATTTCACAGTAAATACTGAAAATAAAAAAGTGACTGTGATTTCCATTCAGCTTGGTCATTTCTCCTCCCCTTAGAAATTAAATGTACTTTATTCTCTGATCTACTGTCTTCCTAAAGAAATATATTACAGATGTTGTCTTCATCTAACCAAGCACAGCATTATTTTTGAAACACTGAAAGAGCAAATAAAAATTCCTGTATCACTGCCAATGCTTTCCAGCATCCATCCATCTATGTATACTCCAACGGAGCAATGTAAATGTGTGAAGTGCCAGGAGGTGTCTCAATAGGATTAATCAGTGAAGATGGTGACAGGAACTTGATGCAGATGCAAATAAACGTCTTTTGTGAAAGAAGAAATTCAATAACTGAGATCTCTTCAAGGTTTTTATTTTTCCAGACAACTCCTCAGTATTCTCCACTGTTCCCAGGAGATGGAAAGGAGGGGCTCTTGTACCTCCCCATTCTTGATAGGCAGTTCTACATATTAGAATGGCTGAGAGCTGGAAACAGTCGAAAAGTAGCTATGAATTTGAGACAGCAGGAAAGCTTTTTTCAGTTAGGGAAGAAAGCAAATAAAAAAAGTAAGAGTAAAGCTGGAGAACTTGGGAGAGGAGAGACAGAGAGCAGGAGGCAAGAGAGAGGGAGGGAGGCATCACTGAAGCTCTAGCTCTAGCACTCTGGTTAAGCTACCATGTGATTGGACAACTACCTATTCTTTGCCCTGAGTTTCAGCACTTTAAAACAGGTTAAAATACACGTTTGCTGTCTTTAAACTATCCTGATAAAACCCACCACACTGAAAACAGATAACAGCAACTACATTTATTTGAGAAATTAAGATGGAAGCATGTAAAGATCAACAAACCCAAAGAAGACAGTGTAGCCATCAGTTAAACAAATCAGATGCTTCTTTGAAAACATTTGCGCCTCCTGTCCTTACACCTCCAACATGCAAGTAGATCCAGTGAAAGCCCACTCAAGTCCACACAGCAGGAAATACTCATGTACAGCTGTTACAACCTTAATTACATGGTAATCTGTGCCACCAAACCCCAGTTGTGTCAAATCCATTTCTATGTTTCTTCTGGGTTTCAAAAGAAAACTTCACTGAAAACAAACTGATCTCTAATCTTCCGTTCTACAATAACAATGTTCAGTTTGAAGCTAGAGAACCTTCATAAAACATTCTAAATTTGACTAGATTTGAGAGGACACTTAGGCATGCACACTTAAAAATGTCTCATTCAAAATGGGTTTGATTCTTGTATTTGCCAGTCATCATGTAACATTAAGGCATAGTAAATCTGATTTGCATACTCGAATCTCATTTGTGATGGCTGTGTTGTTACAGATCAGTTCAAAGAATAAACTTTGCTGACTGACTTCTCTTTCTCTTTTCTGATTTCCATATTCCAGGGAAACAAAGCACTACCAGCTGACAAATAAACCAAGAGGACTGATATTAAAGGTAATGAATGTAAGCGCATAACAGCTCCTCCCCCCCAAATAAAGAGGGTGAGAAATACAAACAATATGTCCCACATTAATGTGCACAAAAAAGAAGTGTAGTAGGAAGGTGGAATGTGAAAGATGGCCATTTGAATTAGTTATTCTTGACTAATAATATAAAAGACCTTGATATTTTTTCAAGTATTATCCTCTGTCAGGAGGCTAACAAGGATGATGGGCTTCCATCTTGTCCTAGGGCTGCTGTAATTGGTAGCAATCTCCTTTATTCACTGAGTTATCACAATCTTTTAATTCTTAAAGGATCTTCTAAACATGTTGTGGCTGCCCTCCCTTAGAATTTCTTATTTCGAAGTGGGAAGAACTCTCTATTCTGTGTACATCCCAATTCATATTCATCCTGATCTACTGTTTTTCTTTCTCTGTCCTTCTTCTTGGGTACTGATTCTCCATATTCTTCTCCATTGTCCTCTATGAGGCAAAAAGGGATGAAAAACTGTTGATTATCCCTGCTCAGGTCTCAATTAGGATTAACTCTAATAACAGTTAATCCCATTTCAATTTTTCACTACTTTAAAAGCAATTATAAACAATTTTCTATTATCACATGGAAGCTCCCATACCCAGAGTCACAGGGGCAACACCCTGGAGGATACAGGAGAAGAGGGAAAAAAAATTCTGATGCTTTTGCCAAAAAAAGGGGGTACAACTGTGAAACACTGTCATTCTTCTTAGCACAATGCAAAGGACATCTGGGCCACAGTGCTGTCTCAGTGCATGCAAAACAAAGCAAAGAAAAAAAAAACCAAGAAAAAAAAGAAACAAATTTACACTGCAAACAGAGAAGGACCTCTTGTCAGAAGAAACTCAGAGTTTTTAAATTGTAGTTACATAGCTTTATCAACTTAGGTTTTGGAAGTATTAGTATGGAGATGCCATGTTTTGCGTATTTTGTAAATGTTTTTGTGTACATATCTATTAAACAGGATTGATAATTTATTGGTAAGACGTCAACAGATTTGTTTGCAGCATGAAGGCTCTAAATTAAAAGAAAGCTATTTCAGGAAAGAATTCATCTTATATGTAAATCAAGGTGCAAGATTCAAAGTTTTGAAACAGAGAAAGGAGAAGAAATAGAAATAACTAGGTTGACATTTATATATCTACTTCAACCTAGTCAGGGTTATTAGAAGATTGACACTTTCCTTAAATTCCTTTTAAGAATTAAGATCAAACTGCTGCCCATCTCTTCCACTTTGGTCTGGTGATTTCAAAATTCCCTTATTTTCATTCTGGATCTTAGACTTTCCTCTTAATCCCTCTCACATGGCAGATGGTTTACCTGCAGGATTCAAGCCATCGTTTTATCCTTGGATCTGATTTTTATTTTGTCTCTATAATAAGAAACCTACTTCTTGCTTTAATTTCAATCAAGTAAAATTTCAATCTAAATTATCATATAATGACAACTAACGAGTAAATGTCTTTAAAGAATGTATAAATACAGTATGTGACACTCAGTAATGCCACAGATGGCAATTCTGGAAAGGAGCCAAATATGTAGATGGCTCCAGTTGGAGTTGCTATTGGAACAGCCCAAAGTGATTTGCCCAAGGTAAAAGAAAATACATGACAAAGATTTGAACAGAAGCAAACTTTGTGACAAGTTGGTGGTCAACCAGCTATCAAACTTGTTTTCTTTCTTCCTTCCTTATAGACTGCAAGGATATTTTAAACTGCTACAACAGCAGACGTAATTGTCCTTTGGAAACTATTCATCTGTTAAAGGCAAAAAAAAAATGTCCTTTACAAAGACCATCCCACCCACACCCACCCACTGCCCAGAACACCAAACCAACAGCCTTGCCATGACAATGAGCATTCTAGTGACTTTTTTTCTGAATTATGAGTCCAGAAGGCCTCTAATTAACTCTGCAACCCACTAATCTGTTAGCATATTCACTTCCATCCATGTTTTTTCAGGTTTTATTTGTTCATGCCATCTTGATAGGTACACTGTCATTGACATAGGCAAAATATTTTCCTCCTTAAAGGGATCAGACCTTTCTGTTGAAGTTAAACCACAACTGTTGGATGAAAACTCCACATTTCCCCACCAGAATTAAAGTGGAAGAAATGATATATTTATATATTATATATAGCATGTAGAATGTTACTCTATTTCATTCACATGACTAGGACTCCTAGAGTACTTAGCTTTATGATACAAAGATCTAAAACAGGGAAGTTACTTTATTCTGTAAAGAGATGTTCCCATAACAATAAAGATTCTATTATCAAGATCACCTAATCAAGTTTTTACTAAATATGATATAACACAAAACTCAATGTAGTCTCTTACAAAAAAAGTCAACAGCATTCTACACCATTCTTCTTTTTAAAGCAGTTACATACAGGACTTATCAACGTCTTACTCCAATGTCTTTTAAACCCACTACACAGCAAAATTCTGTATTACATCCAACTTTTTAACTATTTTTCTATTTATTAGGCAAAGAATGTTACTGAATTTTTATAAACATCTGGCTATAGGGCACAGATGGCAAGTTATGGTATATAAATCATGTGTGGCTTGCAAGCAATGGATGTACAGGTCTAATGACGATGCTGTGCCACAAGATGGGCAGTGTTTTGTGTTGGCATATACACTGCTATGTAAATTTAATCCCTAAGTACAAACCACAGAATAAGCAGACTGTTGTGGCTTTTGAACCACTTGCAGATCTTAAAAGGAGATAGTAGCATTGAGGTTGACTCTTCATGAATGGATAAATAGCTGAAAAACCTGCCTTTTCCCCAGCAAAATTTACCCCTGGGCTATTTTGCCAGGACAGTTTTGTACTTCCATCTAATACAAGTCACGCCTCTGATTGGAACTGCACATTTGGTACAGGTACAAGGAATTCCAAGGCCCACAGAAATGACTGCCCATTGGCTTCTTTGACAATGTTCAAGTTAGCAAAGACATGCAGAAATGCTGTACTCTCCTCTTTTAGAGGTCAGGAATAAAGGTGATGACTGCTCAACAAAATATCTGCAGGAAAATCTTCCAGTTGGAACAGCTGGAACAAAAACGTCAGTGACAACAAAAGGACATAACTGTAAGCCACAGACACCAGCCAGAACATCAGTCTCTGAGGTCTCACAGCAGGCAGCAAGAAAATGGATTTTTTTTTGTTTTTTTTCAAATAGCAGATTGTTTAGTCTGTATTGAACCAGATACATTTTACCTGCTGCTGCCAACTGCCCCTGGGAACACTGTTGTGTCAGATGTTCCTTTTGGCCTCTGCTTCACTCAGAGCTTTTCACTTTTTGGTGAGTCTTACAGAGGAGGTAAGAATTAGGGCATGATAAAGGTGCATGAAAGTGGCCATTGTGAAAGAGAAATGGGACTTTTATTACTCTCTTCCTTACAAACGCTGGAGGTAGCAGGGAGGGAGATATGCTGTTGTAAAAAGAGATGGCTAAAAAAAGAAAAGTCTTTGAAGAATTCAGGTACTCATGTCATCCAGGGAGTCTCTCCTCTGGTGTCAGAGGAGAGTCATAACCTTAGCAAGGCTCATCCCATCTGCATTTCCAGAGGCCTGCAGTGGCAGTTGCTGTTGAGCAATCAGTTTATAATGAATTCACATTCAGAAGAGGAGTACACGTGCAAAACCCTTGGGCAGAGTTGCCATTAATGTAAGTCCTCCAGTGGCAGGAGCTAAACTTCTCTAAAGTCTCATACCCAAACCACACTGGGTCCCACTACAGCCACTGTGACAATAATATAAGATCAAAGCCATTCACAAAAGCAATTGGTTTTAGATATGACAGAAAATTAATTACTACTTAAGCTCTCAGACATTTCAGGAATTAAAAAAACCTTTTTTGGGAGAAAAACCACTATGGGACTTCTGCATATCAAAGTTTCAAATAATTGTACAACAAAAAGCCTTGCACCAACACAAAAAGTTGTCTTGATTTGCACTTAAACCAATGGATAGAACCTTAACAGGTGACTTATGGTGTGGGTAAGGACTCATTTCATCACAAGAATGACGATGCACTTAGGAAGGATGAGAATGCCATCCTTAGGAAGGACAAGGCTGCCTTTGACCACATTTGTGGCTCCATCACGTGGCACTGCCCCAACATCTGAGGGGCACCATAAATCCATTAATACTAATTCCAGCAGTCACCTAATTGCACCTGAACAAAGCTGAAGTGGCCCTGCCCACTCCAGTGTAACAAGACTCTGCTTTTTCATAGGAAGGGAGTGCCCTGCAAGCTTCTGTAAATACCATCTGTTTTCTGCATTACAACCACAGTAACAGGGCTCATAATTCTCTCCTTACAACATATACTAACGAATTCAGAGAGCTGAAGTAGCTTGCAAGCATGGATCACTCTCAATATGCTGCTTCTCCTGACAGTAAACTCCTCAGTTAAAAAGAACAGGATGGGTGTGTGGAAAATCATGAAAGCAAGGGATGAAGCAGGGGAGGAGAGGAAGTTGCTCAAAGAAAAAAACAAACAAGCAAATCACACCACCACCAAAACCCCAAAAAACAAACCCACATCAAAATAAACAGAAAAAGAAAACTTGCTTGATAAGCACAGATTAGAATTTGCAGTTGAAGTTCACCAGCTAAAATGTTAACTTTCTTCTCCGGTAGTACAACATCCTTCTACATTACATTACAAATTTCATCAAAGAGACAACAAAATGACATAGTAAGCTTCAAGTTAAAAAACACAGCAGAGCTGTGAAACCTTTAAGTTTTGCCTTTGTTGAGAATTGATCAGTTCCTTGGAGATGAAGTAATGAAGACATTGGAATATTCAAAATCACAGGGGAGAGCATGGAGTTTGCTTGTACAATACAAACATTAAAAACACTCATTTCAAAAATTGTCTTAACCACATCACGAAGCATCTCAAAGACTCCAGCTTGTGTCTTACTCTTTAAAGGCTACCAGCAACAATTACAATAGAAAGCAAAGCCCAGCTGCCAAACTGGGAGCAACAGCAGAGGAAGTGCTTTACACAGTGAAGAAACTATGTCACAAAAGCTTTTGCTGTTACTACAAGTTACTTTTGGAAAAGTCATGCTGGATACTGAACAGTATCTCCCTCATTAGCTCTCAAGTTTACTAGTGTAGGAAAGTAAAAATAAAACAGTTTAAAAAATCCAACACACTCAAACCAGCTTACAATAGTCTTCTAGGGACTCAGTTTTATCATGATTTTGGAATTAGGCAAAACCATTATACAAAATCAAAAAGCAAAAGAAAAAGTGGCTTAATTTTATTTTATGTTAGGTACAGTTAGGAACACCCATTACACTACTGCTCCAGTGACCTGTGCTCATTTGCATTAAAAAAAAAACAAACAAACAAACCATACTGAAATTTATAGCTTTAGAATAGAAAGTGACAGAAACAGGCTTTACAATCTGCTCTCCTGCTTTGTGACCACAGTATTTTATATTTATCTTAATGTGTAAATAAACTGTCATCTATTTTGTTACAGACCCTGGTCTTGCAGGAGAAATGTTATTTAAAAAAAAGAAAAGACAGATGCAAAGTCAAGCTAACAATAGTCACAAACATACAATCCAAGTTTCACTGAAAGTGCTGACAATTAGATGAAAATAATTTGGTTTTGAACAGTCTCATGTCTCTTGCTAATCAAAGCAATCACTGCAAAGTCAGCATTATTGTTACCAAATGTCCTGGTAAGAGAAAGAGTAACTAGCACGAATGGAAGAAGAATAGATGTAATAAAGTGAAAGTGGCACGTTTGAGGGAGGTAATTCTACTTATAAAAGCCATCATGAGATGTTCTGATTTGACTAAGATAACATTCAACTAAAATTAACTGCAAACTGCAGAGCACTTCCTTTATGTTGATAGTGAAGTAAGGTAACAGGTATCCTCGAAAATCCCTTTACGCTCTTGACTTAGCAAAGTCCAAACTTTTCTGTCATTTCCTTCGAAGAAGGAAAAAAAACAAAAAAGAAAGATGACCACAATCAGAGTACACTCTAAAACTAATCTTTCAGGGCCTGAAATGCAGATGGGAAGAAGCAGTAGACTTCCACACTTGTGAGGCAGTCAAACAAGGGTCACACGAGGACACTGACAGCAACACAGAAAACCTCCTAAGTTCAATGTCAACCTGTTCTTTTCATTGTGTATTTTTCAAAGGCATAACCTTCTTCAAAAGAGTAAGCAAATGAAACTTTGATTATCATACCTTCTCAAATTTTGCCAGCAACTCACGTAAGCTGAAGTTCAGGCCAATCATCTTTAAGTATTTCCTGAAGCCTACATTTTCCTGGTACATCATCCAAGCCAGGTCTACAGCCTTCAAAAGGTTTCTCTCTTTTTCCACCTATAGTGTCTTAAAACTCTTTGCGAGCTCCTGCATGTTTCCCTCTCTCAGGCTGTGTTCCCCCATGGGCAGTTCATGCAGCACCATTGTTGCAGCCTCCCTGTCCATCCTCCTTCCCACAGACTGGGCACCTGGGATCAGCCTCTGATGCCTGGCGATGCTCCTTGCAGGGTTAACCTGGCCCCATGGCACGGTTTGGCTCTCCTCGTCTCCACGCCTGGACAGGACTGCCTCCAGCTTACCTCCGCAATGGCCTGCAGGCTCCAAGTGTTTCTAGAAGGCCCCAAGCTCAATGTTTGGTCTCAATTACCCCAAGTAAGGGAAGCTACGCTCCGCTGGTATGTGACTGATGAAGAGAATGGGGAGGAGGAGCAAGTCCTTCCATGTTGCTCCATTCAAGAGAAGAAAATATTAAAAAAAAAAAAAAAGAAAACAAATCCCCAGAGAAACTTCTGTTTATAAAAAGCACCGAAAACAGCTGTTCAGAGAAGTTGACATGAGATGAGGCACTCTTCAGCCTAGGAAACACAGCAGTGTGACCAGAGAGGAGGCCACCTCTCCTCTCCCCGCCTTCTGTACCGCTGGCCACCAGCACGCTGGTGTTGCTATGGCAGTAACCAAGCCACCTCCAGCCCACTTCGCTTCACCCAGGGGATGCTGCACCACAGAACAACCAAGGCCCATTAAAAGAAATCTAAAAAGTTACTTCCTTTGTTAAGGAAAAAAACCCAAAAAAACCCAAAACTTCCAGCAAAGGCTCCTGCTGCAATCCCTGAAGCCTTTGCTGGGGATCATCTCCTTTGGTCCCGGCTGCTCTGACAGCCGTGTGGTAATCTATCCCTGGCATTTGTTTATTATTGTAATCAGCATCCTCCCTTCCAGCAGCCCTGGTGCTGCTCCAAAGCCAAGCACACTCCCCCTTCCTGGAGGCCTTCTCACTGGAAAACCACTGCCACCCCTGAGGCTGCAGAAACCCCTGACCAAAAACCCCCACTCACCCCTTCTCCTTCCACTTGAAAGAAAATGAAGCGATTTCATCACTGAACAGGTTTTGGAGCTGGAAAAGCAACGTGTGCTCCACAAAGCTGACACAGGTCTGCTGCTGCTCACGAGGGCAGACCTGGAGCAGGGAGATTGTTTTCATAGCAGCTTTTGCTTGCCAGAAATCTGACACCCCAAGGATGCCCACTCTGAAATCACTCCATTTCAAACCATTCCCACTGGAAACCCTGTGTGCCTGGGGAGGCCCATTTAAGCTACAACCACACATTACTCAAATGCCAAAAAGAGTTCCAGTAATAGTTGCCAGCAAGTTAGAAAATTTGTAATTAAAACCAAACCAACAACCCATCACTTCCTAACCCACTATAACTTACTCCTATGACACTTTGGGAACCATGTGCTGCTCTTGCTTTCTTTTTAAATTGGCCAGCTGCCATCTGAAGTACCAATAAAGTCACCGATGACAAAATTGTCTTAAAAATTATTCTGAGCTACTGGATTATATCAATACAGCCAGTATGGGTGGGGATTTTAAGAATAAACTCTAGAGAAAATAAATAAATACTGTTAGTAGCAGGATTTTTGCTCATTTTATTTGTATTTTGCCACATGTCTGCATGTTTTACATGGTCATATTACACAAACTGCAGAAGTGCTTGCAAAATAAACTGAGAGAAGTTTTTGAAATAAAAGAAAGCAGAACTAGACCAACTTTACTGCATAACTGACAGGTCAGCACAAACTAACTGAACTTATTTCAGTGCTTATGAAAGCAAAACCCCAGTTATTAATGCAACAGTATCTAAAATCACGTTCAAATACTGTTCTTTTCTAAATGAACCACTTACAGGAGGAAAAACACACATTAGAGTGAGAAAGTAAAACCATTCTGCAAGAGATTTAACTATAGGTTCTATTTGAGAATCTCTCTTTTCTTCTCTTGCAAGACAGATGCAAAGTTTGGATCCTGATTCTCCTACACACTAAGGCTTATTTCTGCTGCTCTTGCAGAAAAAAACCCTGCAAAATAGGAAGAAAACAACATTTAAATCCTCTTCGGAGGTACTAGTGCATATAAAATGAAAACGAGCATCAGACTGGATTATAATGAGTCTTCATAACTCCAGGACTGTATCCAAATATACAACATTAATTTTATGTTTATTCGCAGGATTCACTTAGATAACTTGTTTCCCAATTTTCTGTTATCATCAAAAGATCTTATATTCTAGATCTTTCAATACTATTAGACACAAATGTAAATGCTCTCCCAGTTGGAAAGATACCATTTTGCAGAATTCTGTAAAGGGTAACCAAACATATTCACATATACACAATGTTGGACCAATGCTTCCAGTAAAATTGTGCTGAAAATTGTACCACATAACAACTTTTTCAGTGGCCCTTTCACATGAAAGCACACTGCATATTTGAAAAATTCTGAATTTGTAGAAGAAAAATAAAGTAACTGAAATAATCTCTACATTGCCATATATTTAACAGAACCTGTACAAAGGCAGTGTTGTGGAGACACAACAATGGTGGAATGGTGGATTGTAAGCTCCAGAAATACAGCATACATTTTAAGATAGCTTTACATTACTTATAACTACCAGAATTTTCTTGATCAGTTTTATCATCATTTTCCATAAAAATAACTCTCCATCCATTCTTGGCAATGAAAATGGAATTTTATAATGAAAACTACAGATCACATACAGATGAAATATTTCAATGCAGCTGAAATATTTCAATACAGATGAAAAATTTCAAATTCAGATTCTGAGAGAACAAGCCCTCATGCAAATACATGATCTTCTGGTGAAAACAAGCAGAACATCAACAATCCCATGCATAGCTATAGACTGAGGACAGAGTGGCTGGAGAGTAGTCAGGTAGAAAGGGACCTGGGAGTGCTGGTTGGCAGAAAGCTCAACATGAGCCAGCAGTGTGCCCCAGGTGGCCAAGAAGGCCAATGGCATTCTGGCCTGCATCAGGAATAGTGTGGTGAGCAGGACCAGAGAAGTTATCGTCCCCCTGTACTCGGCACTGGTCAGGCCTCATCTTGAACACTGTGTCCAGTTCTGGGCCCCCCAGTTTGGGAAAGATGTCAGGATGCTGGAATGTGTTCAGAGGAGGGCAACGAAGATGGTGAAGGGGTTGGAGCACAAGTCCTATGAGGAGCGACTGAGGGAGTTGGGGCTGTTTAGTCTGGAGAAGAGGAGGCTCAGGGGTGACCTCATTGCTCTCTACAACTACCTAAAAGGAGGTTGTAGTCGGGCAGGGGTTGGTCTCTTCTCTCAGGTGACCAGTGACAGAACTAGAGGGCATGAACTCAAGCTTCGTCAGGGAAAGTTTAGGCTTGATGTGAGGAAAAAGTTCTTCACTGAAAGGGTGATTGGCCATTGGAATGGGCTGCCCAGGGAGGGGGTGGAGTTGCTGACCCTGGAGGTGTTTAAGGGGAGACTGGATGAGGCACTGAGTGCCATGATTTAGATGATGTTAGTGCTGGTGTTGGTGTTAGTGTTCGATTGGATTGGTTGGATTTGATGATCTCAGAGGTTCTTTCCAACCTTATGATACTGTGAAACTGTGATACTGTGATCAACAGCACTGTAACAAAGCCTCCTTCCAAAATGCTCTTGTAGATACTAAGATCCACAAATAGGAATTTAAGACACTGGAGATGCTGATGCATTCAAGGTACACCTGCAGAAGATTGTTTGCAATGGAACTTCTTGTTACATTTTGGTATTAGAACAGTTTGGTGCATTTTCTCACATCTTAAATTATAACATAAAACTGGATAAAAATAACAAAATAAGCTAACAGGACTTCATAGTCATTGGCAATGTCACTAATGGTGGCCTGCAAATTGCAAGGACCATCATAAAAAAAGCACTCTCATCAGTGGCAGAAAAAGAAGGTCAGCACAGCAGCCTCTGACACACAACTACGACCACATTTGCTAGCAACTGTTTTTAGGAGTGGATTCTGAAGTGCACATTCTTCAAATCCAAGGTTAAGAGCCTCATCATTTAGCAAGACACTCAATACAGGGATTATAAAACTAATAGCAGAACTGTATATCTAAAAATTTAATACTGTGAAGATTTAATTAAAAACCCCCTACTTTTTTATCAAGTATAAATCCAGAAATAACTGGATGTTAGGCCACCGCAAACAAGTGAACCAGTAGAATCAGTGAAACTAAAATTAGAAAGAAAAAAAATGGTATTCCACTGACTCTGGAAGGGAAAATATCTTATCAGCTCTGCAATGGTCTTAAACACATCTCTGAAGTTCACTTTCAGAAAGAAATCTTTCAGGTACTAACTTGCAAAACAAGATTAAGTATGTGCAAAGACACTATAAAGAATTTGCTTCCTGCTTGAGATGATGTGCAAAAAAATGCGCTAAGTTGGTCATACTAAGCACAATTTTGCTTTGGAATACAAACTAAAGAAAGAAGAAAAGTTTTTTCTAGAAGATAACTGGAAAAATAAACAGCAGCAAGAGCCTTAAGAATGAATAAACCAGGTAGTTTATACATAAAGAATAAGGAATATCTACTTCACATGACTCACAACAACTAGTAATGACAATCAAAAGCTAAAAAGAAGAGTGCTCCCTTGCACGACTCAGATGCAAAGGACACAGAGGTCAAAGGTGGTTACAGTAAATCAATACATCCTGGTTTCACTCAAGACATGCAGCTTCAGGCAGGAACATAAAAAAAGTCACTTCTTCAAAAACACTATGGTATTTTCTTCTGCCTTGCAAATACCTGGTGTCAATCTGCTCAGGAGGAAGAGCTGCCCTCACCCTTCTACAGCAGGTCAGCAATTACATTACAGAGTTAACACAGGTCCAGCAAGATCAGTCCTACACTGATGCTCACTATTAATTGAACCCAACACCAGGGTTTCACTAAGCAGAGGTCTTCCAGCATAGCCTTCCTGATAACCTCTGCCAGAAGCCAAATCACTCAAGCAACACAGCAGCCCAAGGACCAAGAATTCACCAAGACAGATGTACAAATCAGGCTCTTGCAATAGAGAACCAAATGGTAGGATAAGACACAAGTCACTTAAATATGATTGGCCAAACTACCAGTTCAGAATCTTTCACAGTGATGATTGCAATGTAGATTATGAATTACATTAAAGGGTTTGCAGAGTTCCTAGAGCATAAAGCTAACATACTGCACTGCTTTGATTTTTCTTCATTTCTTTAAGACAAAAGGGTATTAATTTGCCTTGAGGTACGTATTTTTACATGGACAAAACAGTCACTTCCAGTGGTCTGCCCTGTGCAATATCTGCCATAATCAGTTACAGAGTTCTGCATTATTTAAGCACAGAAAAGAACAGAAAGACCATGGCCTTCCTCAAAAGACTTTAAATCTCAAGAATAAAATTTGCTAGGATTCCAGATGGGATAATGTAGATTTTGCACTGCCATGAAATATTAGTAAAGGACTGGGTGTTTCGGTGGGGATTCCCTCTCATTTTTAACTGGTTTGGACAACATATGGCTTTCAGCTTTCTGAATTAACCATGATTTTCTAACATTTTGGACCTGAATACAAGTTGTGTGTTTTCATTTCTTTTAACTACCCAGAAGCACCCAGCCCTATAAGGAGCACATTTCAAATGTACTCAGAACACAAGAGCAGAAAGAAGTATCTCACACTTGAAGTATATCTAAAAGAGATTAGATATCAAAGGGAAGCATGCACAGAAGTAACACCATGGCTTCTATTTCAGGCATGCAGCCATTAAGAGACAGAAATTCCATTTATGGGACTGACCAGAAGAAAAATGTTTTACATCTGACCCTAACCAACAGAATGAGGGAGGTAGCAAGGAGTATGAATGAAATTTGGCTTTCATACCAGGCAGGAATTTCATCATCAGTTGTTACTTTCTAGTTATTACTGGTGACTAAATAAATGTTGGTATTGATTGACAGTTTAAAAAGAGTTCAGTTGGGAAGCCTACTTCCAAGACTGTTAGCTGCCTTTCCTTCTGGTTTCCTCCTCTTCAGGTATAAGATACTGGCACTTGCTTGCAACAATCACACTGGAAATCAGGAAGCCACAAGGCACTTCATGCTTATTCTATCTTTAGTAGCATCTTTAACTCTGTTCTCTTTGCACAGAAACAAAACAAACATGTTGTCTTAAATGTACTTACTAATATTTTCATTAAAATGGGTGAAACTGAAAACAGGGTGATGGTCTAGTGGTGATAAAGCACAACAGACTGCCAAAGCAGCACACCCAAACAAAAGATTCTAAAGGCTGTGTTATCTCACTCCCTGAGCAAGCATCCAAAGACATGGGCCATTCAATATTTCAGCCCCATCTGAAAATGGAATTTTTCTTAAGATTTTCTTGACTGACATGAGAACAGCCTTTTAGCTCACTGACAACTTAGTTCAAGAAAAGTCTCATTAAATCCATGCATAATACATGGGACAATTAAATACATATCTTTACAATCATTTGCTACAAGAAGAAGGGTTTATATATGCATTTATTGCTTGGTAAAGGATACCCATCTCATGAGATACTAAAACTGAGCAAGGTAAAGCTGATTAATTCAGTAGTTTTTAGACAAGTACTCAATCCAAATAGTCAAAAGACCATGAGAATCATATTTTAAATTTGGAGTTTATCATAAATATTTGACAGCACATCTTAAATTCTAGAGCACTGACTCAGTATCTGTGGCTTAAAATCTCATTCAAATAACATATTGCAGTCTCTTCCCACTTTATTTCTAAGCAATGGCATTAGACTCAAGTACCCAGCAAGGGTACAGTGCCATTGCAATTATACCATATAATCTATCATTTTGGCACATTCCAAGGACAAGTACCCAAGCATAACCTTTTGACTCAATCTGCCTGCGTATTATTTTATGCTCAACTTTGTTTTATATTCCTAATTACCTAAGTAGCCTTACTTTGCCGGAAGGAGAAGTATTATCTGAATCTGGTTGGTATTCGGTTTTTACGGAGTGTTTTTGAAAGCCACTAGGAACTGGACTCTCCCCAACCAATGCAAAATCCAATCTCAGTCACAAATTTTGCTTCAGCTGTAAGCTTTTCAGTCATGAACATTTAATTCTATATTTTAATATTAGCTAAGCCTTTGCTAATATGTGAACAAATGCCTTTGAATTCCTAGCATAACCATTAGCAAGATGATAATCTGTATTTTAAAAGAGTATTAAGTAGGTAATTTGCATTATTCAAAGTAACTTTTTGTCTATGAAGTCAGAATCTTATAACATTTATAAAGAAATGTGCTTTCAACATGCCATAGTGGAATAGTCATAAGAAAACTACTCTTGTGAACATAGCAAGTAGGCATGTACTAAATAGTTCTATCGAACCACAGGAGGTCAATCTCCTAATCAGGTAAGAAATACCGAAGTATCCCATTCTAACACCAAAAAGGTAGAGGTTTTTTTTTTTTTGTTTTCAAAGTTCACTAAAAGAAAGATCAATAACCCTGGACTACAGGGATATTCCATTAACATTTAATTTAAATCTTTTCACGCTGTGGATACTGGACTGAAGTGGCAACCCTCAGCGTCTCACCAACTGAACTGAACTTCTTGCTGTGCGTGGATAAAAAAAAAAGTATCTACTGGAGGGCTTACTTTAAAAGGCTTATGACTGATACCATAGGACACCTCTGACTTCATCTAAATTCATTTTCAAACCACGGGATTAAATCCCCAAAACTGGTCATGAAATTAGTGTTTAAATGTTGTAGCTTAAGAAGAGCATTCATTCTTTTCACTAACTATATAATGATCCCCTGAGCCAAATCTCTAGTTAGGTAATTTAAACGAACAAATTATATTTCTTTTTACCATATCTAATGTGTAATGATAGCAACTGAAGCTGTCAGGGACATCTAATCATTGCTTAGCAACACCTTAAGGGAGAACAGAAGCAAGTTTCAGAAAGTAATCCTCTAAAATGTAGTTGTGGCTTGTCTAATTGAGGTGCTTCAAATTAGCTGTATAAAGCATGTAAGAATGGCAGGACTTAACACAAAGAGTGGAGAACAGGGACAAGAGTGCAGAGACCAAAGCTTCCATAGCTCTACATAGAAGTCACACAGTGCTGTAGGTGCAGCCTTTATCTGTTCATAGCAAGCCTTCTCAATAGGGAATTAAAGGGTAAGAAACCACCTTCCTCTCATACACGTGACAAGTAAGGGAGAAGATTTAGTGTGCCTTTTAAAAGGTACAGCAAATGCTTTCTTCCCCTCTGCTGCCCGTCCCCCAGTACCTGGTAGGCGTTATGATTTCTAAGTTTATAATTGCCCCCAGGCACCCAGGCTCCACAGCATACTATTTCCCTACACCTACGACAGTTCTGCTACAGGAAACGCATAATTGAGCCCTGTAGGCTCATACCTGCTATTTTTCTCCGTTTTGAATTTCATCTGATTTAGCATATTTGACACATCTTTTCCCCGGAATAAGCTCCCAGTGACTGCTCTGGCAGGAGACACCCATCATCTCTACTCTGTCCTAGAAAGAATTTGGATGCAGTAATACGTTTGCAAAGCTCTTAAGTATTACAGAGAAATACTGTTACAAAACTAAGGAGAGAGAACTGAAATCTTAAGCATTTTCAGCCAACTAATTTGACTGTATTCTATTTAGTATCCTAGCATTTATCTATGCTTCTGTTTTCCTTTTGATCTATGTTGTGTACATTACATAGCTAGACAAATGGTCTCAGTATTTGTCTCAGAAGAACCCTCTTTCAAGATTAATCCCTATAAAGAGAAAGCAACTCATCTGGTTATTACCAAACTCAGTAAATACTTCACTGACAAGGAAAACAGTTACGGTAAATTCCATGAATGAAGTTACCACCAAGTGATTCAGGCATAAAACTCATTCTTCATGATGGACCAGAAAATGAAATCACATCAGACCTGTGATTACTCACAAAAAAGCCTTGGATCTCCCTGGGAACTTTGTTTCATTCTTTGTCCAAAAGACTAGATTTCAACAATAAAACTGCCTTATACCCTCACTCCAAACCACTGCTGAAGTTAGATTTGACACTACAGAGCACACAGCAGCAACATTTGGCTCTGGAGACTCAATGCACAAAATCACTACAGCACTTCATATACTCTCTCAGAATTGAAGAGACTATGCAAGAAATACACACTTTAAAATCTCTGGGAAATTAACACTTCATCTTCGGTCATGAAAACTCATACAGACCACCTCATGAACATGAAGGTGATCTTATAGCCTAAACATGCTCATAACAACACGTTTATACTTTCTAACTGCAAGGTACACTGTGGTTCATTTGTTATCTCTTCATTTTTTCATTGCTCCTCTTCCCCAGCACCAGAATCTCAAAAGCAGGTCAGAAAGGTAAGGGAGTAGAAGACAACCCTAGTAATAATCAATACTAGTTAAGAATTAAAGATTTGTGAAATGGATAGATTTATTATTTTTAAAGTAAATAGTCATAAATATGGATTAAAGATTTGACCTGTGACAACTGCTGACAACTAAGTGAATACATTCTCACCATAGTTGTTTGGCAGTACAAACAGCTTTTAAAATTGTAAGATACAAGTGGCTAACATGCAAATAAAAGTGAGTAAATTTCTATGTGTTCAAGGGCCATCAATGATCTTGTGCATAAGAAGAAGGAAAAAAAGAGGCTTTCGCATTCATTGGGTTTCACATTTCTGAACTTTTTAAAATAATCGGATTTTTCTTTATTAGCTTCTCTGGTTTGTGTCATGCTTAATGTTTTTACTCTATCTCCATTGAAACAATGGAGAGAACAATGTTTTAATTCTTAAACTGGAGAAGTTAAGTTACAGGAGTACTTAATAAATCAGTGTTACAGATAAAGTAAAAAGCCTTAAAAAAATCTAGGTTCTAATCATGGACCACAAAAGCTCAATGCCATCAAGAGATGAAATTATACTATTTTACAGCAGACTCAAAATGGGGAGGATCATTCTCATGTTCTTTGCCTAGAACTTAAACACACTGAAGGAACATGAGAGAAATCTCCTCAGGCAGGAGTACCAGTTCTGCTGTTTGTATCTTTTTACATGTGCATGTAATCAGAAAACAATTAATCCTGGTTTGAACAGTTAGGCAAAAGTGAAAAAAGTAATGCGACACCTCAGGTTAAAGAAGAAAGTTCAAATTACACAGATCCTCTTAAAAAAAAAAAATCCTTTCACCAAAAACAAGCTTCCAAGGCAATTGTAAAGCACTACACAGAGCAGGGACAAGCCTCGTGCAAAGATCTTAAAAGTTAAGAATTTAAATAAAAGACTATGCTTTCCAGAAGGCACCAAGGGAAACAGTCATTGTATATTTTCTTGTTGCTAGATTTTAAATCTTATCCCCATGTTAAAGCTTCCAACATCCACTACCTAAGGGCATCTAAGGAAATATTATATGCTCTTAAGTAATGGGATGATTGAGAGTAGTTCGTCCTGTCACACTGCTGATTTTTCTGGTGTCTCCCATAGCAAGAAATGTTCTCTGATGCAGTGTTGAATTACTGGTCTATCATCTTTGCTTTAGACAGGTTGTTTTGCTCTCCACCCTCTCCCTTTTGTTTTTTAAACTGTTCAAGAATTCAGTCTCTGAAAGTGATTCCCAGCATTTACCACAGTGAGAAGTGAATGTAAAGTCTCAGTAAGAAGCATCCGTTTGGATGCACCATCAAAAACTATACCAAAGAGCTCCTATTTAAGGTTCCTATAGGTGATTGCTAGTAGCAAATTCATGTTTGATTTTTTAAGTGTCAAACTAGCAAAAAATGCTTTTTTGGTTACTTCTTTTTTTTTCATTAATTTCGTTTTACCTTTTAGTATACTGTACAGTCCATGAGTTTAATTTTTAAGTGGCACTTGAAGGAGAGATAGGAAGGTGCTCGGCCACACTCCACCCTTAGTTATTCTCATGAGAACTCTGAGCTCAGAAGTGTTACACGAACATGATAAAAACCCCAGTCTGCCTCAGGGCCTGGTTTACAACCATGGTTTCTATTTCATAACTTATTCCACTAACCACAGTCAGTTTACAAGACTCATTTTCTGGTTAACTGCTACTCAGTACAAAACCCAGAAAAGCAGATGGATGTCAAAGATTAGGTCTGTGCCATGTGCAGACTTCACACTTGGCATCTGTGGCACTTCTGAAGCCAGCCCTCCAACTGCCCAAACACATAAAGGCATCAAATGTCCCCTAGGTGTGTTGCTAAGGCGAGCTGTCTTCCAGGAATCCCAAACCTGTTGAGGGATGAAGGGGGAGAACTAGAATGAACCTTCTCAATATGTTCTCCAAATCAACAAGCTGTTGGCAGTAATTAATGTTTCAAAGGACATCCCATAGAGGGCTTAAAAACTTGAGCAAATCTGTTTAATTCAGGAGAAGAGAGAAGGAACAGAGGGAATAGGAAAGCCTTTATTTCCCTCTGGTATACACTCAAAACCAAAGCAAACGGCAAAATGGGCTGTGCTTACCATCTCTGCTGGTCCCAATGCCAGCCCTGCACAACACATGGATGCATGTAATGAATGTTGCTGCTCTGCTCTCAGGTGACACGGTCACCCCTTAGTCTGAGGTAAGAGAAAATAAGGTGCTCAGGGCAATGGACGTACGTACTAGACAGGGCTGCCAAGGGCTGTTGGCATGCTCATGCAGAGGGACTTCGAATTTGCCACTGTATTTCTCACTGCTACTGCTGCAAACATACTTTTCTTTTGAAATATCCCATCTGACCAAGGTTATTAAGCACTGAACCAAATTTCCTCACAGAAGGTTTATTACCTTTCAGCATGCTGTGCTATTATGTCAACTAAGAGGCTTACATAGAGATCTTATCAGTGGCCTGTTGACAAAAGTAAGGAGCATTTACAATTGAAATTATGATAATATAATGTTTATTCCTGAAATAAAATGTAAGCCGCATTATCCGTAACCGCAGCCCTAGGTCTGGTTCGAACGAAAAGCTTATTTAAGCACAATGTGCCTAAGGCTTCTCTAGCCCCATTTTATTGTTAGTTACTTCACAAGAAACAAATAGGTTTTCCAAATTTATTCAGGCAGTGCTTTTACTGTTTAATGTTGGTCAGAATCTCCATTTCCACTGAATTATTGTATGCTTCTATTCTCATTTAACTCTCATTTAAAATCAAGGACTCCCCCCACTTTTCAGAAGTGCTTGAGTTCATGCTGGAGGAAGGAAGCTGAAGATTTACACAGAAAAGCATAGAATGAAGGTTAGAGTTAGCTACTCAAGGACACGAGAGCACTGGGTCACCCTACCGTATCTGCAAATCAATCCCCCTTGGCTTTTAATCAGGTATTAATTTCTTGAACATAGATTTGGGTTTTGGAGCTTCACAAAAAAAAAATGGCTGGCACTGAAAAATTTTGATCAGCACACAGGAAAATTTGAGGAAAAGAGAATTTAAAAAATATCCACTACGTTCCATTCATCCATACTGTGTTTTTAAAAATGTGGAACTAGTATTTTACTGAGGATTCAGATAAAGACTAACTACAGATATGAGTAAGGAAAAATGCACTTTAGCAGCTTGTTTGCTAAAGAAAAACACCAGTCCATCATGCATGCACTAGCATTTGACCCATGCAGGACCTAATCCTGTTTGAATGGCCTTCCTGCATGTTTAAAGCACCAATGAGGGGAGAAGGGGGAAAGGAAGCATGTAGAACAAAAACATAAAAGAACAAGAAGTTCTATTAAGTTGTAGGGGTGGGAGAATCTACTGATAAATAAGTACTGAGATAGACATCCTGCAGAAGATCAACACAGAAGAGCACGACTGAGCACACCAGTAAGGCCTGGCACGTAGTACCTGTGGCAACCACACACATTTCAAATGCACTGATCTGAAGGGAAGAGGCACTTGCCCCTTGCAGTTCCCTGACTTGTGGCACACAGTTGAACGAAAGCTAAAAATTTAATTGTCCAGAGCCATACTTATTGCCATAACAAGACTCTTAAGTTTTTCCAACTGACAAGTTTGAGCCTAATCAGCCATTTGGTGATAATGTGAAAAAGGTTCAATGTAGCAAAAGGTACCTCACTGTAGAAAATGCAAAATGAAGAAACACCAGGAAGGAGATTCAAAAAACCAAAGCATATCCAGCTGAAGTAGAGCCTCATGTCTTTGGTATATTTAGTAAAATCCAGCTATAAAAATTTCAGGACAGAAAGGAGGTAAATGTGCAAGCTGCATTTCTAATACCCTTCTTCATCAGCTTTTGCTTTTCCGGCAATCACCCATAAAAATATTCTCTGATAACAGATGTGACTTGTCCAAAATAAAGCTGTATTACTGTTCTCTGGTTGCTTTAAGAAAAACAACAGCAAAAAAAACCCAAATTGACTGTATGCTTACTAAGGCAAGATGAAATTTAGAACCTTTCATGCTTGGCCACTGTTTCCTCGAAAAGCAAGAAAGGGATATTTAGACAAATCAGCCTTGAATAGGTTCACTGGCATTTCCCATGGTTCCTAAGTGATAGCACAGACCAACTCCAAACTCCTCAATAACTACCAAGGAATAAACAATATCCATACATTTGCGCATACACGGTTTCTCTTCCCTCTGTCCTTCTCACCTATACGAAAACAGGGTAGGCAAACATTTGTAAATGAGCAAATTTGTTAAAAAAAGACCTTGGAAGATCTGTCAAGGGTGCTGAGCACTTGTGGCTCCCCTTGAGATTGTGGACCTTAAAAGCAAAAAGCATTTCAGCAAAGCCGAGTGTTTATATAACTAAAGCTAAAGCAAACACAAGTGAAAGCCCGACCGCCAGGAAATGAAGCCCATCAACGAATGATATTCTATAGCTCCAAAAAGTCATTGCAAGTGAAAAATGCTTCTTTCTATTGTGTCAGACAGTTCCAAAAACAAAGCTGCCTTCACTGTTATTACTGCAACCTAACACTTGCTAAAGGAATCTCTCCCCTGCAACAGTTTCTGCATTTTTCTCCGGTACTTGGTAAAAGCCATATTTTCTGATCTCACAGTTCCCTTGGGGAGTGAGCACTGCGGTGGCTCCAGCCATCTTAGGCTTAAGGAACACATGAATTTGAAAGTGAATGAATAAGCTCTGAGATTGAATTGGGGTCCTATTGAAATTATTATTACGTGGTAGTTCAGCCCTGCTACACAGAAATAATAACTATCACCATGGTCAGTCATTTTGAAATACAAAATTCTTTAAGTAGTTATAGGCTACACCGTCAGACATGGTCACAGACGCTCTTGTCCCAAGCTACATTATTCACTGACAGAATTGGTGAACTGTGGTATTTCCATATACATATCACCAAATAAAATACAAAAACTGCTTCCTCATGAATAGCAAAATATCTTTAAAATAGACCTTTTGTCTATAATGCTTAACAAGTACAGCAGACTTCTACAGAGTGGCAGGAAAAGAGATCGATAATGGAAACATGAAAACCACTCATTTCTTAAAAGGGGGATTCAGGAGGGACAATGCAGTAAAATGTTCTATTTCAAAACCCATACACTTGTGAGGAGATGGAGCTGTCTTACAGAGGACCAAAAAAACAACAGAAAACATTCACAAGCAGTGTTAAAGCTAGTTTTCTCTATGTGACTGTTTTCTGTCTGTCTAGGAGAGCAGAGAGGAGAGCCATGTTAGCAATTTTTGTCTAAGGTCTTCAGGGAAAGAGGCTCTGTCTTACTTTGACAAAAGTAGTTGCTAAGGTAAATTAGGTCTCTGACAGGGATAAAATGAAGTTCTACTGTTACCACAAAAGAGCTGCCATTGATTTTGGCCTCTTTCAGCTGTTGTAAATAATCAAGTAACCATAAATTTGACAAGGAATAATTGTTGCCTTGTCTGTTATACAGTGTACTAAAAAAAGCATTTAAAACCACCTTGAGCAGAAGGCAAAAGGATAAAGGAAAGCCAGGCTCAGACAGTTCTTCATTAAGCTCTATTCTACAGTGTCACCTGCAACCACACAATTGCCTTTCACTGAAAGTAGGAAAAAAAAAAAAAGTTTGGTGTTCCAAGTAGTAGGTTTGAAAATCCTTGTTCTAACAGGGTTGATGCCCTCTTAATTCTGCCAAAAAAAGAATTTATGAAGTTTCAGTTGATCTGCAGACAAGCTCATTTGAAGCAAAGGTGATCTGCCAGCAGCAGACCCAGTGATGCGTGGCTCCTGATAAATTTCTCTCAAGTTAAACTTCCACATGGCTTCTCAGAGCCTTGATGGGAGTTCAGCTCGTGTTCTTGCAGCTTTTATTAGTGACACAAGACTGAGTTTTCTTTAACCTCTTGTCCTGTACACACAGGACTTCTTCCACCAGTCATGTCTATTTCAGCCTGGATCACCAGTACTCCAGTTACGTTAGAGGCACAACAGGGCTCTTTATTGGGACATGCTAAGGCAGCAGACACCTTCCTCCTAAGCAATATGCTACTGGCAGATAGTAATCTTGAGCTAACATCCATGCCCGAGGGCTGTAGTAACTAAACACATCTTCTCTGGACAGAGACTCTCACCACCACTCAGAAATATCACACACAGATAAGCTCTTGTCTGACTACAAAATTCTTCAGCTTCTGGAAAGCTGACAAAGTGGCCTTGCCCAAAATGTCGGTGTTGCCTTCCTAATTCATGCAAACAAGCATACCCCAAAATAAAGGGAGCACAATTACCTTTGTTATTTCGAGTTCCTACAGACCTCCAGCCACCTTTTCTTGAATGAAATTTGATATCTCAAGTTTCGTACAATGATAAACTAGTTTTAAACTTACATAAAATAGAGTTTAAAACAGTTGCTGCAAAAAACCCTAACATTTGCATTTCCTACAGTCGAGTCTAAGCAAGAGGATTCTTAGTAACCCTACCAAGGTCAGCCTCCCATAAAGGGACTACATTCATTAAATAAAAATAACTACACCCCACCCCATCCCCTTTTCTTTTAAATAACCACTTCGGTGATCTCAAAGGAAGTTCAAACTTTTTTTTTTTCTTTCTCTTCAAGTACATCATTTTGCTAATGAAGAAAATGGCAAGTCAAGTGCTTGCACATCTAAGATCAATTTGGATTTGGTTTTACTTAATATAACAGTATTGATAAAATGTTAAAAGGAATGAGGGAGAACCAGAATTGGTTATAGGAAGAAAAAAAAAAAAAAAGAAAGGATCATCATTATTTCATGAAGCAAACTTAGGGATGTTTTGCGATTTCAGAGGATTTTATACCCATTTTAGCTGTTGCCTTTTAATAGCTCTTAAAAGAACAGAAAAAGTGGAGAAAAGCTGTACTGATCTCAGAGGAGTTCAAGTAGTAGTAATAAAAAAAGCAATTCCAGTTGTCAGGAAAAGAAAAACAGTGTTTACAGCAGCATTTATGCTACAAAGCAATAATATCTAAAAACCATGCAATTATGGAACATTTTAGTCAGTAATTACAAACAAAATCTAAAGGTCAGTGAGGGTGAGGGTACCAGGATAAAGTCCACCAGATAAGTTCATCTGACAATTTACATCTCCATGCGTTCCAAAAAATGACACTAGACAACACATCCACATGAGTCTGGTTAAGCAAGGCACTAGGTGAAGTTATGCAGAAATGAAATGAAGGAGAGAGGAGATAGAAGTATGAATGACATCTGCTTCTTTTTCAGCGCTTGACATCACTTTGTTGTGAGATCTCAAGATATCTCAGGTCAGTCCCTGATTCTCAAGACTTAGATACATCAAACAAGCACAATTTGCCTGTCACAATCAATTACCATGTGCAAAGTACTTTGACATCTCTGGGTGGAACAACTAATACTCTTGCTACTTTTATAAAATAAGAAGATGAGAGGGTAAAATTCTCATGAAGGCTTGGGTACCGAATTTGGGGTTATTTGCTACATCTTTGGTACGTCTGAAGAGGCTGCTGTTATGGTAGAACACTTAAAAAAGAAGGCAAAACTGGTCCAAAATATGACCCTTAGAAAACAATTTTTTATATATATTTTTTTTTTGCTATTACCTCTTGAATTTAATTTTGGTACTTTTGCAAGTATTGCATTGTATTGACAAGTAATTTGCTAAAAGTCAGTACCCACTGAATGCACATGACCCTTTTGACTGCTGCTTTCTTTTTTTTCAGGATGGAAAAGATGGTTATGCTGATATGCAGCTGTTCTCCCACAATCAAAATAAAACATTCAAACATTACACCCATGCTGCTGGATAAACCTCAGCCAATGAACACCATGTTTCCCATGCCAACACCTGCTGAGTCTGGATGCCTAGATAAGCATGCATCTGGCCTTATCTAAAATACTATCAATATTTTTTTTTTACTTTTATTTTTAAATGGTTCTCAAAATATCCACTCACAAAAATCCATGGGAACAACAACATCAAAAAAAAAAATCCTTCAAAAATGCACAAAGAATGCAGAATTGGTACTGCTTTGCAAGTGAAAGCACATGCACACTGATGTATGAGCATGCTTGGAAACACCAAAAATCAGCCTAAGCTATATTTCATCTTTAATGTAGTCACCTAAAATACAGTCCATGGTAGCTGCTTTAACAAAAATGAGGAACCTCTGTGGAATAAGCTGCTGAAATAACTGCAACAAAAAACCTTCTCATTTATCATCACATTACAGGAAGTGAAATATTTTAAATTAATAACTAAAAAGTAGATACCTTGAACCCCCACAGAAAAGGCAACTCAGTCTTTTTAAGGTATGAAAGATAAGCACGCAACACAAGGACTGGAACAGCAGATCAGATGCACCAACAGTTAAAACACTGAAGTAACAAAACTCACCTGGCAGGCTTTCAACCTTTAAATAAAACCATCATATTGATAGCATCTATGTTATTCGTCATAACAAAAGTGACCAAACAACCTCTTTTGAGCATCATCTGTGGGCTAACTTGACTGACTCTCAGTATTTCAAATTTAAATGCTAATTCTTATAGGAAAGTACATAAAATAAGCAAATGCATGCAGTGAATCAAAGGCAGAAACCAACCACAATACTATTTGACACGCAAGTAGCACAACTTGTGAGGATTCATTTCCATGTGATATTCAAGAATACGCAAAAAAGTAATTATTGGTATTTCTAAAAAAGAAACGTGCTTTCAGTCAGAATTTGTAACAACTCACAAATTTTGAAGAGGATTAAAGGAATTACTATTACAAAATTCTTTATCCATTTTAGATGCTACATCCCCAAACTTATTAGAGGTTAAATTACCCCTTTGTTTATGCAAAATCCTTCCAATCATTCCTGAGACCTTCCCATTACTGATTTCATTATTCATGTCTCTGCTTAAAGCTACCTTATTTTAGCTGGAGTTAATCCTGCTGATAATGTTCTAACCAGACTAAGTTTAGTATAACTCTTTTTAACTTATTTTACTGATTATGCATTGTTCAATTAAACTTACTTAAGTTTAGAAAGGAAATAAGATATCCTTTAAGGCACATTACCAATAAATGGGAAGCAGCACATACTGACATAGGGTAGCATCAGTAGCCAATACAACTGGACACTGAAATGTACACTTCTCATTTAAGAACTTATAACTATCTGTCATTGAACACCTCTAGTTAATCTCCTTCTGTTTAGAAATTCTAATAATCATTACCACATTTGTGCACATTTTAATATAGTCACCATAGATCTACATTGGTCTTATTGAACATTAATTACATTTGCAACAAAGCTGCATTTTGAACACACATACACACATTTTCACTGCAGTAAGTTGCTTGATATTTTAATTTGTAAACCTTAAATATAGAGGACAATCCTAATCTAAAAAGGCTGCATAATTATTCAAAGCAAAACATAAAAACTGTATTTGAGTTAAAATTTTTTTTCTTCTGAACTACATCGTCTGGATGCCATTTTCATCATACAGTCCTTGTTTTGAGTTAGGGTCTTATACCAATACAGAAGCAGGAACCTCCAGAGCTGCTCTTGATATCACAGTTCAAAAGGGTAAGGGTGGGGTTTATTTCATATGTTTAAACTGGAAAAGAAGTCTCCCCTTCCCCTCCACGGCATCCTTTATTTAACAACTGTTTTTCAACTTTTGGCAAGTGTAGCTCTTGGATCTGTGTATATTAAAGTCAAAGAAAGAAATGAAAGAATAGAAATTGCACCTTCTAAATACCTTGCAGCAAGCTTCACTACATTCATAGCTGTCACCCCATAGCACCAGTTAATGAGACTATTTTAGTAACAGACAGAATTTCAGTAAAACACATAGGGTACCTGCACCTATTAAGCTACTGCTAGTAGCATGCTGAATACTGGAAGACTGTAGACTTAGCATAAGGTTGTTTTATTAACAGAAGCTTCCCATTTGGTCTTTCCTTTAACTAAATTTATCAAGAAAAATCTACTTAAAAACCCATATAAAGTATACATGAGGGATGTTAAAATAGACCAAATTAAAGATTTCACACATAGGAAGTATCACAACATCAAGAATACTTCTTTATTGATAGCTGTGGACTGAACTGAAAATGTTTATTAATCTCCTTCTCCCTCAGGAGTGTCACTGCACTTTCTTAGGTGCCTTTATATGTGCATTTGATCAAACTAACCTGTTCTGGATTAAATTTCAACCATACCTTATAATGCAGTTTAAATTT
Source organism: Tapera naevia (assembly GCA_033556795.1). Taxonomy (NCBI): domain Eukaryota; kingdom Metazoa; phylum Chordata; class Aves; order Cuculiformes; family Neomorphidae; genus Tapera; species Tapera naevia. The sequence continues at coordinate 472,903 of JAUMJJ010000054.1, read as the reverse complement.
TCTCCTTCTGAGACATGCAAAGCTTTCCTTTCAATACTTAAATTGCCAAAACATACACAATCCAATTCCATTCAGTTAATCAGAAAGAGATCTCCTGTTTGAAGCAGCCACCAATACCCATCATTTCTAACAACAGAGAAGAAGGGACAAAGGCTGACTCATGCTCTCAGAAAGTACAGATGATGGGTTAATCCCATGAGTGATGGAAAAAATGCCTTTTTTATAGAGATTACTTTGAGCAGCATCCAGCAAGAATCCCCCTCTGAGACAACAGAAGCTGCCAGACACAGCTGAAGAGGGAAGTTCTTACTGGAAATCTCTGTAGAAATTCTCTAGAGTGAAGAATGACTGGAAGAATATGAGAAACATTAAACCTAACTAAAAAAAAAACCTTTCAAATTACAGTTCTGTTTACTTTATTTAATCATATTAGTCTATCAAAATTATTTTGAACAGAAACAAAAAAAAAGCCATGCTACATGCTATACCTGACTTGCTTTTCAAATACTTACTTCCCAACTTGAAGTATTAACTGAACACATGAGCTTTCAAAACTCTGAAACAGCAACAAGGAAAATATATGTTTTTGGGAGAAGTTATAACTGTCTCAAGTAAAAGTTAAACTTCATATCCACTCTGGTGTGCAAACAGCAGTGTTACTGCAAATGTACTTATTAGAAGTGGCTTTGGTTTATGCTTTTTAAAAGTAATGTACTATTTTCTACAGTCTTTCACTTATCAGTCTTACTTTTTGTAAGTGACAACTGTAAAATATTAATCTCTAAAACATATTTAACTACAATTGAAAAAATAAGGAATTATTTGAAGTAGAAGGAAAACACGTTATTTAGCATTTAAAATTTGAGATAAATTTGAGAATTAAGCAAGCAAGAGAAAGTTCAGGAAGTACTCTCGACTACAGAATAGGTATTGAGAGAAGGACACAGAGATTAATAAGTCAAAAATACAAATTATTTCACTTTGGCTCCAAATTACTGATGAAATGAGAAACATCTGCCTCTCAACAGCTTCTGTTTAAGCCTTTATTTTTTTAAAAGTCTAAGTTGCCCTCACATAATTGTCATGTGCAAAGCCCACGGAGCGGAGTTTTCTTGGTTGTCCTATTCCTTGTTTAGCCACAGTGATTGATGACCCTGGAAGAGAGACCCTGCAGACTCTGGGGAATGTTATTGACCTCATGCTGGAATACAAATGCCTCTTTAGAAACTAATGATATAAGTCATGTTTGGATCGAAACTGGGAAGACTGCACCAAACACACCTACAGCAATTCCTTTCAATGCCACCTGGCAAGCATGGGCTAAAGGAGCGGCTAAAAGCTTCACCACTTACAGCTCCTGGAAGTTAAGACACAATGGAGATGATGTGAGATCAATTAATAGGTAGAAAAGATGCAGCTGAATCCAAGCCAAGGGCCCAGTATCACTAAAAGCAAGACTGTTTCTGGAGAATATTATTCACTTTACCCAAAAAGAGAAGCGTGATCTGATGTTTAAACAAGAGTTATAATGGAGATGAAAAAGAACAAAACGGCAGGAGCCCAAGGCATCAGCCAGCCATCAATCAACAACTCCACTTGGAAAATAAGGAAAGAAATCCTGCAGCACTGAAGTGAGGAGAAGGAATTACTCATGTAATCAAGTAACTGACTTTTCAAAGGAGTTTTAGAAGGGCAGCTTACCCCACCTATCACAATACAAGATAGAAGATGTTTTGCTGCCTTTTGATTAATGCAGATTTAAGAGATACAGCAGACTTAGGCATAGCAATCTGTTTCTGGCTGATGGGAGCAGTATAGTTTGGGAACCCACCAAGGCAAAGAGGATCATGATAATGTAAGTTAATTTAGAGGAAAGCATTGCCACCTAATAGCTCTCAGCCATACAATAACAGTCTCTGTTTAGTCTGACCAATACAAACAGTGAATTAACAACTTATTCTTTAATATAAATTGCGGATCTATATTTTCTACTGAAAAGAAAAAAAAATGTAGTCTATCTCCACACCCTGCAAGTTATTACAGTACTATATTTGCTCACAATACTGTGAGAACCCTCGGGAATCTTCTCAGTCCTGCAGTACTGCATGATCTTGTGATGCAAATCCCCTTCAGAAAAAAAAAAATTCTTTGGAACTAATTGTAGAGAAAAGCAAAAACAGCCACTTCAAAGTTCTCCAATTAAACAAGGACTACAGAAAATTTAGTTGTCTCCTTTAACAGATGAGCTTCCTTGCCTAACTGATGCTCATTGTTAAGCAAAGGAGAGCTACCTGTGATATTTAATATCTTTATTGAAAAAATTATTTTGTAAAGCTCTTTGCAACTAAACCCCCTAAAATTCCAGTTTTAAATGAGCAAGCATACTGATTTACAGATTAAAGAGAAAGGGCAAAGAAGGAAGAAATCCAGAAGAGAAAAGAAAGGCAAGAAGTAGTGTAGGAGGCATTTTATAAAATTATTTTCTACTTGGTTAAGGATTAAAAAAATACACAAGCCCTTATGAAATGCTACACTGTAAACTGTTATAAACCAAATTTTTGTGTTGGTGGAGGTCATAAAAAGGAATTATAGAAATGACTTAAAATACAAAGCAAAAATATGCTCCTGGTATAGTATGTTTTTTATTACACTTATTAGTCAAAAATTCTGCTTTATAGCCTCGTTAGAAGCACTGAATTTACCAATGCCACAAGCCAACTGCCAAATCAACAGACCATACATCAGCATTTGTAATAAATGTATGAATTTACAACAGAGCTACTTAGGTGGTTCACTGCAGCAAGACAAAACCAGGCATCAAGTAATTTCTGTACTTCACACACATCAGCTGCTTGCTGAAATAATCAGTTGCAACAAAAGTACAAACTGCACAAATCATGATCACACAAACACCTGTGATTTTTGTGATAGGAGTAGGGATGTTAATTATGGCAGATTAAAAAGAAAATAGCCTCCCTCTTCATTTACCTTGAACACGACCAAATTTAACACCAGTGTTTGGGGCACTGCCAGCCAAGGCTCACCTCTGCCACACTCCAGACACTCTCTCCTGCCCTCCCCTCTCCTGCCCACCACCAGCACTGAAGGCAAAGTTAACAACAGTTGTGAGGAGTTGAATGACCCTATTGAGTGATGTCTACAGCAAAAAAAGTTGCTAAAGTTAGCCGAACTGTTAAGAGTGAATATTTTGCATTCCTATCTATCACTACGTGAAGCGAATGCCATTTGGAGTTATAATTGCTTTGTCAAAGAGAGAAAAACATTCCTGCTAATGCAAGATGAAGAGCAGAAGCAACAAATACCTACAAAGGCAGACCCAGTCAGTCATACCAGGGATCAAGCAAAGTCAAGAGCCAGAGCAGGAATGCAACACTTGCAAAACAAAGCCAGCACTGCAGAAGACAAGTGGGGAAAAAAAAAAGAGAGAGCATTTTGAATGTTCCTAATGCGTTTCAATATGGAAAAAGTGAATAGAAACAATTGTTCCTTGTCATTGAAAATTCGACGTGTGAGCTCATGAATAATATTAAAAAGAAAAGAGCTCTTTTAGAACATAAAACACGGCCTCTACCACCAGTGATACAAAAAATACTTTCAGCTTTAGATGATCATTCCACAGAATAAGCATTGTTTAAAAAGTGATCATCTCATCTCATAAGCTACTTACAAAGCACCACCCCCAAAATTCACGTTCACACACGTGAGCATGGCAGCTAAGTGAATGCAGTATCTGAACTGTTCATTTTTTAGTCCATTTACAGAATAAATGCTTAATGTATTAAATCAGGGGTGTCAAACTCATGGCCCACGGGACGAATCTGGCCCTCCACCTTGTCCCTGCGCTCCTGCCAGCGCTGGGCACTGCGCGGCATATGACGCGCGTTATGCTGCGGGAGCAGGAGAACAGCAGGAGCTGTGATTTTGACAGCCCTCTATTAAACATAAGGATAAATAGTTTTGCTACTTCTCACATTTTCTTTTTAAAAACAAATAATTACTATTTCAGATCATCACATGTATTCCAATGAGAGGTTCACATTAGTGTATTATTACAGCCACATATTTTGATTATGGAATGTTCTTAATCCACAGAATACCCCAAAATGCCAATAAGGCTTCCAAATTTGAAATATTGTCCTCAATGCATCATATATCTGATGTTTCCTGATTAATGCAGTATTTGTGCAGTGGTTGCCTAATTCATGGGAAAGTACTAATGTTATTTAGCACCGTAATGTTCTCTGTTTAGTTGGTTTCTTCCTTCTTATCAGCCTTCAGTTCTGGCCCGCACTCTCTCCATCAGTTTGGTTCCCATAATAAACTCCTTAGTATATGCACCCCACTGTAGAGTCCAGCAATCTACCAAGAGTCTTGAACACCCTGTACAAAAGTTTTTTCATCTTCTAGGCCCCTTTGTTCAACCTACAAGCTCAGGCAGCATGCCTTGTTTTCTCTGTCATCAGTGCCATCAGTGCCAGACAGGTATTTTCTTCTGGTATTTTTAATGCTTAAAAATGTTAAATTAGCACCCCCAGCAAGCAGGACAGAGGTAGGAAAACTACATTCACTACATCAGAGATGTGTCATTACCTCAAAGAGAAGCCACAATTTTAATATTTACAATATTTTACTCTTCTATTTTTTGTCTTAAAATTTGAAAATAACTTATGCATCTCATGCAAAAGAAAACACCTTATGTACATCTGAGTAGGTAATATGCTGCTCCTTTTTTTTCCAGCTATGAACCACACCTATGTAATAAACATTGCTTGATTCTTTATTCCTGAAAATAATATTATAGTGAATAATCCAAAAAGAAGTAGTAGAAATTTAAAGATAATTTATATATTTGCTCTTATCTTTGTTCAAGCTTTCTCTGTGAGGATTCAATATCACTTAAGAGTTGGTTGTCACCTAGAGAAAACGTTTTCTTCACCCACTGGACAGTCCTACATCTAATTCCAGTTCTACACACTTATTACATTCTTCTAATGTGGTGCTTGTTTCTGGGTCATATACTGCACCAAAAAAAGATCAACACATAATGCATTTTTTAGAAGCATGATGGGTCATCGGTCAACCAGAAGTAGCAAAGTGTCATGGAAAGGAGCAAATCAGTGTTTCAATCATGTTTGTCTCCTTCAGAATTCATTCTGCATCTGTTGGACCTTTTGCAGTAGCATTGGCCAACCCACTAGAAAACTGCTGATCCGATGGACAGAAAAAGATTCTAGAGGAGTGACTGGATTTCAAAGTAGCTTTCTCCAATAGGTCTAACCTTTCATTATTCTTAGCAGCTGTCTACAAGCAACTTTTCAACCAGCACTTCTGAAAATAATCATATTTTAAGGAGAGGGAATGAGACAGAGGGCAGACATTTAGAGTAGTCTATGCTACGCAGTTAATAACTCAAAAAGCAAAGCAGTGTAACCTTGGGCTTTGATTCCTCATTCTGTCTCTGAACTATCACCCAACAATCAATATTTCTGAAATGTCAACTAGAGACACCTCCATCCAACCAGTATGCAAAGATGAGGGAGTGAGGCATAGTGAGTGGAACAGCAAAGGCTCAAAAGGCAGCCTTTCTAACACGAACGAACACAATTTGTCCCTCAGCCTAGGCTGGAAACAACCCCAGGTCTCGGCAGTAAGGTTCATGGCTGTGCCCAGCAACACAGCCAGCACTGCACTCTGCAGAGGGTCTTATGCTACCAGCAGCACTCCCCACTGGAGGAAGAGAAGCTACTTGGTGGGTTCATCTTCAGCCAGGCTACAATCAACCGCAGTGCAGTGACAGGAGGCAGACTGCGCTCTGCATACCAGGCTGGCCCTTTGAAAGAGAGGATCCCCCTCTCTACTGCTGTAAAAACAAACCCCATTCTGTTTCAGAGTCAAGCACCACATCCTAAGCTAGCATACCTCACCACTTCTGAATACAGCCATAAAAATACAAGAATAAAACCAGAATGCATCCATAAAAAAGCCTTCCAGCAAGGCTCAGATAAGAATTCAGAGACACACTAAATTTTCATGCAAGTCCGCTTGAAAAGCATTAATATCGACCAACATCTTTGTGTTATTTACCAGATGCAATTGACAACTCCTGGTCACACAACTCTTGCCCAACATCATTACGCAAACACAACAGAAATAAAAGATCCACAAGTATGCCTGCACACTTTTCATGAGCTATAGTTTTGAAATGCTGAAGCACTTGGACTCTGACAGATATTAAAATAGCACCTACACGAATGTGTGTGGGAGGGGGCATTTCATACATATGTAATACATACATAGATGTATATAATTTACAGTGTGTATACACACATATACACACAGGACAAAGTGTAGCTACACAATTCCTCTACACATCCAGATTTCAGTTTTTGACTATTATCTTTAAGTCCTAATTGCAAGAGGGGTTAATTATATCTACGACTACTTCTTACCTTTTTAGACTTAGAAGGCAATAAAAATGTTTTAATTCTTTTGTACAGAAAAAACATTCATAAAGCTAGAAAGACCACTTTTGGGAACAGACTCACTTCTACCTTTGTGGTCACTGACAGTAAACCAGAGCCTCAAGTCTGATCACATTACAGCTCTAAAATACATTTATGAACAAAATCTATTTGTGCACTCTTATTGTTCTTGCGGATGTTTTCTTCGATTGTTATTTTGAAACCTTTAGGCCTACATTTGATCTGAAGACTTCCAAATGATCATGACTGACTTATCTTTAAGAGACTTCAATCATTGCCTGAAGGATTATTTATTATATACCTAGTAGACTGCATGCAGTGTTTCCAAATAAGCAGTATCAAAGTACAAACACATATTAGTCTCCAGACAGGAGTGTAGGAAATCAAGTTCAAGTGTTGAGAGTAGATTGAAATCAGTGCACTACTCCAGTCTATTTTGTGGCAAGCAGTGGAATACTGGGATAAAAAAAAAATACCTCAGAAACTAAACAAGACCAGCTTCACTTTTATTGTGACTACACACAAAATCTGAGTTCCGATGGCCACTCACAAGATGGGCAGAAGAGGATAATGGTCAAAAATAGCCGTTTTTCATAATAAATATCTATAGTTTCCTTCCATGCAGCAAGAAGAATGCTTCATAAAGCCTTGTGATTTTTTCCATTAACGGGTAGCAAGAGACAGTTATTCTCATATTTCATTCAATTTTGACTAGAAATAAAAGGTTAAGATGTCAACTTGTTCAAGTCATTATTTTAAAATAATAGCATTACCCAAAGTTCTCTCCATTTTGAAGCTCATCTTTCTCTCTACAACAGAATGTCCACCACTGGTAACTGTACACATCCAAGGAGAAAAAGTGATGGTATCATGTACTCAGGGAGGGGGATAAGTAATAGGAAAAAAAACCCAAAACAAATAAAAACACCAAAAGCCAATTTTGTAACTGTAATACTTAAAAATGACTGGTGGTGAACCACTGTTATGATTCCTTATTGACCACCCTTCAATTTTTAGAAATGTCTCTGAAGGTGTCTTAAAGTGTGGATAAACATTTGGAGATAATACTTTCTACATGACAGGTTCTATAGTAAAAATGGCAATAGTGAGAACAGACTAAAAATAATCGTACAAGCGACTTTGCACTGTATGTTTATTCTGATGCAGAAACACACTCAAGCTGCTTATGGTATTCATATTCATTTTAAGTTCCTTCATTCCTCCTGCCATATTGTGTTTACAGCATCTGCCTGATAGAATGCAGAATTACATGGAAGTTACACTAAGAGGACCAGGTATCCTCTTTGCTCAATTTAGCAGACTATTACAGCGAAACCCCACACAACACACACAGAACCATTCTTGCCCACATATATTTCTCTCAAAGAATTCAGTTAACCCGTGTTAGAGCCTAGCTGGGTGACCATTGCTATTCACATTTATCACAATTTGATACAGTTTTATCAAGCAGCTTCATTAGAGTTACAATAGGTGCATCACTTGCAGTGCTTTAGAGAAGTGAACATAAATTCAGCATACATAGAATGGCACAACCATTTAGGGTGGAAGGGAGCTCTGCAGGTCAGCAGCTCAAGGCAGGGCTGATTTTAAAGCCAGTTTACATTGCTCAAACAGTTTCCCAGCCCAGTTTTTTCCTCTCTGTATTTCACTTCTAGTTAGCAGCTTATACTGACTCAAAGTAGAAATTTACCCACATCATATTGTATTCTGCATTTTATGTGAAGACTTTTACCAATGCACGTTAAATATAGCACACACTGAAAATAATTTAGATAGAATCCCTAAGGCAACAATGTCTTTGATGACATTTGCTGTCATCTTCCTCAACTTGCACTACATTCATATGAACTACCATAGAACTGTTTGTTACAGAAAACACTGCATATTAAAGATTATGAGTATGCACACAGAAGCAATTAACGAATGAAATGCCATAGAAAATGCCATTTGAAAGATATGATCCGTTGCAAAGCAGCATCTTATAATGCAATTAAAAACAATGTTACCAAAAATCTTGTCAAATCTGCAATAAGACCATCATTCTTTTGATGATGAAGACATGAAGAGAAATAGTTCATTTTCTGAAATCGGTGTGTTGCATACGAATACGTGAAATTTCAAGCTATATAAAATCAACTTGGCAAAAATACAGAGTAACAGCTTATTTGACCAAATTAGATGCCTTGCCACTTCTACCATTCATTTTGCAAACAACTTGCATTTGTGACAATCTAGCATTACTGATGAATTAAGAACCAATCCACTATCCATAAACATTACAGTTTAATTGTGGAGAAAATAATTCACCAACTCTAAATTTAGCAGAATTTCTCCTTTTCACGGAATGCAGTATGTGGACAGAGGGGTTTGGCACTTAAAAAATACGTCCAGTGATCACAGAAGGAAACTATTTTACTCACAACATGATGCTCCTTCCAAAATTAGCTGATAAGACTATGCTAGTAGAAATCAAGACTAGTAGAAATTAACACGTCTATATTCTGCATATAACCAAAACTCATACTGTTTGAAAAATATTATATATTACAGCTTTCTTGGTTCTTTGAGAAAGAGAATCAAGGGAGAGCAGCTGAAGATGGGGGTATAAAATGCTTAACTTCTTTTTCCAGAAAATTTGCCTAAAAAAATTACAGTTTTTTTTAAATAGAAATGCATTCTTATGAAATTATCCAATTTACTCTGCAAGAAATATGGCTGCGAGCTGGTTCTATATCATGCTAAGAATCAGAAGTCTTAGAATGAGGGTCTTCAGGATATCAAAATCTTCTGAGGTATAAATACAGTAAATTACAAGCAGCACCACAAACATAGTACTGGAAATAAGTTCTTGAATAAATTCCAAGCTAAAGAATACACACGAGACTAGAAGGAGGAATTAACGTGAATGAGGCAAGCACAGTGCTATGTCTCTTGTTAGTTCCTGTCATATTTCACTGCTTTGCAACTGCTCAATTCTCTCAAAAAACCCACAGGCACGTGGAAGACAAGACGGCTGCCTAAAGCTTCTTCCTAAAAACACAAGTGCATCCTCTCCTTTCAAAAGGGCAATGAAGGAGGGAGACAGCTTATGAGGAGCAGCTGAGGAACTGGGGCTGTTTAGCCTGGAGAAAAGGAGGCTGAGGGGAGACCTTACTGCCCTCTACAACTGCCTGAAAGGAGTTTGTGGCAAGGCAGATGTTGGTCTCTTCTCCCAAAAAAAAAACAAGTGACAGAACGAGAGGAAATGGCCTCAGGTTGCACCAGGGGAGGTTTAGAGTGGATATTAGGAAACATTACTTCCCTGAAAGGGTTGTCAAGCATTGGAATAGGCTGTACAGAGAAGCAGACAAGTCACCATCCATGGAGGTGTTCAAGACACATGTAGATATGGTGCTTAAAGACATGGTGGTGGTGATCCTGGCAGTGTTGGATTTACAGCTGGACTTGATGATCTTAAAGGTCTTTTCCAAGGTAAATGATTCTATGATTCCACCATTGTTTAAGTTGAGCCCAGAGCCAGTTCACTGACAGGAAACAAGCAGAAAAGAAGGCAGCTCAATTCACCTACTCACTACCTGTGTCTACTTGAACCTGTCAGGCAGTCCAGCAGTAGTTTCCTCCCACTATAAACTCTAGTAATTGCAAAAATATTACAAGACAATTATGAATATTAAATTATCAACTAATTGATTAGAAGATATTCCATCCAATTGCTCATTTCCAATTGCTTATTTTCTTTCTTTCTGTTCATATACAAGCAACGTACACTCAAGTGGACAAAATAAATTAACTTCATGTTCTTTAATAGTTACTAATTTTGTATTTCAGATAAAGAAGTGAAGACATTTTAATTAAAAAAATATATGGGCAGTAAGAATGTCTAAGAAAACAAGTCTGGTAAGCCTGTTTTTATGAATTAACAGATATACTGTCTGTTATACCAGTAGATATCTTAATTTTCCTCTCATTTCCTTCAGACATTAAAGAAAAATTCTAAGTCAAATATCAGAACTAGCTTAGTTAAAAATAAAGTTTACATAGATATGAATTCACTCGTGTCACATCAGGCATTTTATTTCCCTTAGACTGATCAACGTTGCCATGAAAAAACAGTTTTCAGAAGATGTAAAGTACTCTAAAACATGGTAAATATCTGTCCTTGTATATTACTTTTCTAAAATCTTATATATGCTGTTTTTCCCATGTAAGATTTACAATATTGTTTCACAATGCTGACATGCACACATAGAATCACCTTTCTAATGAATATCAAAACAAACAAGACTAAGATCCAAACTAGCCCTTGGAGAGTTTCGATTAATACACCATCCATTAGGCATCTGTTTCATTATACAATGCAGACCTCTAGATTACAGTAGAATTAATAACTGTCCACAGACTAAGACATTTACATGAGTTTCTATAATGAAACCACTTTGCACAGTGCAACCCTCGGTGATTCATTTGGCCTTTACCATTACATAAAAGTAAATTCAATTTGGCAAAAGATTCAGGTTTGAATAAACATCCCAATCTATCACTGATGACTTAAAATCCTGAGCACTTCCTTCTCAGTGTTATTTCAATTTAGATGCATTGAAATTAAGACAGAAGTCAGTATTTATTTAAAATTCTTTTTACCAACACCAACTCACAGGCAGCTAATGCTTTCTTTGTTTTCATTGGGAAATTAATGGGTTTTTTTTTATTAAAAAAAAGTAAACATCTTTCCATAAGCAAACACAATGTCCCTCCAGCCCACAGAGGTTTGGATGGGGAACATCAGTGACCAACGCAGGGTTCGCTCCCGGTCCCCAACCTCCCAGGAAAGCTCGCAGCTGTGACAAGAGACGCAGATCTGACCTGCAAGAACCAGAAAGGGAGTCTACTTCCTAGCAGTCATCTCAACACAGAGAGCCCAACTGCTCATCGATGAGAAGGCTCATTCTCAAATACATTCCTTGGTGGAAATATACACAGCTGTCATGACTTCAAACCAATGCAAGTATGGTCTTTCTAGGAAGAATGTTGAGCAGGCAACTACTGCAGCAAAGAACTGGAGCTAATAGAACGTAACCTGCACTACCTACATCTCCATTTATTCCCTTCTTAAATAATCTTTTGAGTTTAAGTCCACTTTCCATGATCTTCGGCAGCTTGGTTATAGTTTTGCTAGAGGAAAAGGTAACTATAAGAAACTAGTAAAAGTATATCTCTTGTTCATAGAACTGCACCTTTTTCACCATCAGCTTGTTTCAGTAACTCAAAGAGACGTATCTCTTCTTCCTTCACACTCAATAAACTGATTTTATACAGTTTATGTTTTCACCACAGAAAAAGTGATCAATTACCCAGGCCAAGATTTTTCAAACTCATTAATAGCAATAAGTGAAGATTCATTCTGTTTATCAAATGTTTCAAAGTTCTATCTAAACATGGAAGAACTGAATGAATACTAAGGAAGCAGACCAGAAGACAGTAGCCAAAGTATTTCCATGGAATAAATCTTCCATAAAAAGGGCAACAAGGGCTGAGAGATGGTGGGCTCCATTACATACAAGGCAGCAGAGAGGAAATTAAGAAAAGAAATTTATGATCCTGTAAGACTTTGTTTATTTCTCAAACCAGTCATCCAACCAGAGCATTCTTTTATATATATCAAACCATGACATACTTTTGTAAAGGCCTTATACTACAGAAAGCTTTCTAAAAAAGCTCACATTTTAAAGATACCCAAACCAGTTCCAGAGGCTGACTTTACTAAAATCACAGAAAAGCATTACCAACGTGAAGAGACACTGTTGTGACTCAATTTTTTGTCAACACTCAGCTTCTATGTCAGAATTTGAAATTAATAATTTTAACACACTTTTCAAAATAACAAATGAGATAAATGTATACACATTCTGTCCAGATGTAAAATACTTGTCAAGTGTTCAAACCAGTGTGTGAAAACTAAGGTTTTGTTATTTTCTCTGAAAAAGACAGCCTTTTCCTCACTTGTCCCATATATAATCAGCAGACATTAGAGAAAACCCCTAGAGGGACCAAGAGTCTATTTATAATGATTATAACAGTCTAGCAGGGATGATTAATGTCAGCTGAAGTCATTTAATAATTTGGGAGTCTTTAGTGCAAGTTATGCAATTTCTTGAAGCAGTAATTAAGCATTCAGCTCCTTTTTTGTTGTGTCTATGTGACTCCCCTGCACAGTTTGAAGGACAAACCTTCATTTCACTGCCAGCCCAAAGAACTATTATCACCGTAACTGGACTCATAACATTAATATTCTTTGTGCTAAACACAGCAAATGAACCATGCACTGGAAATGTGGGTGCTTAATTTCCCCAGTTCTATCTGGAGAATCCAGTCCATCTTTTCTGGATTACGTGTCCTACTGATATTAAGTACCTACTACATTAGAGGAATTTGTGAAAGTTGACACAAAGTTAGACTAGGGCAGCAGGTACACCAGAGAAACACTATTTACCACTTTTCTGTTAATTTTGCAATAGAGGTACTTGCAGTTTATAAAACTCATGTCTCTAGGAAAGAAAAGAGCTGCATATATATGTTTCAAAGCAAATATGAAACCGTTATTCAAATTCCCATATTTAACTTGATTTCCTTTTTTTTATGTTGCTTATATCTGTATTGACAAAATCTGGCTATTAAATTAACCTTAAATTAGAATATTTCAGGTTATCAAATACTTATGTTGCAGGAAAAGATGAATTGTACTCAGATTTATCCGAGGTTAATGCAACAGAATTTTGTAATTTCTTAATTGGTTTCACCTCACCACAGAACCTAGACTTAAAAATACATCAAACGATGTACTGCTTTCTGAGCAGAGGTTGTTTAAAGTGAGAACATTTCACCCTATTAAGCATTTATTTAATCTAAACCAAATCTGCAGAATATTTGCAAATAAATACAAATCTTATTGGCACACAGTCTCTTTTCTCTTCATAGTCTGATATGCTTTTTCACATTTCTCCCATTACTGCTCCTGAGAAAGCTGGTAGCAAAAAAAGGATGAGATTCTGCTATAACTAAGTAACCATAAGCATATCTCTTATTTAAAGGAGCCCACATTCACATTCAAAGGCACAAACAGATCCTCAACAGGTGAAATAACAGCACATATGATATCAGCCTCCACCTTTCACCAGAAACACCAATTAAAACTTAAGTTTCACACGCGTCACTTTGGTTAAAGTTGGATTTCAAGCTCTTGAGAAAGACTGATCACTATATTTTAATAAGGGCAAATTTTTGTCAGAGTTTGTCTGTTAAAAAAAACCTGCTGCAAAACGCTCATGTTGGTATTAGTAATGGTTTTACATCATTTTTTTTCTTTTTTACACTATACATAAGCAGTGTTTTGTAAGAGAAAGTCTTTTCTTCCACTTGCTTAATAAGCCGTCTTTGCATCACTACTAGTATGACTTTATTTTTCTTTAACATGGAAGATCAATATTATCTGTAGAACAACAGATTGTCACACCAGTGCCTAGCACAGCAACATTAAAACATTCATATTTCTAACTCATTGATGCACTCAAAAATGCAGTCATCTTCACTGCGTCACATTGGTGCCGTTCTGCCACATGATCCGATAAAATGTCCTGACCACCTTCACCTGACTACTCCAGTTCAACTGTCAGCTGTTAGTGCCACAGTTACTGTTACTGTAACTGTGGCACTAACTGTTAGTGCCACAGTACACCAAATCTGCACTATGAGCAGCTAAACACCAATGCACTGTTCCAGTCTTCAACTAATCTAGTTTTTCATGGATATTTTTGCAATTCTTCATATCCATAGCGTCTTTTAGCATTGTCTTAATAAATTTAACCAGGGGACACCTTTTCAGGCCATGTTCTGAATTAAAACACTTCCACATACTGTCCCCTAAATGAATCTCCCAAATTACCATCAACAAGCCGAATAATTTCCTCTTTGGTAGAACTCCTCATCATTAACTTTTGATTTATACTTTACTGCTTTAAGGTGTTCTATTAACCTAAAGCAATAAATGGATGTTAGCAATTGTTTATCATAACATTTTCAGTGCTGTATTTAAGTGGATGAGAAACCATATTTACCAAGTTAAAATCCTTCAATATTTTTCTCTTTTGCTTTCTTTATGAAAAAAAAAATATATACTATCTGATGAAACAATGTTGTGCTTTCCATAACTGTTCAAGATGGCCATGAATTAGTTTAGCTAGAACAGAAGGATTTACACTGAAAACTGCCAGCTTATTTATTTAATCAACTGAAACAAATGATCATTCAAAAGGCAACCCAAAACAATTAAGTTGGGCTCCTAAATACTGAATATGAATGATCCTCTCCTAGTACTTGTTCCTCTCCATCAGCTGCACAGGAGAGACCATGCTTCATAGAACATTCAGGTTTCTAAATGTGAGAGGTATAAGATTCTAGCACAGTCTTCTGATCAGAGTGGTGAGAACAACCAAGGAAACTCTGTTAAAATTAAGTTATACTATTTTGCCAAGAAGCTATGTGAGACAGCCAAAGAAATTCTCTACTATGCAGCATATGTCAGTATACTTTTCACTTTCTTAGTAGCTTATATGCATAAATCTTAAGAAAATATTCATTTTTAAAGAAAAAAATCAGAATTGGGAAACTTCTGTTGCGATTCAGAATTTCTGACTTCAGTCTATAGTTCAGGAGACTTTAAAGCTGTGTTCATCATAAAGCCAAAATAAAACTGACTTTGTTTTCCTTTGTATGCTAGCACTTGCCAGGGTAAAATTTCAATTTAAATTATCTACTTAATTTGCATTATTCCTTTCCCATGCAGTATCTCAGTCAAATACTAAACTGTTGTCATTTAGAAAAATGAGGAGTTTAAAAATCTACATTCTCCGTGCACTGAACTGTAATGGGAGGATTATCAGAAGAACTTTTGTTCATTAAAAATGAGTTCCTGGGTCTGAACTGGTGAGACAAAGAAAACAATAGCTAGAAAATTCCCACTTGAGTAATCATTGCTTTGTCTTTCTCAGAGGGGCCAGTAGATATCTTACAGAAACATGGAAGATAGGAAATACAATCCATATAAGGCAAAATTATGCCTAAGAGAACACTGGCATTTCCAGAACTCAAACTCAGTCTTAAATATCCCTTTTACCAGCCACAATTTCAGCTTTGATTTCCAGCAATTCAGTGAAAAAGGTTATTCCATCAGGTTGCAAATGTCAAATACTACTAAAGATTTAAAACCCAGGAGTCAAACGTAAAAGCTTAATACTCTTCTGTTTCGAGAGGTTTTAGGATGCACTTTGTTCCCTTCATACTTTTTCCTTAACACTTTGCAAATAAAAACCCCAAGATTATCACCTAATAACATGCTCCCAGAGGAAATGTGCAAATGTTCTGAAACTCAGGATGGTGTTGGCAGTACTGAGCTCAGCAGCAAACCAATTAGGAAGGGATTAACTGAAAATATCTGTGCATGCACACAGCCACACATTTTTCCCTCCCCTCTGTGCCAAATAGTCCTCTGAGATCTACAGACACAAGGCTGACTTCCACCTAGCAATTGAGGGCTTAGAAATTTCTTTACTTAATATGGTGTAGGGAGAATAGAAAAAGATACAAACAAACAACAACTCAACTAAAGCAAACTACTGAGCAAGTTCAAAGAAGTTTTGTCAGCTTTTCTGTTTAACTTCATTTAAGAGTATAAGTCAGTATGTAACTAAAACAAATGGGGCAGGTCTAGCAAGTGAGCAATTGGTTATTTATCTTTGTGTGCCTGTAAAATGATTTTGCACATCTACACTGTAAATACATTTCCAGATCATTGCAAATCCTTCTTCTCCTTCCCTTCTGCCTCAAACTGGTTTTCAGGTGGTTAGGTCACAGATGTCAATCAAAACACCTCTTATCTTCAGAGGACAAAACCAGCTTCCTAGCCCAAAGCACTGCAAAACCCCTGAAAATCTAGAAGACTTCAATTTGACCTATTGCTGTTTCAAAGCAGAAAGTAGTTTTGAACAGAAACCATAGCTTGCATTTTGAGAAGATAAAATGGGTCATTCTGACAATACTGCTATGCTATTTATTAAAAACAATTAAAACAAAGAATGGGAAACCTGAAAAGGTCAACCAAGTACTTGCAAGTAAGTATTCAGCCTCTCTACTGGGAAGGAAACTGCTTTTTGCTTTTGCTTCAAGATAAAGGCAGATCGGGTGAACTTCTGTCTTCTGGTTCAAGATGAAGAACAGGATAGGCAAGTAGGAATGTAACTTCAGAGCTGCTGCAAGAGATCAAGCTAAAAAGTGCAGGACACTATGCAATATCAGGAATACTTCCTTCAATACACTCTTCCTGTGTCCAACTATTATTAAGCCCTGGGGCTTCATATATCAATCACTACCCAAATATGGGTACATATTATACTGGGTCACTATATCCTCTTGCATAAACAAGTTCTACAATTTAAATATGTTATACAATAAAGTACTTCCTTTTATTAAATAACATGCTGCCTCATTAGATATTTTCTCAATCTCATGTTGAGAGACACAATGAACAAATCATTCCCTCGTCATCTTCTCCCTGCTGTTCAAAAGTTTATAGATTTCAATAGGAGAAGTAACAGGTAACAGAAGTAACATAGTTTTGCAATTTGAGAATCGTAATTTATTTACTTTCATCCCATTTGAAAGCCACCCAGGGTATCTGATTGCTCTTCTTGCCTTTCTCAGTATCTTTTGTACTTGAACTACACACTTCTAAGGATACTGTGAGGATAAAGTATCCAGTAATAAGATTTACCAGGGGAATGCAGTAGCATAAATAACACTTGCTATTTTGTTCTCTTCTTTCATAACAAACTAGTAATTACTTTTTATTCCTGAAATTCTTTGCTTTTTTTGTTTTTGTTTAGGCAACTCAACACAGTATCTGAATTGACATTAACTGAAACCCAGAATTACCATGATGGCCTTTTTTTTCAAGGGTGGCCAATTAAGAACCAATTACTGTTCATGTATAGTTAGGACTGTTTCTTCTGGCTCAGTCTTTCATAAGCCATCTCAATCACCTTAGAAAGCATTGCAGCTCACAGTCTACTTTAGCTTTGCCATCTTTAATACTTATATGCCAACAGTACATGCTCATCCATCACTCTAAACACATACAAGTTACTTGTTTCAAAATAAAATTCAAACACTGAAATAGATGGGGGTTTTGTTTTGTGTTGTTTTGTTTGGAAGTCTTATTTTTGCCCAATTTACTTACAAAATACTTAATAAAAAACGTTCTCCAAATCTGCTGTTATAACAAAATGCACGTAAGCAGGATCTATTTTCCCTCCAAATGATGTACCTTAGGATCTTAATCTATGCAGAGATCTCCAACATACCAAGAGAGGTAAATAACGAGCTACAGGAGGGAAAAAAAAACCCTCCCTAGGTTCCAACACGGCAAACCTCCATATTCTGCTCTTGCATTTCCTTGTTGAAGTGGTCGTAACAGTTAATTGCCACTAGAGCAAGCATTATATGAATTATTGCTATGCAAATGGTACTTCGGTAGATGAAAGAAGAGCAGCTATGCTGACAGGAGACCAATAATGTCTGTATGCCTATTTGATTTAAACAAAAAAAAAACAAACATTTGTTTTGCCTTACATGATTAAAAAAATTCTTGCAGCAAAATAATAATAAAGCATCTTAATCAGTTGTTTTATGTCACAGTGTAAAGGTATTTCTTCTTGCAAACTTCATTTTAATCTCCAGTATTGACCCATGGAAGAACCATGGGATTTTTCAATGCAAGTGTATTTTGCAGTGAAAACAGTAGGTTTGATAACAAATTACTGCCCTCCCCCAACTTACTCCCATCATTCCTTTCAAAGTACAGATGAGAAAACTTTCTTTACAGAGAATGGTAATTATTCAACAGAAATGTTATCGGGTGAGCAGAAATTACATTACTAAAAAGATACCTGGAACAATTCCTGCAGGTTTTATCTATCAAGAGCAGGACAAGAATTATGTTTGCACCGGGAGCACATGACTATGGAAAGGCTTCATGCTTCAACAGAAATAAAAACAATAATCAAGATTAATATTAAAGAACTATAGCAATAAAAGCATCAGTAGTGGGTATTATTAGAGCCATATAAAAAGTTCTACAGTATTGTAACGAAATCGTCTAACAAATAATACTGCCCACAAAACCGAGTTCAAATACCATGCTCTAAAAAGGAATGGGGCCACATGTTGAACAACAAGGAAGAAAAAACACTGAGCAGGTGTTCATTAAGCAAGTACCCACTTTCACACATTAAATGAGGCAAGAGAAAACAGTGGAAAGATAGCAGAAACTTTTAATTAAGGACTGAATGGTAAGGCATGCACACGAGGGAGGCAAATAAGGATTACATGAATGACTTTAACTGTAGCACTAACATGGCAATATTAATATTAATTTGGTGTGCAATTAGAGTAAGAAAAAATTGAGTGTGTTCTCTGGCCTATATAATTTCTTCCTTTCAACCACAAAGGCAAAAGAAGTGAAGCTGATCCTCAGACTTACCCTACCAAGCTTACACAGTTTCATTAGCACAAAGCTTGAACAGAGACAGGGCACAAGCCATGGAGACAGGTGTAGTGGGGATGTCAAGAGCCCAAAGCTGCTCTATCACTCCCTGTCCTCAGCTGGATAGGGGAAAGAATGTAATAAAAGGCCCATGGATCACGATAAAGACAGGGAGAGATCGCCCAACTTGGGGAAATTAATTTATTATTTACCATTCAAACCAGAGTAGGATAATAAAAAAATAGAACCTAAATCTTAAAATATCTTTCTCACACCCCTCCCTTCTTTCTGGACTTAACCCTACTCTAGAATTCAGCTCAGGGGGATGGGGAATGGGGATTGTGGTCAGTTCACGACACATTGTCTCTGCAGCTCCTTCCTCCTCACGGGGAGGACTCCTCCCATTCTTCACCTGCTCTCAGCACAGGGTCCCTCCCATGGGAGACAGTCCTTGATCTTCTCCAATGTAACTCTTTTCCATGGGCTGCAGCTCTTCACAAACAATCCTTCAAGAACAGATTGCTTCAATGTGGATCCCCCACAAGCCCTGCCAGGAAACCTGCTCCAGAGTGGGCTCTTCTCTCCACAGGTCCTACCCTGTTCCAGCATGGGCTCCCCACAGGGTCACAGCTTCCTTCAGGTGCATGCACCTGCCTTGGTGTGGGGTCCTCCATGGGCTGTGTGAGGACAGCCTGCCTCACCATGGTCTTCACCACAGGCTGCCTGGGAATCTCTGCACCAGAACCACCTCCTCCCCCTCCTTCACTGACCTTGGTGACTGTGGAGTTGTTCCTCTCACATACTCTCACTCCTCTCTCTGGCTGCAGTTTTCTGTTGTACTTTTTCCTGTTCTTAACTATTTTATCACAGAGATGCTACCACCATGCTGATGGGCTTAGCCTTTGTCAGTGGCAGATTTGCCTTGGAGCCAGTGGATATTGGCTCTATCAGACACATGCAAAGCTTCTAGCAGCTTTTCCCAGAAACCACTCCCAGAGCCCCTGCTATAAAAACCTTGCGACGCAAACCCAATACACACGACAGTGCCAGTATTTCTGCACTGAACATACAGACAAATGTCAGCTGATCTGCATTTCTGAAGCTCTGAAGCACATCTCATATTCAGATCTCAGGAAATAGGGCTGTGCCACTGCACTACTACAGAAAGTGGTATTATTCTATTTTATGTATCATTTAATGTTTATCTATCCTATTCATCTACTTCAGTTACCAGGAAAATCACTGTCTCCTACCAATCTGAATAACTACATAGGTCTATCTGTATCCTTCTGGCCCCTACTTCACACTTTAGATAAGCCAAAGCAGGGAACAAAGTTTTATACTGTTTGCACAGCAACTGCCTCAGCAAGTCTCCAGGATTCTGGAAGGCTGTCCTGATAAGTGTGCCATAACAGAACCACAGAATCATTTAGGTTGGAAAAGACCTTTAAGATCATCAAGTACAACTCTTAACCTAATACTGCCAAGTCCACCACTAAAACACATCCCTAAGCACCATACATACACGTCTTAAATACCTCCAGGGATGGTGACACAACTACTCCCTTGGGCAGCCTGTTACAGAGTCTGACCACCATTTTGATGAAGTAAGATTTCCTAATACCCAGCCTAAACCTCCCCTGGCCCAATTTGAGGGTCCTATCAGTTCCTACTTAGGAGAAGAGACCAACATCCACCTCACTACAGCCACCTTTCAGGATGCTGTACAGAGCATTAAGGTCTCCCCTCAGACGCCTTTTCTCCAGGCTAAACAACCTCAGCTCCCCCAGCTGCTCCTCTTAAGACTGGGCTCCAGACTCTCCACCAAGTTCATTGCCCTTCTTTGCAGACACTCCAGCAACTCAATGTCTTTCCTGTAGTGAAGGGCCTAAAACTGGACATAGTATTCCAGGTGAGTACTCACCAGCACCAAGTGCAGGGGCACAACCACTCCCTGATCCTGCTGGCCGTGCTGTTTGTGTTAGAAGCCAGGATGCTATTGGCCTTCTTGCCCACTTGTGCACACTACTGGCTCACCAACACCCCCAGGTCATTTTTTACTGGGCAGCTTTCCAGCCATTCATCCTCAAGCTTGTTGCTTTGCATGGGGTTGTTGTGGCCCAAGTGCAGGACCTGACACTTGACCTTGTTGAACCCCAAATAGCTGGTCTCAGCCCATTGATCCAGCTTGTCCAGATCCCTTCCTTCCCTCAAGCAGATCAACACTCCCTCACAATGTGGTGTTATCTGCAAACTTACTGAGGGTGCAATCAATCCCCTCTTCCAAATCATTGATAAAAATATTAAACATAACCGCTTCTCCTCTTTGACTTCTCTGGTTTCAAAACTACTACCAGAGCAGTGGTTCTAACATTCTTCTTACATATTAACATAGCAGACAGACAAGAGTCTGATACAGGTCACGTTTATATCAGGAAGCACAGAAGTACAACTGGAATAGATCTGTGGAATGCAAACATTTAAGCTGAGGGCCATGTATTCTCCTTCAGTGCTCGAGGCTCCAGCTCTCAACAGGCCCCACAGACTGCATGCCCACCAGTACCTAGAACATAGGTATGCCTGTGCCTTGGGATGGCATTTTCTAGTTCAGTTTCATTCAGAACAGTATCCTCCTTCTCCACTCTAAGTTCACTGGATGATACAAACCAAAAAGGAGAGATAAGCCTACTTTGAAAGATTTTCCTCAAGAGACCATTTCTGATCTGAATGGAATTGCTGATACAGATGGTAACATCCCACTAGCACTGGCTAGTGACTACCAGCTCCAGCCCTCTGCCTCATCCCAACTTCCCACAGTTTTCAGGATCATTCCCTCCCTTAGTGGAACTTCTCAAGGATTCTGCTCTCTGCTGATAAAGCAGGTAAAGTACGAAGTCCTTTGTACAGAAGAAACTGATTAAACTTTTGTTGCTGAACATAAATGTTGTACAATCACCTACAAAAAAACACCACATGCATCTCAAAAGTTATTTTTCGCATACGCAGCAATTACATACAACTCATTAATTTCCATGTGGGTTTTGCAATACTTGTAAAATTAGCCATTTGAATGCTAGAGTCATTTTTATATGTGGAGAAAAAAAAAAGAGTACAGAGTTAATAATGAATGAAATTGCAATAACAATAGTTCTCGCTATCTTTATAACTGCCTACATCCCAAATTTCTTCATGGATGTTAATATGAAATCCTCAATTTTTTTGCCAACTGAACAGATGGTGCCTTATTACAAAAAAAGGGAAACAGAAAATATTGAAAGAGTTGTGGGTTTACTTACAGAAACAGACAGGAGATTAAAAAAAATCAACTACTTTGGTGAAAAAAAAGTGGAGATACTAACTTCATGAGCATATTTAAAGGCAAAGGTTTTACTTCCATAGTAATTATACTATCCTAAATTTTAAGAAGTTGTTTACTTCCAGAGTGGCTCTGAATTTGTTATTTAGCTGACCAGGGCGGAAGTAATTACTTCTAGAGGTTTTGAGGGAGATGAACAAAATGCATTAATTTATAGCACAGCGTAATTCCTTTGTACATGGAGCATTTGGAAGGATTTAGATAACTGATAATAGCCTGTAATTTACTGAGAAATTATTCTTCACATAAATTGAGTGAAAAGTAGCAGTGCCACATGAAGCTCCAAGATGTACGATACTCACAATGGGACTAAGAAAGCCAGGTATTGTTAGGTTGAATGTCTTCCTCCAAGCACAAAAAAGCTTGAGAACTGTATTCTATAACAAACAATATTTTAAAAGGCCTGTGTGCATTCTCTTAACAACTGGTACAGTTTAAATGGTTGCTTCTTTTTTATTTTCTAGTCACCACAGAGGTCAAAGCTGTGGCTAAAAGCTGATTCAGTAATGCTGTGCAGACCAATCACCTTATTTCTACCCAGCAGCTCCATAAACGAGTCTTATCCTCTTGGTTATCTGTGACTATATCACGACTTGGTTTAGATCAATATCGTTCCATCCCTCTAGGCTATAGTGTACGCATATATTCCTCAACAACTGCTAGAAAACAACCCCACATTGTGCTTCTCCCTTGTCTTAGCTGCAATACTTCCTTCCTGGCCATCCTATTTCAACTCAATCTAATCCCTATGCCTAGTGGAAAACAGTTTCTTTCTTCTACTGCTTAAACTAATATGTCTCAATTTTCTTTTCAAAGCACTTTCTCATAGTGTTTGGAGACTCTCTTCAATTTCCAACATCCACCTGCTGCACAGATACCTGGATAAGATTCCTCTTCCAGTGCATTAAGCTTTCCTACTTGAAACTTGTCGCTTCCTACTAACATCACCTATTTTTGTTCTCTTGCTAAGAAAATAATTTTTAAAATCTGTCTTCAATGCAGTTGCAACCTACTGAAGAATCATACACAGCTTGTTTGAAACGCATTCTCTCTCAACATGTTTTGCTACATTTATCACTCGTTTTGATTAAGACTGCAAGTTCTTCAGGTTTTAATTTCTACTTCTGTAAAGTACTGTGCTTATCATGCACTATTAATGCTATATAATGATAATTAAAACCATTAATCTACTGCCAACAGAAATCTGCACCTGGATTAAAGTAGATTAATTTGTTCTAAACATCAGTCTGTTGATTTGGTGGAAAACAGCATCTAGGATGCCTTCTGTATTTCTAGATTGGTTTGTTTTATTTCCTCCTTATCCCCCAGATTAACTCCTATAGTTTAGTACTTTGTTCTTTTCCATATAGAAACAATATTTACAGGAACTCAATTTTATGATAGATTAGCTTTTCCAACAGATTAAGCAACACCTTCAGCAACAGTGTATCTTTGCCACATTCCACAGATGCATGGTCCTATGAGCCAAAATACACAAGAATCTTTTGGTACAGCCACCCAGAATTAACACATTCCTATGTACAGATTTTTCACAATTGTCTGCAAATACAACAATTCCATAAACATTCTTGAGTAGATGAACTTTTCTGCAAGTGTGTTTCAAAAGCCTCATAAAACATTGATGAAAAAAATAACAAATAAGACTCTAATCTGATTTTAAAATCAGGTCTTGTTCAGGTTCAAAAAGTAGAGCAAGTCTCAGCCCACAATGGTGTCAGCATGGAAGGCGCCAAAGCACAACATAAGGCTTCTGTTAAATATTAAGAAAAATCACTCTGCAGTAAAATGCACAAGCAGAAGACAGCTCACAAACTCAAACTGAGTTGCTCCTGCCAGTTTATTACACCTTTCACAGCAAATTTCAAGCGAGACTCTTCTCCAGTTCCTTTTCCTTTAAAAACTCATTCTTGTACAGGATGTTTTCAAGCTATTCAGTGACAAATCATCGAAGACTGATTAGGCAGAAAAGGATTTTAACAAAAAGCTGGACAGCTCATGTACTAAATTTTCTGGTTTTCAGATGTGCCTGAGAAACCTTGCCCTTGTTGTTTATCTTTGTTCCAATACACACCCTATTTTACCATCATGTCTTTGAAACATGCACACAACTGTTCGTACCAAACTGTATCCAATTTGTATATATAATTCAACTCATCATCAAGGCTTAGAAGAATGGAATTGCCAGAAAATAGGGCCATCACACTCTGCAATATTATTTCACAGTGATTAAAAATATTATACTCCTTATTCATAAGAAAACTCACCATCACTAGACCTCTAACCTCTGGAATCTCGGTGCAGAAGTCTTCCCAAATCAGGTCAGACACCTGGCTGGGGTGGTATAAAATGTGGCCCCCAGGAACATCAAAACCTCATGTAAGTGCTTATTTATTGCCAGGTATCATATTGCTAAGTGGAGGCTTCTTGAGCATTACTACCTGCTGGCCAGGTCCTGCTGCCTTGCAGGGTACACATCATGACAAACAACTTCCTGAGGCTATGGCACAGCATACTGTTGAGGCAGTGTTAAACCAACAAGGGACACTGCTGTCAAGATATTGGGCTGAAGTACGTGAGAATGACTACCTTGCAAAGTCAACATTCCCCCCTACTTAAAATAAATCCATGCCCACAAACACATCTGAATTAAAAGTTATTTAAATTATTTTCAAGTTATTTAAATTATTTAAAATGAGCATATATTTTTTTTCTGAGGCCATTCACGTTTTCTTAATGTGTGTCATGGCTTCTTCCATTGTCTACTGCTTGGAGACATCAGGACTCTGAGAAGCATCCTATGGCATAACTGTGGCACTTGAACTTAACTGCAGAAAGTCTAAGTATTGTGGTTTGTAAAACAGTTCTCAAGACAATAAGGTCACTGACAATCCTTGACTGGTCAGCTGGTCTGTAATGAAACGGCAAGAAACCCAACTAGCCAGCACTGGATCCACACAGAAAGGGAAAACTGCAAGAAAGAGGATGTCTACAACAATTTAATGATGCAGGTCACTGGGATGGTGTGAAAGACAGACAGAATTCTTGTACCAGTTTCATCCTTCAAAGCAAGCTGAAGTAGCAGCAGTAGTTATGGGGTGATCAGGCCCAGCCAGCATGGGTTTAGGAGGGGTAGGTCCTGCCTGACCAACCCGATCTCCTTTTATGACCATGTGACTCACCTGGTGGATGAGAGGAAGGCTGTGGATGTGGTATACCTGGACTTTAGCAAGGCCTTTGACACTGTCTCCCACAGTAGACTCCTAGGGAAGCTGGCAGCCCGTGGCTTAGATGGGAGCACTGTGTGCTGGGTTAGGAATTGACTGGATGGCCGAGCCCAAAGAGTGGTGGTGAATGGTGTCTCATCCAGTTGGCGGCCGGTCACCAGTGGTGTCCCCCAGGGATCGGTGTTGGTTCCTGTTCTGTTTAATATCTTTATTGATGATCTGGATGAGGGGATTGAGTCCATCATCAGCAAGTTTGCAGATGATACCAAGCTGGGAGGAAGGGTTGATCTGCTAGAGGGTAGGATGGCCCTACAGAGGGACCTGGACAGATTGGAGAGCTGGGCTGATTCTAATGGGATGATGTTTAATAAGTCCAAATGTCGGGTACTTCATTTTGGACACAACAATCCCATGCAGAGCTACAGACTGGGGACAGAGTGGCTGGAGAGTAGTCAGGCAGAAAAGGACCTGGGAGTGCTGGTGGACAGGAAGCTCAACATGAGCCAGCAGTGTGCCCAGGTGGCCAAGAAGGCCAATGGCATCCTGGCCTGCATCAGGAATAGTGTGGCGAGCAGGACCAGAGAAGTTATCGTCCCCCTGTACTTGGCAATGGTCAGGCCTCATCTTGAATATTGTGTCCAGTTCTGGGCCCCCCAGTTTGGGAAAGATGTTAGGGTACTGGAATGTGTTCAGAGGAGGGCAACAAAGATGGTGAAGGGGCTGGAGCACAAGCCCTATGAGGAGCGACTGAGGGAGTTGATTTAGACTTGATGTGAGGAAAAAATTCTTCACTGAAAGGGTGATTGGCCATTGGAATGGGCTGCCCAGGGAGGTGGTGGAGTCACCTACCCTGGAGGTGTTTAAAGGGAGACTGGATGAGGCACTGAGTGCCATGGTCTAGATGATGGTTGGTGTTAGTGTTAGGTTATAGGTTGGACTTGATGATCTCAGAGGTCCTTTCCAACCTTATGATACTGTGATACTGTGAGTTGGGGCTGTTTAGTCTGGAGAAGAGGAGGCTCAGGGGAGACCTCATTACTCTCTACAACTACCTAAAAGGAGGTTGTAGTCGGGCAGGGGTTGGTCTCTTCTCTCAGGTGACCAGTGACAGAACCAGAGGGCATGGACTCAAGCTTCGTCAGGGCAAGTTTAGACTTGATGTTAGGAAAAAGCTCTTCACTGAAAGGGTGATTGGTCATTGGAATGAGCTGCCCAGGGAGGGGGTGGAGTCGCCGACCCTGAAGGTGTTTAAGGGGAGACTGGATGAGGCACTGAGTGCCATGGTTTAGATGATGGTTGGTGTTAGTGTTAGTGTTGGTGTTAGTGTTAGGTTATAGGTTGGACTTGATGATCTCAGAGGTCCTTTCCAACCTTATGATACTGTGATACTGTGATACTGTGTGTCTCAACAGAGTAAAACACATACAATGACAAAAGGACTCAATAAACTGAGATGCTAATACTATGTTGGAGGAAAAACACACAATTCAGGAATAAGGTCTCCTAATACATTAATAAAAGGTAAAAAAAAATCCACCCAAATGCTAACAGCTCCTTACCTTCAACATCTCTTTTTTTTTTTAAACACCGACATGTAATAGACAAAGTATAAACATGAAAAGACCAAAAATTATTAGTTCCTTGGAATAGACAAGGAAATGCAAACTGATGGTACCTGCACTGCAAGACCACAATCTACACTCCTTGCAGATGGAAACCCTAAATCTAGTGCTATACCTTTGGGCACCATCACAATACACATCATGTCATCTAGCTGTAACTCTTCCCTTCAATTACTCTCTCTATGCTTAGAGGTCAGCACCTAATTTCACACGTTGTTTTCAAGTTCCAACATCACAATGCAAAAGAGGGTTGAAGATCAACCTGATTATCTGACAGCAGGCAACAATTTTTCAATCAAAAGTGAGGGTAATCATCAAGACTTGACATTTCCGTGAAGAAAGACACAGCAATGACAAAGCAGACAAACCACTGTTTTACTTGGGTCATTGCAACAAAAATATCTCCTGAACAATAGTTTTGTATTAAAAATACATTTCCTGATGCAATAATAGGAAATTATTTTAAACTTAATGACAATATTAAAAAAAAACAAATGCTGTTCACTTTTAGAAACTCGCAAAGAAATAAAATCTTTCTATTTAGTTAGTTATTAAACTTATGACAAAACACTGGAGCAATAAGGTTTCAATTTGAAACCAACATTCGCCATCAGTGTTTCATTGACCCATACTGACACAGAGGGCATTTTCTGTATTCACTTCCTGAAAGTAAATCCTATGATTCAAATGATGATTGGACTGCTTTATAAATTTTGGGTTTAGTAGGGAGGCAGGGGAAAAAAAAAATCAACTATTTTTATTTCCAAAGATGATATTCACTCTGTCAGAAACTGTTGTCTTACATAAGCCACTAGCACATATTTGCCGAAGGCTAAGTATTTATTTAAACAAATACATTTGTGAACTATAAAGCATGTATTTAACAACTTACAAGCATCTTCACTTTCTTTAGAGAAGACTAATTCACAAGGAAGCTCTTTCCTCCATTAGAATTAATGTGCTTTTAAAAGTTACTAAAATAACAAATTAGCTTTTACCATAGGAAATAAAAATCTACTACGTCTTTCTCTTCCCAAGCAGTGACAGCATCGAACATCCCAGTACCCAACTCCATTCTCACTGCAGAAGCAGTGCCAAGCAGCTCTAGGGATCAGGACTTGCTGACACTACTTAACCTTCTTGCTTGGTAGGCAGAGTCAGAACACCTACAACGGTCAATTTTCTTCCTTAAGTCTTGTACAGCCTATTCTTAATTCTGATAGGGTTCATAGCTTATGACAAACATAAGTATTACTCACTAAAGACATGACAAGATACTACTGTGGACAGCTCACGAGAAAGCTAAAATCATTCAGTAACCAGTAAGAACAAAATTCTCCACCTAGCCATAAGAGATGATAGCAAGAAATTTCACATTATGCTTTTATAAACTAAATATAAGAGTGGAGAGGTCAAAGAGCTAATCACTCCATTACTTATCACATGGAAATATTTCCTCCCACACTTCTTCATTATGCAGTGGCACAAACACAACATTGGGTCTACAGCAATATACTAAAGATACTACAGTACGAGGATATATAAAATAGGCAGAGAGAAGTAGAACAAAGATTCCCTGGTTTCAGGGCATAACACATAATACAAGACTAAATTAAAATGTAAGACAAAATCAGTCGCACATTTAATGTCCACGACAAGCAGGGAAACACTTGCTTCAGGAGCCCTTTGATTGTTCTGATCCTAAAATGATCTAAGAAATTCAGACTAGAGTCAACTTCAGCATTAACCTGGTCACCGTTAACAAGGGTCTGTTTCTTCTTCTGCTTACTTGCCTCTATTCCCACCAAGGCTTCCTGAGCAATACACTTTCACATCTGATCTTTCTCATTTCAGTCCCTCACCCACTGGTTTTTCTGCATTTGAATGCCCTGAAGAAGCAAGCAGAACATGACATGAAAGGCAACATTGATTAAGACAAACTGATATTTTTCCTCTTTGTTCCTTCCCCCTTGCTCCCCAGCTTTTTTAAAATTTAATATTGCAGAGGCTTTTGTTTTGAAATGTCATGAAGGGAGCAAAAAATAGGAGCACCTCACGAACTCTCATTTTGTTGTTTAACTCCTCAGAATTGTTTAATCACTGTATACCTTTATATCTTGAACAGTATAGAACAGAAGGGGTTTATAATACAGTTAGGCAATGGATCATTTTTCTTTTGTTCTTTACTGTTATATCTTACTAAACTAAGCTTTGTAAATAAAGATGCATGCTCTGTGCCTACACATTTATTGTTAAAAAATTAAACTGGTATAAAGTTTAATTTTATGAAAATTTTAATAAAAAAAATTTCTACCAAAAGTCTTCCAGTTTAGCATTAACTTTCATCCAACACAAACTGTCAAAACTACTGTTTTATGATTAGGAGGAAATTCCCAGAAATCCTTGGACTTGCAGTCTTTTGCCTCTGTCACTAATTCTGGGGGGCAGGAGTAGGTTACTCACTATGGAATGACCACTACCTACCTCCTGCTCTTTTGCAAGTGACTTATCACATTTCAAACTCATACAGTAGCCCAAGTGTAAGTTTGCCCATTTTGACAAGTCTGATGATGCTGAAGGAAGGTCTCACAAAAGGATAAACCTACTCACATGTTCCAGGAGCAGTGAGTCAGGAAAAAACATGGAAAACTGAGGATCTGAAGATGCCTGTTTTAGAAATTCATGTTCTTAAGACCCTGAGTATTTATGTCACACATTGACAGCTCTGGCTCTAAATGAGAACACAGTGGTTTTCATATTTAAAATATGAAAAGTCTTCAATATGCAAGCATTATGATTACCTTTGCAGAATGGTGGTTTTGTTTTGATGAGATATTTTTTGACAATTCACAGCAGTATCACAGTTCTATTTGGATACTAAATAATCATGTTTCATGGTACAGTAAAAACAACCCCCCTCAATATGTGTAGACATGACAGACAACATTGGGCAATCACTAGCCCATTCCACCTTAGAAAAATGCCCATTACAGCTAAAATTTCTAAAAAGGAGGGAAAGGGGGCAAAATTAGTTTAGATTAATTGTTTTAGGCGACTTGTTTATCTGTTTTGGAAAAGCTTTTAATTTATGTAACAACTCAACCCCAACTTCTGTAAGACTTGAATAATTTATTCTATATTGAAGCTATTCAAACATAAAACCCTACCACAAGGGAGGCAGAATGATTACATAAAAGGTAAATTTTATTAATTCAAATGCTAAATAGCGACCCTGCAGCGACACTTCAGACAGAAGTTTGACACCCAGGAGCTCCATAGCAAAGAACATCAAGAAGCCAAGTACTGCACAGCACAGAAAGAAGTGAATGCAGAAGATGAAGGCAGAGTACAGCCCTAGCAAAAAGTACCACACAACTACAGACAAGAGGGGGAGTAAGAGAGACCATCAATACGAGCCAGTACAAGAGATGGCAGTAACTAGCAGCAACCATATTTTAGGAGAATAAGTTTTCCAATGTATTAAAATCCATTATAAAATTGATACCTTGTTGAAAACAAAATCAAAGACTCCTCTGAAGGAATTGTCCTCCAGCTTGTGAGGCATAACAGAGATGAATGATGAAAACACCAATCAGGAAGGTGTAAGAACAGCAAAGCATCTTGGTAGTGTATTTGCACAATCAGGTTAACTATGTAAATCTTTGGGGTCTTTTTGCTGTTTATTTCTGACAAATACATTTTCCTCTAGTTTTCCCTTAGTTTCACTGCTACTGAATTCCAAAGTTTCCATTACAGTTACCAAGTTACAAATCAAAAAGAGATTGCCTGCACCAGAAGTAGTCAGTATTCCCTGCACATCTGTAAGTGTATTTCTGGTTTAAAAGATCATTAAACCAGTCTTCAGTTTTTTTTCTAATTATTATTAGATTTCTGTATTGAAGTAGCATTTGCCTTAGTTTTCCTTTTTATAATTTCTTAAGTAGTTGTGCATGTCAAATTTCTATTACGTATTCCAGAAAAATCCAGTTTGTGAAGCTACTATGTGGTGTATCTTAAATTTCTTTGAACAGACCTAAGAAGATACAGTGCCTTCAAACATTTATCATATTTTTAAACAATTTGCTACTTACTAAGCCTTTCACAGTCTTTAAAGGTAAAAATGTACAATTTCATAATCCTTTTTAATCCCTCCACTTCAATTTTCCGTGCTTAAAATGATCAGAACAGAGTTTTTGTTTTGGTTTGGGTTTTACTTCTATTTTCTACATACCAATCAACTAGCAACACACACGTTCCATATGCTCCATTTCCAACCAGCAGAAGTGTTAAAGAAGTTAAAGAAGAATCTTTCCCATGGTGGATGGAACTGAGGCGCAACCTCTGCCTACCTTTCAGTGCCAACTGGACACATCATTATAATTTTAGCAAGGTCTACACAGACACTTTTATATCACTGACCTTTCTTGGAAAAATAATAGGAAGGTCTCATTGTTGCCAGACATCTGCTTTCCAACATCATAAACCCAGTTCTTTTTGAAGTTGGTACTTCAAAAACTGATTAAGGTGTCTAACATACAAACTAACTCCATTACTAACACTATATAAATGAAAGTCTGAGTATATTAAAGTAGGATAGCAGGGACACATACTGCTTAACATCTAAATAAAATTATTTGGGGGTTTACACAGTTAAATTAAAAACATACTGAAGAAAATAAACATATGGCATGTGTGAGTTCACACCAAACAATACTCTAAACCATTATAATTTGATTACTCAGAGAGGACTATCCTGCTCCCAATTTTTATTCCCCTGTTCATCCACTTGCCGTTCTTCTTCCTTTCATAAACAAACAGAGAACCAGAATGAAAATACTTTAAAAGTACATCGCCACATATTTCTGTTCCTTTCTAGAAGGAAAACGCTACCTAGATATTTTCTGACCTTTAAATATAAAAGTTCTAATAGATTTCTCATGTAAGTGCTATCAGCTGTACAGCAACTACTGCAGGTCCTCACTGCTCAGGGAGCTGAATTAGAAGCAGCTTGCTGAGCCCAGTCATGCAGCTGAGCCACTGTCTCACTGGCACAGAGAAGCCTTTTCAAACAGCTTCAGTGATTGTACCAAGGTCTCTATTTGAATGTGACAAGTCAAACAAGATATTTTCCGAGAAACATAATGAGGGTATGTCTAAATTCTATTTAAAAAAGCATGCATTACATCAGGCAGCAAAACTTAACATTCCCTTTTTGTGGGGGGGAGAAGAAACGGGGAGGATGACAGGGTGACAACAACAGTTCCAAAGTGCCCACATCTGCAAGCTGCACAGTGTACAGACAACCAATGCATTTAACAAGTTAAATCCAGATCATTTAACAAGTTAAATCCAGGTTCTAAATCTACAGTATAAGAACAGGAAGAAGTAAGTAGTAAAAGCAACTTTGAAATAGTTATTCTGCTTACTTTATTTTCCCAGAAGGGAAAATTACACCTTTCATACTTTTCACAAACAATGAGAAATTCAAGCACTCAAAATATCATGTAGTAATACACAGTTCGTGTTTAAGGCTCAGGTCAGAGTTTGGATTGTTATTTCTAGGCTTGGTTCCATACTGTCCTGCCAAAGATTGGTTCCCTGTCTGCCAATGCAGCTGATGCACCTTCTTAACAATACAAAAAAAAATACTACATCATTTTAAAAAATCAAACATCCGACTACGGAAATGGTTAATATTCCTCTATAGAGACAAAGCCAATAAAATGATATTTTAATTCCTGTATTTATCTATGAAGTTACTTTTTGTGAACAGTAATTTTGCATTCAAAACAGCAACAAGGCTGGAAAAGGAAGCTATTAAAAATTATGCTGAGAAGGAAGAAGTGTTCAATACTTTTCTTTGCTTCCAATCTCACTAATGAGGAATATCATGGTTCCGATAATTATTTAACCACAGAGATGAAGTAGTAAAGACCTGAGCTTCAACTGGCAAGAAGAGACCAAAGGGTAATTAGGTAAGTTTGACTTTTTCAAAGTGGGTGGATCTTAATGAAATTTGTCAAAGACTAATTAAAATAGGCTGTAAGTGTCTAACAGCTATTAGCAGTTATGTCTAAGCACCAACAGAAGATGGCAGAAAAATGCAAATGTAATTATTCTCTTTAAAATATGGATTAAAGGAGGAGCTAAGGAATTCACTATCCATAAGCTTTTTCCTGTGGAAAAAAAAAACAGTAAGCACATCATAAGCACCTTAAACATAACAAGAAAATTAGAAGCAGTCAACATAATTTGTCAAGAATCAATCATGTCAGACTAACTTAATTTCCTTCAGTGACAGGATAACAAGCCTTGGGAATATGGGAGTGGTAGTGTCATTTATCTTGACTTCACTAATTGCCAAAAGCCTTACAAGACAGTCCCAGATGCAAGCATACCTACCTGGAAAACTATATATATAGTAGTAAATATTTCACTGCCAAGGTTCATATAAAGAGAGGTTGCAGGTATTTGGTTCGACTCCAGCACTTCTGAATATTTTCATTAACACAGTATCATAGAAAAAGATCAACTTACTGATTTTTACAAAGACAACCAAGATAGAAGCAGCTAGAAAGAAGCTGGGAAAAAGGTAAGAATTTGTGGTGGGCTGACCTTGGCTGAACAGCAGGTGCCCACCAAGCTGCTCTATCACTCCCATTGACACCAAAGATATTAGTTTAAGATATAAAATCTCTTCTTCATAAATGATGTGAAATAACTAGTGCTTTTGTCTTTTCCCTTTCTCTGCTCACCAGGGCATAACAAGTAATTTAGGTACAGTGACATCTTTTCAGAAACAGACTAAATGCCTGGCTTCTAACAGCACAATTTTTTACCTTTGGCTCTGTCTTAATACCAAAAAATTCCAACTCCACAACCTCAGCCTCTGGATTATGTGAAAAAAATTGACAAAAACCCAATATACAACCAGCTTATCAGTCCAGTATTTTACTTCAACCAATGTTGTCTCATTTTGTGTAGCATCACTTCTATTATGCATGTTACAAACATGGCATGTTTTTAACTGAACCCATGGAGATTTCCTCTATTTAGAGACTGAAGCAGTCAGTAGATGCTGGTTCAGACAAGCACACTAGAAGACAGATGTGTACTGTGAAAACTGCATCCAAGCTCTGTAGCCACAGGTGTTAAAAGACTGGTTTTTCCTTGAATTACACATTTCACATTTGTACTTGAAAGATGAGTTTGCCCTTGAATATAACATTTTCACTCAAAAAATGGCAACAGAAAGAAAAATACACTTTAATTTGCTTTTAAATTGTCTCTCAGGGAAAAACTTGAAGTTAAACTGGGATTTTTTTTTCTGCAGGCTTGACTACCGCTTAGTACATCTACCAGCACCTCATCTCACTGCTGCCACGTAGGGACCCTTCATCATTTCAACAGCTGTGAGCAAGAGAGCTGTGTCCAGGTAACAACAAAAATGGGAACATCCTGAAAGCACTACAGCATGACTTTGGCTTTTTTTTCCCCCATATGTCCAATAGCACGCCATGAGAGGTCCTTCAAAGACTTTCTCTCCAGCTACTGAACTTAATCCTTTCTACACTAAAAAATTAATAAAATCTATAAAAACAATGAAGCCAGTACCACAAGGCCTGAAAGTAAGGGCTGGCAGACCTGGAACTGGCACATTTGGCATGCAAGTGATCACAAAGGTGACAGGGGAAAGAAAAGGTGAGAAGAGGGAAGGGTGAGTCACCATTTTCCCTTGGAGCATGTACGAAAATTAATTTCAAATGATCACAAAGGAATTTGCCAGGAGCCGGTTACAGTGACAGGGGAAATCAGCATTCAGAATTCCTATGGCTGTGATCAAATTACAAAGAATAAAATTAGCCAGAGAATATCAAATGGAATGACACTTTATTTATTTTCCTTTGTTCTGCTTTCTTCCACCGAGAAAAATCAAAGGGTACTTTCTTTTACAAAAAAACTCACAGGCAGTGATGGCCTGTGTATCTGCACAGATTTACAGCACTAGAGAGAACAAAAAGGAGGCACGGCATCTTTTATCTCTTAATACTTCATGCAAACTCTGACAGCTTTGCTTAAAACAGTCAAATCACCGAAGTTTAAAAGTCTGAAAAGAGGCTGTATCAGAAACAAAGTAGTGTTCATTTTCTCTTGGCAGAACTTTCAGGGGTCTGGAGAAGGATGAAAAAGGTTAAAAAAAATCAACACAAATGTCAGCATTCGATTAGAGATCATAACTCATTTGCTCTCTGACCTGAGAAATCCTCCAGAGCAGTTACTTCTTGCAGCCCAGTCTCTCACTCTTCTCCTGCAGTGACACTAATGTATTTCTACAGCAAAGAGTAACTGTTCTCTGCAGTTTTATTCAGAAGAAAGGCAAGCTATTATTTTTCACCTTAGAATATCTACTAAAACGTTGCATCACAAGAACAACACAGAGTGCTACAGCAACTGGGCAAGTGAGGGTGCCTAGTCAAGGTATTTTATTATGACTTTTTGGCTTTCCAGCAGGTTCATATACTCTGGCCACCTTGTCTGTAAAAGTTCCAGGCTCCCTTAGGCTCCCTTACAGGCTGAAGCCTCAAGTACAGTAATGACTGACTGCCAGCTCTCAATTTAAGTGTGTTGAGCCTAACTTCAAAAACCGTCCCAGGCCATCACCATCAGGAGAAACAAGAAGACCATGAAATTCATGCCATCGTTATGAACTGTAAGCCAGCTGCTTTTCTTTCTGAAGTGTTTTTAATTTCATTTTATTTCTCCCTAACTCACTATACAAATATTGCCAAGGACTAACCTCTTGCAAAGATGCTGGGATAGTACCCAAACAGTCATAAAATCTAACCGTACTCTATAATCATATTAAATAATGCTAAACAAGACAAATGATTACACTTTGCTTTACGCCCTAGGCTTTCTAAGATAATCTAAATCATCATTGCCTTTCACATATCCTATGAAACTGGACTGAAGCTTGAAAAAGATATAGTTTAGAGCCTATAACTTCCCCAGTTTCGGTTTAAAATCTGCCATTCAGAGAATATCATAACAACTACAAAGTAAGTTTCATTTAACTTGGTCACATACAAGAAAAAAATGCATATATTGTATGCATATAGGGTCTTCCTTTGTCCTTGTTTCAAAAAAGTTTGAACATAATGATATATGATACATATATCATGGATGCACATATCACTTGTGTATATACCCACATGTAACCTAGTTCAAAAGACGTAGAATTGTAACTAAGCCTATGTAAGTGGCCATATCACATCAGCTTGGAGACAGAGCTCATCCTGATCCAAATTCTCCAATGAAAATCTCTGTATTGCCTCTGTTATTTTAGAAGTACACTTATATAGAGGAAACAATGTTTTGTTTCTTCATTTCAAGGGTGAAAGGTCTTCCACAATCAGGCTATTTAGCTAAATTCTCTGCTTACAGGTAACAGCTGAATTGTTTAAGAGTATATTCTTCTGAGGGCTACAAAATGAAACTCCAGAGGTAATTTATCACTGCACCATTGGGCTATATGAAGTGAAAGATAATGGTCTGCAAATGGATATATAGCTATTTCAGCTCCTTATGCAAACATATAGCAAAGCAGTGAAATTCCATTGAGAGGCTTTTCTGTTTTCTTCCTAGCCCCAACTTTGCCCTCTTCCAAAATAGGAAGTGTTGTGTTTCATAATAAAGAAATACTAAGGGAGGGTGGGGTGCTATATTTTTTGTAATCTGTGTATTTTATTGTGCCTCCATCCTAATCTCAGTTGAACCCAAACATTAAGAAGTAAGAAACTTTCATTTAAACTGTGAAGTTTAAAGTTTGCTTTCAGCAACACAAAGAACAAGGAGAAAGACATTTGTTTCATCTAGTTTGCAGCATTGGAGCTGGCAGCAAATGAATACTTGTCTTTGCAGTGAACAATAAGAGAGAATATTAACCAAAAGAATTTCAGTATTTGATAGGGAACATTCAAAATTAAACATGAAGAGTGATTGATTAGTTCATGCATTCTTCCTTAAAAGAAAAACACCATGGTTCAAACCGAGTCCAAAGAATGCAGGTGACAGAAAGCAGTGACCTCAGATGACTGTTCTAGGACCACATCCCAAAACCCAGCACAATGAAGCACTAATTGATCAGCAGACTCAGCAAATATGCCAAGAACTGAGCAAGCATTGAAAATCAAAGTCTCCATCTCTCCCCAGGAAGGATGCTCTCTTCAGGTCAGAAATTTGAAATACCAGTGCAGAGAATCCAGCACATCCAGCACATGTGTATCAGCACAACATTGAGCCTGTAGATACAGGGCTCATCAGGGACTGAGGAGCCTCTACAGCATCAGCAGCATTTCAATTTGGTACTTTACTTGCAGCACCGACCGTATTTACTATACACCAGAAACCACCAGCAAAATAGTTCCACTAAGAATATGAAGAACTGCTTTCTGTAGAGCAGCATAAGACGTCAATTATGAGGAACATCATTGACATCTTCCACCCACATTCAATTACCCAGCTATGCAGGACTGTCTAAGTTACTTTTGCTTTGAAGTAAAATGCTTTACAGTGAGGTATATCAAGAGTGCTCAGCATGAAAACGTCCCAGTGCAGTCAGAGAGCGGCGCAGGTCTGCAAGCAATGGGTATGAAATAAGCTTGCTGGGCAACTGTGGAACATGAAGTCTCATAGCAGTTTGTCTTGATTAAAAACAGAGCAGCATGCAAAAGGGAGGAGAGAACTCTTCCAGAGTCCCTGATGACAAGCAGCAACAGGACAGCTTCGAACACCACTATTTTCCATGCTACATAATTGGTGTCGCTTTCTTAAAAACAAGCTCAAATGATCTGCACGAGGCAGAACACAGACAGTCAGTTCTCAAGACAGAAACTGGTGAAGCACTATGCTGGTTTGAACACCTACTGCTTCAGGCCTTCATTAATTTGGGCAGGGTAATTAAGCCCTAAGGGAAAGGATGGGGAGGAGAGGAAAAGCACTATGGTAAAATACTACGGTAAAATGATCCTATATATCAAATATTGACCAGCTCCTGTAAAAACATGAAGTTCACAGTAGTAAATTTTCCCATTAATCCCACATTCATGCCTTAATAGAACTCCCTCATATTTTATACACATTTACATTCTTGCTGCAACAGCAAAATATTTTCAGTTCAAAATTCGGACTTGCCTTTAAATGTAAGAGGATTCTAAAAGGATGTCCTGAAATATTTCACTCATCTCCTCTCTCCTTCCCACTCTTCCACAAAATATTACTGAAATGCTATTAAAAAAAGTTATACCCTCAAATCCATCTTCTGTCCCGTTAAGCTATATTCTGCTTGCAAAAAGGAATGACTGGTGCAGCAGTTAAAAATACCAAATTTATTAAGCTTTGTGTCCTCTCCCATTTTGTTTCTCCTTGTTCTCCCACTTCAGAGAGCCAATTTTATTTCTAGAAAGGCATATGCAGAGCACCAGAGAAAAAAAGGGTCTCTGTAAAAAAAAAAAAGGATTTACAATAAAGTACCCAATTAAAAGGTTTCATTTGGCACTGATCATAATTAGAGAAACAGCAAAACAAAACAGTTATATTTAGGTCAGCCTCATCACCCAAGATGTGCACAACCTTCCTCTGAAAGGGGCTGGTAGCATGTTCTTCTTTTTGAGTTTTGAAAACATCTGAAAATGAGCTGGGGGAGAGCAGGTTAGATGACAGGAAGTTTTACACTGTATTAAAGTGCCTTCTCCTCACAGCCACAAAATTCAGATATTCACCAAATGCCTAACTGTACCACATTGTTACCATTGAAGATTCACTACAGCAAAAGGATTTGCAGATGAACACATGCTATCACTGTACAGCAGACTCATAGCAGGCCCAGATTTAGATGAAAAGTCAGGAGAATAGTAAGAATTTTCCACGTAGGGTAGAAATGTGAATTTCCTTCTGATAATAAGGCAACACAGTCACAGCTGAAAACTACTGCACTATAGCTTTGGCTATTTTAGCCTTCACTCACAAGCCAATAGGGCACTAGCACAGAGAATCATAGAAAAGTCTCAAGCTGGAAGACCTTTGGAGGTCACAGAGTCAAACGTCCTGCCAGTTTCAGGAGCCAATTTCAAAGCTAGGTCTGGCCACTATGGACCTTATCCACTCCAGTTTTTAATACTTCTAATGACAGAAATACAACAGCCTCTTCAGGCAGCCCACGCCAGTGCTCAGCTACATTCACTGTGCAGAATTGTTGCCCTTAGACCCAATTTCCCTGCTGCAGGTTGTTCCCACTGCCTCTTTTCCTTTCACAGGATACCTCTGAGAAGAGCCTGGCTCCATCTTCTCTAACAACGACCCACTAGATAGGCAGGGACAGCATATGGAAACTGCTGGAGCCTTTTCCCCTCCAAATTAAATGAAGCCAGCTCCCTCCACCTCTACTCTTCTCAAACCGGGGCCCTGAAACCACCTACTGTATTCTAGATGTGACCTCATGTGTGCTAAGCAGACAGGAATAATCACTCCTCCCCATCTGATGGCTACAGTATTGTTCATGGAGCCTGTAACAATGCATTGTGTTATTCTTCCCCAGGTGCTAGAGTTTGCTTTGGGTTTTTTTTGTTGTTTTTCATAAACTTTATAGGGTTCCTGTCAGCCCATCTCTCTCACTCGAGTCCCCTATGAACAGGCACAGTATCAACTGTTCCTCTACAACCTATCATTCACAAACCTGCTGAAGGTGCATTGTGCCCCACTGTTTGTGTCCATAACAATGCAAAACATTACTGGTCTCAGTTCCAATCCTTAAGGAATACCAACAATCCAGTCATTTTTCTCCCCTTTGTTTTACTCATCTATTCTGTCCATATCTCCCCAAGTCATGTATGAGAGACTGTGTCAAATGGCTCTTCACAATTGCCTTGTTAATTATGCTTGGAAACAGCTAACTAAGCTGAACTATTACTTGGGGACTTACTAAAACATTTTCTTTGAGGACTGAAGATACACAGATTCTTGGGAAAAAAGACTTAGTGAGCTCTTAAATCTCACTATTAAGAGGTCTTCCCAATACTTCACCTACGAGTTTCTCCTTAAAATTCTGCCTATTCCTCTCACATCCATCTCCAGTCAAAACCAGATTCTGCATCTGTGGCAGTCACTTCATAAATGAGCTCATCCTATTCTCAGAAGTCCTCCAGATCTCCTATCTCTCAAGTTTATCAAAGCAAGAAGATACCCCTTCAGTAGCACTCTCTTTTTTTTCTTAACCAGATCCCCCTAAAATTCCAAAGGGAATCTAACCCATTTTATTAATTTTAAGTGATCATCGATTTACGTGTGTTCTTAGCCTATACATGTTTCTTCAAATAAGGTTTTCCTTTCAGTCACTAAACACGATCACATTATCTTGTTTCACTTTAAGTCTTCATCAGCTGTATGTTAACCCTCTTCTGCTTACCATACATCCAAGTCATGTCTCATCCCATGCTACCTCATGAAATCACAAGGGATGCCAGTTCTACACAGTCAATTTCAACACAAACAAGGTGTGGGTGTTTGGAGGTGGGGTGGATACCCTCTACACTTCAATTGTTTTCTAAAAATGTAAATCCTAAACTCACCAGATGCTTATCATTAGATATTATTTACTAACTCTCCTGTTCCAGAATAGCCTTTTTTTCCCCTTCTAGCTTCATTGCATTTCAGTAGATAACAGCCATTATATCCAAGGTTCCCTTTAATTCTTGCCTCCTCCCTTCTATAAGGCTTTACTGTAGATCTAGATGTAATTAGAATGTCTCTTATATTGCTAGAACAATAATCGAGCAGTACGGACTTAACTTTCTGATCTGAAGGAAAGAAAATGCATAATTTAGGAATGCTCTTTATGACAGAGGCACTGCTTCACTTTCCAGCTAACACCTAGCTTCATAGAGCAGCCTCCTTCAGGACACGCTTCCAAAGCTAACTTTTTGTTCTCACTTGTACTATCCGATACGTAGTACATCACCGCTGTAATGCCTCCTCTTCATCCACACTTGATTAGCTGTATTTCATACCTGAATGTGATCAAGTGCCAGTGATTTACTTTCTAAACCATCTTGAAGTCATGTAAACACTAGAAAACTCATGTTTGTGGAATTCATTTGAACTAGGATTAAACTATACCCATTTCTCGATACAGACTTTCGTGCCTTTTTTTTTTTGGCTTTCCCCCCCATGACCTTCATATTTTTTTCAAAATTTCATAGGAACAGAGCCTTTGCTGCTATGTCAAGATTCAACATAATGTAAATGTTTTTTTCCAGAATGCAATCACCAGTGTCATGGCAAAAGAGAATTTTAGTTGATCCCAGCATTCACTCTGCTTTTAACTTCCAGTTGTTTTATAAATTTAATACTAGAGATAAAAAAAAAGGAAACAGCAGAAAATGAGAGAATAGCATTTTATTTATTCATAAAAAGAACCACAAATTTGTTTTTGATGCATTATTTCTCTTCAGAGCGGAGGAAGTCAGGAACTCACCTAAGTTACCATGAGTCACTTCAAGTGTGAAGGTTCATATTGGATCAGGTTTGAAGTTTCAAGTATTTTATACAAAGGGTGATATTTACTCATTTTTAAGGAGGGTTTTAAAGAATTCATCACAAAAGAAATGAGAAAATACTTGCTCAGCTGCTATCTATGTTCCTCACTCTGTCCTCCTATGGGTGAATGCTCCAGTCCCTGAATGTTAGCAATGCATTTAAAAAACAGAACAGTCAAGCTCCACAAGTTGCATACATATTTTGAGGTAATCGGTTACCCATTTGTCTGACAGAGGTATACTCTTCTTTCACTTCTGTCAGGGTAGCTGGATAAAGCCTCCCAATTTTCTACCTCATTTTCATAAATAATGTTGTAGTTCTGGTCTCTCAGAAGAGATCCATTGATTTGTACCTTACAATGGTTTTTGATGTTCTCAATAAAAATCTAAATCCACTCTTGTTTGAGCTAGTTGGATATAACCAATAGAAGATATTCTTTAAGGAACAATCACATATTAGCAACAACACAGAGCAGATGACAGCCTCTGAGTGTCAAAATCTTACAAAAGAGTTAAGAAACAATAAAGTAAAACTTATTACACATTGTCCTGACAATACAATGCTAAGTGTACACATTTTGCCCTGATACACCACTGGTTTCAGTGTAAAAGAATCAAATAGCAATACCAGTGAGAAGTTACATCTGGCAAAATTCACTTCGCTCAAAGAAAATATCCTAAACTTTCAGTTTTCTGGTTTTCAGCAATGTTGTAAAATGTTATCAAAATGTTTATTTATGTTTCTACTTTTAAGAAATTCATAAAATGAAGACTATGGATGCTGAGTGTTACTTTTACATGAAGCTGCTACTAAGAGGAACAACCGTGACTTTCCCCAGTACAGTTCAATAATAAAGCCTTGTTTACTCTTTTATAAGCAACACAGTTTAAAACAACCACGAACTTCAAGAATTTGTCTTAAATGTTTCATTGGCACTCTATCATGCTTCAGAGAGCACTTCACATGAAACATTTAGATGCTAGTTCACGAAGCAACTACCCTGTACAAAATGCAATAATTCACATACTCTACAGTAAATAGTTTCTTTTTGGCAGAACTGAGCTATTTGTGCATCCACAGAGTTCAAAAAACACCTACGAACTTATGAAATTCCGAAGACAGAAGTATACAGAGCACTACAAGAAATCTTTCCTGACATACTGTCATAGTTGCTTTTAATTTGTAATTTCCATGATATTTTCTCATCTAAGTATTAACATTTCCATCACCAGACTCCCATATATCATTGCCTTACATTGACACCTGCTGGAAGTGACTGGGATTGTAAACCATTCCTTTTGCCTCAATCGGCGTCTGATTTAACTCTACAGGCAGACCAACAATCTTACTTTCAGTAAACTAAAACCACATATTTTTTTAAAAAAATAAGCCATGTGACTTTTTAACAGAAAAACATACAATATATAGTTTTAAGCCACACAAAAAATTGCAAGGCTAACACTGCCTGGATTCTCAGTCAGAAAAAATGTTATTTAAATAATAGCCTTTGAGAAGATTCTTCTTTTACTAGCCTTTGGGTAGATTTAAAATCACCAAATTAAGTATCCAACCATTTACTAGGATCTCAGGCAAATTAGCAAATAATTACTGCAAGATTCACCAAATAGCTCATTTGACCAACATTGTTACAAACAAGTTTACACCCAAAAATGTAACTAAGTAGGTTTTAAAGCACTTTTAATTTCCTGGTGCTCATGAAAAGACAATTAAAAACCATGTCTTTACATTCATAAAAAAAAATATTTGCTTTATTCACTAAAGGAAACAGGGCTGTTAAACGATAGAATTGATAAAGACAAAAATAACTGAGTCTAGCTTGTATGTACGCAGTATGAAGAATGATAGACAGTTTGAAGATACACCTCTTGGTATAGCTTTGTAAACAGAAGCACACAAACACCCATTTGAAAACAATGTGATTTTTCCCCATGTGCCAGAACTTGCTCTACAAGTTTCGCTGTTATGAACCAGAGACTGCATCATACCCTTTTCTTACTGAAAACTCTACCAGAGTCATGGGATCTTTTCTTGGTGTCATTTTTTATATTTCTCACAATAGAAAACACATTTCGGATTGAAACAAGCATGATGAGTTTATGGAGGCTTTGCGTGATCACTGGAACAAGATGCGATCACGCAACTTTGATTTTCACACACTTTGTAGGCAAAACTCAGGCATAGTTTTACCAAAAAAACACAGGCAATTTTAATGTGTCACAAGCAGCAAGGGTGGAAAAAAAAAAAAAACCAAGTTCAAAGGCAGCCAAATAGACTT
Organism: Tapera naevia; assembly: GCA_033556795.1. Taxonomy (NCBI): domain Eukaryota; kingdom Metazoa; phylum Chordata; class Aves; order Cuculiformes; family Neomorphidae; genus Tapera; species Tapera naevia. The sequence continues at coordinate 428,656 of JAUMJJ010000054.1, read as the reverse complement.
GCTATAAGGTTATGTCAGTATACAGCTGAAGACTTCTCTGATTTTATATTTTCACAAAGTTATGAAGCAGGATCTTTAAATTAAAGTCCAATAATACACCACAGTATGACCTTTACACACAGGCATCAACATAACAGCAGTATTAATGCATGGACTTTACAGGCCAGACTGAAATGTATTTTTATTATTATTATTATTATTTTAATCTGGTGAGTGATCTACCTACTTATTTTGTTTTTAATTTTAAATTATTACGTCAATATTGAAGTTCTGAACTACTGAACCAATGCAAAAGAAAAAAGTAAACACAGTGTTGGTGGAAGCAGAAACAGTCAGCCACCAAAACAGGTAACAGCAAAAATGCCAACACGAGTGGCAGCCTAAGTCAACATGCTTTTCCTCCAACTTCTCCTTATTTTTTGTCTCTGAAAGAACTCTATAAACAGACAACTGAAGTAAAAAAATTATAGCTGTGTATTAGTCTGCTGAACTAATTCCTAATTAAAAGTTTCATAAAGCTCAAAAGCAAAAACACTGGGCATGGAAGAACGCAGTTATTCTACATAATGGGTACCCAGGAGTTAAAGTACTACACTCCCTAAGTATTAACCAACTCCTTTGGAAAAGGAGATGTGGTAGTTTTCTACAGAAGAGCATTGAACATTAATGTTTTCCTTCTGGACACTTCAGTGACAGGCAAGAGAGCACTTTCTAAAAACACATCACTAATAAGCACAGGATTTTTTGCATTGCATTGTTTAAAAGAAAAAAAGCACATGAGAACATATCAGACTTTAAAAACAGACCAGTTCATCAAAAGTATCCAGGCTCTTATCCCAGTCTTACATTCTTTTCTTTTTATCTCAGAAAGACAACAGATTAGCATTAGACACTCAAGATTTGAGTCTTGCATTTCTTACCTTACAAAGCTTCTGGTAACGGGGAGAAGAAACTGCCATTCTCTGTAAACGATGCAACAACACCACAACTTTCTGCAGAGATGTTCTCACCACAGCCATCATTTTAAGTTTGCCACACTTCTGAAGACACCTCAGAATTTGCATTATAAATGAAGAGCAACTATCATTTCCTCCCGGTCACTGGACAATGATTTGCCAGCTTTCCGAGCATGCTCTCTTCCAGGACTGCTTTTGCGAGCCACAGGCTTTATACGTTTCAAAGGCAAAGGAGGTTGATATAGCATAAGTTTCTCTCCCAAAATAACCCCACGAAACAAATGCAAAAAAAAAAAAAAACACAGCAGCCTTCACAGATTTTTCTAACTGGCACTGCTCAGCTCTGCTTGTGCAGAGGGCAAACGAAGTTGTTGAGCAGCCGAGCGTCTGCAACCGTTCAGGAGTGCACTAAATAGCCAGGAAAGGTTATTAATTTAAGCCTGAAAGGTGCAGGAACAAAAAAGGAATTCCTTCAGGAAGACGGCGCCAGTGTATCACAACAGTTGCTCTCCCCTAGTAGCTGCTTTCTATCAGCAGACTGAGCGTTTGCTCCCTCAGTCTGGAAAAGGATGCTCTCGCTCTCAGACTAAACGCAGCTCTGGCAGAGCTGTAGAGTGAGTGAATAACAGACTGTGTTATAAATCTTGAGAGAGGAGCAGAGGGATACCTGCCCTAATTATATCAGCCATACGTTAAAGGCTAATAAATCACACAGGCGTTTCTCAAGACCAGATTACCCAACACAAAAGGAAAAACCACAGGGGGTAAACCTCTCTGCTATGGAAACTCTCTTAAAGCTAATTCAGTCAAAGGGATCTCAAAGGATTCTCACTTGCACCAGGAAGTAGGAATGTTTTTCAGGAGCCATTTCCAATTAAAATCTTTTTCTTGAATGAGTTATTAGGACAAGAAAGAATAGGGTTTTGACAAATTAAAAGCACGCACTTGTGCCATCACCCCTTTTTCTAGCCATCCTTGAATCCAAAGAGCTAACATCATTTTGATGTTTCTCCCATGACAAAGCAGAATTCTTTGAGCCGGATGGCAGTAGGATGTTCAAGAGCATGGAACCGTTCTGCTACCAGTGAGGCACTCCCAGAGCAACACGCTTATTTCTTATGGCTTCCAAAGGAGCTACAATGAATCAGCTTAAACCTGTATTAGAGGGGCAAAGTAACAGCAATGGTTCAGGGAGGCCACTGTCAACACAGGAGGTGATAGACAACATTACAAGTAATTGTATTACTTAATGTCCATGTTGCCATGTGGAAAGGTACATATACATTTCAAGCACACCAGTCAGCACAGCATGGAGGCACCAACTACAGGCAGCATGAGCCTAGATAATGCATAGCTTAGATGGCAGTGGATTATACACAGATTTGCCTCTTCTCAGACAGTTTCCATCTGAGTGGACGAATGCCAGGTACAGGTTCTTCATACAGGACATGTAAAAAACTCTTCCCATTCAATTCTTCTAACACAACCTTTTCATTCTTATTTTTAGAACTTAATATTTACATCAGTCCTCAGGCAAACCTCTCCTACCTGTTACCTGTTACTCTGTTTTGTTCCTGCTCTGTTCAGCACCAATGATATTATTTTGAGGAAAGAGTCTTCATTCTACTCTGTATACAGATCTTACTACCTGTACTCTCTACCTTGCCAGACTCACCTTCTTTCCTCATCACCACCACTCATTTGAACCATTCTCCTGTAATCCATTGTTCCTGGGGCTACCCTCCTCTCCCACCCCAAGTCTGTTCCTCTAACCTACCAGCTCTAGAGTACCATCACTGTTACCAAACATCTTTTAAGGAAGCCTATGAAGTAGCTTAAGTCCATAAACACCGAGGCATTCAAAAATAACTGTGCAAGAGCTCAAAACTCTTCAGTGTAAGACAGAACCCACAGTCCACACCTACCTCCCCCTTTCAATTTTGCTTTTTTCCTTCCCAGCTAACATACAAGTTTGAAACAAGGTGTAAAACAAACAGCCCACCACTGTGCTGTTGATTTTCATCTACAACAAAGCAAAGCAAGCTTTCAAATTATTTGGAACACACTTACATCTGTAGGCAGAAGACCTCACACACCTTGAGTTGGCATTACTTCTTACTATTACCTAGCTCATTTTCTGTGTCTTGTTTCAAATTAGTTTTAACCTCTTTCAAGTGGCAGCTAAACATTTTGCAATGCAGATCGGAGTGTTTCAGCACTAACCTAAAAAGAAAATCTTCTGCAATATTTAGATACTGAGAGAATGAATTAAAAAGCCTGATGCTATAATTGTGCATTTCCTCCTTTACAAAAAGAAATCATTACCACATTCAAAGTTTGCTTTATTTGCATAGAATTTTCCCTGGCTTCAGATGTTGCAATGGAAGGCAAAACAAGGTTTCAACAGTACACAGATCACAGCTTCCACTGTAGAGTGGCCTGAGCTGCACCTACACAAGTTAGCCCCAAAGCATAATGAAGGATAGTCCTCCCACGCACACACACATATGCCAGTTTAACAGATGACCCTATTTTGAAAATGCATGACTTAGACCAAACATGGTGAATTTGTTGTTGTTGTATCTTCAGCACATATTTCATCCAGAATTTATCATACCTTAAACTTACAGCAAAGTTTTATTAAGTGCACATGCCTTGGGGGAAGAGGCATCTTCACATATGCTAGAGAAAGTAAACATGCCTGCATTCTTCTTATAACCATTTAGAAGAAATACTTCTTCCCATATTCAAAGCACAAAGAAAACATGGTTAGTTTATACCTCTCAACAGGGGAAGAACAGGAAGTGATCTTTGTTTAATTAAGCTTAAGAACTTGCAACGGAATGGGCTTGATTTTTTTAAAGTACAGTAAGATGCAAATTTCAATTTTTTTTCAAAAGTTCATTATAATACTTAAAACCAGACACATTGATTTTACAGTGTGTGCCAGTGTTGTGATGTAAATGTCTTCAGTTATCTTTAAAGTGAGATTGAGAGATGGTGAGGGGAAAAAGTTCATTTCTGAAGCTATTACACTACAAAAGCCTTTGATATGCTCTACTTAACTTCCTTTGGCAGTTGAAAAAAACATTATTATGTAAAGCCTTGGGTGAGTTAACTGATTGTGTTCATGTGCACAGTTTGTAGAAGCATACAGTCACAAGAAAAAACAGAGAATATCAGGTAACAAGGGGAGGCCATGCCCAAACACCTACAGCTGCCTTCTCAATGGTTACAAGCCAGGACAATGGACATAGTTATGGACTTTCTCCACACAGTAGACTGTCTTGCGCCACAGTTCTGCTGTCACACAGCACTACTCTGGCAATTTTAACCAGATTCCAGCTCCTTGAAGGAGGGCGAATAATATTCCATGATCAAGGTACTTCACAGCTGCATAGAGCCAACAAGTGAATTGTGAAATAACAGTTTCATCTTGGTGTGACTGACTACACAAAATGCAAGAGAATGCAGAAACAAGTCTATTCACATGCAGCACTGCCTCACATTAGCTTCCTGTGGCCCTGTTTTTGCTCTTCAACCTCCATTACTCTAGTTTGGGTTTTTTTCCAATAGAAAGTCTAATATTAAACTTCTAGGTGTTGTCATTGCAGACTAGTCTCAATATTTCACAGAGGTACAACTCTTTGTGAAATAAGTTTCCTGAGTGACCAGAATCATATAAACATTGGTGAGTGACATGTTATCTTCAATAGACATGAACATTCACAATATATTTTTCTTTTCCTTATGATTACAGGCAGCAGCTTGATATCAGATACTTTAAGCTGTTTGTTTTATTTAAATTCAATGTAGATACGTTCAGATTAACAGCACTATTGAAGCACTTCTTTTCATTACAGGGTGTTCAAACCTCATGAATGTAGACCACGGATGACATTATTTCAAACCCAAAGCATCAGATTTAACAACTGACCTAGCCACCCAGATCTATGCACACCAAAATAACTGTACAAAGCGAGGCAATCTAATTGAAGGAAAAAACATATTAAAACATTCAGAAGAAAGACGACACACAAACAGCATTCATATCAGGTAAACAGGACAAAGGAAAATCACATATCAGAGAAACACAAAATTTTTTTAGCCAAAGCTGTTCAACCTTTTGCTACCACAGACCCAAAGAGAATAATTTTTAAAAGAGCAGTCAGGTCTCCACACCCTTCCCTCCTGTGTTCCATCAATGCACTGTACCTAATACCAACTGAACCCACTTCCTCTCTCTCCCTCCTACCTCCCCAAAGGAGATGTTTGGGATATGCAAAGGCAGGAGCAGCCAGACAATCTGGTACTCAGCTAGTCCATCCTTCCTGGGGAGAACGCATCTCCCTTCTAGATTTTAGAGAAGCTAGGGTGTCCACCTATTAAAAAAGACTAAGTGGTGTCAGTCTCCTCAGTTATCTGAGGTTTCCAGTCTGTGGCCTGTACAGGAAGGAAGGTCAACTGGGGAGCTGCTGGGGAGCAGGAGAGGGAGAAGAGGTGATCCATGCACAACAGCTTCTTGAATTGCTGAAATGCAGGAGGACAGTGTCAGGTAGGGATAGGAGATGGTGCAGCTCAGGAGGGCTTCACTTGAAGAAAAGTAGACTTAATTGTTTGGTTGGACAATCACACAACATGACTGGGTTTAATAAAGTATACACTTCCTGAAGACAGTTACCTTCCAAAGTTTAACCTACTTCCTGAATACAATCCAAGGACATTTAAGAGCCCTTAGTGCCACAGATGTCTACAAAACATGCATTTCAAACCTTAGGAAGAAGAGTCTGCTTCTTATATACAACTGAATTCTAAGATACTGGTTTCTAATCACCTTCCAATACGCTACAGATTTCCTCACTCTAGTAGGTAGCTTTCCTTTATAATGTTTGCCATTGAGAAAAAGCATGAATAACAGCAGTTTTATTTAGTTTCTCACCTGCATCTGCTTTCTGAGTTCTCTTATGCAGGCGCTGTCCTGAGCAGTGTTCTCACGCTGGGATGCATCTGCTAGAACGTTAATTGTCGTCTCTGCCTCTTGAAGCCACTTGAGAAAGCTCTCCAAATCCTTGTGTAAGGCCTGTAGGGTCTTCAGCTCTATCTCCAAGAAATTCTGCCTATCAACAGCTCTGAAAACAAGACAAGTGTCAGGATACTTCCTTGTAACATACAGCATTACATATATCATAACGAAACTACTATAAGGAAATCATAAAGCTTGCTATTAAAAAACTCTAAATCTGTCACAACTTGTTTTATCATTATTTATAGCACTTTTTCTCTGGTTATTATATCTATAGCTACCCACAGATGTTCTGAACTGGTTATATACGTTACAGTCCTTTTTAAAAGGGCATATAGAAGAAATGAATTATTAATTAAAAACCTAGCTTTCTCTTTTTGAGTATTACCATCATAGACTTGTGCTTCCCCAAATCGTAGAAGTGTCATTTCCACACGTGAAAAGTGTGAATGCTTTTCCTCATCAACAAAAATCACATAGAAGAAGAAGCATTAAGTGTTTTGGGGATTTTTTTCCCACTTCCTTTACAGTGAGTAGAAGCACTTCTCTAAAGTTAAAATGCCAAGGGATGAAAAGTCAAATACCTGGTTCTCTCTGCTAAAAGACAAGACATTTGACACTATCACTCAAACAAACAGAATAATACAGTGCCATTGTAACAGTGAAGTAGTGTTCAACATGCTTAAATTAAAAAAAGACTGGCAGAATATAGTGATCAATCCAAAAGGTCTCTGATTGGAACAAATACAGAAATTTGTTTATAAGATGATTTTTTTAAGATGTAAGGAACTAATTTAAAACCTTTGGATTATATTGCTGGTAAAGAACTCCAAAAGATTTCCTAGGAAGAAAGATCACATTCTACTTCTGCATAACAGAACTGTTTCCTCGTCATTGAGATGAAACTCAGATGGGAAAATTAAAACCAGCAATTTTAAAAGCTTGGATTAACCATGTTAATTAAAGCATGACAAGCTAAATTTCATCTGTTTGAGGCTGTTATTCTACAGTATACATTCTCCCAAAATCAGGACAGAAGAAAAACAGGCTGCCCCACACCAGCACACTGTACAGAAATCCCTAACACTGCTTGACGGCTGCTGCTAAGTAAGTGGGAAGTTCAATTTTATTTTTACATCAAGGACACCATATTTTATGATTTCAGGAGTAAAGTGATACTTAATTTCAAGTAAGACAAGAATAAAACTCTCAGCATTTGATATTTTCACATGAATTGAACAAATTTCTCCAGACAGGCCCATTACGCTTCTGTCTTTTGCCTCCTCCTGTTCTGCTTAGGATTTCTTTCCTCCATGCCACGCTGTGGCAACAGTACTACTCAGCAGTATTAGGGAATCACTGTGTTTAGAATCACAAATTTCAGAAGTAGTTAAAATATTCTTTTTAGAAAAGAAGCTGCGGGTGTTCAGTACCATTCAGGACGACGTTTCAAAGCAGGTGTTCTGGTTTACTAAGACATCAGAGAAGACAGATGCAAGGAAAAGCTGTTTTCCTTCAAGGGCAGTAAGGAAATCTCATGCAACCTCAACTCTACCAAACTTACCTTCCTAAGTATCAGCATAACTGAATTTTCTAGATGCTACTTGCAAAAAGATAGTATTGCAACCTCCACTTTAGGAGCTTAGGTCTTATGTCATTCATTAATAACTGCTTTATCCAAAATAAATATGTGATTTATTCCTGACTTCATGCTTGCCCAAGTTTAGGTCTCGAATAAGGGATTTGCAGGGTGAGAAGCCTTCATTCTTGCTTCTCACATTAAACTCTGGAATGCTTCACCCACTCTTGAAAAAAAAAAAATAATAAATAGCATGCTAGGTATTACAAATGGTTTGACAGATATTGCTTAGAAAAGATAACAAGTACCAGAAATGAGAGCAGACCAAGGAACTGCGAGAAAAAACATAAAGTAAAAGCAGTTAAGAGCTCTGACTTCAAAACCCTCTCCCTCTGCAGGGATTTTCTTCCCTAGCAGGAGGTTAAGGCCAAAGGTGTAGTGACAACAGGAAGAACATACTGGTAATAAAAGTGACCTTCAAAGAAAAAGAAAAGCCCCAAAAGATGAAACACTAAGCGACCCAGATCTCTGCATTTAAGTACCAATGTATTAGATAGGAACTAAGAAACCTGAACTTTGTTGCTGAACGTCGTCTTCACCCAAAGGTTTTAATTTCTCAGACTGCTCAGTTGAAATTAAAGGAAAGAATGAAATGCTATTACAGTGCCACTGCTGTCATGATTTTTGAATTAAAGCTGAAAAATCATTCCTTTCACTAAATGCGTACAACCAGCAGCTTAAATTAACAGATTTACAACTAATATTCTATTACATGGGTGCTTTTAAAGAGGACCTGTATAGTAGCAGTGAACAATACTTTCACAGAGCAGACTTTCAAATACTTTCATTTCCTTCCAGAAAAGGCCACAATTATAAAACAGAAAATGATGGGAAATAATGTATTGCAGATTAACAACTACTCCATGCTAGAAAAAGATGACTCAGATTTTCAAAGAATTCTAATACAATTAGAACAACCTCAAAAGACAGAGGGACCCTTCCAGAGTGTGAGATTTAAATGTAAAAATAATATGGAGATAATATGCAGTTAACTTCACTTAATAGAGTGATACTGGAGAAGGTCTAAGCAGATTCTATTATCAAAGATACATCCAAGAAGAAGAAAATTCTAACTCTAAGTTTCTGTTCCACCTAATAATTTTTTTTTCAGATTGAAACTGGAAGTCTGCAATGCATACAAGTGTGTGATCAAAAGTCAGTCAGAAAATAATATCTGAGACAGTACAGACAGCAACTGTAATCCATTACTGAGGCAGCAAAACCAAAGAATTACTGTAGTTTCACCCTAAAGTATAAAAACAGAACATAAATAGCCATGGGACAGAGTATCCAATTTATACAATGTCAAGCTTCAATATCTTAATGCCAACAGTTTTAAAATAAGCTCCTTCAACTTTAATGGCCATGGCTATTGTCTTTCCAGTAGTGTTGTTCTGCTATTCAGGACAGTGATTCTCCCAGTTGATGTTATTAAGGTCCTCTTCTACAAATTCCAAGCATGGGAACAAACTGGTATTTAAAAGCATTATGCTTTATATCAGATCTGCATTATAGAAACCATAGGGCCATGTGTGCTCCGTGTACAACTCCTGCATGACCTGAGACCTGTCACAAAGTAAAGCTTGTCACTCAATTTATTGCATTTAAAGCAAGTATAAACACATTCATTCTCTTGAAATATGCTCTCACTGCACATTCTCCCCTTAGAATTCTACTCTGCTCTCCATGGGGTTAAGTCGAGCAGCTCTATGCTCTGCCTACCCATTAGCTCTCAAGAGTTCTCCTTTACATTCTGTCCTTGGTTAAAAAAAAAAAAGCAGATACTCAACATCCTAAGATTGCAGATTGGAAAACAACAGTCACAATGATCACTGAGGAGCTTCAGTTATACACAACAGAACGCAACTGTTTATTATTCCAGACTTTAAGCACATACAAATACAATTACAGGTTTCCAGGAAGGAGCTGCTCTTTCTGGTCACCTGTTCCAAGTTGTGGACAGTTTTATGCCACTTCTAGCCAAAACACTGCAAATTTTGAATGTGAATGAGACTACTACAGAGCTGTCATCTACTGTTACTGCTAATCCAACAAGGAATCGTTTGCCCTCACCCTCTAAAAGCACCTTCACCCCCAGATGTCATCATGACATTGAGATGAAGCTAATGGCATTTTTGGAAAAATTATTAGTTTACTTTGAGGAAAGAAATACCTGATGTTGAAAAGGCTGCAGTCCCTAAACTTAATGCAAATGAGTTATCAGGAATGGCTATTTCAGTAGATGATCTCATCACTACGACCTAGTTCATAAAAAGTGAAAAGCCCAGGAAGTTTTCTCATATGCCAAAGTCTTTCCTGAAGTTCACTGGATGTTTTCTGAAGAACTGTGAAAAGAAGTTGTCTGCACCACAGAATTATTGAATGTTTTACTTGCTTGAATAATCCTATGTCTCAAAACACTGAGATTAAAAATTTTTCATTCTCTCTGAAATCATCACATAGAATGAGCCATACAAAGTTTTGCCTATTTTGCACCACATCTCTCTCAACAGACATCACCAGGAAAACAGCTGTATAAAACTCAGAGCCACTTTAAAACCACAAAATGACAAAAGCACCATTTTCTTTCAAAGAAGGGTAATGACACATATTCATTTAGGTTGGGAAAGACCTTAAGTTGAACTGTAAACCCAACACTGCCAAGTCCACCACTAAATCATATCCTGAGCACTATGTTTACATGTCTTTTAAATGCCTCCAGGGACATTGACTTCCCTGGGCAGCCCGTTCTGGTGCTTGACAATCTTTTCAGGGAAGTAGTATCTCCTAATATCTAGCCTAAACTTCAACTTGAGGCTATTTTTTCTTGTTGTGTCACTTGTTACTTGGGAGAAGAGATCAACATCCACCTCACTACAACCTCCTTTCAGGTAGTTGTAGAGGGCCAATAAGGCCTCCTTTTCTCTAGGCTAAACCGCAACTCCCCCAGCTGCTCCTCTTAAGACTTGTGCTGCAGACCCTTCACCAAGTTCATTGCCCTTCTTTGCAGCCACTCTAGCAACTCGAGGTCTTTCTTGTAGTGAAGGGCCCAAAACTGGACACAGTATTCCAGGTAAAGATGCACGAGCACCGAGTACAGGGGCACGATCACTCCCCCTGGTCGTGCTGGCCACACTATTTGAGACAGAACCCAGGATGCTATTGGTCTTCTTGCCCACCAGAGCACATGGTTGGCTCATATTCAGTCAGCTATCAACCAACACCCCCAGGTCCTTTCCCACAAGGCAGCTTCCCAGCCATTCATCCCCAAGCCTATAGCATTGCATGGGGTTGTTGTAGCCCAAGTCCAGGACCCAACACTTAGCCTTGTTGAACCCATCAATTCAGCCAGTCCAGATCCCTCTATAGAGCCTCCCTTCCCTCAAGCAGATCAACTCACACTTAACCTGGTGTCGCCTGCAAAGTTACTGAGAGTGCACTCAATCCCCTTATCCAGATCATTGATACAGACATTAAATAAGACCGGCCTCAACAGTGAGCCCTGGGGAACACTGCTTGTGACCAACTGCCAACTGGGTTTAGCTCTGTTCACCACAACTGTCTGGGCCCAGCTATCCAGCCAGTTTTTCACCCAGCAAAGAGTATGACCATCCGTGACCATTCCTGGTTAGTTAGGTAGGACCTGCCTTTCATAAACTCATCCTGATGGGTCCAATCACCTGATTATCCTATATGTGCCGCGTAACAGTACTCAGGATGATCTGCTCCATAATCTTTCCCAGCACTAAGGTCAGTCTGACAGGTCTGTAGTTCCCCAGATACTCCTTCTAGTCCTTCTGTTAATGGGCATCCCATTTTCTAATCTCCAGTCAGCTGGGACTCCCCAGTTAGCCAGAACTGCCAGTAAGTGATGGGAAGTGTCTTGGTGAGCCCTTCCATCAGTTCCTTCAGTATTCTTGGGTGAATCTCATCTGGCCCCATGGACTTGCGTGTGTCTAGGTGGAGTAGCAGGTTGCTAGCCATCTCCTCTTGGATTATGGGGGCTCCACTCTGCTCACCACTCCCGGCTTCCAACTAAGGGCCCTTACAAGCACTAGCCTTGCCATGTCATCCCCCAACTTGTTTCAGGCAAGTCTGCTAACATCCCCCTCTCCCTTTCAGTCTAGCTTAGAGCCCTGCAAGCACCTTGGAGAAAGGTAAATCCCATCAGATGCCAGCGAGCTTGATGCTGTGTAAGTCATCCCACTGTCAAAGAACCTAAAACTGTGGCGATGACATCCAGACATGGACCCTTGTGTTAACAGACTGGGAGTGTCTGTGCTCCCAATTCCCTTACTAGACATCCTAAAGCCCTCAAGTCTCTTTTGATTGACCTTGGACTATGCTTTGCAGCTTCATCACACCCAACATGGAAGAGCAGTAATATGTAACAGGTCCAAGGGCCTTACCAGGCTAGGAAGCTTCCTAGCAATATCCTTAACCCAGGCCCCAGGGAGGCAGCAGACTTCCGTAAGAGGAGGATTAGTCTGGCATATTGGACCCTCCGTTCCCCTCAGAAGGGAGTCACCTACAACTATAACCCATGTTTTCCTCCTTGTGCAGGTGGTCTTGATATGGGAGGTAGGCTTTCCTGACCCTGGCAGCACCTCTGGTATAGATAGACCACCATCCTCATCTTCCATTAACTGGCTTTCCACCTCCAGGGCCTCGTACCTGTTGAGGTATAAGGCGACAGTCCACTCTGCTTCCATTATTACCTACTTCTTGCCTCTGCAAAGTTCTCCTACTCTCATTCCCCAGGATATAACATCAATTTCAGAGGCTTTATTACCTAGGATTTTTATTCCCTCAATTGACATCCTATTACAAAAAGCAGTTGCCCCTTTTATATGCAGGAATACACACATACATATAGATCTCGGCTGGCATCTCCCTCAATCCCATATACACAGGATCAATTTTGTCTTCTGTCCCTCTAACCACAAAGCATATCACCCTTTAAGCTGCAGGCACTGAGTCAGATACTATTCTAAATGTTAACTGTCAAATACTAAAAAGAAGTTCTGCAGAAATAAGATTACCTTGCAGGGAAAAATACATTATGCATAGGAAAACAACATATTTTCATTAAGACATATTTGCAAATATGTCCTAATAGAGAATGAACAGAAAGGAGTAAGTTTCAATTAAGTCTGGGTTCCTAAAGCTCAAGTATTTTCTAGATGGGAGTGCTAAAAGCACTCAGGAACCCAAATCATAGCCTGCTGTGATTTGGAACTGTTCAGAGATGCTAAGACAACAGTCACAGGCAAACCTGAGACCAGACAGAGAGAAGGCTGGGTTTTTATTTCCCCTAAAAAAAATCCCACATAAACTGAAATTAATACTGAAGCTTTCCATGATGAAAAGTGGGAATTTCCATCATCAAAACTCAAAACAGCTTCACTATAATTCACAAATTGTCCACAGTAGCCCTGAGTGCTGCAGTAACGCAGAGAAGAGACTGCAATACACATGTGCACGTAGGATTCAAGTTTAAGACAGAAATAGTTACATATAGAATGGAACCTCGACATTACCTTTGGTTCAGATTAACCCAACAAGTGTTCATATGGTCAGTGATTTCCTTCACCCTTCTTGTGTCATCATCTCGATACTCTCGAAGAAGTTTATTAGAAAGATCATTGAATGCAGCTACCGTGATGTCACCTCTATGCAAATCCTGTACTAGCAGCTAAAAAGCAATAAGAACAAACATCAAAACAGACATCAGAACAAATTCAAAAATCAGACTATTTTTCATACTATACATTTTACCATATTATAAACCTCTCTTTTTAAAAATGGAAAAACGTGCGTATTTTTTCATCTAGAAGAAAAGTATTTTTAATAAAATCCACACATATTAAGTGCACTAACAATAAACCAACCAAAATACAAATAGGTGAGGGAAAGTTACATTTGCCAGAACCACCAAAGGCTAAAAAAATCCTTTTCTATGTTTTACTGCCAACAACAGCAAACATTTCTGTATTTTTAGTACCATGAATAAGTTTAAATTATGATAATAGTGATATAAACAGCAGCTGAAGTGGCATAAATGAAGTGTGTAGCATAAGAATTTCATTTCATTGTATTGTGGATTTGGTTTTAAATGAAGAAATACATTAGATGTGCTTGCTTATTGTGGCAGGATATTTATAAGGTGCCTTGACCTTACAGAATTCTGAACTCAAGGTTATTTCTAACTGAAAGAAATCATATTTGCATATATGTATGTCCAGTTGTATTTTGTGATCTCTGAGCTGTAAGTCTGGGCACAGGCATACTTTCATGTAACAAAGCAAGGCAGACCTAACAGTCTGTTTCCAAACCTCTGCTCTTGTAGAGAATGATGACATAAAGCATGCAGTTTCAGTGCTTACTAAAATAGCAATGGATCTGTGAGGAATCCTCATCATCACACTCTGTGCTTCTTTACATACCTAGCTGCATCCTTACATTGTCTCTTCATGGATATATAAATATACCCATACTCTTTTTTTAAACTCTATTATGGACTTGTTCCAAATACCACACTGATAAGAGCCCCTTCCTTGCCAATTTGTCTCTTTAGGTCTCATTCTATGCCACCTACAGCCTGCCTTTTTTCTGACAGTCACCAGGACAAAGGACATCAGAGTTATTGATTTATCAGAGTAGGTTTGCTGTTATTTGAAAAGCAGCAAAAACTGCATGAGACTGGTGTGCCAGAGTGGGTGGGAAATGCTGAATGTGCCTGGCACCCATCAGAAGTGAAATTCAAGATAGTTTTAAATAACTTGGTCCATTTCTGGATTTACTAAACTACTGTCAACAGGTTTATATGAAGTAATACATGCTACATTCTGTGGCTGTATGATTAAACTTTTATCAATCCAAAGGTCAAGCTTTTTGTGTAACATCATTTATTTAATGCTAAATTATATTCATTACAACTACTCTTACAAAAAGACATGTCACATGTTTCCCTCCCAGAAAGGGATTCTCAGGAAGTCCGATATATATATAAAAGAGACAATTTAGATTATATCATAATCAAAAAGACAGAGAATTGCCAAAGCAGTCCTACAAATAAATTGCATATTTGCATATCAATTAAATCTAGTAGCATTACAAAGACAGAGGAGATTGGTAGGGAAAAAAGTGTGGATAGTCATACTTTGTTGTCTGAAATCTGTTTGGCAAGTGTGTCTTTTGGGGCCTGCAGGAGCATACGTAGGCGGATCTCACACTGCTCCATGAGATGCTCCATCTCCTGCCTCTGCTCATCCCACTGCATGCTGTCTGTCAGCATGTACTTCAGCTGCTGCTGCCGCATCTCCACACCATGCTGGGTGCTGTCCCACTGGTTCTTCACCTTCTCCACTATGGAAGACAACAGAGCTTATAAAAAACTTGAGGCAAACAAACAAGTATCCATAACTACCACTTAATTCTCAAGGCAACATGCAATGATATGATTCATTCTCAAATACCGTGGTTTCCATATTCTGTATTTTAGTTCCTCATGTAGTTTACACATTCACACAAGCACATGAAAAATTCAGGTGCATTGTATAAGCAGATCAGCATACAGATAACATTTTTTTCTGGAATATTTCAAAGGTATTTAACATCTAAAGCACCTACATGTGGAAGGCAAATCTGCTGCAGCTGCACTGCAGAAATATGCCAGCAGCAGGGCTCCAAGGAGCACAATTTTATAGCCATGGCTATAGCAGCAAGTCACCTTTGTGCATCTGCAACTTAAACCAGTACAAACAAATAAATAAATAAATACTGTTTAGATCTGGACAGCTCAGAATGAAGCAGACTACTGTGTCTAGTGACACCTGTACTACAATTTTGGCCAAGGTGGACAGACACTAGTAACAACCTACTTTGGCACCTTCGCTCCAGCACAGGTTTCTACAGGCTTACGTAGATTACACAGCAGAACAGAGAAGTTATTGATCACACCAGATTTCCTTCAAGTATCCTATTCCCCTCTCAATAGAGTTATATTACGTGATCAATAAACAGACTTTAACCTTTCACAAACAAAGGGTAAAAAAGACAATGTGACAAGGGCCTAGGACAAAAAACTGTGTCAGGGCAAGTAATAAGTCTGCCTTCAGAGACACATTAGTAGCATCATACCTTTTACTCAATAAAAAAAAGCATGTTACCCTAAAGTTTATATAGAGGAGGAAATAGGATTCCCTATTATCTGTCATGACAGTTATTAGAAACACATTACATCACTAGAAATAAACAGTGAAAAACCACATGTAAAAAACCAAACAAAATAAAAAAAACTCTAATCTCTTGAGAATATCAGCACTCTGAGCAGCAACAGGTAGGCAGTCTGTGGCCGCAAGTATGAAATTCTATTACAAAGTCAACACTCTTGAATCTTCAGGTCACTTCAACCTTCCATGAAGTAAAAATGCTAAAGGTCGTGCTTAAGGTAAAAGCACTTCAGTGCTTTACCATTTGCATTTATTTATTTTCTTTTATTAACTTTTTACAAGTATACAAAGCCATTATGCTTGGTCTGCTTGGGAAGATCTCGACTTTAATACATTCAACAATATTCTGTTTAGTTTCACAAAGCTCTCACATTGTGGCAGTGAAGTCCATTTGTCAGAGTAACTGTATTGCTGGTGGACAAACACAATAATCTGTGCAATACAGATACATCAATTTCAACCCACAGGCAACTTCTGAATTTATTTTCAGACCTGACGTAGGTCATGCTGAATGAGAAGGTAGAAGAAAGCTTTAGTAACTCAAAATAAATACTATATTTTCTTATCAAAATAATGAGAAAACCTCCACCAAAAGATGCTACTAAATTGGATAAAGAGTGTATTCAAAAGAAATCAGCAGCTGCTGGGAGAGATCAAGGGTTTCACCAAGACAAGCAAAAGAAAAAACAGCAGGAGTGAAAAAAGGCTATAACCCTGCGTGCTGGCTAATGAACTGCTAAGAAAAAACCTCTGAAGTATCCAGGGTCTCCACACAAAGCTGCAAGGAAAAATTATCCCTGAGAAACGGCTGCCTACAATAGCAACTTGGTCAAATGGACAGATATTTGGTGTTTATACAGTAGTAGTAGTAGTAATATTATAGAAAGAATATCTCTTGATATATTTTTCCCTATTAATGGCCATCTTAACCTTACTCTCTGCACTGCTGACGTATTTCCCCTCTCCCGTCTCCACCAAAACAGGACAGGAAAATAATGAAATTCCTGGTAGCCTCAGCATTCAGTAGGTTCAATGGGTAGGTTCCTAGAAAAAGGTGTCAGATGCACCAGTCTTGTATCAAAAGTAAAAAGATTGGAAAGAACTCTCAAAGAGACTGTGTTTCTAATTCCCAATGTCCATGCCGCAATTGAGAGGGAAGTTCCAGAAAAAGATGCTTTTCTCCATTTCTGTGGTCTCAGCTATTTAAGTAATTAGGCTTCATCGAACAACATACACCAGGCTCATATGAGCTTGTAGGAGATAAGTATATTCCCTTCAGCATTTAAATGACAAGATGCATAAAGCAGTCCTGAGCATCAGTCCTCTTCAAAGAGCAAGCTTTTGCTTACAAACACCAGCAGCAACAAAACCTTCCATTTTTTTCACGTTTCATGACAGGCAGCAAAATCTTCACACAGATCTAGGATATGTACTGGAAGCTCCAGCCATGGCAGCAAACACAGCTTCTTTGTTCCCACCTTAGATGGACATGACTGCAGGGGAACTCAAACTTTCAACATACAGTTACTTTACTCCTTGTTCATCTTTTCTGAAGAGTCAAGAATGTCTTGTGACTGCCCAGATCTCCTCTTGTTGTCTGACGCCCACGGACTGCATAATTAACTATCCTCCTCCAAGTTTCCACCGGACATCCTGAGCGGCTGCAAAACTCTGGCCCCACAAGGTGCCTCACCTCCTTTGATGTTGCTCCCCTATCCTGGGCAGCTGATGCCATCTCATCAGACCTTTTGAGATTTCTGTGTATTCTATCTGACCCCGTTATCTCCAGTAAGTCTTTTAGACACCAAAGGAATTCTTGAAGATTTAGTAAAGGGAAACTGCATTGCAGAGGAGAACACATATAAATATATCTTTCCATTTTTACTTCTATGATATTTCCTGCTGCATGAATTTTTTAATCTTAGCAATTGGCAAAGTTTAAGCATTCCAAGCATATACTGTCCCTTAGTTTCTAATTTTTGTCAATTATATCCTTTCTTTCCTTAAGCATCAGTAAAAGAAAGTTTCAAAGGGAGTGGGGACCTTTAAACAGGAAATTCAAATTTTGAGTACATATCAGTGGACTTAAAAGCTCTACTAACTCTCAGGCAACAATTTCAAAAGCACCTACACAAAGTTAGTGTCCTAAATTGATAAATTCATGCTTTCTACTAACTGTCCAGTACACTAGAGATCAACAAAAAAGAAGATACAAGATTAGTTCTTTTTATCAATAGATAAAACATCCCTGGGTCTGTGCCTGTCAAGTAACTCAAATTCTTCATAAGATATTTTGAAATCCCAGCACAAAACCTGTGTACTTCAAAACATTGCTAGTCAAGAAAACAAGTGGCAATACTTGTTCTAGAAATTTTCATTAGACTGTAAAGAAAGAAGCTTAACAGCTAAGTTCTTAGTTTATTCAAAGAAGGCAACTTCAGATAGGCTCAAAGTCAAAAGTGTAAGAGAACGATATAAAAGGTTTGCTTTACTGTCATGGAAAAACTATTGACAAACACAGAATGGAAAAACTTACATTTTTCTGTGATCACTGTCCTAATGTCTGAACTGGAAGTTTTATTTTTCAAATTCTGAGCCAATGTGAAAACAGAATCAAGCTGAGGGTGCCGCTGGTCCAAATCTGCCTTTGTTATCTGTTGAGAATTAGGATGAGATTTTCAGTCCAAAAAGCAGAACTCTAGTTAACAACATCTCAATTATTTTTAAATAAAACAAGACATATTTGTGTCACCACAAGCACATGGCTGTTCACATCATTATTGTAATCCTTGAATTATCACAGTATTTGGCTATTTAAGGCAGTGCTATAAATGTTCTGAATTAGTTACTGAAAATCTAGAGGTGAAGGTTAAACTGTGCAAACCACACAGTCACCGTAGTCATCGTGCAATGTTTTCCAATATCTATTTTTTACTCTCCTATAACTTATTTTCCTCTCACCAAGAAGAAGGGGGAAAAAGGTGGAAAAAGAAAGGAGGTAGAGTAACATAGAGAAGGAAAAGAACAATAAATAATAATCAGACTATATCTTGTATAAAACCCACAGTTATTTCAGCATGGCAATGTAACAGAAGCAGATATTGCCAGTATTAAACAGTTAAAAGAAAGTATTTCTAAAGTTACTGTGCATCACGTTCTTTAGAATTTCAGATTATGTTAGACACCCACTGAGTTCAGCACTTGTTTAGCCCGCAGCTTTTACTCTATAGTTACTCATGTTAATTGATATCAAGTCAAATAAAATGAACTTTAATGGCAGCATAAATCTCACAAATACTGCCCTCAGTCATGGCTCAGCCTAGCATGAGCTATCAACGGAAACAAATATTTAAATCAGAAGCATTTATGTTTCAACTTTTAATAATTTTAGCATCTCTACGGAGATCAGTTTAGTCTAACTACAACACAACAAAACTCATTACAAACCACTAGGGTGGATCATAAAGGTCACCCTCCAAGAAAAAAATAAAACTTCTCCAAAGCCTTCAGGATAAGCTATCTCTACATTCCCAAAAAAGATGGCATTTTCAGGAGTCACTCTCTATATGCTTTGCTTAAGACAAAGAAATAGCAGTGCTTTGCTCACATATGGACACAGGAAAGAGTAGAGAGGAGATGGATTTAGCAATGACAGCAGTTAAAGTAATTTTCAAGTTATGCATTTACCACAGAGTTTGTTTTCTTTTTACAAAAAAAAAATTCTTTACTGAATGTAGAAGCTATTGAAGCATGGGCCATCTTTCCCATCTTTCTCCAAACCTCCTCCTACCTTCATGCGTGCAATAGTCCGATTGATCTCATCAGTATTTCCCACGGTGACTATGTTTGACTTGAGCATCTGGTCAATCAATACCAACCAGTCAGCCAGCTCAGTTGTTGTTTTATCCAGATCAGCAGGTGCTGAAAGTTCCAAAGCCTGATGAGTCTGAACAGGAATTTCCAATGAAGAAGATACTAGCACCACCTTTTGGACATCTGAAACAGAGTTTAAGGGTTTTATTAAAGAAAAAAAGTCATGGCATTATGTACAATCATAGGAATTACAATCTTTTTTTGAAATTCCTATAAATCTGTAACTGAATTTACAGAGAAAGCACAGCAAAAAATTTGTATTTGAGGCATTTTTAGCAGAAACTTAAGTAATCAGAAATTCCTAAATTCCTTTTGCCTTTTTTAAGGCAATTAATCATTTCACTGCACACCAAAGACTCAGTCAACTTGTTCAGCCTAAATACAAAACAAATAGGAATAAAACTTGCAAAAGCAAAATAACATTAAATCTAATGGAGTGAAGCTAAACACTCGTTGACAAGAAAGCTAATTGACCCTTACTAAGCATAAAAAAAAAAACAAACCCTTTCATTTAATATAAAGGCCTAAAATTGTCTTTTTTACTTTAGCATTATGTGGCAGAAAGTTTTTACCCCACTCTTGGCTCGGAATTCACTTAAGCACAAGTAAGTTGGGCTACTACAATAGACACTTCATGGACCTGACGATACACAACTGCCCTAAGGAGTGACAGATACCAAGTTCAGCCCAATCCTTTCTATTTTTTCAACCTGACACTGTAAAGAAGTGAGGAATGAGCTGAATGTAAAGATTCACTCCAGAAGGGATGTCTAGATGTGTTCTAGTTCCAAGAAAGTACTAAATTAAGTCAAGCTGGAGCGTGACTATTACACAATGGCCCCAAGCAATAAATACAGGAGCCCTACCTAACAAACACCGTGCGTGAAAACACTAAAACACTAAGCTGAATCAAGGTTTTCAAGGTTTAAACAAAAGCTGGTTTCCCTCTGAATTTTGTCGACCGATGCTGAATTTGTGGGAAAAAAGTTAATTTACTGCAGTTCAAGCTGTAAATTCTTTCAGGCAAGGGCTGTCTTTTTACTTAGTTTTCTAAAGAGGAGACCTGGGCATCTCATTCACTCTCTGTATCTGCTGATCTTCCTCCAACAACTTGAAAAGATGGCCAGTGTCACTCTCTGATACAAGAACTTATCATATTTAGACAGCTTCCCCTACAAGATTCAGGAACATAATCACAGAGCAGATGAGAAAGATCTATCTGTGTCCCTGCTGAGCTAAAAGATACAAAAATGGTCTTTATTTACAGGGCTGCAGAGAATGTGCATGCAGGAGATATTTTACAAATTATTTACTGTAGGGAAATCTTGTAGTGGGATCTTAATTACTAAAATGCATGACCACAAGGCACAAATCCACAGGAAAGCAGGCTGTCACAAACATAGCTATTTTGGTTTTTATTCTGTACACTGGAACCTGACAAGAAGGCCTAAGTTTTACTAAAACATTCCCCCATTTCAAAACTCTTCAGGGAACCCCAAAGGACCCGATCCTGAAATGCAGAGTGATTTTTTTCTTTTCTCCTAACCAAACATTCCCTCTCTCTCCCATAGTAGCTTGAAGTTAGCCCCAACCACAGCTATGAACAATATTTCTTATTTCTATTTGTCTAAATTCATAGGTTTTCCTTTTTGGATTATTTTTGACAGCAAACAGGATTAAACTCAATACAATTAAGCACAACAGAAAGACTGATCACTCACCAGAAGGCTTTGTCTGTGTGACAAGATGAGACTGGCCAACAAATGTCTCCAGTTCTCTCACTCTGTCAGGCACTTCTCTGAAAACCTACAGCCCAGCAGAGAGGAATAAAACCAGTAAGACAACCTATATTAACAGCAAAAAAGCAATCACTTATTAGAAGACAATATATTCTACTCCATGCTTGGTACAATGGCAAGTCTCAGACATACTTCAATGAATTTTTTCGAGTGATCATTTAAAAACAATAAAAATGCCAAGAGGTACTCAGAGTGTTATTTCAATACATTCCAGTGTCTTACGTAAATGCTGGAAAGAAATAAATGAACTGCTGTAGACAGGTTGTTTACATGTTCTTAACTGTCTACACATCAAAGCTATGAGTCATTATTTGAGTACACTTTGAAGGAAAGACGATGCAAAGCATGATTTGTGGTTATCAGTGACAGGGAAAGAGAGCAATAGCGAAACAGAGAAAAAGGGAAACAATTCAATAAAAAAAACCTTACCGTTAAACTCTATTTTATAGTGAAGACAAGTTTGCCCACTTTTCTTTTAAAAAGCTTATAAGACAGTAATGGAAATCTAATACATAAAGGGAGGGGGGGGGGGGAAATCCCTATTTTCATGGGTGAGTAGGTAAAAACAGATTTTTTTTTTTCTTTGCCTAAAGTATCAAAAGCATTTTTCCCCAATAAATTCTTACCTCCCTGATCCATAATATAATCCCAAATAATTCTACTCTTTTTTCACTTGGATCTCCAGGCTCTGCTTGAACAAAATCTAGTTTTACTCCAACCAGTGAATTCTTTTCTTCTCATATTTACACCAATGAGACTGAACACTAAGTTTCTAATGTACACCAGTTATACCCAAGAATTCCAGAGACACCCGATAAGTTTTTTTTTAGTACGGTTTATCACAACTCCCTTCACTTCCCTCTTAACTACTGCAAACATCCAACTTTGCTATACAGCCACGATTTAGTGACTGTCTCAACTTCAAATTGATATTTTACGGTTTGCCTTAATTAAGTGAAACATTTTTTTGATCCAGCTGTTTAAAAGAAAGCCAATACAAAAGAAAAATCTAAACTAACTCATTCTGATGGAAAAATGTCCACCAGTGTTTACACGTACTCATGTATTGGAGTACATTTCCTAAACGTGCCTGTATGGCTTCCAAGACATTTTATGTCCATGTCACATATATATGGAAAGGAAAACAACCATTCCAATACATGATTATATTTTCAACTTCAGACACCCAAATGCTGAAGAAATGCACACCTTATTCCACCTCACATTGAGGGACTGCAGGCAATCAGAAAGTCTGTCTTTTTCCTGAAGATCAACATTCTTATCCAAAAGCACTTCGGGTTCAGTTCTGTTCAGCCATTCCAGTTTGTCTCCTTGTACTTCCATCTCTTCCCTTAAGACCTAAAAAGGACAGAATTTTAGACTGAAGGAAAACGCACGCATGCTTATGTAAAAGGGAGAAGCTCTCCTTTAACTTCAATATTTAGAAGTCTCCCTGGAAATACATAACATAAAAGTTTCTATTTATGTTCCCATGCTCCATCTAGAAATTATTAAAACATTTATTCAAATACCAACATTTATTGCTAACTGGAAAAATAACCCCACAAAACTGCAAATAGCCAAGGTATCTATACAGGTTCATATCATGCATCCTGATACCCATCTCACAAGATGCTTCTGTTTGATCACCTCTGGATGTATCACATGTAGCCAAAGGGCAATAAATTGTGAATTAAAATTGTTGCATTAGCTTTTAAAAAAATACGTAAAAAATAAGAGCCCACTCCTGACATTCATTATACAAGCACATGATAGATAACTACAAGGTACTTTACTCTTAATGAAAAATACTCCAAAGGCATTTAAAAACTAAAAACTTTACAACTTTATTATATCAACCCCCCACAGCCTTCTTTCTCTTTAAACATGAAACTGCAGGTCAGATTCTGCAACAGAAAAGCTTCTGCTGGATTCCTAGTGATTTTAAATGAAGTCTGCTTTGTTCATAGACTGTAAGCACTGTGGAGAAGGAATCAAAATTTTGTCTTCAAAGCAGTAGAATAAAAAAGTTACGACAGCAAGCCCACATCATATTCACCCACCCCAATATCTCTGCCAATCTGTGCTACACAAGTATAATGGATGTGCGCGTAGTAGAGACCTGGAAGGGGATCACTGAACAGAGCTCCCTGCTACAATACACACTACACCAGTTAGTGCCTTTCCTAAATTTTCATTTTATACCTTAAAAGAACCCTCTTTCATTAGAGGCTGCTCCAGAAGCTCTATTTAGAAATCTCCTTCTCATTCCCAGACTGTATTTATTCCTGGCTGATCAGCTAACATCTGCTATTTCCACTTCTCCAATACCAGCCTTTAATAATGGGTAATCTTCCCTATGCTTTCTTATTCTCACCATCATATCCCCTCTCATTCTTCTTTATTTGACAAGGTAAGTTCCCAAGTTTCTCTTCAGATGAGTTCTTCATCCTCCTGAACAGCCCAGCAATCTTATTCAGTACCTGTTCCATTGCAAATTCGCCTTTCCTTAATATACACAGCCAAAATAATGCAGACATTTCTGCTTCCACAGGGTCAAACTGGTAGTTAATCATTCCCTACCACTGTTTCTCTAGCAAATTCTGCTCTTTTTTTGCTTATTCCAGTTCTACCTTTCACTTCAGGCATCCTCATTAATGTAGATGACAAGAAAAATTTTCATGACTGTCTTATAGCCAATATCCAACTGACTCAAGAAAAAATTGTTTACACAAACACAACTGCAACTACTTTACATCATCTATACACATTTGTTGGAATTTCAAGCCTTTCCAACTGATTTGGTCCAACAGTGATTGTTTGAGGTGGTGGGTTATTTTGTTTGAGGTGGTGGGTTATTTTGTTCAAGTTTTCTTTGTTGTTTGTTTTTGTGGGGTTTATTTTTCTTTTTTATTTTTAATTACTAATCTTTAAAAACTGAGCAAGCAGCTTTGTTGGATTGACTGTTCTTTACATTCTTTTAGGATTCCAGAAACATTCTCTCTTACACATCCTACAAACCAAAAATATTTTGTTGTCAAAGTCAGCCACAAAATAAATGGGAAAAATACACACGTGTACGCACCCGAGCCACTTGAAATGACCAAAACTCCTATAGTTTAAAAAAGCAGGTTAAATAAAGTTTTACATATGTAACAAAGTATTAAAGCTGCCCAGTAAATGGGACAATGGCACTTACCTTTTTAGCTTATTGGCTTTTTGCTAAAGTTTAGGCGATTATAAAGTTGACTTGGGGACACCATCTCCAGTGAATTCCACTTACTAAATTTTATCAGCAGTAAATATATTTCTCAGTTTCTGATACACAGCCACCATCCTCTGGCTACATAACATAGTTACCAAGTCAACCCAACTTCATTACAAGCTGCATTGTGCCTGCGAAAGTAATCTCACAGAACTGTCTCACACGAAAATAATACTTCCTGGGCTATTTACAATGTGAAAATTCCCCTCCCCAAAAGCCATGGCCTGATACTTTTGCACAAGATATACATGTGCACACACACACACACACACACACACAAATCAATCTTGCCTGTAATTCGCGCAATTTTTCTTCATGGTTGAATGTAAACCTTGTGTCCAAAGCATTTTCTACATTTTCCAACCAGCAACGCAGCTCATCAAGCTTCCTTCTGTACTCTATCAGCTGCTGATTCTCTCCTTTTAGTCTTAAAAAAGAAAAAAAAAAAAAAAATCTACATGCATTTCTGCAACTAACAGAGTATGTCAAGTCTACATTACTTTCGATGTAACGTAGTCAAGTGTTTTTCAGTGATTGGAGCATTTTAAAGGTTTCATTTTGGAATTCAAAGAATTCTATACTCATAATTAAAAGGCAAGATACTTGTAAATTAATATTTTCCCCTTAAACATAGACAAATTTCAGTTCAAAAGTCATGAGACTTTTACAGATCTGCAAAAAACATTAAATATCAGTGACAGTATGACAACACCTTCAGGCCTCATCAGTGTAAACCACTACAAGGCTACTGTAAATGCTCCAAGGGAAGAACTCCCTAAATTATGCAAAGCTTTAATGGAATTTCCCAAATAAATAATTAAGAAAAATCTTATTGCATTTCTAAATATATCAGGAGGTGTTAAAATCATATAATTATAGAAATAGCCTCCAAAAATGGCTATTCATGTCTAGGATTTATCCTTACTCATTTTTTTAGAAGTAAGAAAGAGGCAGGTTCCTTATATTCCCAGGTACATTGAAATTTTTTATATTTACCTCTGGCAACCTTAGTCTTTGATCTTTTGAAGTAAATTTAGGTCTACTTCAAAATGGATTTTAATTTTGTTCATAAAATACCTTATCAGATGGATTAAATTGTTGCAAACCTAGACCTAAACAAGTTAATTTATAGTATAGTAGAAATTCAAGAACCGTACAAGTACTTCAATTAGTGCATCTTTGACAATGCAAAAATAGAAATTAAGGTAATGTACTTACAGTTCAGCTTCAGCCAGAGAAAGTACCTGAGTTTTTCTTCCTAAAAGAGTCTGGCTTAGCAATAAAATAATTTTTAAAACAAAGGAAAATTGTAAGAAAAATAGTTTTCTGTTTGTCATTTGGTGGATTGCTTTAAAAAAGACTCCCTAAGCAGTCAATTGCAGGTGTATTTATGAGAAAATTGGTACTACAAGACAGTTCAAAACACAGAGGTCTGAATGTCAGGAAAATTCAGATTAATGACAGCGTGCAACAGAATGTACTGTCGCTGCCAGAGTCTTCTAAATCAGATTCTCCTCATTGCATCTGGTCAGACATTCATATGTCTGATTAACTTATTACCTCTGCTGTCTGTCCATGACCTCCGCGGTGATTGCTTTCCAGCGCCTATTCAATCCTGCCAGCTTCTCCTTCAGGAAGCTCCCATCTGTAGCAGACAGTTTCTGTATGATCCCTTCCCCAGTTCTGTTCAATGCTGAAACACTGGTCTGATGGCTGCTGACTCCTTCTTCAAGTTCCTGTCAGAAACATGAAAGCCACACAGAATTTTATTAGCGACCTAAAGTGACTTTGATCTGTGGCTCATTATATGGAGGATGAATCCTGAGTGCATATTATTCTACTAAAAAAGGGACTTAAAGCCATCTTACTTAAAATTGGATGCTGTTGATTTAAGTTACTAAGAGTCTGTCACTGAATCTAGTTCAGTTTCCTAATGAGTGTCATAAAAAGATAATAACACAGAATAGGCTGTCCAATACTACTTAGGATCACAAAAATTTACCTAAGTCATTAGTGCTAGAATCCAGGCTCATGTTTCTTTTCTTCTTAATATACAGCACTTTCTAGTAGTGCTAACAGATGGTATGACTTTTTTTAAACCAGTTCTTTTCACAACCTATGCCCTTGACTATTTCTGTAACTTAAACAACATTTGAGGCAGGATAATTAAGCCTGTGCTGCAGTGGTCCCCAGACATCACAGAAAACACATGAAACTAAAGGAAGACAGAAAATGTCAGGATCAAACCTTCAAATACCCCTAACCACTACAAAACCCTTACATAGTTAGCAAAAGATTCTCGGCAACTAGATCAGGAATAAGATGATGTGAGAAAGGAAATGCCCTAGAAGAAAACTCAAAGTAGCAAAAAGGACAAAGCACAAGCTGTGTGCTAGGTAGAACATATATTTCTTTAGCAACATATACCTAACTCTCGGAACAGTTATTCTCAAAAGAAAAAGAAAATAGTCAATAAAGTTATGTTTTCTTCTCCTTCTTTAAAAGGAAGTAAAGCAGTTTACCTAAGCAGAAAAGTCTGCTTTTCCATAATGATGATCTAAAAAAGAAAACATCAAGGAACTAAATTCCAAAATTTAAGTCTGAAAAAAAAAAAATCAAACTTAAGACATCTGTAATCGCAATCTTCTCTTTTTCCACATTGCTTATACAAGCAGGAAGTTGCAGAGTCATTAGTATAAAAAATAATTTGCTAAGCTATAGTTGACCATTGTTGGGGTCCATTTTTTTAATTATGAGTGGAAAGTGAAATAACATACTGCATTTCTTAGCTGCTTAGCATAGTTTTAAAGTTGTAACAAAACCTAAAAACCAATAAGAATTATGGTAACATTTGAATTATCAAATTATCTCAAACCCACCCATACTAAGAGTCGTCATAAAATCCCATACTATAAGCAGGAGGTAACCTTCCCCAAGAATCATTTTAAACTGCATCTGAAACAGAAATTTTAAGTTAACAATTTTCAAGTGTAATTGCACAGCCTCACTTCAAATCTCTATGTCTACATAGAAAACCAGAATTTTAGACAAAAACCTAGGGGGGGGTTCCAGGTTTGCTCATTTTCTGCACAATTCACACCTACCTGCTGATGCAGCCCAGCTGTCTGCAGCTCCAGGCTGCCATCGGCACCCCGGGCATCCGCTAACAACGCTTCAGCTTCCGTTATCCAGTGGGAGAGGTCATTGAGATCGCAGTGGAACTGCCTCCACACCTCAATCGCTCTATCAAAGCAACTGTTTGAAAACAAACCATTGAAAAATTATCCCAAGTTTCGGAGAAAAGGTGGCAATTCCTACTCCAGTGAGTCAGAAACTTTCCTTGTGAAACAAAGGCTAGCTCACAGCCTCAGTACTGACAGCTTCCCGACATGGTAGCAGCTGGTAAAAGCCAAAAGCACAGACTGTCATTAACTTCCAGCTGAAGGAAAAAAGGGCAGTCCTAAGCAAACTTCTGTTTCTACCACTAAAAAAATAAAGATTGATTAGCTGCATCAAACTGCTCTGCAGAACCCTTTTCTCTTTATAATAAAGAAGTTGAGATATCAGTGTAGAATATGAAATGATTAATTGCTCAGATTTTTTAATTCATAAACCATGGGGTGCCGGTGCCTGGAACTTAATAAGTGAAGGTGATTTTGATTATACAGAAGTGACTGTATTACCAGTGGGCCTGTATAAGTAGGTCTGATGCAATTTAATCACACAATAATTTACCAGACATTTCATTATTATTACTATCTTTGCAGCCTCTAATTAATGTGTAGCTCAACTTGAAGGGCAAATCTTCTAGCATGAAAAAGAATTATCTAAGGCATAGAAAGAGTGACTTGCTTTCTATTTGTCCACTTATTTGTTGGTATTATAAAATATTATATTTGTTAGTATTATAAAACAAATAGGACAGACGTCTCAAAGGACAACAGGAAATCTACATCAATGCCAACAGACTGGATAATATCCCATACCAAGCTAATAAAAATAGTCATCTCTAAAGACATAGGTCAGGTCTTCTGCTCAGAGGACCTCTAAGGTGACAGAGGAAAGATCTCATCTGCAGCACATTATTTTTGTCTTAAACAATTTTAGTAGCAAAGACTCCAGGGTTACCACTTATACATGGATGCAAACTGAAATTAACAACATAATGCAGAAGCTATCCAAACCCAACCTTTAAAGAGCTATCCCTGCATGACTCTTCTTCAACATTTAAATTCAACAATCCAGAGTTCCTAGTGATATTATATTCATCAAAATTATAGCTCATTTTTATCTAGACATTCATTATAATAATTCATTATTATAATTCTTCATGTGGGCCAATTCTACTAAAGAAGAAAGCCTTAAAATTCTCTACTTAAGTTTTCCTGACCCACCTCCTAGCTCTACCATTTCAATTTCTTGCACACATCTCAATTCAATAGTAGACCAACCTAGAGATTAACCCCAAATGTCATTCTCCTTTTATTTCTCAGGTACATTTTAGTCTAACTGAACATATTGTCTCACGATAGCATCTCATTCCACATTTAATGAGAAGAGATATTCTAAAACACTTAAAATAGCTCCAAAGAATATTTTATTGGCTTCCTTCAAAATGCAAATTTCTGGGCAAGTTTAACACATCACTTTTTCAAAATCCAGAACTTTAAAACTTTATTATTAGTATTTAAAGCTTTAACTCCTGCTGCTTCTGATGCGAGCCTACATTTCCATCAGTGTTTTGAGCAATGAGACAAACTTTCACATAAAAGTACCAAAGTCCTGTCACTACAGCACTAAGACTTAGCCACCAACACTTTTAGCGCTGGTGGAAAGTCTATGGCAGAAGGAGAACTAGCAAACCAGCATTGTTACAAACAGCTCAAAGCACCAAGTCCATACATATTCATACAAAATACAAATATTGTACTTTACACATCTCGAAGTCAAACTGAAGTCAATTGCATTTAGTAGAACACTTAAAAGCTTAGCTAAGTATAGTTTAATACAAATTGTGCTTGGTTACATCTCTGCTTTTATCAAAGGTTTAACTACTTAGCAGGCACTCAATCACAAAATCATTACTACCTCTGAAAACTAAATCAATTTTGCCACAGACTTCAGATGCTGTTTCTACTAATACTGTCAAAATTTCCACCCACTCCAGAAAGAGAAATAAACCCAGAGACCTTAGGGAGATAGAGTCACCTGGCCTTTTTGCTTATGCTTAGGGCAACACCAGGAAAAGTAAGAATAAACTTGGTTAAAAATTATTCTTGTAACAGAAAAGGTTTAAAAATACTAATGCCAAAATAAAGCATTTTAATATTGATACTAATATTGTCCTCAATAATCAAAGTATATCCTTCTATTAAAATTGCAGGACTTCATATATTCAGGAAGCTAAATACCGTTTTAGCTTAAATTGCTAGTCCAGTAGCCCCTTTTGTATGAAAATCGAGCCCAATATTATTCTCATTAAGATACAGAACTTTTCAAACTTTATGAAGTTCAGGATTAATTTGTGTTTAGTGAACCAGCTGAGGAGGTAATCTGGTGCATTTTGCCAACTAATCATAAACGCTGAAATTACTCTGATGCATTTACTTTTTTTCAACGGGAAGACGAGGTTTCTGGTTAACCCTGGCTACCTAATGAAATGAAATTTAAGTAGTAAATGCAATTGTACTCATACAAAAGGATAATATTATTTCAATATTTTCAATTAAGTTACAGGTGGGGGGCATAACTAAACCTTAGTGTCCATCATACCTATAAAAAAACAACAAAATAGCTGTAGCAATACAGATACAGATAGGCACCAGATTCTGGAGCAGTTGTCTCCAAGTATGGCAAGTGAACACAGGCAGCCAGCATGAGCACACAAAGTGGTACCCAGCAGGCACTGTTATTTGTTTCCAAATAGAAAAAAATAGAAGAAAAATTTAAAAAATAGTGAAATAGTGTCAGCTGAGTCATTTGAAATCTTCGTGCTTCACTGGTCCAGTCACCCAGAACTCCTGGAAGTCTCTGGTTCGCCAATGCCACCAACTGATTTTTTTTTTTATTCCTACACATACACACTCTAAGAGAGAACTGAAAATATCAGTTTATATAACAGGCACTTCCAAAAAACATCATTTCAAAATACACTACCAAATGTGTTTGATATCAGATTCCTGGTGCTACAAAGCAAGTCATCATGGCTAGACAATACTTTATGTTCTACCAAACTTCTTCATCAATCACTACATTTTATCACTCGTTAAAAAGTAAGTACAGTAAAAGCAAATTAAAATTAAATGCAAAGGTTCACACTGTAGTTAAGTTCCATAAAATAATTTTCAGCATTAAGGGTTTTTTACATAGCAGCAATCTCACTCCAGTGCTGTTTGCAGCGTGAGTGCCTTGAGCTTAGTGGTAACTTCCCGAACACAGAGTTTCATACTTTCACCAATTCCAACTTAAAATGCCTTTCTGACACATTTTTCCAAGCATGATTAAGTGGTATTCAATTTGTTTTTAAACATGTAAAGATGTTTCAGATAAGGCATTTTCAGTTTAGAGTATCTTCTGAAGAAATAACGGCATAGTCTAACATTTTTCTCTCTTCTTTTTTGTCTTAAGTGAAACTACAGCTATTTACTCTTTGTGGAAAGGAAATACAAATTATATTTTTCTTAAACATTGATTTCAATATTCTCTTATTCTCTGAACCATCAAGTTTTCTCATATGGTCAACTCTAATCTTCAAGTTTTGGCAAAGATTATTGGCAACAATCAAAAATGCTGTATTTTGAAGACCATCTCCTTTCAAATTCAAGGCTTCTAAGGCAGCCTTGAATTCTTTGGTAAAAGATGTCCTATTCAAAATTTTTCTTCTAGAACTCTGCTTTTTAGTAGTTTCACAAAACAAGAAAGAGTCTTATAAACAAAATATTCTATTTTGTAAAGTAAAAACAATCAGCTTCATAAAAGCACCCAAACTACAATTTGCATGTTAACTGTTTCAACATTCAAAAATTCTGACAATCATTGTGCAATCCTAACATATTAAAACCGATTAATCCCAAACTCTTTACCATTAGAGTAAAGCAATGTAAGATGCTTATATTCAAGTACACAAAATAATTACTACGTGGTCACAGAAACCAAACATCCTTGACTTACCACTTACGGTCATTGTACATTCTATTAATTCTATCCCATTCTGCATTCAGCTGGGTTAGGGCATCACCTATTTGTATTGCCTCAGGTCCAGATGCTGCTAATATAACATCAGGCTGCTTCTCATGTATCACTGCAATTTGATCCCCAAGTTTATCCAAAATATCTTTTATGTTCTGGAAACACAGTAATGACACAAACCATTAGTAAAGTCAATGCCAGCAAGAAATGAAAAAAAAAAAAAATTGAAAAAAGATGAAAAAGTAATCTCTTCAAAATTCTGTTCCAAAAATATCAATATCTACTAGAAGAACAAGACTGTCAGCATGAGCAGTTTACAGATTAAATCAGTTTTAGCAACTGAAGTGAGAAGTCCATCACGTCTTTGAGAACATGTGCTTCTCTTTTTTTTAGGAAGAGCATGGAATATTTTATACATACAACCTGGGGTAAAGGTATACCATACTTCTCAAAACAGTAATATCTTCATTATCAAACAATTCTCCCTGTGTTTCATGAACACATTGCACATATTCCTTCCTATTGTAAAGAATGAGCCACAAAATGTGACTTTATCATGCTTCACAATCTCCCACATTCATAGAACTGCAAAACTAAGCTACACAAAGGGTTTAAATTTAAATTACTTAAATAAAAGAAATCTAGGTCAAATATCATCGAACTATGATGTGAAAATATGTTTAAAACAGTTGCTGTTGTAAGACTGCCTTGGTATTCAGAGGACAGTCCATGCAAACAGTGGAATTTACCTGTCTCTCCAAATTTTGAACAGTAACATTTCTAAAAATTGTGTTCTGCTATTTGCTTCTTCTGAAGACGTTCTTAGAATATACCAAAAATTTAGTATCAGATATCTGAAACACATGCACTGAAGTATTTTAAATCTCTCTTAAAATAAACACTTCTAATCGCTCTTAAGGGAGAATAGAAGAAGAGTAAATATGGACAAGAGAATTTCATCAACAAAACGGAAGAGTCACCCACTTTGTCAAAGGTCAGCATCATTCCCCTGTTTGCTTTTGAAAACCATACCAAACCACAAATGAAAAATGAAAGCATGTACACAGCATGAAGGAAAGCGGGTCAAAAAAAGTGGACTGAACTTCTAAAAAGCTTTTAAAGGCTCTGTATAACAGCTGCAGAAACTGTTCATTTAGCTCTGGGCAACAGACAAAGCCTGACTGCCTCAAATATAAGGAAGGACGCATGGACCTCACTATGGTTCCCAGCCCACAGAGGTGCCTCTGCACTGCACCACAACACTTGCAGGTCCCAGCTCCGATCAATGTTTTCTGTGGGAATCTCTGTATCGTGATACTTTGCATGCTTAAAATTAACTAGGACTCCGAATACTAAAATACTTTCAAACATGTCCTTCACCCCTTTTGAAGCAGAAAAAATCTTTAACTACTTCATCATTAATCACACAGGTAAATCCACTGGCTGGCAATGAGAAACAGGAGCTTAAAATCGAGCACATATTGATGCTTTGCTAATCAGAACAGGCACCCTTGTCTTGTGGCCTCACATATAGCTTCATTCTTCCCATGTGAGAAATTGTTATCCCATGACACAGAACAACAGCTGTATTAAAGGAGACCGAGCAGGAACATAAGGAAATTGGCTTTAACCATTTCTCTACATATAATGTGATGAAAAACATGTTTCTACAACAAGTCAAACCTTTCTCTCCATCTCCCAACCTCCCACCAAGCTTCCACACAGTTCCACTTTGCATCCAGATTCTGCATAACAGAAAACTTAGCCACGAAACCATCATTATTTAATTTTCAGTGCATATTGATCCAATATATTCTAGCAAAAAATAAAAATACAGCAATTCAGTTGCAAAAGTGGTCTTTTTTTCTTCCACCATTCCCTTCTTCCATTCTCTCCTCTCAATATAATGCTTAGGCATGCAGTACCTTCAGTGCATCTTCCTGAGTTGAAAAATCCTCGTAGATGCCAGTATTTAGCTCTGGTGCATTCAGCAGCAGTTCAACATCAGCCATGGCCAGCAAGACTTTGTTGATTTCAACCAAATATTCAGCTGAAAAAGGCAGCGTCCTAATCCCCGCAGCAAAGTGGCCTTTTAACCTCTGCTGGACAGGGACTGCCTAAAAACATTAAAGTTCATTTTATAATTCAAAGATACAGGATTTTTGTAGACAATATTCAGAATAATAATTTTCTACGTTAAAAAAAAACAAAACAAAGACCTTTCTAGTAATGTTAAATAAATTCAGGATGCTGCAAATCCAGCAGAGAACTCTCTACTTATTTTTTAAAAAAGCTGAAAAATGGTAGATACCAGGCTTAACAATGACTCTGTATCATTCTTCTTCATTAAAACTCTGGTGAGTGGGAAAAGCACTGCTGTTTCTCTTACCTTGATCTTCACTATTTCCTGAAATCCATGCCTTGCTTAAGCCTGTATCTAGTTGTGATTACAACCCAGTCTGCTTCCTTCATCATCAAGGACTGCCAGAAATTACCAATTTACTGAAGCATACTTTTTTGAACTCCCACATTCTTCTCAATAAGCATTACCATACGTACTTCCCAGCCATTTTTTTAAATAAATTAGTGCTCTACCAGCACCACAATATGTTTTTGCAGCAATAAGAGACACTAACTCCTCAAGAGCTTGGCAACTGTTATCTGCTCTGGCTGTAAGACAAGGCTATATAGCCAAGTACCAAGTTAGCAGACAAGAAAGCAAGAACAGTAATTTTATGCAGCTTTTTCTTGGATCATAAGTGATGGCCTGGATTTGAAGCATTAGGAAGCCAGCTGCAAGAAGCTATAGTTTGCCATGCCTGGCAAAGGTAGCAGAGGCAAATGAAGCAGTTACTCCAAAAAGTGAAAGCAGTTTTTTACTGAAAAGGTTCATCTCAACAGGATTCTGTTACCACCTCTGAAAATAGCCCAGGTCTTTATAATAAAATATGAGGAAGTAACCCCGCCTCCAAATAATGAAGAATTCAAGCAACTTCTAAGCCACCATCCTCTACTCAGTCAATGTGACTCAACCAGGAGAAAAGAGGCACTCGACTATATGATTTACTAACAGCTGAGAACACACTTAAGAGGGTGAAGAATAAATGTATGTTCACAGTGATTTCAGCCAGTGAATTTTACTCTGCAATTAGCCTGGGCAGGAGCACACATGCAAATCACTAGGAACAGCTAACAAACAGTAAAATATTAAGCCCCACTTACAAAGGTGTTTGCAAATGCCTGTCTGTATCTTCCTCCTCCACATACTTGTAAGCATTTCAAATATGTCACTCAAGTTAATTGTTATCTATCATATGCAATACGTGTAGTTCAAGAGAAAAAAGGATTGCAGCAGCAAAGGGATGATCACAAACTCACCATTTAGAATTTCTTCTCAAGCACGGAATGCTCCTAAAGATTTTATTTGGTTTGTTTTGGTTTACTGTTTTTTCATTTTTTTTGTTGTTATTTTTTGTTTTCTTGGGTTTGGTTTGGGGGTTTTCTGCGGGTTTTGGGGCAGGTTGTGTAGGTGGGGTTTTTTGTTTTGTTTTTTGAAGTAAGGAGTCATCCTTGTATTGAAACTGGAGACACAGTTGTACTTCCACAAGACCGTTACCAGCAAACATGGTATACTTTCAGTCATTCATTGCACACCAAAGAAAACAGGATGTACAGCAACAAAAGCATAAACTCAGTCTACTGAAAACAAACATAAAACACTCAGCATTGCTTTTTGATACAGTGACTCTACAGCAAGCAAGCACCGCAGTAAAACCCATAAACTACTCCAATGCTTTAGCTACAAATCCAGCATCTTGGTTCCTGGTGCTCCCCAAATACATTTTCTTGAGGTGATGTACATATTTTGTCAGCTTCCATCACTGAAATTCGGAGCAAAAGCCCAAGACTTAGACACTGCTACCATTTCCTTTGGAAGGAGAGGCCCCAGCTCCAAAGAAATCAGACAAAGCTTGTACAACTTCAAAGTATCTTTTCCCCAGCAATGTGGAACAAGCTTAGGTTTGAACAAACACACAAATGACTGCTGCAGCACAGCCACCAGCAACACCTTCACAAAGTGTTTTTTCTAACTCTCCATCATCCTACCAGTCCTATTCTCAAACAGACAACAGTTTAGAATCCAGACCTCACCAAAATGAGTAGGTCACTGGACTCTCTGTTTCTGCTTCACATACACTTCTTTTCTTCCCATTAAAAAAAAAAGCACAAGATTTAAACCAGCATGTGTTGTCATGCAGTAGGCTTTTTGTCCACTTGTTTGCCAGCACTGACACATACTTACACTTTCTGATTGGCCAGTAGCAGCAACCTGGGCCAGGTTGCTGCTCTGCAAAGCAGCACATTGCTAACCTCCTCCAGCCACCTCCCATCACTGAGATGTTTCCTTCTTCTTAAATGTGAAAATATGTAAGTGTTATAAACACGAGTGCTTTACTACAGCACAGTTTTAATTGTTGAGTTGTTCTCTACCTTGCATTGCACACTGGCAGCTCCTAAGATGCAGCAACTGTACTGAGAAATGGAAGAGAAATTTGACATAACTGTCTCACAAATCAAACACCTAAATGTCACAAAAGTTGAGTTTTATTGAGGGGTGGGGATTAATTGAAAAAAAAAAACAGGTAAGGAAACTTCGTATTTGTGGGTGATTAAGAAAAGTTATTTAGGAGGAAAGCTGACTGGATGACAATAGTCCTTTTCTGCTCTCAGTGTTGACAGAGCACATTTATTAAATCTGATCTCTCTAAATACTAGGAAAGATGTAGGACTTGGGGGAAGAAGGGGGAATACTCAAGTTATATGTGTACACTCTATAACTAAGGTCTTTCAATGAGAGCTGCTAAAAATAATTTTAACTCAGTAGTAATTTCTTCCTATACTTAGCATCTAGATGGACATGCAATTCAGAACCTCAGATCACTACATATTACTTATCTTTACAAATAAATACCCTCTGGATTAGAAACCATTCCTTGCTCCTTTCTCCATCACACAAAATATTTCATAGCCAGTTTTCTACGAAAAGGTTTTCCAAAGCTAAAATCTTATGTGAATTCTATTTGTTCTTCTAGGTTAACTAATGCAGTCAATAAGCAATACATACGTGGGCAATGCAGACAAAGTTTCATATTTAAGTAACCCAGAATCTTCCCTATAGAAAGGACAAGAAGCAAACACGTTTTCTTTATTACAGGAATAATACTTCAGGAGTCTTCAAGATGGCTTCTGTGTTTCAGTTTATAGGAAATACTGCACTATGCCTGCAAAAGCAAACTCACCATCTGCAAAATCATCATTTTCACTTTAAAACAGTTTTAGAAAACCTGGAAAAAAATCTCTCAGGAACTTTAGTCAGCTAATTACCTCTGCAATTTAACATTTACTTTTTTCTTTCCCTCATTCTGAGCCAAGTCAGAACAAAGCAACTGAAATAAAATACTAAAGCAAGGTTACAAAAGGAACTCAAGGAGATGTAAACTTAGGATGCAGGTTTTTCTAGGTAACGGATTTGTGGCAACACAGGGGTTAATCAAAAGTACCTGCTATGCAGAAGGGTTACCAATATTTCAGAGACACTTAACTCCATAATCCCTAGAAGCGTACATGATGAGGAATATCTACGATCCAACTACTTACAGCAAATCAATATATAGAAATACATGACCTTCCAGCACCATATATACTCCCCTACAGTCATTTACAAATACATAAATAATGTGTTATATAAAACCTTAATTGGAATCTACTCCCCAGCTTGGCATCTAAAACCTTTCTTTCCCTATTTGTTCATTCAAACATCAGTTTATCCTCCTCTGCTCACTGCACCTTCTTTCCACCGAAGTGAGGGGTTGAGTCAGCTGCACAGCAGTGGACCAAGAACTAATTTAGTGCTTCTCAGTCATGAGCAGAGATGAGCAAAAACCACTGCAATTTGTTATTTGGTAGTCTGGGGGTCCTATAGATACAACCAGATTGTCCCTTTCCCCACCTTCATCAGACATCACTATTGACCAAAGAAGGGGGAAGAATAAAAAGCACCACATTATGACTTTGTTGTGCAAGTCTCACAGGCAAACAGAGCATTTTACCCCTGCCTCCAAGTTAATTGGTGCTGGGTTAAAAAGTTACAGAGCAGTCAAAAAGAGACTGATTGGTTTTAATTATGAAGCTTCATACACAGAAACTGAGAAGTACTTGACAGATTGCCTAGCCCCCAAGCTTGTCCAAGAAATTACTTAATGCTTCAAAAGGTTCCTCACCGTTATTGCCTAAAATATTAATGTAACCACCATATGGCCAAAGTGTTATAAGGGATGAAAAGGAGAAATAAAATTTAAAAAGAAAAAAACCACCCCAAAAATACCCACACAAAATCACCAAAACAACCACCACTGGAAGTATCTATACCCTCAAAAAATGAAGACATACAGCTTTCTGAGCAGTAAATTTTATTAGACCCTGACATCCTATTAAATGGTTGTGAAATTGTTTGTCAAGACCTGCACACACACATTATTACATATAACTCTCCTCATCAGAAATACTTCAACCTTTGTCATTTTTCTTAATCTTCATTGTGTACAGTAATATCAATCACATAAGTATAGTTTTCACTCCCTAAGCACTTGAGGCAGTGAAAGGCAGCATCAGAGTAGTTACAAAATCCCAACCACGGGATGCAGAAGCAACTGAGTTTAAGCCTCAAACAAGGCTTTTATCATACCTGAACCAACCAGACATTGAACTGGAGTGTGAAAGCCAAGGTATAAAAAAGAGTTAAGAACAATCCCTAAGAGCAAGACTGGCAAGAGAAAATGGCCTGATTGATCCACACTGCCCAGATCATTGTGCATGACATGCCTGAGAGCTGGAACATTTCAGACCCTTAATGAGCGTGTTAGATATATGCACGTAATTTCCTAATGAAAAAAACAATGCTGTCATTTTGAACATACTTCTTTACAAAAAAGTGTCAAATAAACAGACATAAAATCTTACTATATGAACCTCTAAAGCTCATAGCGTTCATTCTGCTTGCTCTAAGAAAAAAAAAGTCTCATTTACCTGTACTTTCTGTTCATCTTCCACACCTTGCAGCCCTGACAGACGGTGCTCTGCCTCATCCAGCCACTTCATTAGATTGTCGTGTTCCTTCTTATACTGGGAAAACACTGGAGAGAGTTCCACCACCTGCCTCCTTGGAAATGATCTGCATTCCTACAATTCAATTTATTAGGAAAACACAGTATAAGAAGACGAAAATCAGCAAACAAATCATTTATTTGAAAACCAAAAATACTTGGGGAATTCATTAGAAGAAAGTTCAAAAATACGCAATAGTAGCCATCTATTTTTTAAAAAGCTATATTCTCTTTAACTGCATAAACACGTAACCAAGACCAGCCTGAAGATCTCACCCTGCCTTTGAGTTACACCTAACTTACCAACTGTAATATGATTCAAATGAGTAAGCTGAAAGGAATAGAAGAATACAGATCCCCTTTGCTCTACACAAAAATATTTTTAATATAGCAAGTGTATGAGAGTACCATAACATACTGGAGTCAACAATTGTTGATAATACCGTGTATAAGAACCAAGAGCAATTCAGCAGCAGATTCATATTCACACAAATCTCTTCAGCTGAGGGCTCAATGAATTTGTTTGAGTACACATGTCTGTGTGGTCACACTTCACACAGCCTGGTGGTAGACACAAATATCTGCTGGAGGGCCAAAGACAAATGAAGCAAATGCCCAACTGTCTGCAGCCATCTGTGAAGCTGTGAAAAGGACTAAGAATCAAAAACACTACCCCAAAGCTTTGGAATTACAAAAGCCATATTCTGGAACTGCAAAGATTCAAAGGGTCAGACAGTGCGTATGCCATTTAAATGCTACCAGGAGATTCTTATAAACTAAAAAAGTCACAACTAAGTTGTAAGTGAGATATCAAAGGGAAGATTGCATAAATGAGCTTTAACTATAGTAACTATCATAATCATACCTGGACACTGTTGTACTTCTTCTGCAGGAGCAAGAGTTGTATGCGGATCTTCTCTCTCTTATGGTCCTCCATAGGCTGCTGTAACAATTGCCCTCCTCTCTGTAAAACTTCTTCAATCTGAGCTCTTTCTTCATCCAGCTGAAATTACACAAGTCACAGTATCACAGTATCACAAGGTTGGAAAGGACCTCTGAGATCATCAAGTCCAACCTATAACCCAACACCAACATTAACACCAACCCACCATCTAAACCATGGCACTCAGTGCCTCATCCAGTCTCCCCTTAAACACCACCAGGGACTATGACTCCACCACCTCCCTGGGCAGTGCATTCCAATGGCCAATCACCCTTTCAGTGAAGAACTTTTTCCTCACATCAAGCCTAAACTTTCCCTGATGAAGCTTGAGTCCATGCCCTCTGGTTCTGTCACTGGTCACCCGAGAGTAGAGGCCAACCCGGGCCCGACTACAATCTCCTTTTAGGTAGTTGTAGAGAGCTCCCCTGAGCCTCCTCTTCTCCAGACTAAACAGCCCCAACTCCCTCAGTTGCTCCTTGTAGGGCTTGTGCTCCAGCCCCTTCACCATCTTCGTTGCCCTCCTCTGAACACATTCCAGTATCCTAACATCTTTCCCAAACTGGGGGACCCAGAACTGTACACAGTATTCAAGGTGAGGCCTGACCATTGCCGAGTACAGGGGGACGATAACTTCTCTGGTCCTGCTCACCACACTATTCCTGATGCAGGCCAGGATGCCATTGGCCTTCTTGGCCACCTGGGCACACTGCTGGCTCATGTTGAGCTTCCTGTCAACCAGCACTCCCAGGTCCCTTTCTGCCTGACGACTCTCCATCCACTCTGTCCCCAGTCTATAGCTATGCATGGGATTACCTATAGAAAGCTTAGCTATGGTTTCCAATATGAATTTATCAGCTGCTCAAGTATTAACTGTAATGGTACCAAACTGCTTTATTAACCAAATATTAACCAAGCAAACTCAAGCAGGGGTTCTCCTCCACAGCTACCAAATCCTAAAATCCAACTTGGTGATTCCATAAACATCATTTAGAGATGCCCTGCAGCTTACTCAATGAGCCAGCAGTAGGCAGTCACAGCAAGAGAGTGCTGTGATTTAAGCTCCTTTTCTATTATAAACTTTCCTTGACACTAACAAGAAAGCTCAGAGCAGAAGAGCAAGAAATTGAAAACATACTAAATATCAAAAGAGCACAAATGGAAGCACGTGTTCTATAATGACAGATCCTTCCATAGAGGCCTTTTAAAAATTGCTTCCTTTCATATATGTGGCATTTTCCATAGTTATATTCAGTTCTCCAGCTCAGTTTACAATATTTCACGTGCTTAAAAGGAAAGCAAGTAGGGTGGCCTGGCAGGACTTTACCCAGTTTTGTAGCCAACAAAGCTACAGTGGAGAAGATGCAAACTAAGGTGTGAAAAATTTAAACAGGTGAATCGCAAAGCCTAAGAAAGAATCTAGAAGACTAATTTTGTTCCAACTTCTTATTTGGACTTGCTATGAGTCATATTACAACACTCTTACTCGCATCTCACCTCACAAGGATCCACTGACCTAACTTATGCACTGTGATTCAATATATCAAACCAGTTCAAACCTAAAGTGAAAAAGAGTCTCCCCAATGCAATAGATTAGACACGCAAAACAGCAAACACATAGGAAGAGTCTCAGATGCATTCTACAAAAGTATAGGAAAACCGTGCAGTGTTCCCAACAACCTAGGAATTCCTTTCATCTTCTGCTTCTGTCTTAAAGAGGTTTTCCCAGAAGAATTCCCCCTCCAAGACTGGAGGAATATAACACATGGACAAAATAGAAAGCAAATTAATTAGTCAGTTATTTAATTCTTGCATTGTTCACATACCTTTTCATCTTCCCCACTCAACTCCAGATGCCTTTCCACAACTTTTAGCATACTATGTACATCACACTCAAATTTTTCCAGGTCTGGAAAAGCTACTCTGCCTTCACGGGGCTCTGGCATGACAGGAAGTCGTTCTTGTCCAACAAGCATCTACAAACCAAAATAAAAACTTGTTCAAGCTGAAAATTTAGTCTGAGCTCACACAAACAGTTTACTGATTTAAACCAATTCTCCATGAACAGACATACCATTTTGTGGGACCATAAGATATCAGCATTAAAAGAATTGCAAGACTCGAGAGTTGTTTGACCTAAGACAGAGTTAGCTTGGACACAGTATTGATAGGTATTACCAACCTTCTACCGTTAAACTTCAGTCTGAGCATTTTGGTCTCAAAACAAAAAACCTCCAGTCACAATAGCTTATGGTGTTGTTTGTAGTTCATAGAAATATGTAGTGTAATATATACATTTTTGTGACTCTTCATAACAGTTGTTTGTAAATTTTGCAGGTGATTACTTGAGTTGTAAAGGAACTTGGGTAGAAAAATCAGTTGGTCTAAAATCACATCTAGATAGCTACACTCACAAAGAAAATCAAAAGCAGTGAAGCGTTGTTCCAATACCAAGATCCATCCCCTAAAGCCATGTGCCATCATTTTGGCATAGACCTCCCCCCAAGCATATTTTGGGGCTCGCTCATCCTCACCTTGGCACTTTTGATGTGCTGAGAGACCTTCTCAAAGTTACGGTTCAGTTCTGCCAGTTTGGGTTCAACAAGTTCACGGCACGACACTCCCCGCCCATTCATTAGGATGATGGCCTGATCACGCACATTATCCACCCGAAGACTAACATCATCTAATTCAGATGTTAAGCGCTAAGAAATGAAAGAAAAATGCAAATGGTTACATCCTAAGAAAGAAAAAGATATCTAAAAACCCAAAGCAGGCAGTAAACCTAACTCTACTCCATTTATAACCCAGAAGAGGTTACTTGACAGCAACATTTCCCACCTTCACAGTTTCTTCTTTTTTACTTGCTGACTTTTTCTCAATTTCATCCAGTAAGGCTTCAGCCTGATACAGCCAAGTACTTATGTGAGCAACATTTTCATCAAAAATTTCCAGCTGACTCTGATGATTCTGGAAAAAGATGAAAAAAAAAATGCATCAATGTGAGAAACTTAAATTCCACAAAAAACAATATACCAAGAAAACCATGCCAAAACCACCATTAGATGTAAAAAGGAGATCAATGGAATAAAGTGTTATGGATACATCTTGGAAAGGAACACTGAAAATTGGATTGTTCCTTTCACCTGCAATAAATATTTACAAGGATTCAATTTTCATTCTAGACCCTAAGATATTATTGTTCCGAGCTCATAGAAAGGGAAACAAACAGCTGAGGTGGTTTGTCCAACTAAATAAAGATAGACAATGTATTACAGCCAGAGCACATCATCTCAGTTGACCAGGACACCTGCAAGTTTTTTCAGTTATCACAACCAGAAACAACAGTGTACATTATTTGTGGTGGTTATTGGGTTAGTTTATTATTTTGGGGGGCTTTTTGTTTTGGTTTTCTGTTTTCTTTTTAACTGGAAAGGCATTACACCAAAACCTACAAATTATAATAGTCAAGTTTTGATATTTTACTGACTACATAAAAATATTTCTTCCTCTTAAGAAAAGTCACCACGTTGTAGTCATGTTAATTAGGTCTGCTTTCATCTACAGTCAGAAATGGTGATATTGGGCACCACAGGCAAAAGCTACACATAACAAAACAAAGTTATCAGATTCAGAGAAGTATGGTTCTGCTTAAGCACAAGGTTTTTACACCAACAGATGTTAGCGAAGCTTTGATCTTTTAGACTAACAAAGCCAAGGGAGGAGAGAAAAAACACACAAAGCTTATGATTG
Source organism: Tapera naevia (assembly GCA_033556795.1). Lineage (NCBI taxonomy): Eukaryota > Metazoa > Chordata > Aves > Cuculiformes > Neomorphidae > Tapera > Tapera naevia. The sequence continues at coordinate 384,823 of JAUMJJ010000054.1, read as the reverse complement.
TTTTCTACATCAACATCAAGAAATATATATTTTCATCTAGCGAAAGACAAATTTAACCTAACAAAGTCTGCACAAGGACAACAGTCATTACCAGACACGATTGTAATTTAGAAGGTTTTTAGCTGTGGATCATCCTTACTGTCTATGCAAATAAGGGTAAACTACCTGACTACTTCTAACATGAACATCACTGGCCAATGGCATCTTCGCCTGTATCAAAAGCAGTGTGGCCATCAGGACCAGGGAGGTGATTGTACCCCTGTACTCGGCACTGGTGAGGCCACACCTCGAGTACTGTGTTCAGTTTTGGGCCCCTCACTACAAGAAGGACATTGAGGTGTTGGAGAGCGTCCAGAGAAGGGCAAAGAGGCTGGTGAAGGGGCTGGAGAAAAAAGTCCTACAAGGAGCAGCTGAGGGAACTGAGGTTGTTTAGCTTGGAGAAGAGGAGGCTGAGGGGAGATCTCATCACTGTCTACGGCTGCCTGAAACGAGTCCGTGGGAGAGTGAGTGTTGTTCTTTTCTTTTCTCTCAAATGAGAGGTGATAAGACAAGGGGAAATGGCCATAAGTTGCACCAGGGGAGGTCCAGACCGGATATTAGGAAGAATTTCTTTACTGAAAGGGTCATCAGGCCCTGGCACAGATGCCCAGGGAAGGGGTTGAGTCACCATCCCTGGAGATGTTTAAAAAACGGACAGATGAGTTTTTGAGGGCCATGGTTTAGTGGATGATGGGTGCTGTTCAACTAGATGATCTCAAAAGTCTCTTCCAACCAGAAGATTCTATGATTCTATGAAACAAACCTGCAACAGGCATTGGACAGGATGCACACAGCTCACCATCTAGGTATACATCAAAATTCCACAAATTCAGCCTGTATCAAAGGTTTCTGAAGGTGGATTGTCATATCTAGCTGAACACCACAGAAATACCTTAACTATCTGTAAGCAGTCTGGTACTCACATCAATCATAGACCGTTTCTTGTCCATTTAGCAAATCTTGCAGCTCTAGGCTGTATAATACAATATGCTTAGCCTTACATTTACTCAGCCAAACCCACACTGCTGGCCTCACAAATTGGCATATTGTGCAACACTTCCAGTTATGGACTGTCTGAAAGATCAATAGGCTGACAGAGGGTCCTCAAGTGCTTCACTGAAGACCACTAGGAAGATATCAATTGTATATTAAACGGCCATCATCTGGGTCTCAAGGAAATCCATCGACACAGAACAGCTCTGTTCATGCTGGAGCTGGCACAAAAGTCTCTTTCATGCTGAATAAAGAGCAGTACACACAGCAGCCTCATGGAAACCAGTCCTTTTGTTTTCTACTTATATTAATAAATTCACAAGCTTATAGAAGTTACACAGAAAACACAAGATTCAATTTCTGGGTTCTAATTATAGCCTGTTAAGAAACAAAGAACACTTCCATAACCCAGTGGGTTTTTTCCCCCTCATTTTAACCTGGTAGAATCAGTTATTAAGTAAATTCACTAGCAGGTTTATGAATGCTTGTACATCACATAACCCATTCAGTCTGCGTGCGATGGCAGATGCCCAGTTTTCAGGATTGAAATAAAGAGCAGTTACTTCTATGCACTACGGTAGTGAGAATTTTATTAAGAGATAAATAACAAGCAGACACAAAAGTCAAGCATTATTGGTGTAGCAATGTCTTATTGCTTTCTCTGTTAACAAGAAGAAGTGCAAGGAGACACATTCATAAATATGAACAAAAATATAATGTGATGGCACATAAAGGGGGGCAGGGGATAAACGAATGAAAGAGTAAAACAACAGATGTGTGAAAGTTGTTCACTAAGCGTATGCTGGATTTTTTTACAGCAAAGACAAATTACATCAAATTTTAGGGAGAGCATGAACCCAGGAATGAATCACAGTTTCACAGTATCACAAGGTTGGAAAGGACCTCTGAGATCATCAAGTCCAACCTATAACCCAACACTAACACCAACCCATCAAAGAAAGGCAAAAGAAGAGAGAAGTTAAACTTAGTTTTATTCTCTACAACTAAGTTAGTTATTCCCACCAGTTCAAGTTAAATGTCTGTCTGGGATATTTACATAGGTTCATCACACACATCCAGATTCTTTATTTGCATCTCCTATCCACTGAGCAACGGCCACTACGATCAAGCACATGGCACCAGTGCATATCAACACATCTAAAACACTTGCAAAACAGTTTCCCACCTTCCTCATCGTATGTAACCTCATGACTCACCTCTTCATCTACATAACCAGATATTCATCCTACATTTCTCTAAGTCCATGAGGCACCATGGAATACACATCACAGCAAAGTGAGACAAGTGAAAACTCCAATTGCTGCAAGCATATGGAGGGAGAAGCAGCCTGAATATTTCTCACATGCAACTCACCAACAAGGTGTCACACCAATCCTCAGTCCAGGTCCGAACTCTGCTCCAGCCAGCATTAAGGACACATAGCTTCTCCTCCAAGGCAGCCTCACTCCCTTCCACCAGAGCCTGGAGTGCAGTGCCGCTTTCTGTGATGCTCTTCAGGTCACCTTTCCTTCTCTCCAGCTCTCTCAGCACATTCTGAAACCAGAAGAGCCATTAACACTGTACAATGCTCCCAATCACAAGGGCCAGGAAGCCAGATTTTTACCTCCACAGGAAAATATTATAGATCTTCACTTGAGAAAAATCAAACCAAGTAAGATCACCTTCTGTTTTTAGTCACACTCTGTAGAAGGTTACCCCTTTTTTTTTGAGAGAGAGAGTATGAGACTACAGTGTAAATACCCTGAATAACTCAACATTGGACCTTATTTTGTTGTTTTACAATATCTTCACTTTTTTTCATACGTAGGTAAAGCAAATGCATCACATCACATTATAGGCCCAATTTTAAAAGGTTTTCTGCACTGTCAAGCACCACAAAGAACACAATTTTCAAGAGAGACACCTTGGATTTCTTTGTATCTTTTCCTATCAAAGTACTTTCACAGTTGGCAACAATGAGAAAATATTTTGAGAACCACCACCACACCAGTACTGCACCTGTTCAAATCACGTATTACAGAAGCCCTATTGTTATATTACCTATAAGTCGATATGCACATATACATATCTTTAGCCCTAACACTATTTCCAAGTCATTTCTGATTTTAAATAGGTTTTTAAATCTAAACAAAATCATCACTGACATACAAATTAAGTAATATGTCATCTCTTGAATATCAGTATAAGACTTCCACATGGAAAAAAGCATCTCTTGCCTTGCAAGATCACCGATTATTGATAACACCCAGTGACTCAGAAAGCTCCTTGTTGTCAGTGTAAAGTGTGTGGAAGAAAGCAGTTAATCACAACCAGTATCCAGAGCTCCTTTAACAGCTTATTAACTGTGAAGTAAATAATTTATTTTATCGTAACTTATTATCTTAGACACAGAAGCAAATACTCAAGTTACTACATTTTAAAATTCTGTCTAGAAAACTTTAAAAGAGGAAGGACAACTTTGCATCCAATATAAAGGACCTGTCCTCCTGGTATGCAGCAGAAGAGCTCAGGAAACATTTGCATCGCTTACCAATGTATAAGAATTCCTCAATAATTATTAAAAGGCTTGTTCAGAGAGAAGTCTTAGGGATGCTGCTACAGCAGAAGTGTAGTGCTAATAATTGCAAATCTTTAGTGAAACGGGTGAGAATGGGTTATAATTAGATGTTTTTCTAATTTTGTAAGCTTTTATGTTTTAAGATTGAATAGAGACCTATTCCAAAAGTAAAAGGTGACAGAAAACAATGACTGGAAAGATCAGTATCACTGAAATGTATTAACTGACACTTGTTGCTAACTCCAACTATTACATGTACAAGTTTCTACAGTGTGAGATAATTGATACTTTGCTCAAAAAAAATTAGAACACATTTACCAGCTTTCGTTAAAAGTTCCAATGTATAGAGGAAAAAAAATAATTACAAGAGCTTTTTTTTTGCCAAGTCATAATTTTGAAGACAAAACTGTTGCAATGAAAAACTGAGTTTTTCATTAGAAGTGTCAATGAAATTTCAGTTTGCTCTACTAGTAAAATATTTGACCTAGCCCAAATTTATATTTGCTGATAATTAAGGATTCTATACCTATGAACTGTGTTAAAGATATAGTGACAAAAAAATAGTAAAACTAAATATGTAGTAGTATCTTCAATATTTCACTGACTATTTTAAATTTTGGCCATCAACAAGATCAAGATGAAACAGATCAGACTCAATAAAGTACTAAATATGATTCACTGAATCTACTAACATTTTCTGATGTGAGAGATTTAGGAACAAGTTACAGGGATTTAAATTCACAGCCACTGCTACATATTATTGCTATACTGCTAAAAATGTATTATATAGATATTTAGAGAATGCTCACTTTGGCCCAGGCAATTTCTGAATCCAGATCAGAAAGCAAGCTCTCAGAAGTGGACTTCTGCACAAGCTCAGCCTCAGTGGCAGCAAGCCACTCTGACAAAGAGGCAGCCTCTTTCCTCATTTTGCGTGCCAGCTGGGATGCTCTTTCAAGGTCTTGTTTTCCCTCTGTCACCTACAAAAAGAATAAAAAGGAAAAGAAAACAAATCTAGATTTTAAAAGATAATAAAAATGAGAGTGCTAGCCAGCTAAAATATATAAAATTCTTACATCTGAAGACTGTCTTGCAGTAGGAAAGGACTTTGAAGAGTTATTTATAAACGTCTTACTATACAAAGCACAACATACAAAACTTGAATAATTTTAAATTAAGATACACTTAAGACAAAGAAACCTGCATACCAACTTATTTCTAGCTAGTAGTCACCAAATTGATGTTTAAACTTTGTTTAACATGTTCCTTAAAGTGAAACTCAAGGGGATATAGAATCCAGTCAGTCAGTCACACAGGTGAAATTTAGTTCCTTTTTGTATTGATACACCTGCTACCAAAAAAAAGTAAAGAAATTTCACTGAAAATCTAATGTGCCCTTGAAAGCACCTCAGTAAAGTGAATATGAAATTTGATGTTTGCTGCAGTATAATCAATTTTATTTCACACTGGCTACACAATTAGTTTGGTCTAACTTTAACACAGATTTGAGAATAAATCCAACCATAACAGTCAATCGATTGACATTTTGAGAAATTGCCTTCTCTCTCAGCTTAGTGTTTGCATGTATTAGTTCAAAATAATGTACAGACACAAACAAAATCATAATATTACACTGCAAAACACTCCACCTTTGTACCCCCTCCCAATATTTTGTCCACATGCAGAGTCATAGGTGCACAGGTTCCCCTAGACTCGACACTGTCCACTACTAAACTAGATCCCTGAGCACCCATCTTTTAAACACCTCCAGGGATGGTGACCCAACCATCTCCCTGGGCAGCTGTGTCAGTGCCTGACCACCCTTCAGGTGAAGAAATTATTCCTGATATCTAACCTGAACCTTCCCTGGCACAACTTGCAGCCGTTTCCTCTCACCCTGTCACCTGTCAGAAGAGACCAACACCCACCTCACTACGACCTCGTTTCAGGCAGTTGTAGAGGGCTATAAAGCCACCTTTTCTCCAGGTTAAACAACCCCAGTTCCCTCAGCTGTTCCTCACAGGACTTGTTCTCCAGCCCCTTCACCAGCCTCGTTGCCCTTCTCTGGACACATTCCAGCCCCTCAGTGCCCTTCTTGTACTGAAGGGCCCAAACCTGAACACAGTATTTGAGTTGAGGCCTCACCAATGCCAAGTGCAGGGGCAAAATCACCTCCCTGCTCCTGCCGGTCCTTCCACGAATGTTCTCCATTGTACAACAATAAAATATATTCTAACAATGTGATCTTGTCACTTATCCACAGCTTTATTCACAGAACACTGAACAGCCATGAGTCTGCTTGGACTTCTGTCTTAATTTAGGTAGCAAAAGAATTCCCCATTTCACTCCTGGCCCCTAAGGGTTTAACCACTTTTAAACAGTTCACTTGGATAACAAACTATTCAGTTACTAAAAAAAAACCTACTCAAATTGATATTCAATGCAGTGCATAGGAAATATAGGTTTGCCTACATTTTCTGTTTCATATTGAGAACAACTCTTCAGATCAATTATGATCAGAAATCATCATGACATCTCCTAAAAAAATTACATCGACTCAAACTTTTCATATGACAATCTAACAGTAAATTATCTTGCAGGCTGGATTACAGTACAACAGTGTTCAAAGACTAACGAATAGCAGGTGAGCTTTCCCAGAATGATGAAAGCCCTGTGAACTTTGGTTTCTTCAAGGCTACCTCCCCTTGAAGAACCCTCTGCAAACACAGGAGTCTTGCACAACTGCAATGATCGTCATGTGTAATTTTAATCTCTCAACTGATTGCTCATGGATGCAGCAAGTAGCCTGTACAGTATCAGCATCAAATCAAAGATAACATCACATCTGACATCAAAATAAAGGGAATTTATATGCAGAAAAATGTTCATTTGTACATTTGTTTTTCTTACCTGTGCCCCCAAGTCATTGTAAAGGAATTTCAATGCTGTCAGTTGTTCATCCATCCCTTTTGGATTATCTGTCTGTTGTTTCTGTACAATTTGCCGTCCTGTCTTGATGACAGTTTCAACTTCCAATTTCACCTCACTGAGGGTTTTATAGAGTTTCTAAAAACAAATATTTATTTGATGATCAATTTGTTTTCAATTGGTTTTCAGACTGTGCTTCTTTTGGGGACCTGACCATCAGATTACACTTAAACTCTGAGCTATGAACTAAAAGCAATGTTTGCCAAGAAGATTTCAAACTCGTAATATTCCATTTTTTTTCCAGTTTTAATTTTCATCCCCAAATAAAGATTTATCCCAATAATTTAGCAGTGTTTACTCCGTAACATCACCACATATGTGGCAAGGCTAATATTGTGATCTGTATTTGTATTGCTCAAATACTAAAAACCAAGTAAACTTGCCACTGGACTAAAGCTTCGCTGTAATACGAGGATGAACCAGGGCAGAGAGTGTAAAAAACCCCACCGTTCTACCACATCTGTGATCAACAAATCCTCTATTGAGACTACATTCTCATTCAAAAAAATCAGAGGTTTTTAGTTATCAATTGTTCCGTTGGCATTTTGCTAAAAGTTATAACAGTTCCATTCAGACTTTAAGCAAAATTTTATCAGGAGTGAGTTTAGGCATGAAGAATCACACAAGATAGAAACACCCCTAAATCATGAATTAAGAACATTGCATCCTTGCCATGCATCTGTCCAGATGAGCCTGGATTACGTCTGGGTCAGTATCCTTCACATCCAAGACATGAAGTTCTGCTTTTACACCATCCAACACTCGCTTGCAATCCAACATGCGCTGCTCAAAATTGGCTGGTTTCTGGAAAAGCTGATACTTTGTAGATACTTCACGGAGTTTCCTCTGTTTCAATGAATATTATGTTAAAAGACTGTTTAAATAACACCCACACTTTAAAAAAATAGTATATAAAGCATCATATCCCCCAGATTCTAACTTAACTCTCATGTCACCACAACTCAGTATAGGGCAATACTATTTGCCAAGCCAAATTCCATCACCTGTCCCTAATCTCCACCTGATGTGCAACAGTACCATATACTTCCAAAATATTTATTCTACTAAAATACAGAGACTGTCTGACTTTCAACACTTATCTCATTATACTTACAAAATTTAAGCTTCCTTATTGAATTCCTCTAGCACTGCTTGTTTCCTAATGAAAGCATGTAAAGCATATTCTGTTTACTTCTGAGGTTCGGTTGACTACACCAAGCAATTTACAGGTTGACAACAGCAGTGTGTAATTGAAAAACAAAAGCTCTTCACATTTAAATTCTTAGTGCAACTCTCCCATTTTTACCTGCAAAGCGTCCAGCTGAGTTCCACCGCGAGGAGACCTGCATTCAGGAGAAGCAGGAGGGAAAGTGCGAGCACTTTTCTTGAGCTCCTCTAAGGTGGATTCATGAGCTGCAATCTCAGCTTGAATTTTCTGCCATGTCACAGAACAGGAAAAAAGTGTTACAAAATTACTTGCATTGAGGGGAATAGCAACTTGCTGGCCACCTACTACCCACCAGCAGTAAATACACTCTGTAAAAGCTGAACTTTACCAGGTTTACTTTAAATATTCTGGCTCTGGTGACAGCTTGGTAAATTGAAATCCATTAATACTGTTATTCACTACAATCTTCTTAGAACAGGAAAACAATCCAGATTACAAAAGGTATCACTTGGTAGATCAGTACAAGACTGAATTTATGAGGTCTCCATAAATTACTAAATCTAGGCTGAACACTTGAGGTATTTCAAGAAGTGTTTTAGTTAAAAGTCATACTGCAATACCTGGGCCTCCTGGGGCATCTGAAAAGCATCTATCCTATCAGTCAGGTAAGATGTCAGCTGTCTATCCAGCTCCACTAAGTTTTCTTGCAAGACCTGCAACATGTGATCTGTTTCTCGCACGGTCTGAAGCTGCTGTTCCAAGGCAATCTGTCGGCTGACTGCCTGAGTGAGACAGAGAAGTAAGACAAGATGGAGCAGTAATTCAATACAAGTTATGTTAAAATTTCTCAAATCAAAGTGGAGGAGACCCAAAAAAAACCCACACCAGGAACACTGTCTAGAAAGAGCAAATACAAGCCCTAGAAGACAGCAATCTTTGAAACTTGCTGTGATTCATACCAGCAACTGACAAACAGTGGCACAGGAGGGTTCTGCTGCTAGACATACAGGATAGTGAAAACAAGTTTCTCCTGTCACCTCAGAAAAAAGCATTCTGTTAAAAACAGACTAGTTTCAAAACCTAGCTATTCAACGGGAATCGGTGACTTTGTAATACACTATGGATCAATATTGTTTGATATGTAAACTTGCACATTTCCTTTCAAAAAATAAATTGTCTTCCTATTAGTGTGAAAACAGATTCACAGCTACTTCTTTCTATTGACTCTCCCTTCAACAGTTCATTTGAAATGCCACTGCTTGCACAGGAACACAGATTTCCACACTATCAATATGTGCACACACACACACAGAGGTGGAAAGTTGTCAGCAACCTAGTGTGTCAGAGCTGCCAAAGCAGACAGTTTTTATAAGGCAATAAAGTACTGTTGTAACAGGAAAAGCAATTGTGAATTCTAACTTAAATGACAACACATAGCCCCTAGCTGAGGGCACTGCATTCATGTTGCTCACTGTAATGAGGATGAACTGAAATTCCCTCTATGAATACACTTTGGCAGCAAGAGAAAAAACCCTCCCATCCTATAATTTGGCAGGGGCCTGCGTTACCAGGATAGAGAACACAAGTTAGAGATTTATGCAACTTGAAATACAGTCTTCCTCTATTTGTTAAAACTAGAAAAGATTAAAGTATGAGAAGAGGAAGGAGACAACGCAATAGACATGTAATGAGAATAATTTTTCCTTCTGTTCCTCATTTCCATGTGACTTCTTCCTAGCTACTTCAAAAAGAGTGAAAATGTCACTTATTCATGTTCCTCAATTTTACAGTTAGTGAGCAGCTCGCCAATCTTTATGGCAATAGGAAGGGAATATTAACCTCAGTTACTGAAACGTTTCCCTTGAGAATGGAATTGTCTTTTTATCAAAATTACTTGGAAAAATACCAGGGGGCCCCTGCACTGCAAGGGTGTGCAAGTGGGCAAAATAAAACCGGGCTCAAGTTAGGAAAAAAGGCATCTTGCTCTCAGGGCATAATTCCAAATTGAAAACAGCTGACGATATTGTGAAAGTTTTCCATATTTTTCTGTGTACTGCAGTCCTGAATCTATGAATTCAACTATCTAATAGGAATCATTTCAGACCACTGAGCTGAAAAAAATGGTTTTCTTTGACCCCGCCCCCAAATTCTTACCAAGTGACTCAATTCCTCATAGCGGGCATTGAAAGCCTCCAATTTTTCACTGATGATATCATCAAGAATTCCTCCATCAATCAGTGTCTGCCCAAGTTCACGAATCTGGGTTCGATTATCAGCTGGATGACGCAGGACTGATTCCAGGGACTAATTAGCAGAGAAAGTTTTAAAAGGTCAAGAGACTGATTATTACTGCATTTTCAGAGGTGGAAATCTGGCTGCATACGTAGAAGTCTTACACATCAAATGTCTTGAAACTAGTCTAAAAGCATGAATTAGTTATGGCTTAATCCATGATGGCACAAGGCAAATACAGTTGTCATTTTGCTTTAGATAATTAAACTTCACAGCATTCCTTGCCTATTCACATCATTTCATACTGTAGTGTTGGGAGGAATTAATCAATTTACACAGGGCAGGAGAGGACATACAATTTTATCATGGTGCTAAGTACGGCACAATCATGCACAGCAAAATTCAGCTTTTGGTGGAGGATCTTACAAATATCTGTTCAGGATTCAAAGTAAAAAGTTCATTTAACCTGAAGAATCAGAATACTCAACATATATTTCAAAATTCCACTGAAGAATTTATGTTTTTTTTAAATGTAGCTACCTGAAAAGTTAACAATCCAATAGAATGACTACAATACCTCAAGAGCATCATTGACCGTATCCAACTTATCAGGCAGATTTTCTGTCATTTGCACCCTTTCTTCTAGATTGTTTAGCCAAGCTGTTTCTAAATCAAGATACTGAAGCAGCTCAATCCAACAGGACCACACCTCCTAGCAGCAACAGAAAAAACACAAATCAGCCTAGAATGCCAGGCATGGCTCATACACCCTAGGAACAGCTTAAAGAAATTGAGTTTCCAAGACATTCACCTAAAATAGGAAAGCAGAAGATATTCAAAAACTTGATATGGCACAGTAAGCTCTAGACAGAAAAACCTGCAACTATAGCAGCAAGATAAAAAGACATATGCAAAATACACACAGAAGTCTCTAAATTCATGCTAAAATTATCAGTTATATTCAGACTCTTACAATGCTTTAAGAATGTAATAAAATACATCCACTCCTCTTGCAAGGTAGATCATACATAACCTACCCCAAACTACAATCAAGATGTTCTAATTATCATTGTATTCCAACCTTTAACCTCAGAGAAGTTTTTTTGCCATTTTGGAAGACACACAGATAACTGAAGTGTGAGACAAGATTGCTTATTTGTATAAATGCCGATTACAACACAAATCGTAAAAGAAAAGCTTTATTAAGCTGAGAGCCATCATTCCTACCTCCAAAGTGTGGCATTTCCCCCGGATCCGATTGCACAGTAGCTGGTAGTTCTCCAGCACCACGTTCAGCTCAGTCGCCAGGTCCTGACCGCTAGATGGTACTTTGGCAGCCAACATCTTGATGTTGTCTTTGAGAATCTTCACCCTCACCTCCTTCTGTAACACATCCTCCTTCGCTCTCTGCCCAAAGAAACATATTACACGATCAGCCCTCAGTTGCCATAAGGTCAACTATTCACCACTCAAACTAAAGATCAGCAGCTTAACCTTGGAAGTGTTGCTGCCGAAGTACTGTTGTGCTCAGGCCCAAGAAAAAATGGCACTCACTTGCATGGAATTCAGGCCATGAGAGTAACACTTGAAAAATCTTATTTTATTAAACATACAGGCCTATTTATCATTTTTGGTTTGTTCATTAAAAATTCACAACTCAAAGTAAAAAAAGATTAATTTCAGTGTTATTTACTGGATACAGGTATTAAAGAAATTAACCAGAAAAAAAAATAGTGTTTACTAACAACAAGTTTATCAGGTATCTGAGAGAAAAAGCTGAATTTACAGAAGTCACAAGTCTCACAGCTCAGTAATTATCTCCCTAACTTAGCCAGGAAAGATGATGTAATTACCCAGGACACATGCAACTACAAAGCTGGGACTCTCCCACAGCTGTTGGGTGCACTAGAGGAACATGTAAAAAAAAGGATCAGAAGAATTACTTCAGCCCAACTGCACTCAAGGACCTTGATAACAAATATACAGGATAAGCACAGTACAACTTGCAAGACACAGGCCTGGAGAAATCATAATATCAATTGTTGAATTGCGCGCTAACCAGAATTCAGCAACCAAGATAGCTGGAAGAGAGATTCCACAGACCAGTCCGAGTCTATCTCCACTGAGACAACTAGAAGGCTCCAGAAATAGTGACTGTCCCGTATCTCTTAACATTTCAAGGACAGTTTTATGAAGCTGAAGTACCTCTGATACATAAGGTACCGCATTTTATGACAGAACATAGTACATGACAGCATTACTGTTGCATGTATTGTTTGAGATGTCTTCTAGATGTATGACAATCTAAAAAAAAATGCCAGTTAATGGAATGGCAAAGAATGTTAAATAATACTCTTATTGCAAATGAAAGATGATATGCAAGTGTTACAGTATACTTAGTGGCTCACTGACATATCTGCTAAATTCAAAATCATAGGATATAACTCAGATTTGTCAAAAGGAAATGTGCTCAAAGTCTCTCAGATTTGCCAGTGAAAAGAGGGTTCGTTCTTTCTTGGCTTGCGTTCAGCGGGCTGTCAGCCAGAGCTCTCAAATGGTTTCAAAAGACATGACTATATTAAAACACTTGTTCAAGACTGCTTCAGAAAGGCCCTTCAAAAGAAGAACTCGGAACTTCGAATAGACTTGTCAAAGCATTTGTAAGGGAGAAAATTCTTTATTTTGTGCTCCACTAAGTAACATTGTAGTGGATACTCATTTAAATGTGTACACAAGCACATACAAGTCAAAATATTTGTGAAGATATGCCTGGACACTCAGATTTAAATGCAGAGAGAATTAGTGTTTACACTGTACATACAACCAAGATAATTATCTGTTCAATGGGTAATTTATAATGAGACAAAAAAAAGCTCCTCTCTTTCCATTTTTTTGGCTACCAGTCCCAAAATTAGAGAAGCAGAGACCAGCACCACAGTATACAACAGATGAGGAACACAAGATAGCCTTGTAACAGATCTGTTCTAAATCATTTTTCAAAATGTGGAGTTATCATATCTAGGAACCAAGAAACTGAAGCCCAACAGCTAGAAAAAGAACATGTTTCCATAACCACTAACTCAGGTATAATATCTCCTTTTCTTTATTTCTCAAGTTTTGTCTCCTGCAATAAGTTTCCATATTCTTAGTGATTATTTATGTTATACATAGTAAGTCTGGCTCAACAGCAGAGCAAGCTGCTGCTCATTCTGAAATCCCTAGCCCTTGTGGCCAAACAAAACATCTGCTTTTATAGTTTGTACTTCAAAAATAAAAATTCCACAAAGCAAAGCTGAAAAATGCCACTAATCTGGTCATGACCTGAGCTCCTTTCCACATTGATACTAATTCCAAAAGCTCAACCCCCAAAGCCATTAAGTTTTGTTTCTCTTTAATCACGTCTCAACAATCACCTGGTATTCCTCACCTTCATTTCCTCCACTGCATTCTCTAGCTCTTCAGGGGACTTGTATTCAAAATCTTTCTCCAAATATTCTTCTTCAGCTTGGGTCATCCATTCTTGCATCTCTGCCAAATCCTTCTTCAGATTTACAGCTTTTTCCTGACTTTCAGACAGGCGATTTTTCTGACTAATGATCTAGAATCCAAGGTGGAGGAAAAAAGCAGCAGTTTTGTTACTTCAGTGTCATTGTATATATGAGAAAGAAAAAGTCTTTGCTAAAATATTTTACTACGAAAACATTTTCAGGTCTTTTTAATTAACAACAGACTTTTACACATACACAAATTCATGATCCCTATTTGATCCTCTAGATCAACAAAATCTAGATGTGAGGGAAGGAAGAAATTGACAATTTTTGTTTAATTTCATGTAAACTGGTAACAATCCCTAGAAAATGTTAGATTAAAAAAAAAAAATCTCTTCTGGTCACAAGTATCAGATACATCTTTACGCAAAGCACTAAAACACTCTTCAGGCCTCACTTCTTCCCAAAGACCAGGCAATCTGAATTCAGTAACAACAGCAAAGCTCTCTAACACAAATCCTCGCCAGGCATTGCAGCATTGCCACACAAAACAAGGAATAAAATACCCCAGGCTGGAGTCCATTTATAGTCACTTATTTTTCAAAGCTGTTTGGAAGTAGGTAGAAATTACTCAGGGCCAGAAGAATATCCAGGTTTCAGGAGCAAGAGAACAAAAGAGGTCAGACTTCTCTCCCGTCCACCCCACAAAGATCAGCATGAGGCAAAGTGAACAAATTAATTTTTAGTTACAAACAACTAAACGGGAAGAAGCACCAAGAAGTACACGTAATTCAAACAAAACTGTAGTTACACAGGCATTCCCTAACATGTTTGCACTTCTGAAGGACTCACTGGGCCAAGCTGGATTTCAGCCACTCTGACAATGGAACAAGTAAAACATACTCGTCCCACTATTTCACTGCTTTGCCTGTTCATCATCCACACAACCAAACAGCTGCAGCGACAAGCAAGCACTAGCAACACATGGAAAACTCACCTGTTTGCTCAGTTTCTCCCACTGAGTCTGGTAGTCTACTAACCTAGACTTTGCCCAAGTGTTTATGCCTGCAATAGGCTGAGCTCTTAAAGCAGACTCTACTTCTTTCATCTCTTTCAGTGACGGTTCAATCTTCTCCATTTCATTGACAAACATCTAAGCACACAGCAAATGAATGTTCTTCTTTAGCAAGACATGACATAAACTTATAGAATATCGATAATTTTGCAATTTTTAATTATTCCAGAGAAACCTTACTAAAAAAGCAGACTAATGCTGTGTTCCATACCAGATTGTTTAACACAATCCTTCAGTAGTTCAAAACATCATAGCTATGCAACTAAAAATCAAAATACGTCTTGCCATACACAGTGCAAACATTCTCACACGCCAAATGTCAACGCTGGAACAGTGCAAGTTTGAAGTTGATGTGCCTTACGTGCCCTGATGCTTCCGGCATACCTCAGATTCACATTCTTCTCCCAGAAACAAACATTTGAAGGTACACTGTAATCACTTACTATGAGATGAAATTCCACTTATTTGTGATCATTATGTGCTGCTAGCTAGGAAGGAATCTTACTTGTAAGACAAATACAATTCCTGAACCCTAGGAGTTTCACAGTTATTTGCTTGTTATTTTTATTGCCTTGGAAGCATTTGTGATTATGGAATTGAATCTGAGTTAAAACTGGTTGAAATATATAAGCATTCTTAGAGGAACTAATGTCAACTTGTAGATAAGTATTTGTAAATATGGTAAAGACCTTGTAAAGTACAAAGTGTTATGGTTACACACAAGGAATCAATTAAAATATGGCCTGAAGAAACAAAGACAAATTTTCTGGCAGGTTTTATGGAATATGCCAACAACAGTATTTTACTCATAGAAGCAAAATATTAAAGAAGAGATGCTAGTCATTATTTGTTTCAAAAGATTCCTCAAAAAAGCAAAACTCACTGTGCACTGGTCAAGTTGTCTCTGAAGTCCTTCAGTATCTCCTTGAACAGCCTTTTCTGTCATTAAGAAGTCTTTCACACCATCCATCCACTTCTGAATGACTTTTGAATCAGTCTGAATCAAACATAATAATGAAGATTTGATACAATGCCATGATGAAGTATGTATGAGTCTTGCATTTCAACGACTTCTAGCAGCACCAAAAGAATATTCTACAAGCTGCTAGCATTGGTTTTGAATCAGACCATCTTATTTTGGGTTTTTATTTTTCCTTCTCAAATTTATATGAAAATGAAATTCACAAGAGATATATATCTGTGCCACAGCACAGTTAGTTGACACTGCACTGCCCCAAGTTATTACATGGAAACATGGGAACAAGCAAGGAGGTAAACATGGCTTCAAGAAATGTGGTCACCCTTCATGTGAGGGACCTGGCTGAAGGCTGGAGATAGCATTTTCCTGACCACAAGTGCTCTGTACGACTGCTTCCACCACACTCATTCAAGAGACATACTGCATTCTGAAAAAACTATCTTACAGGAATAGTGTGGGGAGAAGAGGAGGTGGTAATGCCAAACTTACTCGAGAGGCAGAAGCTATACTGGGAAAGCCAGTTGTTGTACATAGAAAGAAAAGCACACAAGGAAAATACCAGAGAGAATCAGGCTAACCACTAAAAAAAATACACACAACTGCAGAATCATCTGACCTAACATTTGGCCTCATATCCTGGAGTGAGGTGGATGAGGAGGGAGACAGGAAGGTTGTCATCTCCTTTCCATGCAATTGCGGATCTTCCCAATCGCCCCTCTTCAACTGTGTTATGTGATTGTCACTTTTTAGTAATATAGTTGGCCTTTTTTCAATCAACACTTTGACTCTTTGGTTGGGTTTTTAATAGATAATATAATTTTATTCTGACACTAATTTTTGTCCCAGAGCACTGTTATTGAGAAGCTGAGTCAATGCTCATCAGCTTCACCTCCTATTCTGCATGTCACCAAGGAGGAAAGCACACGCTTCCTTTACTTAAAAACTTTGCAGTAACAATTTTTTTCAAGATCTAAACATTAAACACTGCTTCTCAAAAAAAAAAAAAATCTGCATTAATGAAAACTCATTAGACTAAAATCAGGTTTATTTTTAGGCAAATGCTACCATTAGAGGTCAAAATCATGACATTTTCTTCATTCCTTTTATATTTTGGGGAATTTCCTGCAGCTGATTAGCCTGAAAATAAGTTTCAAAAAAATCAGACCCCAGGAGGCTTAACAGTGAGCTGCAGCTTAATGTAAAAAAATACATATTTATAAAGGCTGCCATTTGACAAGGCATTTTAGCATATACCTAATATAGCTTGCTTACAGTAAGCTACTTAAATAAGTAGCTGAGGTGAATTAAATGGGATTACTCACAAAGTTTGGCACACATTTAAATAACTTGCTGAAACACAAGTCAAGTCTACAGAAGTTTAATGAAGTAAATGCTCCTGCACTGCACAGGTAAACAAATACTGATGGTCAAATACCCAGGGTAAGTTGTTGATGTACCAGAGCTCACAATTTTTGGACATGAACTAAAACTCTGGATCAGTTTCTAAAATTATTCCAGGAAGGAACAAAGACCAGTTGTGCTGAATGTTAACTTGCTCACTCCTAGAAAAGACATACGATGTACAGCCATGCAGTAGATTTAAGAGAACTGAAGGGGATACATAAAAGACACAGTAAGCCATGGATTATTGTAGGTGTGACAATAGAGAATACAAGATACAGAAATTTTCTTCCAGAAAATACAAGACGCAAAAACTGCTAAAATGAGCCTCGTCTACTTTTCCCATCACGTAACTATTACAGACAGTCTCACAGTAAAACACAGATCATGTCACTGATGCACATGTTGTCAGCTTGGGGGAGCCTCTGTCACATCACAAATCACAGAAGGGCCACTTCAGTGCAAGACCCACAGGCAGATCTGCTACTGACTTGCTCATCAGATTAACACGGTCATTTTAAGCACTGTTCACCTGTCTGTCCACTGTAAAAATAAGAACAATTATGTTCAATTTCTTTTCAAAAACTTAAATGTGAGGAGAGCCATTTTGGGAAATGTCAGTTTTATTAAAGGTGAATTAATGAAAAAACAAACATTCTAAATAAACCAACACTTCTGTGTAGTGGCACACGACCACACCTTCTCCAACATCTGCCATTTACTTCACTCTTTCTTCCTTTCCTTCCCCTGGCTCTTTAATTCTTTTTTCCTTTGATAGTCACATGCCTCATCTCCTCTCAAAAGGAGATACTGCCTGCCCATTCTCCAAACTAATCTTGTGACTCTGGTATCACATTCTCAGTACTGACCCATCCAATGCCTGCACCAGGACCATATATCCAGTCTCCTGAATCAATCTTTCTTGCAGGGCATGTTGCATCCAGATCTGTCCAATGCAGTCCACAACATTTTTATTCAACATGCTCCACATACAAATTTTTACTTATACAGTGCTAGACTACAAAAAACTCTGTACAGATTAGTGACACTCCTTGAAAAGGAAAAATTAGAATACATGACTGCCCACCTACTGACAGCTTTATGAAACACGTAAGCAGGAATTGTGTAATTTAAAATTCAGGTAATGTGAAAAAACATCTCCACAGTAAGCCCCATATTTCTACTGATAAACCCTATTATGCTTTTCTTCCATTTTCATATTAGCAAAGAATCATTCAGATTGGAAAAGACCTCTAAGGTCATCCAAGTCCAACCATCAACACAACACCACCTTGCCTACTAAACCGTGTCCTGAAGTGCCACATCTACACGTTTTTGAAAACCTCCAGGGACAGTGACTGCACCACTCCCCTGGGCAGACTGTTCCAATGCCTCACCACTCTTACAGTAAAGAAATTTTTTCCTAATATCCAATCTAAACCTCCTCTAGTGCAACTTGAGGCCAGTTCCTCTCATCCCATCACCTGTCACTTGGGAGAAGGGACCAGCACGGAGCTGGCTACAACCTCCTTTCAGGGAGTCATAAGCAGTGATGATGTCTCCCCTCAGCCTCCTCTTCTCCAGGTTAAACAACGCCAGATCCCTCAGCCGCTCCTCGTAAGTCTTGTTCTCCAGCCCCTTCCCCAGCCTCATTGCCCTTCTCTGGACGCTCTCCAACACCTCAATGTCCTCCTTGTAGTGAGGGGCCCAAAACACATTACTTGAGGTATGGTCTTACTCGTGCTGAGTCCAGGGGCATAATCACTGCCCTGGTCCTGCTGGCCGCACTGTTTCTGATACAGGCCAAGATGCCATTGGCCTTCTTAGCCACCTGGGCCACTGCTGGCTCATGTTTAGCCAGGTGTTGACCAGCACCCCAGTTCTTTTTCTGCTGGGCAGCTTCCCACACACACTTCCCCAAGCCTGTAGCATTTTCAGTTGTTTAACTACTTCCATTGTTCTTTCTGCTTTAATTTCTTTTCAGCTTCTGTACTTCTTTTAAACGTAAGAGGAAAGTTTCTAACAACTCGCTCAGGAGGAGATTTTGCCCTCGGATCTACATAACAGCACGCAGCTTCAATGTTTTGCTCTCCATAGCTCTTCAAAACTCCCAGGGGTATAAAAATCCACATCTTTCATCAGCAAGTGCTTCCTATGCATGAAGGTACCAACATCACCTTGGACAGCTGTGGAGAGCAGGGCGCTCTTTGGCTGAGAAAAACTGAATAAATTGATTACTAAATGAAAGCCTGCCATGCTAATACTGCACACGTACCCTACTGTCTGTGAGAGACCATTTCAGTTTTCAACAGCCATTCTTCACCTAGTTAAAACTGTGATTTAGGAAAGTAAGTGCATTTACAGACCACTCAACTGAACATGATTCGAGTGCAGAAAAAGAATAGTGCTGCACTTACGTGAAATTAAGGGAGAAAAAAAGCACTGCCAAAACTGATGAGGTAAGTAGATATTGCTCAGTGTAGCTACAGATCATCAAGGAAACTGGAAAGCTGCAATCACTTGAAGAACAAGAATGACAAAAAGTTGTTACACAAATGAACATTGAGGCAGGCCTCAGAAGATTTATTCTGTCATGCTAAATAACTAATAAATGTAACCAGAAAGAGAAGGAACAACCTAGAATAGACATGGCAGGATATTGTACATTTAGGTCAAAGTCAGGAAAAAAAATAACAAGGAGGTGGTTGCTGGAAAGTAATCAAGGGCTTGACTGAGACTTAGAAGTTAATTTCTTTTAGGGTTTTGAACAAGCCAGGTCACTTAGGGCAGTCAGCTCCCACTGATCAGAGCACCAGCTCCTCCACAGCTCCACATCATCAGACAGGTTGCTGCTGCAAGCACCTACGGAATGATGATGGGTTTGAAGCAACCAGAATAAAAGCAGGAACTCTTTCAAATGTAGATGTGCAAGTACACATATTCCCGAACACACTTTAGGGCAGGAGGGTAGAGTACCAGGACAGCTTTTATCTTTATGATTCAGGTAATATAGCATAACCATAATACAAAAAACTTCTAGGTAAGAAACAATTTTTCCTCTGAAAATAGCATTTTTCCTCTGAAAATCTACAGTTCCTCCTATTCATGGGTTGGGTTTGTGGCTTCCAGTTACAAATTAGCTAGGACTACCATTCCTATGCTATTCATACACGTACAGTCCATATACACACAGCTAGGAGAAGCTCAAGTCTTGAGACAAATAATTAGCAAACAATACCATGAAGAGGAGCAAGTTTTTTCGTCCAGCCTTTTTTCCTTCAGGGAATAATCTTTTAATGGAAGCATGGGTACCCTCTCTGCTCTTAATTGTTATTTAGTTACAACCTGTTACCCCTACTATGACTTCTTCCAGCTTTGTGGTGGGTTTTGGTTTGTGGGGAAGGGTTTGCTGCCTTGTTCTTGTTGGTTGGTTGTTTTTTTTCAAAAAAAAGGAAAAAAGGGGAAAAAAAAAGAAAAATTACTCGAGATTTTTACTACTTCTGAACCATAAACAACAATTTGATTGAAAGTCAGACTTTCACTGCAACATCATACAAGTCTATTACCTGGCCCTACTAATACAAATTTCACTTTAACCACTTGTGTTTATACTTCAATAGTCATTAAAGATCCTGACTTAAAATATTAAAAAATTACTTTGTTTGAAGATTGAATACACTACCAAATAATTTTTTTCTGCTTTAGAGGGAGGGGGAAAGTAAGACTGAAAAATATTTTGGAGAAAATTTGTGGTGTGCATGCACAGCACTGATTTTCTGAAGATGGCGCATACAACATTGCTTATGTTTACATACACTCTGTTAATTGGAAGAGAATGTAAATATTCCACACATTAAAATATGTTCAATGCACATGAAAATACAGGTTTCTGTTACACAACGCACATCTGCCTCCTTCCCTAGAGAAAGAATCACTAAAAGCATCTTCTCACTTTTAAAATAAATTGTGAAAATTAAAATAGGAAACTTAAAGTCTAATTAAACATTACTCTTGAAAAAAAAAACCATGGCACTACATTTGGGTTTTTATACTGCTTAGACCATTTAATACTTTCAAACTGATACTGATGAATGGTTAGTGCCTGTGTAAATTTTGGGTCACAATAACGTTGTCATAAGCTAAATCATGATATATTTTGTTTTCATTATTTTTTTCCTCTTGCCAGAGAAATACAAATAGTCTAAAGGGGCTTAAAGTAATCATGAAGAAAACCATCTAACCAGTAAATAGAGTCAATCTTTGCTATATTACTTAGGCACTTATCTCCTCCCCTCTTTATCAACAGGTTAAACATCTAAATACTCTTTAAACACCATTGCTTTTAATCCCTTCATTTTTAAAGCACAGGGATTTTCTGCCATGCAGGTTTTCATATATGTGCATATATATATATAAAATATGAGAGCTGATTAATCTTAATTCTTTAACTCTGCTTCCTAACAGTTCAGAAGCCATGTGTTGGAACCAGAAAACTCGCTATACCTAAGCATTTTCTTTATTTCCTTTTTTAACAGGCTGTACTAATTATTTGTTACAGAAAACCCACTTGAAGGATGTTTTCAATAGTGGGTATGGAATTTCAATTTGAGATGTCAAACTAGTAAGGAGCACCTGACACCAACCACAACAGAGGGCATTCAGCCCCTAGTGGGATCAAGCCTTCAACAGCACAGGTAACGTACCCTTGACTTTAATGTAACTTTTACTTTGGAAATTGAAAGAAGAGGAATGATAATTTTTAGTGAAAAGTAATTTCATTAATAGATAACATCCTGGGCATGTTAAAAGTCCTCTGCTACTGTGGTACAAGCACACTATATACGCTTCCAGCCTCTGCCAAATCAGTGGCTCATCAACATTTCAATTCTCAACCAGTATCAGCTGAACTCCTGAAGAAAAGAAAGGCCTCTAAAACAACTGCATTATGTACCATAAAAATTCTTTCATTTTACCTCAAATATTCTCATCTTGGATATAATTTCCTCCAGCAGTTTAACATCTTTGGAATTCTTGAGCTTTAACTTGTCCCACTGACCCTGCACATGCTTGAACTCTTGTGTGTAGACCTTTTTTATATCCAAAGAAGCATGTTTCTCCAAAGCCTTTGTTTCTTCAGCAAGTTTATCTATCCCAGGCTTCTGGGCTTCCAGTGCCTCACAAACAGTCTACAACAAAAGAAAAAAAGGAAAGAAGAAAAAAATGCATCTGCTTCCAGTGTTAGTCATAAAACAGGTACACACTTACCTACAAGTGCAAACACATGAAAGGCTTTGTCCAAACAATCTTTTGGTCAGCAAAATCTTCAGCTGCTCTACTGGGGCAGTAACAGAAATTACAGAAGGGGCTGTAAAGCCTGGCCTTGTAGTAAAATACACCTCTCCCGTGCCGTGCGGTACTGGCAGGCAAGTTAGCAAAGGCTACAATACACTACACTGTAGTCATAGAAGATACACATACCAAGGCCTCAGTGTTTAATTTCTTCCACAAATAAAATTTAAAAAAATAAAACTAAAACAAATAATACAGCCCACACAGGCTGAGTGTGTCCTCCTCTGTCTTGTAATGTAAAATTACTATAAAATCTATGTGCAATGAAAGTTCTCGATACTTGAGTTCTGAAAGCTACTCTTCCAGCTGGAATATAGCAAGGATACAAACTGAACATATTCACCATGGCATTGCTCATATGAAGAATTACTTGAGCTGAAAACACTAATTTCCTAATATTAAGGGAAACAGTAGCTAAAGGTATAAGCTTTTACTGCCATTTCATTAAATTGGCTGTCTCAGTTATCTTGATTAAAATTTGTTTAGGAGAGAAATTTGCAATGAACACATGAAACCACTAATAAATTTAATAAACTTAACTTTGCTCATATATACATTTAACATGTACATGTAGTACACGTGTGTGTAGATTTTACTGAGGAAAAATCTTTTTGATAAGCTTATGTTCTAAATTTTGCTTTGTATTTAACGAAAATAAACAGGATAAAGTTGCCATTTCCTCTAAAAAGACAGGTAGTGAGGTAGCAATAAAACTGGCAAGAGGGACATATGTTTCTGCTAATGAGCTCTCAGTACAGTAGGCCACAGAAGGGAGGTAATCCCTGGTTTGGGTCTATGCCTGAAGCACTTATCAGTGCCTGCTACAGTGCAGAATGAGGGGGACAATCCCAGGACCACAAGCAGCTCAACTTCTATAGTTCATTCCCATCTTCCACCACATTCCTTAAAGATCCCACACTGGCATAGTATGTCCTTTCAGGTTAATTAGAAAAGGGGGAGGAGGGATTCAGGCAGAAAAGACAAGCTTCCAAAGTAAATGCCGTTGCAATTCAGCCAGTGTATGGACCAGAAAATCTCTGCCAACTTCAAACAATACAGAAGCAATGTTAAAAGATAAAACCAAAGAACTCAGAAATTTTTAATCCGCTGGTTCAGAAAAACAAAGCGCTAACACCCCTGTTTACTGGGCTTTTAAAAATACCTATTTAATCGCTCTCTGTGGAATAGAGAAGGTTATAAAGAGAGACATAGCCTCTTCCTACTCAGCAACTGGAGCTCAACAGCTCCTCCAAAGTCACTTGCAGCCCTCTTATGCCACCACACAGGGAAAAATGTTTCCAAAGTAAGCATGATTCCACAAAAGCAGCGAGGGACAGCCTCATGAGAGCAGCGTTAGAGAGGTAGAATCACCTCCCTGGACCTGCTGGTCACACTTCTTTTGATGCAGCCCAGGATACTGCTGGGTTTCTGGGCTGCAAGTGTACATTGCTGGTTCATTTTGAGCTTCTCATCCACCAACACCCCCAACTCATTCTTTTCAGAGCTGTTCTCAACCCATTCTCTACTCAGCCTGTATTTGTGCTTGGGATTGCCTTGACCCAGGTGCAGAACCTTGCACTTGGCCTTGTTGAGCTTCATAAGGTTAGCCTGCCCATAGGAAAAAAAAAAACTGTTTCTATTGCACAGAATTTGTGCATCCATTGCCTTTATGGTTTGCAAGCACTGTTTCCCTCTGAAAGGGAATCTGGAGGCCATTACGCTCTCGTAACAGCTAAACAGTACAAAACAGGATGGATCTGTTAATCAGCCGAACCTTAGAGACAGTTTAAGCAGGAGGACACCCTGAATATGGGCAGGCTATAGCTATACCCAGTGCCTGGAAGGGAGGATCACAAGCCTGCACATCCCAGCCTCAGTGGGAAGGCAGAGGCAGGGTGAGAGAGCCCACACTGCAGCAGGGGACAGACATGGCCTCCGCAGGACAGCAGGCACAAGTAGGCTGGACACAGCTGCAGCACAGTTCAGGCAGAGAGAGATGAAACACAGCTCTGAAGTGAGCAAAGGGCAGGCCTTTGCTCCTGGTTTTCCTCACAAGTGCACTCAGTGGCAAAGGAGCAGACCTAAGATCAGGTCACTAAGTTGATCCAATCAAATTCCTAGGAGGCAGATGCTCTCACGGCCCTGACATCGATTTTGGGGCTCCACAGCACAAGAGAGACACTGGCACAGTGGAGAGCGCCTGGGGCAGCCACCAAGGTGGCTTGAGGCATTGCAGCACTTCAGAGAACATCCCCCAGAGCCCTCCTCTTCTCCCAGCCAAGCAATCCCAGCTCTCTTGGCACAGGCAGAAAAAGAAGCTGTGGAAGTCTGCAGGCCTGGAGACACCCAGCCCTCAGCCAGACACATCCCTCAGCAGCTTACAGTGAGCCAGCCTTCAGCAAGCAGCCCCCAGTGGGTGCTTCCACACACGGCTCCCGCATCAGCTTCCCTGAGGAACATTTTAGTCACCCCACTGAAAACAAGGCAGGAGAAAGGAGGGTGACAGTAACTGAATAAGCAACTTCCTTGTATCACTCCAGAGGTTCTCAGTTACCTTTGCCTGCTGCAAGGCCTTCTCGACCTTACTGGGGTCACTCAGCCCACTAGCGAGGGACTGCTGCCTGCACTCCAGTTCAGCCAGTATGGCCTTCAGCCGCCCCAGAGAGTCCACGTAGTCCTGGCTCGGCTGGCTTTCCATCTCTGGAATTGTTAAAAAGAGTAACGGAACAAAATTCAGGACAAGGAAAAGGACATGAGACCCAAATTTCGACACGGGAACATAATCAAAATTATCAGAATCATTTAGAAGCAAGAAATAACGCAAGATAAGCTTGTATATAGAATCTTCCAAGAGCTGAAAAAACTTCTGCTGCTGATGTTTTTCATGTTTAAATATAACATATAAATATGTATTACATAGAATATAATCATAAAAATTTATTTACAATGACAAGCCCTCCCTAGGAAAAAAACTTAGTAACTCAATCCCATTTTTAGAATTTTAGGTGTTAGGTGTATAAGAAATCTCTTGGGGTGGGTGGTGTGGTAGAATCAATAGTATTTGGGCTTTTGCATGCCTAAATCCCCACAGTTCAGTGGCTTTAATTTTAAACATTTTTAGACATATCTACTATTTAAATGCAAACATACAGATATCTTCTATATATAGCATACAAAGCATAGCACATAATAACCATACAGTGCATATAAAGTTAAATATACACACTAAAATACATATAGTAACTATACAAGCTAGTATTTATGTATATATAAAACCTTATAAAATATGTGTTAGTCCAGTAGTAGGGTTTGGATTTTTTATTTTCTTTTATACATATACACACACACAAATACATGAAAACAGCAGCTTTCAGCCTATTGTCAGAAGAGAAACACTATCTGAGAAGACTGAAAAGAAAAAAATCAAAGTATGGATGGAGTATCTGCTTGCTATCTTTGTCTGCATCTCATATTTTTCTCGAGTCAGTCCTCTGTGGAATCCCAGGCAGGAGGCAGCACCTCACTCTGGTATTTCAGAATGAAAACAAAAGATTTCAAAGACTGCAGTGAACAGGATTTCAGCTGCAAGAGCCTCACTGTGGTATGGACATTCTCTGGCCTTGGATTCTCAAGCAATTTCATTACTGCCACAAGCAAAAATTAATCTACACCTTGTTCTGACTCACAAGGTAGCTTTTCAACAGCTTACTGTCAGAACTGTCACACCATTTAGAACTAAGGAATGAGTCAACAGTTTTAGAGAGAACGAGTTACCCAGCTTCCTCTTCTCAAAAGTCAGGATCAATTTAAAGGGGAAAAAAGAGAATTCAGTAAAAAGCAGATGGGTGCACTGTCACTAAAATACAGCAAATCCTGAAGCAGAAGAAAAGAGTTAAAATGGGGCGGTTTGTCAATATTGGGGTTTTTTTTAAGGCTAAGTCACAATTCCTATAAAAAATGCCCATAGAGACAGGACTGAGTAGCATTCCACGAGGGAATTTTCAAAGGCTCAAAGAGAAGCTATGAAAGGAGCTGGATTTCTGTCAGTCAAAGCCTGCCAAGATCAGAAATGCTCAAGTGCCGCCACCAGTTGCTCCTCCCAGTTAAATGGCTCTGGAAGACCCTTCACCTTACAGCAATTCAAACTGTGCTGTAAATAAACAACTGAAATCCTGAACTGGCATTTTTCTTTGTTCTTTAGCAATACACTGTCAGCAAAGAAATTATAATTCAAAAATACACAAATACAAATTTAACATATTACAATATGTAAGGTGTTTTACTAAGTAAAAAATGGTTCAAATATACTAATGTCTCAAGTAATGTGGCATGAAAAAAATGACTATTTTATCACAACATGTAATAATTACCAAAGTACACAGTACCAATAAAATTTTCAAAAGTTCATGAACTCAGATAACCATAAAATAATCATTCTTTATCGCAAGAATGAAAGCATACCTTGTGTTATTCACACAGTTTTCTGCATGGATACAAGAACATAAGCCTTGTCCAACACACTATATAGATAGCCTAATAATTTAGTAAGTGAGCCTATTTTTATTACACACAGAATAAAGTATTAATATTCTTCCACTGGGAGCTGTTAGCCAAATGCTTCCTTGAAACCCTGAGAAACAAAATGAAAACTAAGGAAAATCTCCTTATAGGCCTGTGCTCTTGCTATTCAGCTGTAAAATATTAACAGAGCTACATATTTTGCACAGTACATTTAAAATCCTTTAGAAGCCAGCACGATTGGTTTGAACCCTTATAATGAAATTTTTAACGCAACAAAAGCCCAAGTAGAAAGTGCCTGAAAAGCAAGCCAGCTTCCAAATCACTTCAAAGATGAAATTTCCAGAAGGAATTACGTATGACTAACATGCTCTAAAAAGCTATGAAAAAGAACACATTTCACATATGCACACTTCAATTTTACAAGGTTCTCTTAACCTTCCATTTCTCATTTCTAGTAATACTTATTTATTGAAGTGCTGGAGAGACACATGATTTTTTGAAACTATATTATCCCACTTAAATATGTTTTGCCAACTCCTTAAATGTAGTTTTAGGAATGTTGCATCCTTGCATAACCACTTTTAACACATGAAAAGACATATTTTATAGTGTGCACAGAGGAAGCAATAAATGTGAATTTTCTTTCAGGTGGTCTCAAAGCCTCCCAGAATCAGTAGGAAAACACTACCAGAATTCAGTGAGTTTTCAATCGGCTCAAAATAAACAAAAAAAAATAAGAACAAGTATCGGGAGGACTTATGCTAAATAATATATATATTTACCTTTCTTCAGCTGTTGGTGATGTTCCTCTAGTTTCTGACGAGTCAACTTGAAGTGATCGAGAAAACCATTCAAGCTCTCTTGAATGAAGTGTGGAGCCATGGGCTGAGAGGTGAGCGCCTTGCAGGTGGCTTTCAGGTGTTCCAGCCGTGGACTCAGGCTCACAAGATGATTTAACTCTTGCTGTGAAAGGTTAAAAATCAAAACCAAATCAGACACTTGTCCTGTTAACACAAAGAAGCTACCACACATTACTGGGGCAAGGTTAAAGTACTCCTGTGACATAGGTACCAAATCTTCCAGTCAAATCGGATGCCCCAGATGCCCCAGATATTGAGTTACATTACTGACTAGGCTAAGTTCCTTTGGGATATTCTGTGTTCCTAACAGCTTCCAATCAAAATTAACAAGTTTTGCTAGACTTACCTGACATACATCTTTCAGAACTGCTATGGGCTGGGATGCTGAAGAAGCATCACTTTTAAGCCAGCCATCCTTCTTGATAACAGTCTTCTCAAGCTCACTCATTTCCTTAAAATAGCCATTTATATCTTCCTGGTACTTTATCTTTCTGGCCACTTCTTCCAGATGTTGAACAACATCTTTCCACTCTGATAATATTTTCTCCATCACAGTTTTTATATCCACTGTAGAAAGTGCCTCTAAAAAGATTGTAGAAATTTTATTAACTGCAACACATTTTGATTTACAGGCATTTAACTTTTCTTCTCTTCAGATACAGGTGCACATATGCATTAACATGCAAAATATTTTGATTCCAAGCCCACTATCCGTAAACCTGTACTTATTACTAACAGTGTTGCAGCTTTTTATTTCCACATTAATAGTAAAATTCAGTGAGTTATTCCATTTCTGGTTTTTGATAACTTTTGAACTTCTAACAATGAGCTGATTCTCAACCATCATGACTCTTCATTTGTGCCTAAATGTCAACACATAGATTTTAGTAAAGAAAGCTTTACTTGAGTAGGTTTCTAGAAAGTTTGGGGGGTGTTAATGATTCTAGACTCCACAAAGAAATCGGAGAGCAGCAAGCTGGACAGATAGCAGCAATAAATTCATTGAAAAGGTAGATGGAAAGCCTGTTGGCCTGGAAGAGAGAGCACACAATGGCTAATAATGTGACATGGCATGTAGACATGGTTAACAACTGGGTAATGTGAGTAGCTACAAAAACAACAGGACAAAACACAACGTTATTTTCCACTCAGTGACTACACAAAGCACTGTCTTGTTGACAGATCAATGCGTTAGTTGAAAATGCAGCAGAAGTGAACAGATCTCCTGGCCCACTCCTTGTTCCTTTCCTCAAGTGCCAGAAGTAACCAATGATTTTGCCAAAGAAATTTCAGTGCAACGTGCATTCAATAGCACACACCTGCCATTGCAACTTTCTGATGCAGATTGTCTTTCAAGGTACCACTCTCTTTATATAAGACACATTTGGATAGCTTCAACTTAACAGTTCTGTCATTTAGATCAGAGTGTATAAAAAGGAGAATCACATGGAGGGGTCATTTGCTTGACTGCTTTAGGATAAGTGGAGCCCAATGCTCTGGTTAGGGCAGCCCACCAGCTGGCTGCAAGTGCACTTGAAGGCTCTCCTCCATGGATCCACCTCATACACTGGCCATCCACATGGCACATCAACAATCCAGAAGTGCAGCAGCTGTAGCCAGCACAGAAGAGGAGCATGCACACAATGACTGGTCATTACAGCACAGCCTGTACAAGCCCCAAGACAGAAATGGATGCATACACATGCATGCCAGTGCTGTGCATTATTCCACATAGGTGTAGCTGGGTCTGGTTTTGGAGAGAAAGGCTCTCACTCTGAGCTGGATAAAAATATATTAGCAGACCCTAACAAAGCCAGAGGCTGCAGATTGGTTATTTTCTACAGATCCCAAAATTTAAGATGGCAAAAAAATAACAAGCAATTTCTGTATCTTATTTTCCACTGATACAAAGCAGTTTGAGCTATGCATTTCACATTACGATCAACAGATGGTAGTTTCATGGCCATGGCCGATCACAACTAGAGGGTTTTATGAAAAACAGAGGGAGGGAGTGACAATATCTGTCCAGGTTCGAAGAAAAGGAACAGCTACAAATTTTTATAACCAAACTCCATGTCGAATCAGTAGCCATTAGCCTCAGGGCAATGGAACCCACTGTAAAATGCTTCATCTGTAGTAGGCAAGGAGTGGAAGACTGGAGATGCTTAGTAGATTAAGACATCCAGCCAAAGGCTTAGATGGAAAACAACCATGACTGTTTGGAAAATCCAGATTTCCATTGGATTTCCCAAAGTTATGATGCTCAGGGTGTCAGGGAACAATACCACCTTTTCACGTGCCTGAATGATACCAGTCACAGCAACTTCCCTAAAAGCCAAGTGCGTAGAGATCGAAAAGACCGTGGATGAACAGCTCTTTCATATGGAGAAAGTCACTTTTCACTGATGGAGTTTTTTCATATGAAACAAGATTTTGGTAAGGCTTAAAGAGTAAACCTTTACTGATGTTAATTATAAGTTTCCAGGGGTAAGTTCTTTAATTGACAATCAATCATCTACAAGTATATATATTTTTCTCTTGCCTTTCAACTATCAATTCTGACTGCATCATCAAAACATATTGACAGTTTTTAACGAAAGAGATAAACACAAAGACACACATACACATTTATCAAGACTCAATTTGGTTTCAAAATTTCCACTTCAAAGAACTTATATTTTAGAATTTTATACTTAAAATCTCCACACAATTTAAAATTGAACTAATTCCTTCCCCAAAGAAGCATGTTACTGCCATTTTAAGAAATGTAAGGGTTATTTTTATTGAAATAGAAATGAAGGTTGCAAATAAACACACACAGGTTAAACAAACTATTAATACTGCTTTTCCATAAGCTTTAATAGAAAAAAAAAACATATCAATAATAACAGTAAAAATGACTAGTGCAGAAAACGGGAAGAACATAAAGGAATATTCTGTGGAGGTAGCATATTTCAGTATTCACAGCAATTCATCTGATTAAATCACAAAACAGAAAATGCTTCAAATCGCTTACCCTTTCCCATTTGATCCAAAAGAACATCTCCACTTCTTTTCAGTTCATCTAACTTTTGGCTTTTTTCAAGCCTTTCTTTTTCAATCACCTACAAAGTGAACACCAAAAGAACACAGTTTCAGAGACGGTAATGTTTCTTAAATTCCAGCAACCCCCTCCAGGTAACGTGTTTTCCCACTACTTCCTAAAACACACTCCAGTTTTCTTGGATACAGCACCTAAGACACATGTTGATTCTGTTAGTTTAGAAAACAAATGCAAAAGGAGTTAACTCTCACAAGTACACAAGCAAGAGACTAATATAACAACATCAGGAACAGAACAGTCTTAAATGGGTTAACAATCCTGTCACATGAAATCAGATATTGGAACACAAGCTAAAACAAGTCACTTGTGATCAAAAATAGCAATTATTTATGTGATTCAGCGGATAAAAGACCTTTTTTAAATAGTCCCTTCACCTTTACAGTCTCTACTGAGATTTCCAGAAAAAAAAAGGACAACAACCTGTTGCCTAGAAGTCCAGTTAGCAAGAACTAGAACCCCCTACTAATCCATTCTCATAAGCTCTAATGTTTCACACTTTCATAAAGAAGCACTGAGGGAAATTCTTAGAGGAACAAGTTCGTCTCTGAAGTCATACATACTGGTGAAAATTCTTATGTGAGCCAAGAGGTAGAACACATTCACAAAGGAAAGATGAGTTCCTTGGACACAACACCACAACTTCAGTACCTTCTGTGATTATTAAGTACATACAGATTAGAATTTTTTCAAAGCTGATATCCAAGCTCATTACCCTGGTTTAGACTTGCTACAGTAAATTTAGAAGTAGCATGCATTTACTTACACAGCTGAGAAAAACAAACACTGTCCTACCCACTAAAAGCCCAATCATTTGAAAAACAGTGCTGTTCATGGGAATCTGTTTTTCATTTTGGAGCCTACTTTAAAAAGGGCTACAGACATTCATAAAGTTCTATAAATAAACTATTGGGAGAGTTGGTTTGGGCTTTATTTCCAACAGTATTGCCATTCCAAACATTCCTACTGGAACCATTTTGTTCTACAGCACTGAGAAGGAGTCTCCTTAAAGATATTTTTAAGTATTGTCCTTGATTTCAAAAGAATCAAATTGAGCAGGTCCTGCTAAAGCTTTAGTAAAGCTTCATTAACAAAGCATGCTAATGGAGGAAAAAAGGTAAGAATACATTCATGAAACTGAAGATCAAATATTTCATGGTCAATGGTTATTTCCTCCCATAGGATCCTGTAAAATTATGTGTTCTGTCTTGCAGATCAGTAATACCACACACGAGTTGCAGCTATCAGGTTTTCTCCAAAATTAATAGAGCAAACAACATGTCCAAACACTGTAACAACAGATCCCTTTGGACCGTGGGTGGTACAGTGCATGCAGTGTCACAGCACGACTGAAGGGGTCTGCGAGCAGCCCACGGTTCCATCTCTGCCAAAATTATAAAAGTGATGTCAATCAGGGTCATCTTCAACTGTGAAACATGAAGCCAAAATATGCTGCTTAGTGGAAAAGACACTAATCCTGAACACAGACATCTATCAGGACTCCAAAAGAGACATCAATAATATATCTTTAAAACTTCCTGTAGATTGTGCAACCCAACACCAGGAGAAGTTTGTGTCCAGCTGGTCCAAGATATCCATGTATGTCCAGTTTTGGAACTATTCAATTAAAGGCCTTAATTCCCCCGAGGCATGTGGATCAGCCCACACCTCGAGCTGACAGCCAGCTTAGAGATAAACCATACTATTCACTGAAACATACTTTCTCCCCATTTTACCTTCAACTTTTCTTTCATGTTTGAAGTCTCTCTCATCCTCTTGTACTCTTTGATGTCCGTGGCCTGAATGGCAGATTTTGATTTTGAAATCCAGTTCAAGAGCTCAGTACTTTCGGCATCAAACCTGGTTTGAAAGGTCAGACAATTTTTTTTTTGGTCATTTTTCCTTATTGAGTCACTTGGTCTCATAAATCAGAAGTCTTAAAGTTCAGTACGTTACTCAATTGCAAAGCAGCAAGGCTGCACACAAGATTCATATTTCTCATATTACCGCTTACAGGTGGTAGGACAGAAACAAGCCTTTCAAAACCCTGCCATAGTCAAAATTATACCTACAGTATTAACATTTGGGAGCAAATAGAGGATCTATGGTGCAATCTACTTCTTGATTTTTACACATAACTTCATGCAAGCTATTACTGTTTATTTTAATATGTCACAAAAGAAATCTCTCAATGCTGAGTATTTTGAAAGTAGCAAACGACCTCAGGAACAAAACAAATAAGAATTACAGGTCTATATTTCATAAAAGTCTACAGCACTGCTCAGTCTCAAAGAGGTAGCAGCTTAAGCACTCCTGGCAGTGACAGTGGACAAAGCCTTCTGAACACTTAGCTGACTGAAGATTAGCTTATATCTTCATATTTTTACTACAGTTAGACATCTATACTAACAACTTTCTTATGCCTAAAACTATAAGCCAGAACCCAACACAAACCATCCAACCAGAAAAAAACTCATCAACTCCCAAATTAACCAATACTGTAACTAATTTGGAGAAGGACAGATGTACTACAGACACCACATTAGGCTCTATTACAATTGTACTCCTTAACATAGTGTATTCTAAAACGGAAAACCAGCCTATGCATAAATGCAGAATTTACTGTCTGTCACTCAGTTTTTCTGGGAAAACCTGCAAAACTAGTTACTGGCTATTTGTTGGTTTCAACAAAAGTAAACAGGATGAGGCAAAAGCATCAGGAAGTTTAACTTGTTTTCATTGACTGTCCTTAAAACACTTTGAACTCTAGGAAACGAGAGAACAGATCAAATCGCTGCCCAGGGACACCGATGTCCACACGCCACCTCCATCAGTGCTTGGAGGATGTGACCAGGGTCCTCAAGAAGGTTTGGGCAGGTTCCTCACCCCTTCAAACCTTTCCTCCTCAAGAAAAATGAGAAGAACTCTAACTTTGTTTCACTGTGCAAACAAACATCATCTAGCACAGCAACTCCCTGCTCTGGACGCAGCCCTCCATCCTCTCCCTGAACAACCTCCTAAAGGTTTAAACTAGTGAGATCTGAAAGATCAGGCAAGCACAAAAATCAAAATGATGATGAGTATGAAGAATTTACTGCCTTAATTTATCATGAAACCAGTCCTTTAATTTTGGGTATGCTACTTAATAAAGCCACTGCAACACACATTATTAAATACTGTTTAGTCTAGAGAAGAGCAAGCTCCAGGAAGAACTTACGGCAGCCTTCCAGTACTTAAAGGGTGCTTACAAAAAGGATGAGAAGACAGGGACGAACTTTTTAGCAGGGCCTGTAGTGCTAGGACAGAAGCTTTTTTACCATAAGAGTAGTGAAACACTGGAAAAGATTGTCCAGAGAAATTGTGGATGTCCAAACACCAGTAGTGTTCAAGACCAGGCTGGATGGGCATTAACAACTTGATCTATTTCAAAATGTCGAGGGGTGGACTGGATCACCTTGAAGTCGATCGGGGGCTGGTGCACCACTGACCTAGTGGAAGGTGTTCCTACCCCATGGCAGAGGGAGTTGGAACTAGATGACCTTTAAGGTGCCTTCAAACCCAAACCATTCTATGACCCTCTACATGCAAAACACTCACCCACTCCAGATACAACCTGTGAAAGATACAACTGTAGTATTGTTCTCATTACTAAATATCAGATAGATGGAATAAAACTAAGGTTCTTTTGTGCAGTTTCTCTCATTTCTCCCATGTATTTATGGAGATTAGAAATAAATAATAAATAAATCAAAATACGTGGCACTTACACAATACTTGTTAACTAAAGATGAGAAGATGTTTTTCAAAAGAAAGTAAATATAATTAATTCTATCTTTCAGCAAAGGCATTGAGGTACAAAGGACTGAATACCTGATTTTTTGTCAAACACAACACCCCCGCTTCCCTTTGAAATTAATGGAAGCTGCAAGCTTTCTGTTGCTCTGAAAACAGGGCTGCACATTACATTCCCTTCCCATCCCCAAACCCAAGCTCATAACCACAACTTATGCATTCCTCACTTGCACAGAAGAATCAAAAAGCAAGACCAGGAGACACGAGTTCATGTAATATCTAGTGAGCAAAAGAAAACAGCAGTAACATATACTTACTTTTTCTTTGCTTCACTGTCCCCTGGGATTTGCCTTTTCTTTGGTGGTGGTGGTGGGGGCAACTCCTGTTTGGACTGTTTGACCACTGTCTGTTCCTTCAATGTCGTTTCTGCAGCAGCCTTCTGTGAAACCTGTGACATCCCTACACTTCCTACAGCTTGAGTCACCTATACAAAATAATTTAGCAAAAGGGTTAAATGCCATTTCCAACACCTACTGAATTGCTTTTGCTTAGTTGCTTTAATTCATCAGTCAAAATGCCCCAGTCTTTCACTCCTACAAATGACCACACCTAGCCATCAAGAAGCACCTTCATCATAGATGCAACCCACAGAAAAAAAAGTCATTATTCTCATTTTACAAATGTGAGCTACACATCAAATCTTCATTTCAACTAGAATTTCATGCCAGTACAAGTGACCTAAAGTCAGCAAATTGTGTTCTATTTTCTTTCATAATTGCTTAGTTCATAGAAAGAAATAAAGTCCTTTTTGTTTATTAGAATGCAATTCTATATTTTATACTCATACTCCATAAAATGAAGCCTAGATCTCAGTTAAATCCCATAGGAATCAACCTGTAAGTTCTGAGCATGTTCTTGGTATTTAGGTCCACTGAAAAGATGAAGACAGGATCTGGCACTCTCCAGAGCTTTGACTCAAACACAAGAAAAAATTAAAGCTGCGTGGCTGAAATGGACCCCTACTCAGACTGCACAACTCATTATACACTAAATGGTTCATGAATCAGTGCCACAGCCTTCACCATAACTATAATTCAATATCACAAAAAAGGGGGAATGAGTCATAGAACTGTCAAACAATTCTCACAGAACTCAACAGGAGTTCTATCTGAATAAAAACATTACCAAGCACTCAAAGAACTAAAATAAACATTTAGCAATCCAGCTTCGCTACCATCATTACATATCAAACAACCAACTACTCTATTTTCAACAGATGAGAAATCATACTCACAGAGCATAAATGCTTGTATGACTCTCATTTGTTTATCTATTCTGGGTTTGGGGTTTTGTCTTTATTTTCTTTTAGTATCAGATTTAATGCAGTTCCAGCACTCTTTATAAAATGTTTAAAGGTATTTGCATTGATTGATAATACATGGCAAGCCTGCTTTACTCATCAGAAAAATGAAGCTTAATCTGCATGAGAAAGGAGTAATAGTAGTAGTCAGGATAACAACTCAGGGTTTTGAAGACCAAAAAAAGCAGACAGCTTTGTTGACAGATCAAGTCAGCCCCACGTGAAAAAGCACTCACCTACCTCTCTAGCCTGATACCTGGGCCGTTTTGCTGACAGTACCAATGAGGTTTGCATACGTATAGACACCTAAACAGCCAAAAAGTAATAAAGCCTTTTGAAGTACCTGGTTAGAGTAATCCTCCAGCTTCTGAACCAAACTGTCCCACCTCTGAGTGAGTTCTTCCTGATCCTGATCGATTTTACTGGATGCTCCACCATTCCCAAGAATTTGGGCCACATCCTGACCTAGCTCGTTCAGCTGGTCTAGTGTTTGCCTTTTCATACCCATGTCCTCTTTCAAAATCTGAAGATTAAAAAAAAAATATGAAAAGACAACATCTGCCACCCATTAACTTTTAATTTCATGGGGCAAGGAGGAAAGGTAACACCTGAACCAGGTGTTTCACAGATTTCAAAACAGTGCTCTTGTGTACCAAAGCACTAACAGACACTCAAAAAGAGCACATCTTTGACACAGCTCCTAGAGCAGCCAGTAGTATCTCTTCAGTAACAGTTACAAATGATTTGTTCAGGTACAAACTGCACAAATGTATTTAAAAAAAAAACCCAAACCAAAAACCACAAACCCACACTTTGGAAAACACAGCTGAATGGTGGCTTGCAATAAACTCCTAACCCTGTCAAATAGCCAGGATAGCTGTTTCAAATCTTGGCACACCAACTTGGGATGACTATGGAGTAAGTTGTACACATTTTTTAAATTCAAGTGATGGAATCTGGCAAGGAGACAATATTGTACTGGCTTCCAAAGTATCATTTATTCACAGCTCCTACTGAGGTCAAACTGGTAATTTGTCATTCATTTAGTCTATGAGACTGGACAGGATAGAGCAGGATAGCAATACTCACAGCTAGTTTTCGAACGTTCACACTCAGGTCTGTTTGATCTTTGAAGTTGCTTGTCTGGACCTTACTCAAAGCCTCCTCTTTCTCAGTTAACCAAGCTTTCAACAAGCACTGCAGATCATAAGAAACATAGCACAAGAGAATACTAAGTTTATCAAATAGCTACTGGCAATTCCTTCTTTAAGATCTTTGCATTCAAAGCACAGTTCTGAAGTCTTTATATGCAAGACTTGCAATTGGCACTAAGAAAAATAGTATATAAAAGGGGACAAAAATATCAGATCAGAGAATGAAGTAATAATTTCCAGTGAAATGATTTCAACAAAACCATTTCTCAATATATCAGTGCACCCCCAAGTTACTTATTCTGACCAGATATCCACAATATCCATCATAAAGCTGATGTATGACTTATAAATTAAATTAGAATTACATTTACTAAAATGGTACATGCGCTTTGTTTCATTCTCCACCCCTCTTCCTCTTTAATTAAACACCAGCTATTATAAACATTTTCTCACAGAAGCTACACCACTGATAATTCAGAGCTCTTTTAGCCCAGTCAGTCAAAGACTGATTAATTAGTCACCTCCCTGTTTATTGTACCTACTTGCAGCTGCAAAATAACTTCAGATCCCTGAGTTAATATTATTCAGAGCAGACCACTCCATCTCTCAGCAGTTAATGAGACAATATTTGCTGATGTTGCAATGCATTGCTGCTGCCACAAAGCCATCTCCACAGACTAGAACACCCAGCTCTCTACCAAGCTTTGTTGCATAGCTGCTGGCACACACTGCTGCTCTTCTGTGTTTAAAATAATAAATAAAATGATACATCAAGATAGATCTTTGTTCTTTGAACACCACACTTTACACCAGCCACTAGGCTCCACAGTCTAGCTGTATATTTCTGGCATTGTCCCAAAACTGACTACAGAAACTTCTGGGCCAAAGCCCAGTATGCAAAATGTACAGACCACAAATACAATTGTGGTGGAAATGCCACAAGGCTGTGAGAAACAAAATTATAACACCACATACTCTCTGGAAAAACCGTGCTGGTAACCCAGCCAACATACTTTATGTGTAAGAGAAGTTTAAAAACTCTTCAATGCATTCAACTAATTTCTGCTAAATCAGCAGTCAAAGATAATTCTCCCCAGAAAACTGAAACGTAACTCTCATAGTGCTGAGAGATATCTGGTACTGATTGAAGAATTTGTTTCTTTAGTAGTAAGAATTGTGTTGATTTGACACTGTGGTTTCCAAAAAAATTTCTAGGCAGACACAAAAAGACTGATGCATCACTATTGCTCATCTTTCCATCTGGTTGGCTGAAATGGAAAAATGATAGAACCCAAGTGTTTTAGTTACTTTTGTAAAAAACTGTTTGTATTAATGTTTTTAATTAGTTTCAAATTGTAATTTCATATGTCACTTGGTAAATTGAGGACAGAGAATTCAAATCTGTTAGCAATAAATGGATCATTCAAATGCAAACATAGCCTGATCTGAACCATGCAAAATAAACTTTTATTTCCTCATTACTTTCTATCTGATGTTATACATTAAATAAACACCAATTAATATTTTTTCAGTTTTACAGAGCAACATAATTACATAGAAAGTAACAAAAAATGAAAACAAAGCAACTTCAACAGAAAATGACCAAAATAATCAGAGGGCTGGAATACCTCCTATGAGAAAAGGTTGAGAGTGTTGATCTTGTTCAGCCTAGAGAAGGCTCCAGGGAGACTTTATTGTGGCCTTTCAAAATTTAAAAGAGGCTTTATAAGAAGGATGGGGACAGACTTTAGCACAGTCTGTTGCGATAGGACAAGGAGTAATGGTTTTAAATATAGTCTAAATCTCTTTTAGCTTAAGGCAAAAGTTTTTTACAGTCAGGGTGGTAAAACACTGGCACAGGTTGCCCAGAGAGGTGGTATAAATGCCCCATCCCTGGAAACATTCAAGGTTGGACAGGACTCTGAGCAACCTGAACCAGTTGAAGATGTTCCTGCTCACTGCAGGGGGGTTGGACTAGATCTTAAAGGTACCTTCCAAGCCAAACCATTCTATGATTCTATGACACTCTTAACAGTTTTGTAATAGTCAGAGTGGTCACTTTTCTCCAGACAAATATAAAGGTGAAAGAGGACGGAAAACACATTCACGTAGGGTCATCAAATCTGAGTGTACTTGAAGTCTCTACCTTGACATACAGAGCAAGGATTTTTGAAGAATCCTTATTTCTCAACTCAGAGTCTTATCTTGCCCAAGAGCTGCTAGAATACGTTAGCACACAATTTTGCATACATATGTAAACATACACCAACGTTGAATTTTTAAAAGAAATATATAAATAGATACTTGGAATTGGGTAAACCAGAAGCTGAACCTTGGGTCTACATTAAGAAGGTCACATGGGTTGTAAATACAGCTTATCAATTTACTGCACATAGGTATGGGCAGGGTCATGGAGAAACACAGGCGCAAGCCCAAAAAATGCAGACTAAACATCCCTGTCAAAGACACCAGGCTTTAAGTGATAACAACAGCTCTATTAGCACTGTTCTACTTCTTCCAAACATCTAAACAATACAACGGGTGTACCGCAGAGTTTAAACAATAGCTCACAGTGATAAATACCATCACTTAACCAAACAAAATCGTTTAAGTAAAGCCTTCAAAGGAAAAGGCATCAAATACTTCAAACTGGAACACAAAACAAGCATTAGCATTAGGCATGAAAACCTAACACATCATGTATAGTTGTGATCCCATTTTTTTATGTCATCAGTTAGTTTTAAACAGTTATATTTTATATATACATAAAACATCCAGTACCAAAGCAAGACAAAACTCACAATACCATCTTTTTCATAACTCAACCGTTTGCCTAAACACAGCAAAGTGGGATGAGCTGTATGCTTAACTATATTGACTAAATGTTTTGTTACTGATTTTGAAAACAGTATCTATTGATCAGTTGATTGACAAACTGTGTACACGTATCCATGTTGGAAGCATGTATGCCTTAATTAGGAAAATTTCTGTAATTACCAAATTAGCGATTCATGGTTATTTTGTGATCATGGGTATTCCCACTTCCTGGCCAATTCACAAGCTACTTTGGAAATTTTTATAAACATAGAATGTTTTAGGTTGGAAGGGACCTTAAAAGACCGTCTAGTTCCAACACCCTGGCCACAGGCAGGGACACCTTCCACTAGATCAGGTTGCTCAAAACCTCATCCAGCCTGGCCTTGAACAACTTCAGGGATGGGGCAGCCACAACTTCTCTGGGCAACCTGTTCCAGTGCCTCACCAGCCTTCATAGTAAAAAAATTCTTCCCAAAATCTAATCTAAATCTCCCCTCTTTCAGTGTAAAACCATTACTTCTTGCCCTAGCACTGCATTTCCTGACAAACAGCCCCTCCCCATCTTTCCTGTAGGCTCCCTTTAAATAGTGGAAGGCTGTTATAAGTTCTCCGCAGAGCCTTCTCTTCTCTAAACAAGGGAGGTGTTCCAGTCCTCTGATCATCTTCATGGCCCTCCAGTTATAACTCCATAAGGAGTTATAAACTTTCTTACTTAAGCCTGGGAAAACACTTGTGCTGTACAGCTACTCCACTCCTCCAGAAACAATGGAACCCAAACAGAAACCATACAAAACCCAGTTTTCCAAGGCTCTGAGAGCTGTTTAACCCTACTAAGGGGTTTAGGGATTTTTGCTTGGTTTATTTTGTTTCCTCCACCACCCAATCACTCTGTGTATGAAGAGCTACTAACCTGCTCCTCCAGAAGTTCCTGCCATAAAAGCTGAATTTCTTGCAACTTGACCCATCGTTCCTCAGTCCAGCGACAAACCGCTGTCCACCGCTCACCAAGCCTCTACAAAAGCAGGAAACTCATGAGCCTTCACAAGCTTCAGAATGAATTCAAAAGCATAATCTCTATTTCACAGTAGCCTCTGTCTACATTAGAGCTACCTCCTTGCCAGTAATTGCTATTGCTGTATTGCACAAAGCTGGAGGTTAAAACTTCCAAAAGCATTCACCTATAGCCTTATCCCTGCACTTGCTGAAGTCATCGAGTTATTTGATTGACTTCACAGGAAGCCAAAAAAGTTTGAATTCTGTTTCCAGAAGTTGTTTCACACTCCCTACACTCCATGTTACACTTACTAATTTCTAACAAATATGGGAAAATACTTCACTCAATATTTCCTAGATAAATTCTGCTCATGCCTTTATTTTCCCATTAGATTTTGACTTCCTAATGAAAATTACTTCGGTAAAATAAGAGTTGTACTGTGTACCTTTCCATTTTAATATAATTGCTGAAAGGATACACTACGAAATTGTCTAAGCCACTGGGAAAGCAAACAGCTTTACTCATCAGCAATTGAGCTAGAAAGTCACCAAAGCACTTTTCCAGGTTTCACCCTGAATAAAAGTTTAATAATTCTTCATGTTAATGTTACTTCTGGAAAAAATACTACTTCAAATTAACTTCTAGGATAAATTCTCTTGAAACACAGAAATGTTGACTAACAATTACACATAAATGTCTTAAGGTCCTGCTACTAGAGTAAAAAAAAAAGGTTCTAGCATTTTACCTGCAGCTGTTCCTCCAGAATAGCTGTTGCACTTTCCCCACTGCTTTCATCGACAATGACAACCATGTGCGTCAGTGAGTTTACCTTCACCTGTTCTGTTTCTAGGTCACTCTGTAGGCTCTAGAAACACAAACTAGAAGTTACCAACTTAGAATACATTTCCTAATCTGCTATTCTGGCCACAGTGACCAACACAACTGCTGTAACAAAGTATTTCAGATCCAACACTTAAGTACAGATTTTACCACTGGGAATCACTGCAGTTTTTAAATAAATGTGAGCAGAAGACTGCTAGAAATCAACCCAAAACCATTCTGTCAGAATTTTGGAACATATGAAGGAGCACTTTAAGCTGCATGCACTATGCCTGACTAGGAGAACCACATGACAACCACAAAGGTATGTCTCTACTGTTATAAGTAAGAGAAAGTGTTTCTATAAAAAAACATTATTGTTAACAAGTAAGTATGATAGGGCATGCCAAATAGGGAAAGATCACTAAGAACTTGTCTTTTAATAGTCCAAAATATAATTCCCTCCTAAGTGTTAACAGTGCTATAAGTGATTATGACATTCAAAGACAATAATTGAGAATGGAAGCACACATACAGTTCTGATCAGTTTGAAATAATCTGTGTATTTAAATACCTGTA
The DNA here is from genome assembly GCA_033556795.1 of Tapera naevia. Lineage (NCBI taxonomy): Eukaryota > Metazoa > Chordata > Aves > Cuculiformes > Neomorphidae > Tapera > Tapera naevia. The sequence continues at coordinate 342,537 of JAUMJJ010000054.1, read as the reverse complement.
TATTTAAATATTCATACACCTAGTATGAATGAACAGACTGCATGGTTAAAGCCCACCTCTGAAATATCTCTGCAACATCAATACACCTTTATTTTACCTTAAGTACTACTTTTCATCCCAGGATATTCTAAGCTACTCCGTGAACAACACACCTCAAACTCAAATTTGCAGTCAAACCCAAAGTGGTAGTCACGACACGTATCAAAATGCCATCGAATGATGGAACTCTCCTCGAATGATGGAACCCTCCTCAAACGATGGAACCATCTGGCTGGATAAGACCTTAAATCATCAAGTCCAACCATCTCAAGCATGCTTTAGTAATGCCTGCCACTCATTAAAGACAAGTTTGTCCACAATACGTTTCATGCTGTCCCTCACACCAATAATTCACCTGGAGAAGTCTCATTTCCTGCACAAATTGATGGCAATAATTCTCCTTAAATATTTCACTTCCAGCAGGAAGCAAAGGTAACAGTTTCTGCTATAGCCATCAGTGCTCAAGTGTTCAGTTAAGAAAACACTTAAGAAACTTGCAATTCCTTTCTACCCCTCCACCATCCTTTTCCAAACACCAAATGCAGCCCTTCAGCATACAGCCACATGTGATTTCTGGCACAATCAAGTTTCTCCGTTAAGGAACCCCCCAACATACACATCTTTCAAATACTTCTCCCATACTTTTGACATAACAGACAAAAAAGGTTTACTTTGTGTTCTTCCAGCTGTTTTTGAAGGGACTCCAAGTCTTCTGCTAAAAGCTGAGATTCCATCTTCTGAATGCGTTCTTCTGTGACTGTCAGCCAGTCAGACAGCTGCTGCAACTGCTGCTTCTGGAGCTCCATCAGCACGTCGTGCAGACTGCAGTGGGAAGCACAGGCAGAGTTATTTCAAAAAAGCTCTTCCCAAAAAAAGAGACTAACTCTTAGTTCCTATAAGAAAGAAACAAAGTCATTCATAAACCAGGCAGCTACCATCAAACGAAGTTTTCACCATTAAACTAAGGAACACAGTTAAGTATCCTTCTTTATTTCTTAATGAAGTAGTTAAATTACGTAATTTATATCAGGGATTATTTCTTACAACAGAGATTAACCACTAATAGAGGCTCTGCTGAGAGCTGCAACACAACACCGTTTCTCCCTTGATGTGCAGCTCTTAGCTTGATAATCCACAGGCAGGAAAAATTCTAAGGACTTTTTAGTTGTCAAAACACACAGAGCTATCCACATCTACCATATTCTTTATTGAGGGACTTAAACTGCTGAAACAACGTTAAAAACACATAAGTAACTCCTGCATGTAGAAGATCTTATATATTTAGTCTGGCACATTTATATATAACAGTCACAAAATACTTTCCATAAGAATAAAAAAAACTCCAGTTATATTAATTTCTTTTTTTCACCTTGGAAAATATGAAAAAGGTGGATGAAGAATAGGTAGGTGATTTGAGACAGCCAACATAACTTCTCCACTGGCAAGTTCTGTCTGATCAACTTATTTGCTTTCTATGATGGAGTGATCACAGTGGACACAGGAGAAGCAATGGATGTAATCTATCTGGATTTCCGCAAAGCCTTTGACACAGTCCCCACAACATCCTTCTCTCTAAATCAGAGGGATATGGATTTGATGGGGGGACTGTTCAGTGGATAAGGAATTGGTTGGACAGTCACATTCAGAGAGTAGTGGTCGATGGGTCAATGGATGGAGACTTGTAACAAGTGGTGTCCCTCAGGGGGTCCATCCTGGTACCAGTCCTGTTTAATCTTCTCATTAATGATACTGACAGTGGGATCAAGTGTACCCCTAGCAAATTTGCAGATGACACCAAGCTGAGTGAGGCAGCGGTCGCACCAGAAGGATGGGAGGTCATCCAGAGGAACCTGGACAAGCCAGAGAAGTGACTGTGTGTGAACCTCAGGAGGTTCAACAAGGCCAAGGGCAAGGTCCTACACCTGGGTCGAGGCAACCCCCAGTATAAATACAGAATAGGGGATGATGTGATTGAGAGCAGCCGTGCAGAGGAGGACTTCAGGGTACTAATTGATGAGAAGCTCAACATGAGCTGGCAATGTGTGTTCACAGCCCAGAAAGCCAACAGTGTCCTGGGCTGCGTCAAAAGAAGCATTGCCAGCAGGTCAAGAGAGTTGGTTCTCCCCCTCTATTCCACTCTTGTGAGACCCCACCTGGAGTATTGTGTCCAGTTCTGGAATCCCCAACTTAAGAAGGATATGGAACTGTTTGAACGGGTCCAGAGGAGGGCTATGAAGATGATCAGAGGGCTGGAATACCTCTGCTATGACAACAGGCTGAGAGGCTGAGTTGTTCAGCCTGGAAAAGAGGAGGCTTTAGGGAGACCTCATAGCAGCCTCCCAGTACCTGAAGGGGCTCCAGGAAAGCTGGGGAGGGACTTTTTACAAGGGCAAGTATCACAGTATCACAGTATCATAAGGTTGGAAAGGACCTCTGAGATCATCAAGTCCAACCTATAACCTAACACTAACACCAACCATCATCTAGACCATGGCACTCAGTGCCTCATCCAGTCTCCCTTTAAACACCTCCAGGGTAGGTGACTCCACCACCTTCCTGGGCAGCCCATTCCAATGGCCAATCACCCTTTCAGTGAAGAATTTTTTCCTCACATCAAGTCTAAACTTTCCCTGACGAAGCTTAAGTCCATGCCCTCTGGTTCTGCCACTGGTCACCTGAGAGAAGAGACCAACCCCTGCCCGACTACAACCTCCTTTTAGGTAGTTGTAGAGAGCAATGAGGTCTCCCCTGAGCCTCCTCTTCTCCAGGCTAAACAGCCCCAACTCCCTCAGTCGCTCCTCATAGGGCTTGTGCTCCAGCCCCCTCACAATCTTCGTTGCCCTCCTCTGAACACATTCCAGTATCCTAACATCTTTCCCATACTGAGGGGCCCAGAACTGGACACAATATTCAAGGTGAGGCCTGACCAGTGCCGAGTACAGGGGGACAATAACTTCTCTGGTCCTGCTTACTACACTATTCCTGATGCAGGCCAGGATTCCATTAGCCTTCTTGGCCACCTGGGCACACTGCTGGCTCATGTTGAGCTTCCTGTCCACCAGCACTCCCAGGTCCTTTTCTACCTGACTACTCTCTAGCCACTCTGTCCCCAGTCTGTATCTCTGCATGGGATTGTTGTGTCCAAAATGAAGTACCCGACATTTGGACTTATTAAACATCATCCCATTAGAATCGGCCCAGCTCTCCAATCTGTCCAGGTCCCTCTGCAGGGCCATCCTACCCTCTAGCAGATCAACTCTTCCTCCCAGCTTGGTATCATCTGCAAATTTGCTGATGATGGACTCAATCCCCTCATCCAAATCGTCAATAAAGATATTAAACAGGACGGGACCCAATACCGATCCCTGGGGGACACCACTGGTGACCGGCCGCCAACTGGATGAAACACCATTCACCATCACTCTTTGGGCTCGGCCATCCAGCCAATTCCTAACCCAGCACAAAGTGCTCCCATCTAGGCCACGAGCTGCCAGCTTCCCTAGGAGTCTACTGTGGGGGACCGTGTCAAAGGCCTTACTGAAATCCAAGTATACCACATCCACAGCCTTCCTCTCATCCACCAGGCGAGTCACATGATCGTAAAAGGAGATCAGGTTGGTCAGGCAGGACCTACCCCTCCTAAACCCATGCTGGCTGGGCCTGATTTCTTGACCGTTCTGCAGGTGATAGGACGAGGGGGAATGGCTTTAAATTGGAAGGGGGGAGATTTAGATTAGCCCTTAGGAAGAAATTCTTCATGCTGAGGGTGGGGAGGCACTGGCACAGGTTGTCCAGGGAAGCTGTGGCTGCCTCATCCCTGGAGGTGTTCAAGGCCAGGCTGGATGGGGTGGGAGGTGTCCCTGCCTGCTGCAGAGAGGTTGGATCTGGATGATCATTAACATCCCTTCCAATCCAAATCATTCTATGATTTTCATGTCACAAACTGAAAAGGTAATTTTGAAAAAAAACATCTCACAAATTGATGCAAATCAACTCCTTAGAGGTACAGTAAGCACTGGAGGTCAGTCCTGCAGCTCTAGAAGAGGTTGTGTGGCACAACTCACCGGGATTGCCTGTCCATGCTCTCCACCCTGAGCTCCTCCCAGCGGGAGTTCAGCAGCAGCATTTGCTCTTGGATCTCAAACTCTTCTTCAGGTGACAGATTTCCCTGGGCCACCAGCTGGTTCCCAGCCTGCAGGACGTTGCCCACGCTGCTCTGATGCGCAGTCAGTTCCATCATAAAACCCTGGAAACAGTACAACCAGCCAAATGACCGTGATTTGTGAGCTCCTACAGGAGTCTATGAATTTACAAATATCCTAATAAATTGTCACATTTGAAACAGTGCTGCAGAGTGAGCTGGCACCAAACATGCAAGCATGGATGACCTGTTCCTCTCTATGACAGAAGAGTCTCCATGAGCTACAAAAGTTTTATTGGCTAACCGAAAAAAGTCGACCACCTCTGAGAAATCTGCATGTAAGAAGACATCTTTTCAACAAATGCATCAAGAAAATACAATCTTACCTATGTCCAATGGAACACAAAACAAGATTTGAAATGTATCATAGGAAAGCAAATAGAATCCTATGTGTTAACAACATTAAAAATTCACAGATTTACTACAAAACCAGAACACCTCTTCCTTTGGTTCATGGTTTGAGAACTGTAGCACAAGAAAAAAAAAAATCTGTGTTCATCAGCTTTCAGATTTTACATTCAATTTTATACAATAAGCTGACAGGAGAAAACTAAAACATCTAACATAGCACTTTAGACTTTTAGAAACAACAGAACATTTGTTCAGGCCTGGAACACAAACAAAACAAAGTAACTCAGAAACAACAATAATTTGGAAGAAACAACATATATTTCTGAAATAAACTATGCTAATCATGACTACTGAATTAAATTCACATGATTATCAGCTTCAGTACTGCCCTCATATAACAGCAAGTGACATAAGGCTGACCAGGCCTTTCAGTAGTTGGCAGCAGAGAAGTATAAATCAGCCTGGATCAGGCTTTCTTTGTATTATAAAAAACAGTGAGCCAGTCACCGATTAAAAACCATTCATTAAAGTTTCAAAGCATGTTCCACTAAGTTCTCCTGAAAAAGATCTATTTCACCTTCAAGAAGCTGTTCTTTTTCAAAAACAACAAAAATCATTCAGTGAGAGGCACTTATAAATTAGAAAAAGCACAACAAAAGAAACAGAATGGCAGGTTTTGGATAAGGATTAGGAAATGGAAGTTCTGCAGCTCACTCACACAAAAGAAAAAAAAACCAATTAATTTAAGAGACTCTTACTTCATGGGTGGAAAATTGCTCTTTGACTTCTTCAACATCACCAGATATTTCCTCCTGTTCCCGAAACGCATCCTCAGCTGACAGCAACCATGTAAGAACTTCTTCCAGAGCAACTTGGTAGCTATCCAAGTCCATATCCACTTCTGTCACTGTGCTGGGAGTCTCCGCTCTAGAACTGCCCTGTTCCTCTTCAAGCGCTCCAGCCTGGGCAGTCAAGAGAAAAATGACATCTTAGCAGCACACAGAAGATGCCTTCCCAAATAATAACTACCAATAAAACTAAAACTCCTTTTAATACTTCAGAATTTTTTAAAAGTAACAATTAAGTACATTTTAATGATAAAGGCCACAGTTGCCACTAATAAATTTATTTTTAAAATAAAGAATCTGACTAGAAAAGACAACTTTCATCTTGCTCATTTAACCATGAATCTCACACCCAAAGAAAAACCCATCACTACCACAAATCCCGCAGCAAACTCAGTTAAAGATTTCTGGCCACCCCCTCCAGCTTGCCCAGAAAAATGCAGAAGAAAAACAGAAGAAAGAAGCATAACACAGATGGAACTTTAAACCTAAACACACAGGATGTTGTACGTGAATCAGAGGAAGAAAAAGGAAGAGAGAACAATTCAAGTCAATCACAAAGAAGATACTATGATTTTTTCATATTGTCCCAATTGTGTTGCCCAAGATAGAAGGCATGGTCCAGAAATAACTGAAAAGCGTAAAGATCAGCTAAAAACAACAACTCAAAAAAAGCCAGGCAGACTTCAGTGACAAACACCTGCTGCACGCTGAACTCTCCATCCTCACATTCCTGCTTGTATCTCCTTGGAAGTGTCTCCACCTCCCGGATGTCTTCCATGGTGACTTGCTTAGGAAGGACCTCAAACAAAGAGGTTAAATACATAATAATAGACTTCTTGTCTGGAAGCTGTACAGCAACATCTGCATCGAAAAGATAAAATGTGGGAAAATAAATGAAGAAGCTGCTTTTAAAAATCATTACTTAGAATACAGTCAAGACTTAATACATAAATCACAGTTTCTCCTGTTAAGAAGTTTTCAGTAAGCCTTGAGTTGAAAGGTCAGGTATGACACACGTTAAAAGCAGTATGGAAAAGGAAAAAAAAAGTTAAAAAATAAAATTCTCTACATTTGGAAGTGAAATCACATTAAAAGACATGATCATCTTGAAGTAAGGGCCCAAATCTGCAGCTACTAAGGAACAAAATCTGCTTGGGGATAACTATTCTGGAGCACCTCCCAAGCAGAAATACAGTTCAGAGATAGTATCCTACATACACAAACATTTCCACTTATGCTCTATCCCCACTCCCAGCACTGGTCAGTTCATCTTCTTACTGTTCAGATGGAAGAGAGTTTCACCAGCTCAAGTTCACTTATCTCAGTTTATGAGTGCTACCCATTCAGTTAACTCCTTTTTTTAAGGTGATGGTGCTTGAATCTATAAAGACTGAGCATTTGTCTTACAGAATGAATCTTTGAAAGCTCACTTTAAACAGAGCAACAGCTCAGGATTTTAAAAAGGAGCCATAAAAGTTTCCTGATAAGCAGTCCTACCTGAAAGTACTCACAGCACTGGTAGCTACTGCTACTCAGTTTATATATTAAGAACAAAAGACCAAGAGCTCTAAAGCTACACCATTTTACATAATGCTCTGCTTCATCTGAAGGTAGAACTCCTGCCCAAAATGAAAGAAAGGCAAGGTATCAGTATCACCTTCTGTATACTGTCTGAATGGTAAGTAATCTAAACCTTAACATTCAAGAAGATAAAGCATAGGCACATACAGACATACCCTTAACCTACAATTTAGTCTTTTAAACTCAAGTTTTAGGGCTTCAAACAAAATATCACTGAAAAAAAAATACTTGAATTTTTATTCAAATGTCAACAGAAGAAACATCTTTAGAGAGAGCTCAAAAAAAGCTCCTAGTCAAGTAAAATAACAATATCTCACCTTCAGGGTCCAAGAGTCTCTCGATTCCCAATTGGTTCTTGGCTATGCTGAAAGCATGTTCCAGTCTCTCAACTGGGGACATATTTACAACTTTATCCCAGCTGAAAAGCTCAGGTCTAAAAGTAAAGACGAAACAGGAATGCAAACAACAAATATCATCTGAAGAAAGATTCCCATACCATGCAGAATATGATGTTATGGATATGAAGGTAGCTACCTAAATAATATAAACATACACATACATACAAAATAAACATACGTGCACATACCCAAAGACATAAATATAAAAATGCACTTTCTTTTTATTAGTAAAAATCTGGCAATCACAAATCAATTGACTGACTGCACGTCCACAACATCCACCTTTGATTCTACTTATTCTATACATATGCTTATTGACTGCAACAGAAGATTTATTACTAGTAAGAAAATAAACAAACTCTGGGTTCAAAATTCATTCCAGAACCAGTTTTCCAGTTTTCTTCAACTGCTTCTTTTACAGCATTACTTTCACATAAGCTTTCTGTGTCAGGTTCTGCTGGACAATCAACAGTCACTCTTTCTCTAGAGTCTCATTCCAAACTTGAGATGTGGCTTAGCAACCACCTCAGACCATCACAGCCAGGAGCAGAGGTCTCCAGCCTTGTTCAAACTCCTTGCCCCACAACATTTTACCCCACATTAAAAAAATAACATACAAAAAACCCACCCCATCACAGGCGCTCATAAAAGTCAAGATGCAAACCAGACCATGGAGTTGCTTTACAGCACCAGCAGCTTTCCTCACACATTAGCACTAACCAAACCAAATATCCAGTCCAGTTATCCCCCAAAACATACCAGCAGGTGTCAAGGGGAAAAAGGAGAGCCTAGTGGTACCTACACAAACAGGGCATGACCAGCCTAGTGCTGCAGCAGCACAGCTGTTGGACTACAAAGCCAACAAAACACTTCCCATTCCCCTGTCATAGTGGCTTCTCATTAAAACATTGCTATTGATTCCATGCTCTATAGAACCTGGAGAAGAAGAGATAATCCTGCTTTTAATCCTTTTAATACTTAATTGAGTTGTAAATTGACCTGAAAGTATCCTTTTGACATCTGTCAAGTCATTACATTTTATGAAACAGGAAGGCCATAAGCCAACAGGTTCTCTGAGAAGCAAACAGCCAGAAGGAAGGTGGGGTGAGCAGGGAACAGAGATATGCAAAGATCCTGATAGAAGGTAGTGGAATACTGTACCTCCGTGCAAGAAGCAAAAAGAATAACCACACAGATTCACATAAAGCCTTAACAGAGACTCTCAATATGAAAAAACACGTTGCAGTAAGCATATTGCATATGCATTACCTGCACACTGCTGTGATAAGACAGGTTTTAATACAATGCAATCTAGAAATTTACCTACCAGGAAGAAAATTGTACCAAAGAGAAAATTTCAATTCAAAGAGGAACAAACTAATATTAGGAAATGAAAGAGACCAGCACAGCAAAATGTTAAATGTCCTACTGCCTCATATAATCTTACTAAGCATTGCAAGTGTTAGAAAGTTACTAGATATTATAGCCAAGAGGTAGCACTGCTAGCAACTGTTGATAGATGCATAAAAAGTGAATTACTAAATCTCTTAATGGGATCCACAAAAATTCTCCTATATTGTGTCATATTAAGATAAACAAAAAAGTAATATTGAAAATGCCCATTAGGCAGGGAAGCGCTACTGTGCAGGTAAGATAAATAGCTTTGTTGTCCCACCACTTCTGCAAACTGCCCAAATTCCTTGCAAATGCCTTTTCAAGCTTCTCTTTTAAAGCCAACCTAAAGTTAAATCTAGCTCAAGATTTCTCAGAAGTGTCAGGAAAATGTTACTTCCCTGGCTAAAGGACTTGTGTCCAGGAATGGCAAGGCTGAATTCTGATGTGCTGGCAGCGGCCAGGAAGAGGAAATAAAAGGTTCAGAGATGAGTACAGCCACATTACAGACATTTCAGGAAGCAAGAGGAAAGCACAGTTACTCAGTTAAAGTTTCCATGAGGAGCTACTTCAGCATTCTGAAAAGGGCAGAGCTCACAGACCAGATCCCACAAAGCCCAAGCACATAGTAACAACAGATAAGGACAAACTGTCTGAAACCTATTGCAGTACCTCTCTCCTCCTGCTTCACTCAGGTCATTTAGGTCTCACTTGCATCTAAAGCTGGCACCCTCTGCATTACAAAGCTTCACACGTCCAGCAGCAGAGCTGTGCCACTGCAGGCAATCATGCCTGCTTGGAAACCACAAGTGCAGCTCACACCATCCAGGGAAGGGACTTGGTAACTCTTCTGATAAACTGCAGACACCTTTACAGAACAGTCCTTCCAAACTTGCAGGAGCCCTCGGGATGGTGCCAGCACTCCTCATACATCCCTGCAGGCTGAACAAAGCCTGGTCTACAAGGCACATGGGTGTGTCAGCACAGACATGTCCTGAAGCCAGCAAGCTTGTGACACAGCCTGCTATTTCAGTCAGCAAAGACTGAATGGGCACTGAGCAGAGGCTCGAAGTGAACATATGCTTTTGCAAACACTTTGCATCTGCTGGGTATACATATTCTGGGTGTTCGCAAAGGATTTCTCATGACAGATACCTGGTGGTCAGGAGGTCTGGTTAAATTCTACATAGCATCTTACATAGCCATGTTAAAATGTTTATTTTTGTCTAAAATCAGTTAGCCCTTGCAAAGCAATGGGCTGACTTCATTTAAAGCAGGCTGGATTAGAATGGATTGCCCAAAAGCAGATCTCAATGAAATTTTTAAAAAAAAATAAGAATTGGTTTCATAAGAGTCTGTAATGATGATTTCTTTAGACTACCAAAGAGTTCTCCAGAAAACAGAAAGAACACAAAAGATCTGTGCAAAGCAGCTTTAACAGCACTCTTTAGTTTGTCCATTGTACTTCATAATCAACACGCTACAGATATCTGAAGTATCCTGTTACCCTTTGATTTTTCTGCTCAACTGTTCTCCTGAAAGAACTGCACATATTGTCTTTCAAGCAATATACATTCAAAAACTAAGAAAAGCTACAGTCTTATTCCTTCATTTTGAAGTTTTTGTGTCTTAATACTAAAGTGATGTGGCAAACTTGGGTTGAAGAAATGTTTCCCTTTGCAGCAGAGGTAGAGCAGAAGGAAGGAAGTACAGGGGAAGGAGGTGTCAGCCCCTCCCTGCTCTGCAGAGATTCATTCACCACATCACTGTATAATGCATACTACTAAAGGGGGTTTACAGCAAGTGTGGGTGCATATGCAGGAACTGAGACTTTCACTGCTGCCTGGGTCCATGCTTTGCAAGGCTCTGGCAATACCCCTCAACTGTTATTGTTACCACAACAAAACAAAACAAGCAATGAATCACCAAAACAGAGTAGAAGCTGCCAAGTGCTCCAGCATGAAGACATAGGGAAAAAAAAAACTACTTCACCAGGTTTAAGATAAGTTAATGTTCGCTACTTACTTGTGTCTGTGGATGACAGCATTAAAGGCGAGTCCATCTGCCCAGCTCGTGGTGAAGTTCAGAACGTTGACTTGACTGTAAGGTCTGGTGGACTGTCGAACCCAGCTCAGCAGGATCTTCTCACTGTTGGTCTGCTGCAAATCTGACATGATGTTCTTCATTACATCCTTCACCTGCAAGACAGGAGAAACTGCATTTTACAGACATTCTCCACTTTCCCTGCTTATGAAAGCTTTGAACCAAGCTATTTCACTGATTGGGAAAGGGCCTTTCCCACAAAAAGCTATGAATCAAGCCCTTACTCCTCACATGAAATCTGACAATAGGAGTTTCGGGCCGTCTTTGCACTCTACTATTATAATTACAAGAATCAGTAATGGTCCATGTCACTCATTAATGACACATCACTCATATCACAATCCTCCCTCCTTCTCAGTCTTGCCTGCACTGAGCATAGATTATATTTCTATTGTCCTGTGCTTGAGTTCCACCAGTAAGCAAACCCCCCAAAAGCAGCCTAAAGGGATTTTTCTGCAAGAGGAGGATATAGGATATCTGCTCAGTCAACACAAGTAGTTTGCTGTTCAGGTACTATGCGCAAGCATCTGTCAAAGTCCCTGCAAGTGAATTCAATGATCCTCTCAGGTATCTGGCTAAACCAGAAATAATTCAGACTGAGGAAAAAAAACCTTACAGAGCAGCATATAAGATGCACACCCAACACAGCTGAGATAGTAAAACAGAAAGCCTACAAAGTGTTTAAGTGCAGAAGTGTTTAGTTGAGAAAGTTATACAAATGCAGTGCTTCAGCTTGAAAAGCCTCTCTGGAATCAATAGCACCAAGAACTGAACCAAGAGGCTGAGTACAACTAAGCACACATGAGAACACGTACCATGGGAGGCAGCCAATAGACAGAGATCAGAAACCAAACACTGGCCTGACTTTATTTACCAACCCTAAACAGAAGCAGTATTTTCCACCACCAAAACCCCTGGAAGGTTTGTGAGAATCCCAGCAGACCAATGCACACCATTCCTGGAAAGGAAGATATCTCACAGCAGCCTCTCACCTGCCAGTGCAAGATAATGCTCCACAGCAGTCCGAGCGTTAGCTTGTGATTTCCATCAACAATGTCAGTTCCTCCAATGTTCACCAACTCCACCTGCACAGGTTGGATCAATTGTATATTAAACACTCTCATCACAGTTTCAAGTCACAACCCCACCTCATACTCCTGGCTGTCCATCCACACACTGTCAAGCTCTCAGAAATAAAAAGTAGTTAGAAAGAGAACCAGAAATGACAGAGTACTGTCGAACTGAATTTGTCATGACAACTGCCTAAATGTGACAAAAGATGGCACCAAAGGTACTCCTCCATTGGAAGAGTTTTATACTCTCCTCTAATACACAGACGCACAACAGCAGTCAAACTGACTGATGGAAATGCAAACATAATTGATCAGATATTAAAAAAAAAGTTATGCAGTCAGTCCTTCTCCTAGACACACTCAGAGGTATTCCAGAACCATAAAAACTCTAAGAATAGGTTTGTCCTTTTCATGAACCAGCATTCAAATGGAACAAGTTTATATAAGGAGACAAAAGCTGAAGGGAAAAATAAAATTTTCAATTTTCCTAAATGCATAGGGACCCCTCGTAGAGTCGGTGACACTCTAAATGAGACCAGTAAAGGACAAACACGGAAAGAGACACGAGGAGATTACTCAGTAAGCAAGAGAGCAGGAGAGGCTCTCTGCACCAAGTATTCAGCCCTTCCTTAGAGGAAGCAAACCTTAGACCACTCTACCAGATACTCAGTGCTACTTTAGAGCCTGAACTGAACTGGGGCATTCAGTCTGCATTGAACCAGTGCAGAGAAAGTGACACTAACTCTGAACCACCTTTTGGAAGGAACCAACAGCAGCACACAGCATTAGTCACGACCACGCCTATAGAAACTGGGCTAGGAACAGCTGTCCATGGCAGATGAGACAAGAACCTCCCTGGGTGTACATACACACACAGCAGATGCTGCAATGCACTCCCACACAGGGCAGATGTTGGGGCTTCTTTCTTGTACATAACCTGAGCCAGGAGAATCCTCCAGCCCCAGGGGCAAGCAGAACATTTTCAGTGGAGAAGCATTTTTCTCCATTTCTCACCCCTGCTCCAAAAACGTGCCTACCAGAGACATCTCTCAGCTTGCACTAACTCTAAGAAGGATATCTGGGCATTGCTTGCAAGCAGAACAGCAGACAAAATGTGTACCAAAGAGATGGCTCACAATTAAACAATACAATCATGGGACAGTAACGGAGCCCATGCACTGGTTTTCAGTGGGTGTAGCCTACAGCGACAGAATAGACAGGAATAAACAAAGCTTCATTTTTGTTTAAGAAGTTATTGCTGATACATAAGAATATAATGGCATTCTATGAATATTTTTCCTCTTATCGCACACTCACGAACAGCTTCAATTCCACAAAATGTACTTGTAACCTCATTGCTTTCAGATAACATCTTGACAATTACCAGTTCCCCAGATGTCTCTTGGTTAGAAGAATCAAATCAAAAATGCATTGCAAGATTTAACACAGAGCCACAAATTACACTTCAAAGTACTAAGGAAGCTTGTGGATTGTCCTCTCCCAATTTTTACAGCAGCTGGAAGAGAATCTTACTGCAAAACTCCTTGCAAATACTGGGCATATATGTTAAAATAACAGTAAATTAAACAGGCAAAACCAGGTCAAAAGTATCACCATTATGAATCATGGAACAACAGCAGAAAGCAGGACTAAAGGTCAAGGGCATAAAAATAAAACAATTGCATTGCAAGAGCTTTTTTCACCAGTAATAGATAACAAACACTCCTGAGAATGAGTAACAAAAAAACCTTCATATTTTTTAATCACACAATAATAATAGCAATAATAAAATAAAATACTCCACATACCCTTTTTTTTATTTTAATGATTCTGAACTAAACTGATGCTTTGTAGGATGCAGCCAGCAATCCACTAGCAGGGTTACCGGACTACTGAGAATTAAGCAAAGACAATAAATAAAAGAAAGCTAACAGTAGACAGTACTACCATCAGTAGACTGATTTTGGCTATGTGGAATGATATCCAGTGGGTCTTTTAGTATTAATAATTTTTAAAACTCAGTTCACAAAGCAAAATAAGTTGGAATGCATTATATAGAACCATTCCGCTCATCAGATCGGTGACGTTCACAGAATTATCTGAACACCTACACCCTGGGCTTGTCTGATCCTTGCAATATATATTTAAACAGTTTTATAAATTATTTCACAAGTTATGAATAATGTATAGCCCACAAACTCTCAGGCAACAGACCACGACTGCTCCTCAGTGGATGTCTTTCCCTTCCTCTTAACACACAAACTTTATTAGTAAGTTAAGCAGTAGGTATGAATCATGTACATGACCTTAACAACCTTCAGCTTTGGAAACCCAGATCTTGCCAGCTTAAGGAAGAACCAATTAATTATTGTAATTCAATATTATTTCATTTATAATCTTCATAAAATAAATCCATTTCAAGCTGGAAAGACTCATTACTTAGCCTTTGAAAACAATTAATCAATATTTACAGTACCTTTAAAGAAGAAAAAACAAATAATCACCATTAAATTTGGCCACTTCCTAGAAATACGACACCAGTCCACCAACACGAAGGGGAAATTGCAGTATTATACAGCATGTTCATATCTCTCTTCAATCAGCAGTTTACATAAATATGTCAGTGCCTTTTTGCATTAGGTGAATTTTATTGCCAGAATGTTCTCAAGTTATTTTAATGCCCTGACATTCACAAACAGTAATTCTAATTACAGGGTGGACTTATCAGGAATAGTTTGTCAGAGTAAAAATAAAATCTCTTTCCTACAGCACTCCTGGCTTCCAGGCAGTAAAAACAAAAACAAAAAAAACCCAAACAATTATTAATCTCATTTTTCTCAAAGAAGGACTGGTGTTGGTTTGTTCTTCTAATGAGTAACTAAAGCTCCAAATTAGAAACACTCAGTACAAATTTGACACAGAGCTGACAGGTGTCAATGGAAAGATCCTTCTGGATTTTGAGAGCAGGACACAACAAATACACAAAGCCTGTCATATCCTTACAGATTTTTGCACGTTATGCATCATCACTGGAAATTAGGTTTTGGTCCTGCCAGGTTCATGAGCTATGCATAGCAGAGCTTCAAGTCACCTTTGTTTTGGGAGCTGAACACAACTCAACAGCTTAGTTAACACCAGTATTAAGTTAGCATTTTAAGATCTCACAAAATGGCCAAACACTGCAATTCTACATCAGATAAGAAAAAATAAGAACAGCTTAACCGTCTCGCTGAATTCTCATATGAGGTACCAAAAATCTTAATTCTCTGCATTTTGAACTCATTTACACAAAGGAATAAATTAATCAGTCTATCAAAATTCAGGGAAAAACATGCTCACGTTGTTCTGATGCAAGACTTGCAGTACTCTGTTGACATTATTTAAGGCATGGACTCGTGTGGAACCTCGTTCTTTAGGCTGAAAATAAAGAGTTACAATCTGTTCACATCAGAATTAACTTGACAGAACAAACAAAATAAAATGATAGAGCAAACAAGGAGATTTCTTCATTATCTCCAGATTTTATTTTTTTTTCTTTTCTTTTTAAATAGGAACAAAAAACCAAACAAGATCACCCACAACAATTTCAAAATGAAAAATGGTCAGAATGATATTCCTCAATTCATGGTACAGGACAAGCCTTGGATTCAAAGTGTGTTTGAGTTCATCTTTGGCAAGTCCAGAACTTTTATTCCCAGCATCTGCAGAACTACAAACTGGCAACACAACAGCAAAGTGGGAGTTCCCGGGGAAAATCAGGGGTTTGAACATTTGCCAGAGTAGTTGAAATTTTTTGGCTCCCAAGAGGGAACAAGCAGCAATTTGTTTTCTGGCACCAAAAGCCTGCTACATCTTTGCATAGTGGGAAGAAGTTACCCTTCCTGACTTCTCCTTCCTTTTAATATTTGCGGGGAGTGGGGGGAAACATTGCAACTCTTGACAGCACCTGCCACTCCATTTGCTTTTAACCACTGCAGTTAAACTCTTGTGGCAGATCGTGATCTTACTGCACGAGCATAGAGTTGAACTTGGAACACAACAACTAACAAAATTACAAAATTAGAAAAAAAAAAATCCAAAAAACCAAATGGTACTCAGTAGACTTCAAACCACACCACTAATGATTAGAAGTCCTAGAGTGAAACGCATCTATTTAAAAAAACCTAGACAAGCTTGCAAGGTGAAAATTATAGATGGCTGAGGGTCTCCTATAAGGATCAATTAAAAAAAAAAAAAAAGAGATTTATGATAAATATTGAAATTCAGAATTTAATCCTAAGGGATGGCACAGGCTTTGCCATGCCTCATCTATCTTTCTGAAGATACCTTAATATTAGCAGAGGAAGAGTTTTCAGCACCACAGTTTTGAAAAGAAGATTTGAGTAGTTTTTAGCCCTCTATCTGTAGATCAAAGGATTTTTCAATAGTGATACAGATTTTTGTATTGCCTGCTAAACTTTATTTTTTTTCTTCTTAAAGAATCTTTCACAAGCTTATTAGAACAATCCCACAAGTATCCAGCTAAAGGCTGCTCTTCCAGATCATCCAGAATCAGATCTTTAAAAGATCTCAACTAAAAACATATACCACATGAATAACAAACACGACCATTTTTACAGGCTTTGCTAAATGTTATGTTAACCCTCAAGAATGGGTTACACAGCTAACTTCAGCCTGACCCTGTATCTGAGGGGAGTCTGACTGGAACTGAGGGGAACAAGTACATATTACAACCAAAATAATATTTTTAAATAAAATTTAAAAAGAAAATTACATGGCACAGTGAGGTTTTTTGTGTTTTGTTTATTTGGTTGTTTTAATAAATGAGAATGATTCATACAATTTTCTCTTACCAGAGGTTTCCCCGTCAGACCCTCCAACAGGTCCAAAAGCTTCCTTCCATCTTTCAGATCTGTGAACATGTCTTTAACTGGGGGCTTCCCACTCTGCAGAAGAAATGAAAGGAGTAATAAAATTAGTGTTTAAGTACAACCTGCATGAAAAATGCATTTTTCCCTTTTTATCTTTCAGTTGATTCTTATTTATTTAGTACCAAGCATAGTAAACAGAAGCTGGAGGAGTATGACAGCTATCAGAAAAGCATCCTTCCCCCCTTCAGCACTTTTTCTCTCTCTGTCTCTATGCATCAGCAGCTTAATCCCAAGAAACCAAGTAGGTGCATCCTGGCTCACACAGGGTCGACATCTTAACAGGAAAAGATGACAAAGAACAAAACTTGGCAAGTTTGAGGCCACATTTGTGAAAGAATGCTTTGGTCTGACTGCATCTAAAGGAGGAGGAGAGTGGGGCTTTTGGGACAAATTCTCTCAGTTTTTTAAAAGAGAAAAGGCAAAAAAGGATTTGGAATTGAGCCCTGTGTTAGGAGCTACCATCCTACAAACACCAGTAGATCAAAAGGTGTAATATATTGAAACAAATTAATTATTTTCTCTACCCTGGGAAAAAAAGCAAGATGTGAAACTAAGCACTACTCTAAATTGCATATTTCTAATATTAATTTTCTCTGGGGGCAGAGGGACCCTGTACAAGAATGGTGGTACATGACAGCAGAACGATGTTATGATATTAACTTTTTCCATGCTCCCTTTTGATCTTATTTCTTCTTGGACCCTAAGAAAGTTAACATGGGAAAGCAAACAGGGCAGGGGGAGAAGACACATGCAGCTAGCAATTAAGTAAGTGCATTTACTTTGTAATATTCGCCTGTCAGCTGCCAAGTGATCAATTAAGCTACTCCTTTCAGTGTCCCTTTGAAGTGCCAATTTGAGAAGAAAAATATTTTCTAAAACGTACCTAAAACTCCAACACTCTTTTTCCATCACCTTGGCTTTACCACATCACTCTTCAGAAAGCTGTCAAAGGCCCATCTTACATGACATGAATTAGCTGTCATAGATTTCCTCTACCTTCACTCACCTCCTCCTGCCCTGCCAGCTGCTAGTAAATGTCAAATGCTGGCTAATACATCAGAAGAGCACTGAACCACCTACTGAACTCCATTTTCTGGCAAATACCTATTTTCCCCCAAAATTCATAAAGGTTTTCTTTAAACATTCACTTTAATTAGATTTAATGTTACTAAAATCATTCACAAGAAATCAGAGTTGAATAGCTGCAAAGCCATATTTCAATCTCCTTTATAGAAACATAGCTAAATGTAACTTATAGTATCAACAAGCTAAATTGACAGCATTAAGAACAATCATATAACTGAGGTCACTTCTTAAAACACAGATGTTAGTCCTAGTGTCTGATATTAAATTAGTTTGGCAATGAATTTTTCTGACAAATTTATTCTCCAATTATATTTACAAGCCATGCTTAAAAATGTGTTCAAGGTCCAACAAAAAAACAAGACTAATCCTACGGCTCAGAAACCAAGAGGGGGAGGATAGAGACAGAGATGGTTATAACACATGTTCTAACCTGTCAGTGTGTGACAAGGCTCAGCTCGATCACTTGGCTCAGTCCAAGTGGACACGTGTGCAAATATAGACATTTTCTTACCCTCAGTTTAGAAAATGTCAGTGTGCAAGACTGTACAGCGAGTTAACATCCAGACAACACGCCAACCCATAACGCTTGGTCTGTGAAGCAGTTTTTAGCTAATAACACCATCACTGTGCTTGAGCACCCACCCTGTCCACCAGACATGGCTCCCTCTTCCCAAAGATCAAATCAGTGCCCAAAGGAGCCCTCGCTCAACCTGTTGGTCAGGCTTCTTTTTATGCAGCCCAGGATACAGTTGGCTTCCTGGGCTACAACTGCACATTGCCACTTCACATCCAGTTTTTCATCCACCAGTATCTGCAAGTACTTCTCTGCAGGGCTGCTCTCAATCCATTCATCCCCCAGTCCATGCTGATATTGAGGATTCCCCTGATGCAGGTGCAGGACCTTGTACTTGACCTTCCTGAACTTCCTGAGGCTCGCACAAGCCCACTCCTCAAGTCTGTCAAGGTCCTTCTGGATGTTATTCTTTCCCTCTGGTGAACCAACTGCATGACTCAGTGTGGTGCCACCTGCAAACTTGCTGAGGACACTCAAACCAACTGCGTGTCATTGATGAAGACACTGAACAGTATAGGTCACAATATGGATCCCTGAAGGACATCACTTGTTACGGATCCCCATTTTGAACACTGAGCAACTGACTGCAACTCTTTGGATGCTGCCACCTAGCCAATCCCTTACCTATCTAACAGTCCATTTATCAAATCCCTATCTCTCCAATTTAGTGACAAGGATATTGTGGGAGACTGTGTCAAACGCCTTATAGAATTAAGCCTTTAAAACAACTGAGAATTCTATAGCTATATACCCTTTTTAAACTTGTTGCCTTAGGTCTGAAAGTTAAAAAAAAAAATTTGGATCTGCTGAAAAAGCAGAAAGATGCTTCATTTATGCAGTACAACAAGGCTACTGAGCACATACAGCCTTCATTTCCCATCCATTCACTTCTCATGCATGAAAACAAGCTGAGTAACTTCCTGCTTTCAGTCATTCACTCCAACAGGTCATGGTACGTTCCAGCCCTACGCAATGCACCCTGCTGTGGTGGTGGAAGTAATTCAGATTTGCTTTCTCAGGAGCACGTTTTTTCCATTTCACTGGCCTGCAGAGCACCACATCTTGCTGTCAGTTTAAAGAGTCAGCAGAAGCATATTAAATAATTTCTGCAATCTATGCTATTCCTTACTGGTTTATTAAAGTATCCACTATCCTCAAAACAGAGACACAGCAACATGCAAAGCCTTTGTATTTAGCAAAGTCTAGCAAAACACTCTCTATGAGGAGGAGTTCAGTTCAACACTTCAAGTGCAGGGTGACTAAGTTGGCTAAGAAAGGGCTGCAGCCAAGCCCATCACCACCCTCCACAGCACACCTTGCAGGAAGGCTGGAAACCTGCTCCCCGGCTTCCCACACCCACTTGAGGGGCATGCAGGAACCTGGTGGCAACAGCCACCCAGACAGCCCCAGCTGTCCCACGAGGGCACAGAGCCAGCCCACAGCACTGCTGTCCCCATGGGAGTGAAGACTGTACAGGCACCGCACCCTCCTCTGCTCACACTGCCTCTTCCCACCTGGGTGTTTTCCTCACACCTCAGCACACATTTGCACACCAGATCTGCTACCTGAGCCACGTGGCCTGCCACCAGGAGCATTGCCACTCTGTCCTCCCGTGCCTAGCTCTGCCAGAGCATGCCTGGCTTGTCTGGGATGCAGCTGGATAGCAACCTGCTGTGCTTCAGGAAGTCTTTCGCTTTCCTCCTCCAGAAAGAACAGCTACTTATCCTAACTTCTGACAGCTATATGACTCAAAGTTCATTAAGTATAGAAAGGATCTGGAAAAGTTCATTAAGTATAGAAAGCATCTGGAAAATTGTTTTATAACATCTCAGCCCAAGGGATTGTCTCTTGGGAAATGGATGTAGGGGAAGACAAGGAATAGCTATGGAGCAATGCTCGCAAGATAGCCATGGATGTCCTCCTGTATCAGGCACAGGCCAGTCCAGAGCCAGGCCAGGCTGCTGCCTTCACCACCAGCTTGTAAGAAAGCAGGCATAATGCCACATCTCTTTGCATGCAGGACTCACCACTGAGCCTCCTGGTGGAAGCTGCAGCATCAGCACAGAGACAACTGGGGAGCCACTACACATGGTTGGGCCTGTGCTTCTAGTCAAGAAGCCTAATTCACACCAGGGCACCAGGAAAAGCTCTGACCCACGTGGGGCACCTGACGAGGCCCATGCAGACAGCACTGTCCCAGGCCACACTGGGGTGGAGCACGCAGTCCCGGGGCCAACTCTGACATGCTGCAGGGCAAGGCAAGGTGCTCTGCATATAGCTTTTCCTCCCATCCCTTCCCACACCCATACTGCTCAGTTCTAACCTCCAGAATGAAATCTGGCCTTCTGAAAAAGTCTGTGTGCACCACACACAAATAAATCCACGTATCTGCAGTGTATAAAAAGCATATCTCGGCAGAGTACTGCCTGACACGCTGTATGCTAAGCTAACCTAAATTTCTCCTTTTCAGAACCAACAATATTTTACTCACTTTCTACATACTTAAAGTCTGCAGTTCAGCCTCCACCAGCATCCCATAAGGAGAAGCAGTCCATCACTGAGCATAATGGATCAAGAAAATTAAGTATTTGCCTTATAATAGTGACAGTGACAAACCACACTGAGCCCTTCAGCAAGGGCAAATTGCTAGTCACGGTTGTGTTGGTAAGTACTTAAGGAGCAGCCTTCCTTGTGCTAAGCACTGTACAAATACAAGGCAGATAATGGGTCCTTTCTCAAAGACAAAATAGGGTCCAGTTTATGCTACAGAAATAGTACAAAGGACAGGCAGGGACACACTGCAACTGAGAGAACTGTGCTGATTCAGGGTGTAAAACATTCACATCTCCCTCGCTGAACGCTTATCAGTTAACAGAACGTGGTTTTTCTCAGTTTTCCTTGTTTGCTGCAACAGCAAAAAAACCACTGGCAGAAAACTCTTCCCCAAGCCTGCCCAAGAGGGCTTTGCCAGTAGAGCTGCACACACAAAGTTGCCATAGTGCAGACTAGGGCTTGATAAAACAGACTAAAGGATATAATTAGCAGACTTAATTTAAAGAGGCCACATTGGTTCCCCAATGCTGTAAACTGGCACTGACAGCAGGAAAGGAGCTGATTCATTGAAACAGGCATAAGGGGAAGAGAAAAAGGGAAAAGAAGGCAGAACAAAAGAAAGGAAAGTAAGAGAAAGTTGGAGAGAGACAGGCCTGTTCATGCTCTTATAAACTTTGTGGGGTGGCACATTTGTTATCCACCAAGGGACTCATGTGCAAGGATCAGAACAAGATCCACCCCATTCCATTTATTCCAAACATATCAGTGCCAGCTTTTGTCCTAACATGAGGCAGCGGGACGAGAAAGAACTTTCACTACTTATGCACAGCAGAAAACACTTTCTGTTGATTCATCTCATGGGGCAGCAGCACTTTCTGAATGACCTTTGAGAGCTGGAAACCAGATGCTAGCCATACGTGGCAAGAGCAGTCACTACAGGCATTTGCTCTGCATGCTCTGGCAAGACCCCAGCACAGTTTTGGAAGGAGATCCTATGCGCAGTGATCTCCTCTTCACAGCTTCTTCTCCTCTACCTGGATCAGGTTTAAGGGGGTGACTCAGACTTCCTTGTGTACGTCTAGGATTACTTGCAAAGAAGGGTCATCCAGGCCAAGCAATATGACTGGGCAGAAATAATTCCTTCTCTTTGCCAGAAAGCACGCCCAGGAAATACAGGAAGACATGAACAAAGTCTGGACCAGATTTTAAGAGACGTTTAATGCTACCAGCACTGAAAGATCAGCCATCAACATTTACACTTTGTTCAACTGAAGCCACACACAGCTGCAAATCAGCAGTCTTCCTATAACATTTGCTATTGTAGAACACTCACTGTCCTTTTATTACTAATGGGGAACAGTGATTCTTTATAACTTGGCTCAATTTGATAAAGGGAGTCACAAATTCACAGTAAGGCAACACCTTTTTTTTTTAAACACAAGCTGTTATTTATCATTATCACAATTTATGCTCTTTGTTGCTCTTGAACATGAAATTATATGCAAAGTTAATCATTAAACTTTAGCATCTATCTAGTTGTTCAATTAGAAACACGTGCAGTTTTCTTCCGTCAGTCACCTGCAGCAGAGTTTATATGTTCTTTAAATCAATAATTATTGAAGTTACATTATTAAACCTAACTGTTTTCAATAAATGGATGCCAAAAATATTTGAGAATAATAGATAAGCCCCACCTCTACTTCACATCCTCCCCAGTGATACCCATTCAAACCTCCTAGTGATGACATTAAAACCAGGATGAAAGGCCCTCTCAGTTTCACAGTAATGCACACTGGCTGTCATCAACGAAGTAACACCTATAGTAAAAGCATCCGTATGACCTTCACCAGCCACCAAGGGAAGGCAGCAGATGAGTTCTGGCAGCCCATAGCAGTGCTGGGAAAAACCCTAGTTGCCAGTTTATATCATCTGCCACCTCAGAAACACCAAAAGACCCTGAAAAGATAAAAGAAGCAGTATATCTTGATTTTTTTTCCATTAGATTCTTCTGATCGTCTAATGTCACATATCTAAGTCAGAGTTGGGGGGGATTCTAAATATTTTTAACCAATTGAATACTATTTTTTATGTCTCATAAGGTGCTCAGTAAACTGGCCAAAATAAACTGTAGAGCTGCAGAGATCCTTTCCTCTTTTTCTTCAGAATGAGGAAATATTGTATAGGTTGGGCATTTCAAAGTAGAACATGAACCATTTGTCATGTACATTTCCAGGAATTCATGGTAACCACCTACTCCAAGTTTAAACTCAGTTACAAACAACACAAGGAGTAAGAACTCCACTTCATGACGAATACAGAGTAAGAGACAGGTCAAGTGCTGCCACATCATGAGACCAATGCATGGGAACTCAATGTGGGAAAATGCAGAAAGCAAAAAGGTCGCTGCAAAAAGTAAACAACTATGTCAACAAATAATCTTGCCAATTTCTAATTTAGGACCAAAGTCATTGTTTACAGAAGTATTTTTATTAAAACATGATACTTTTTTCCATCCTCCTTCCACTGACATGCGGGAGTTATAAGACAGTGTACATAACCACTCGATGTACTGCGACAGGTGTACCTTAGTTGAGAATGCCCTGCTCCATGCTGACTGTGCATGAGTAGGTGTAGCATCTCTACGACACACTAGCACCAAACCTACTAATTCAAATACCAAGTAAAATAAATAAAAATTCACAAACACGGGATGAAAACACCTCAGACAGAATTAAATATCACTACCGGTGCTTAAAAATAAAATTACAAGTAACTGAACAGCTATTTAAAACTTCAAATGGGAAAAAACATCTATCTGAGATAAGATAAAGTTTGATTTTACTAGATGACAGCCATGAGTTTAAGCTAAAAAGCTAAAGATGCTCAATCCACAGAACAGCTGAAACACTCAATTGACAACATGACAGGAGGGAAAACATACCAAAGCAAATATTAGATACAGGAAGGCAGCAAAACAAACAAGGCATCAGCAACTCTGTGGGGTTTTTTTTACTCCCCAGTGTACTTATTAATGCATTTACTTAAGCTTACATTATTATAACACATTTAATGTAACAGTACTAACGCAGATTGCAATTAAGCCTCATTATGCATCATTACAAGTAGAGGCAGTTGGGGCCGTACCTGTTATCATTGTCAGTTATTTTGTCCCTGGAAGGGTATACATACATATATTTTTGGCCAGATAACTTCAGATTGAAACTTGGTTTCTTAGGAAAAAGAAAAAAACAAAACCCTGCTGACCAGGTTGACTATTGCTCTCATTAACAATTAACAGCTAAAGGGATGGATTTGCTTCTGTGCCTTTACCAGGTTCAGCTGTAGTGCCTAAGGTGACACAAACACAAATACACATACACCAACAACTGGGGTGATAACCAAGATGAGGAATCAGTGTCAAACTCAGTCAAAGCCACAGTATTCTCCAAAATCAGTAGCAATTACAGTATCACTATTACTATACCAAGCTTTGAAGTCCAGTCAAGGGAGATGGCTGCCTGCACTCTGTTCTTACAGCCGAAACAGCTGCAGCTGAGAGAAGGACAGAAAAGTTGCAATTCTTATGCTGTAGCTAAAGGTGAGAGAAATCCTGAACTGCTTTTTATTATTGCTTTTAGGCTATAAATTAGTCATCCTTACCATCTATCATAACGTATTAGATAAAATACTTATTTCCCGCATCTTGGTTAATTCGCATCCTATTTGGTCTCTTCTCAGGAGGCACTAAGTAATCCAGTTAAAAAGGATAAAACAGAATTTTAAGGCCAGTTCATCCAAACACTAATTTGTTTCCACCCAGGCTGCTCCTCAAGTTAATGCTGATTTTTATGGCTATGTTCAAGCGAGGTTACGTTTCGCAGAAAACAGCAGCAGAATACTTGATCAGCAATCTAGTATTTCCTCGCTCGTGCCACAAAAACTGAACTGGGAAAAGGACTACAGAGCATCTTAGGTGATGTCTCCTTAGACAGACAAAATTGCCTTATCAATCCTTTTGATTTCTCTCCTTGCATGACTAATACATTAAACTCCATAATTCTTCTTCCCAAAAAAAAAAAACCCTTCTGAAATGTCTTTGGCCTCAGGTATCTCGGGTCACGTGAAATTAATTATCTGGAATAGGCACGCTTTTGTCTTTGAAAAGATTTAGCACATTTGCCAAGAGTCAGCAGTGGAGCAGCAAAATTTCTTCAGAAGTACGGGACCTGATATTTACTATTATGGTAAAACAACCCTTAGAGGAAAGGAGAAAACTAAGGAGCAAAAATGGTAAAAAAGGTCTATACAGCACACCACCCGGGAAGCTAAACAAGAATTTGCAGCTAGCAAATGGATTAGTGCCTCGTATAATGGAAGAAGAACCATTTTAATTTTAAGACACAAAAAAAGCTGTTGAATCACAAAGCACTCCAAGTGCAGCTCACCAGTTTGCCTACTGCCCTGTCTTTTCTCACCTTTACTTTATTTGGTGTCCCTCAAGGGAAGGGACCAGTCAGAGCCCAGGAGAGGAAACACACAGGAGCCCTAGCACCAAGTATTTGCCTTCTTATAAGCCTCCCTGGAGCATAGTCTGCTCCCAAGCAGTACCTCGGCCTCTTTGCTCTTTAACCATAACCTGACTTCCATTTTGTAAGACTGTAGAGCAGGAGAGAGCTCAAGATACTGTAAAAGCTTGAGAGGTCTGGCTTTACCCACACTAGCAGGTCCTGGCTCCAAGCCCCGACAGTGCTGCAGCTGCTGGAGAATGCAGATGTCAGGCACCAGCACATCACCTGGAGGATCAGGGTAACAGAAATACAAGCAAAAAAATACTACAAATGCAGAAATAAGACATACACTCAATCCATATATAAGAATGACATTGAGAGCTTGCATTATAAAGACAAAAGGGAAAGAAGACACGCCTCTCTGGCATACAAGAGTTTTTAATGCAGCTCCCAAAACCTGAAACAATGCCCTCAGCTGGCTCCTGTTCAACAGCCATTCATACCCAAGACTTGTGACCAGGGGCAAGGTGAGGTGTGTGGAAGGAAATCCAGTGTTCTTTTCACTGAATACCACAAGCACCTCAAGGGGTTTATGTTCTTTTTGAAAAGGACAGTGTCCACAGCAGTAAACTGTTTCTGCCATTCCTGTGGGAAAACTTCCCAAATAAAAAGAAGACAATTCTCTGGGGAAAAGGAGGAGTCTCCGTTTGCCCATGCTGGATCTGTGAACTTCCTCTAGAATGACAGCACTAAACTCTGACAGGCTGTGACAGATCTGACTCCACGGATCTAAATTAAGAGCTAGGGCATCATGTTTCTTGTTCTGACTCTGGGTCCTACCTGCCAAGTTCAGGAACAGCGGAAGAGGATAGTAACCAATCTGAAATGAAACTTTGGAAAACAGGAACATGAAAGCCAGCAAAGACAGACTCCTGTAAGAAGAAAGAGAGGGCAAGGCTAGGACTACTTAGAGAGATGCAAAACCAGGATCAACCACACAATAATCAAATCCTGTAATGGCTGGGAAGGCTGAGGAGATGTAGACTGGGAGAAAAGGATGGACAGAAAGAGCATGTGTGAAGCTTTAACAAGAAAAATTGGGTCTTAGTAGGTAAGCCACCAAGTGACAAAGACAGAAGTAGAATGAAACATGCAGGGCAAACAAGACTCCTGATTTGATGGCATTTGCTGGGCAGGCAAGATTTCCAGCACAAGAGGGTATAATAGTAAGGGGAAGGGGGGCGAAGACAGGGTCAGAAAGTAGGAGTAAAGAAAATAAAGAAAATAGGGTAGAAAAAAAAAAGGTACTTGCAAGGTCTAAAATGGGACACAAGACTCCTGAATCCCTCAACATGTCTATTAAGCCTTCTAGAAACCTCCCAGAGTTGCAAGTCCAACTACCCAGCCACTATGTCATGTAATTATCAGCTGAAGAGGCAGAGGTCTGTGTGATGTATCTAAAAGTGCACAGCATATCAGCAGGCCTGGGAAACAGATTCAAATTGAAACTGGAAAAGTCACAACTACGGTTCATTGCAAAGATCTTTGACCACTCCTCTCTTACCTACTTCTATGAAATAACATATAGTTAATGGAACAATAAGCTATTCTGTGGATCTGAACTCAAACTCTGCTTTTGGCCAAGAGATCCCCTGTAGGCAAACAGAATCATTTAAATCACAATTTTATAGGCAATCGCTAACTGTGTGCCACAGTAAAACACTTCCCTAGATCATTAAGCCCAGAGTCCTTGCCAACACACACAGGGCTTCTTGAAGTCCTTCCTCTACGCTGATAAAGCTCCCTCTGAAAACCAAATAGATATTTCAGATTGTTTGCTTGAGTTTGCAGAAGAGATGAACTCTCTGATCTCTCTCATAAGACTCAAAAAGCTCTGGTTTTATGAAGATATTTCAGAAATGGCAAATTCTCTGGATAATCTAACCAATATTTCAGACTGGGCACTCAATTAGTAACTCATTTACCTTTATTTGCAGGGGCTATAAACACATAACACCATATTCTTGCATTGCAGACAGGTGTTCCAAAAATATGCCCATTAATACAAACTGGTATTAAATAAAAAAAAAAGGATAGAAAGAGATAAAGGGATAGAAAAAAGATAGAAAAAGTTTTTAGTGTTTGAAGAGCACAAACAAGAGAAGCAAAAGACATTACTCTTTCTAGATCTTTTGTAAAACCCTACTGAATTGATTTACATTTTGAATACATAATGGAATTGCAATTTTAGGATTTCTGTATGCCAAACTAGCTTATAGAGGTTCAGCTGCTTACTTTTTATGTGTTTAAATGAAGGGCAACTACAATACCATTAACATGGAAGGACAAGTAAAATTCTTGGAGTGAACCTTGCAATTCCATGCAAGATTCTTTAGTTGCCACTTTGTTTTCTGTAATGTAAATCAGATTACATTTAGTCAGCCTCTAAAATCTCTCTATCCTGCTAAACAGCTGAATCAATCTAGTTCACAGAAAATGACTTTTAAACAACACAATTGACTTGGTAAACACAAAAATTTGAGTAAAACTGAAATCAGTCTTTTTACATTTTCAAGGCACAGCTGAATCGAGACTTGCTTAGATGAGGTAATTTCTACTTAACACCAGACATTTCCTTGCAATCTGAACATGCCAGTCTTGATAAATCTGCATCTTGTCATGGCAAAGTAGCCATGCTCGAAAGTTTAAATTGGACATGCAATAGTATGCTCTTTTATACGAGTCACTTTAATCATTAACATCGCTTTCATAGCTTTGGGTGGTTTAATGGGCCATGAAGTTAGAGTTACTTCAGATCCTAATATCTGACCATGCCCTGTGGCAGGGAAATCCAGGAGCTAAGCAGGATATCTCTTGAATACATAGTATAAAAGAAACACATTTTATAAAATACAGCCATGGGTGTACGATTATAAATAATGAAAACAATTTCACCTATTTCATTTACAAGTCACACACACAGCACATTCTGAGCATCACTGTCATTTGTGTGTTCATGCCATCCTTATGCCAGTGTAAGTCTCTACAAGTAGGCTTTATCACCATGTTTTCACTCCTTAGGTGATCCCGACCTGCCTAACCCTCCCCCTGCAGGACTGTCTTTCCTCTCGGTAGCACTGTAGAGCAACCAGCTATGCATACACACTCCTCCCCTGAAGAGCACACTAGCCAAGAATGCATTGGATTAAGAGTGTAGGATATCAGCTTCCAACCAAAACAAACCTCAGCCAAAGTGAATCAAGCAAGGCCACAAGCTTTGCATTTCCCAGTCTCTTGTTGCACAGGAAGAGAAGGAAGGTAAAAATTTCTTATGTTGCTGACGAAGAACTTCAAAAGGGCAGCACTCCAGAGACAGACATCCATTGCTATAACACTGCTGCTTTATTTAAGAAAAGATAACACACATGCACACCCATAATCCCTTCTTTCCACATTTATACCTTCTTTCAAGATTTCACATGCATGCCCCTCTTCATCTACAGGATGCAAACTAGTAGGTACCCCACTTGCAGCACCATACTGGCTAGAGAAAACACACCCATCAGTTTTCTGATAATAGCCTAGGTTGCTTCACACATTCAAACTAGAGAAACTTCCCACACTCCTGAGCAAAGTATCTTTTCTCACTATCAGAAGAACAGCATAAAAAGCAGGCTTTAAATAGCATCCCAAAGCAACCACCACTTCCTTTCGACCCAAAACACAAAACTAAGATCCTCAGCGAGTTTCAAGTTGGTAAACAGAACTAAAACCAACATACAGCATGAGAGCCAAGAAAAAGTCAAAATGAGCAAGTAATTAAACAGGATTTCACAGTCAAGACTCAAGTAGCAACACCACGTGGCTTCAACTGGAAGTTTACAGGTTATTTTGGATGAGTAAAGTTGACTCAGTAGCACTAAGAGTAAACAGACTGAGGTTCAAAATCTACTGTAATGCACTCAGAAAACTGCATGTAGAAATAAACTGTATAAAGAGGACCAAAAGCCCAGACTAAATCATGGAAATGATTGTATTCTAATATTAATAGAATCTTTCATTTTTTCTTGAACAAGATACGTAGTATCAAACGTTTATGTGCACAGGGAAATAGAACAACCATTAAAGTACTGTGTCTGTTTTCATTACACATTTTGGCAGATTTCACTAGGAATATTCTACAGGAGTAAGAGCAAAGTATATTTAACCAATATTGTTCTAAACAGTCATTCAAACAAAATAAAGTAGTACTTTCAACCCAACATTACCTTGGAAAACCGAGCATTTATCCATTTTGTAAAGGTCTTTTTCTGTACATCATTGTGTTCATCTGGAGAGAGAAAATAAGAAAACAATGAGTGAAATGCATTCTTAATTCTAGATTGCTCAAAACAGGTTAATATATTAAACACGATCCTGACTCAGTGGGAGAACTTTTTGCCTAATCTATCAATAAAGCCATTCACATTTCTCCAAGATTTTCCTACTTGCAGAGTCACACAAATATTTAAACTTTGCTAACAACCACAGCAGCTCCTTTGCATTAGAATTAGTTTCACCACACCTCCTGGGCAGGATACCAATGCATTAAATTCATAGGCTACTCATCTGCTGAAAAGCAACCTATGAAACCATAGGCTTTTAATCAGACTTTGTCAACAACTTTTTGCCTGGATGCATTACTCCAAAAGCTGCCGAGGTCTTTGATTCAAGCTTCTGATACAGATAACAGGCTTCTTCAGTACACAGCACAGTAACTGCAGTAGCAAAGCTGCTGGAATAATCCTTGAAGCACTCACATCCTTACCCATCCTCAGCTTGGTTTCACACCTGGGTTGGGAACCATGTTAGCCATCCATCAGAGTCAAGTTCAGCTAAAATGTGGGAAGGGCTCAGCAGCCCTTCCCTTCAGTATCTGGTGCATCATTAAAGCACCACTACCCAAGAGACAGCCAGAAGGATCCAACAGGACAAGGAGAAAGCACAGGCAAGCACCTACAGGTTAAAGCAGATGGAAGAGCAGTGGCCTCCAGCTGTGCGGAGAGAAAAGATAGCTTTCCCAGGTTGTTCAAGGAAGCCATTTAGGAGTCACCTGCAGTTTTACAGTCTGTCCCACTAAACCAGGCTAAGTCACCTCCAGCACAGCTGGGGACCCCTCCTGGGTAAATTGCACTGAGCAATGCTAAAGGCAAAGACTATGCCTCATCACCTGCACTTAAATGACAGTGAATTACATGCTGACAACAGACCAGGCAAAGGAATTTGTCCCACCACTGGTTTTCAGGCTTGCTTGCTGCAGTCAAGTTGAAAAAAAAACTACACATGGAACCTGTGAAAGACTTTAATCTCCAAATGTATGCAGCAGATCACAGCCAAGGCAAGCAGTGCCTTCCCCTGGGCAAACTCAGTTTGACAGATACAGCCCAGATCATCATCTCCAAGAGGCCTTTAAGATTCCCCAACCTTCTTGAGAGACCAGCCCAGAGATACACTTCAGGCACCACCAGCACACTGCTGCCCTGGAGGCCCTCCTACAGAACCTCTCTGTGGCAGCTGGCACTGATTTCTCCAAGTCCCTTACCACAACAAAGCATACCACACCATGGTAGTCAGACTATCTGTCCCTGCGCTGGGGTGAAGTCAAAGAAAACTGGATTGAAACTCAAATGCTACATTTCATCAAATCATGAAAAGGAAAAAAAAATATACCATCTGAAAAGAAATCACACTATGATTAAAAGGCATCTTTTAAAATTATCGTACTCCGGCAGCAACTGAGACTGTTCTACAGTGAGGTTTTACTTACAAATTCCATGTGTTTAAAAGAGTCACAGAAGATTCTTTATGTAAATGATCTCAAAATTTTTCTTTCTTGCCCAATATGTATCTGAAACTGATGCCATCCATGTCTAATATATCTGTCCACAGAGCTGTTACACACAAACTACTGGAGCAGTGGAACAACCAACCAGGTATTTTTTTACCCAACAGACAGGAATAAGGAATAGCAGGGGCTAAGGCTCAATCCAGACATGAGAAGTCATCACATTGGTGAGAAATGAGATGTCACAACCGTAAGATTTAG
This sequence comes from Tapera naevia, assembly GCA_033556795.1. Classification (NCBI taxonomy): domain Eukaryota; kingdom Metazoa; phylum Chordata; class Aves; order Cuculiformes; family Neomorphidae; genus Tapera; species Tapera naevia. The sequence goes on along the minus strand of JAUMJJ010000054.1, from coordinate 310,814 downwards.
CTTTATAAAAATGCTGATGTCAATTTTGACTAAAACCTCTGTTCTGTGTTCCTTTTAGGCTACAGTTGAAAAACCTGCTCCCATGATAACAAGAGTGCACATCTGCTGCAACCAGCAGCCATTATTTTACCGTTCTGTGCTTCTCCTCTTTGGAGAAAGCACATAAAGCTGATCTGGTGTAGCCTACACAGTCACACCTCAAGCTCAATCAGAAATCAGACAGCCTAATGCAGATTTTTTTCCCCTCAAAGAGCTTCAAGATACCTACAGTGCATGCACAGCAGGCCATGCGTAAAATAGTTCACTGAAATTCAAGGTATTGTTCTGGGGAAATACAATTACCTAAAATGTCATTAACCCTACTCTCTTCCCTCAGTGAAACAGAGTGCCTCACCATCAAGGACAGATAGGATTTACCAGCAGGATACTCTGTGCCAAGCACTCATCTCACAGGAGATTGACAGGACCAATATTGAAACTCCAAACATATTGAATGTATTTACTCCATTTTCCCCCCCAAGTGCTTTTTTTAGGAGGCAGGAACAGATTGGATTAACTGCCATCATTGGGCCAAAAAGCTAACTCGGTACAAAACTCAGTCCCAGACTGTCCCCTTCTTGATAATGTTTTCCATTAACACTAACTGCAAATACTCTTTGTACTGAATGTATTGAGATTTAAACATCCTCCTCTCTCTCCAATTATCATTCAATAACCTTTGTCCCTTCCCTGCCAACAACCCCATACACACCTATGTACCAGGGCACTTTCCTAAGACTCAATCTGTGTTTTTCCTTCCTTGATCTTCCTCATGTGACAATCTAGAATAGTTGAAATCTCACGTTCTTCCTTAAGATGATCAAGCCAAAGTACAACAAAATGCCAAAAAAATAGTTGCATTGATTGTTTAAAAGGGTAACATCAGTTACTAAAAAGGGTGACAGACTTACAAATCCTGTATGCTCAGAGGTCTACACACCCCAGTCTTGGGGGACTCAGCCCTTTTGCAATCACGTGTACAGCAGGAGGTGACAGCTCTTCTTAATATTAAACCAGCTTCAGCCTGCCAGGACTCCATCATTGGCCCTTTGCACCTACATCTGCTCCCCCACACACCTCAGGTCCAGTTTGTGGAAGGGCTCATGCTATGGGTACTGCAGTAGCTTAAGTGATATTTACTAGAAGTCCCTAGGCTTTTCCCCTCTTGTCAAAAACAGCATATTTGGGAGAGGTGGGAACAATTAACAAATCAAAAAACACATAAATAAACAAGAATTACTTAGTCTTTAATGGAGGCAGAAAGAATATGAATATCCCTATCTCTTCCTCATAGGAGCATCCTTTCTACTTCAGTTGAGCAAGGAATTAAAACCTCCACGACTCCCATCTTCCCAAAATATTGTGCTCAGTTATAAAACCCATAGATGACACTTGCCCAGTCAGGTTATGCTTTCATGAGTGTTTTATAAAAGCCTCTAAAGCTGGAATTTTTGTAGTTGGTCATTATAGCTAGGGTTGTGTCAAGCTTTCTGCTATAAATCCCTGGAAATAAATTTGTAAAAAAAAAAGTGGTGCTTTGTTAACAACAGTGACAAGTTATTTTATACCTCAAATTAATTTTCTTTAGACTCTTACAAGCCTGTAAAGCTAAGCCCCAGAGGCTGACATTATGATTAGCTACATTCTGTCAAAATACAATATTAGCATTCAGCAAAGCACGCAGCACTCCAGCCAGTCAACTTCTCACACAAGACTTTAAAAATGTCAGCAAGTCACAGCCCAGCGAGAAACAAATTCACCCAGTCGCTAAAACATTTGTGTTTCCTTTCACACCGCCGCAGCCTGACGATTAAAGCCAAGGACTGACTGGGGGCCAAGTTCTGCTTCATCGCCTACCAACTGCTTCCTCTGGCCAGCGTGGCTCTGACTGCCTTCCAGTCACTTAATGGACTTGTAATGGTCATTGTCAGAACAGTTTGTTCCTTTAAGAGGAAATAAAAAGAAACCTAAACACACACACTCGCACAGAATTAAACTCTGATGACAGAGAAGAAAAGCTTCCTATCCCAGATGCTTGTTTGCTGAAGCCTGTTTCTGTTTTACAACGTGACGTATGTCCATGCAACTGGAGTGTGCTCAAACCAACCGGCTCTCGTGACCAGATGCCCAGGCTGTGTCCTGGCATTCAGTCATCCCAAGCAGCTGCTTTTTAGCCTTATGTACCTTCTCCACCCACAACGCCATCCCTTAGTTGTATTGGGATACTTCAAAACTGCAGTTTAAGTTCCTTATGAATAATATGCTCAGGAGCAAAAAAAGGAATCTAAACGATCTAAAAATAGAGGTAAGTAACAAAAGCCTTGCAGGATTCTGGTTTGTCCTTTACTCAACCTTTGATTCATACAGAGAGCCAGTTTTATTTCCCCAAAACGCATGACACGCTTACATGACAGAATGGTGTTATTTAGTTTTTGAAAGACCAAAGTTATGACACCCAAACCAACTGGCAGAGCAGCACTACCATGAAAGTGCCCTGGAGAAGCATCCAGTCTAGATTGGCAAATAAAGAACAGAAATTGCCCAACCATTCCAGCAGAAGTTACCAAAGGTCATCTCACATTTTAAGACTTAAATAATGAGGTGGAGAGGGCAAAATTAAGTTCTCGGCAAAGGAATTTAGAAATAAAAGAAGGAATTAGCCTGTGGGTTGCAATTAAGACACTTGGAATGTAACAAACTTAGAAACATCCCTTTGCCTAAGCCTTAAGGCAAGCAAGAGCACCTAGCACAGATACTGCCCCACCCAGGACTAGCACGTTCTGAAACCCTGACAAAATACATAAAAAGAGGGGAAGTTTTGTATTCTTGCGTGCACGATTTTCTGGACAGAAAAAGCATTTTGAAAGTAACCATATTTTTGTCAAGCAGACCAATTCACATACAAAAAAATCCCACAAAATAAGTATCTAAAATTTGAGAATGGAAACCAGCATGGGTTTTATTCCTGCTAGTAAGAGCCAAAAATCCAAATAAACCACAAAGCACCACAGTTCGTGACAACCAAGCTTACAGAAGAGCTTTCAATGCTCATCGGGACAACTGGATTCTGACTTCATCAGCAACATAATAATCTTTATCCTCAGCCCTGAGATTTTGAGTTGAGTTGGGCTTTTCTAGGGGAGAGGGTGTAAGGTTTATTTAAAGAAACAGAAAGCAAAACTTAAGAATGTTCTGCAGATCTCCTGTTCTCTTGCGACACCACAGTAGAAGTGGCTCCAGCAACAAGCAATTCACTTGTAAGTGTTCACCTTTGCACTGCAATTTTGATTTCTACAATCAGTGGCAAGCACAAAGTTTTCCTTCATTCCTTCTGCTTCCCCCTCCAAACTTCAGCAGCTGGGCAAAACCACAGTTAAATTAATAGTACCTCTAACACAAAAAGTACTGATGCCTGCCTACAGCAACTGTGTTTCGTGTGGCAATTGTTTGGATTCTAAAATCTGTATAGACTAAACTATAAAATACAAGCATTACAAAAGAGTAAAACTAGAAAAAAAAACCCCACCCTGTGTCTCACTTTCTGGTGTTTCCCAACTGCAGACACCATCAAAAACAAGACAACACAGAGTAATGAGGACCACCCTTTGTTCTCACTGAAGCATGCTGTGACTCTAAGCTAAATTGTATTTACTTCACAATAAAAAAATCCCCCAGTAACTGATAACTTAGAAGGCATCCTCACAGCTGAAGCGATATTAAAATAGCTGTTTCCATACCTCCCAGCAAAAGCAATCTACCACATGAAACTTGCTACTATCAGAGCTTTCAGATGATATTTAAAAGGAAGGTAGAGAGAACAGCAAGCTCTCAGGACACAAATAATGTTGTGGCACCGTGCACCAGGCCCGAAGATCCCCGCTGATCCATCAGTGCCCCTGCTGCTTCCAGGAGACAAAAATGCAAAACCAAGAATTCAAGGCAAGGTGTGCCAACACCTACACGAGGTTGCTCCAGAAGGTTATCAGGACCCAGCAACCCCACATTTCACTCTAAAAGCCCGCAAGAGCTTCCTAGCAATGGTCAAACCAAGCAGCATCAGCTCCCAGTACAAGACAGAGCTGGCAAGCTTTTGTGCGCAATGAAAATGCGTTCAGGCACATCTTCCACGGAATGCCAGTGATCACGCACCAAGCTTTGACACCAGAAAAGCTTCTACCAAAATCTTTGGTTAGAACAAAGGGTTTCAGCTATCAACAAGTGCACTTGGGGGGGGTGGGGAATAATGAAATAAGGGTATCACAAATACCTCTATGATTACAGAGAGTGGATTGAATCATACAAACCCAGTAGGTATCCAAAGACAAACTTGATCCACAGGGAGAAGACACCCTTCACCATCTCCCCAAGGTCCCAACCAACAAGATTAGAATATTGAAAGAGAAAAAGGGGATAACTCATGCCCAAGATCTGTTGATTAAGAAATATCTAAGTATATAAAGATATATCTAAGTATATAAACAGGAGTGCACTTAAAGAGAAAATTTACGGACACAAATAAAAGGCAGGAATCACAAACAAGATTTACTACTGCTCATTTTGTTATGAACACAGATTACATCTCTGCATTTCTGAGCAGTTACAAAGAGAACAGCATTGCTTTCCACAAGCTGGTGTTAGCCATCTGCTTTTTTCTCTGCCCAAATTAGAACCATTATTATGTTCACTTGCATTTGTGGAGGTGATTCACAGGATATAAGGTCAGAGGGATCATTATGATCATCTAGAATAATCTCCTGCATAACACAGGAGCCATCCCTACGAAAAGTCCATCTGCATACCAGAGTAGAGATGTCAGAGACCCTGCACAAGCCCAAGCAAGCAACATTGCTGAGGCAGAGAAGGAAGGCAAGCCATAAACTGTATAAATGCAAGTATTTCTCTTCGCTAGTTATGGCTGAGTTTCAAATCAAACAGCCTTGTTTGAACATCTTCAGGAAACAATGTTCATGGTACAAAAGATGTAATGTCATTTTCCACATACAATTAAAAAAGTTTGCCACAGAGTATTACCTAAAAAAAAAAAAAAAAAACTTACACATAGGATTAAACTTTTTCAGGTTTTCATAACTAACTGGAAAAGCAGACCCAGTTTGGCAGAAGGAAATGCAGTAATATCCAAGAGACCATTTTCACCAGTACTCTCAGAGATGCGACATGTTCCATGCATTACTCTGGCCAGAGCTCCAAGTTTGTGTCAAACTGAGAAGGTTGACTTACTATCTACAATAAGAAAAAGTGGCCACATTTGAGATAATTTAACAAAACCAGACTGAAGAGGTTATTCTTTTCTCTGTGACAAGCAGGTAAAACAAGAACTTCAGAGTGCTACTATGTGCAACACTGAACTCCTGCCCCCTCATATTCCAGAGTATCTTTTATCCCAACTCTGTTCAGCCAAAAGTTTTCCTAATATCCTTTTCCAAAAATGCAAAGGCTGCAATCCCAAGTCCTCCTCATCCACCATTCTGTATTTCACTCTGAAATATTAAAAACTTTTCTGATTCATCCCCTCAGAGCTGTGTGTCTCTTTCCCAGCTCCTCCATCCTTCTCTGCCCACCTCATGTTAAGTCTCCTTCCACCACATCATTCCTGCTCTAAACCTCACCAGGTCAACAGCTTTTCCCTACAGAAAATAGAAGCCAATTCCTGAAACAAACTGATAATACCTGCCTCCTAGATATTCCTACGTGTTCCCATTTCCCAAGTAGATTAAGAATGCTTGGCATTTGAGCTGTGCCAGCTCTTCCCCATGCCTTCTCTGGCCTCTCACTGCAAACTCCCACCCCATCCTAGCAAACAAGGTACAGGCCACAGGTAGCTGGGTACCTCACGTGCAGAAGCTGACCATCCATCCACCAGACACCAGGAAAGACATCCACACATGTTTTTAAAAATTTCTGTAGTGGAGGCACTGCATTCAAGGTGTCTTTTTGCAGCCATTCATTTTCACGCAACCTGTAGCAATTTAATTAGCTTTATGACATGAAAATTGGATTAATTTTTTTATTAATTAAGCAATTTTTTTTCAGGAAAAAAAGCATTGTGAAAATAGATTAATCAGATTTTTTTTAAATGTACATTGTTAACATATTTTAAAAACTACATAAGTGCTATTTAAAAGTTTCTGCAATTTAACTAAATACCTCCCAATCCAAGCCACATAGGTGTCATTTCAGTGATAGTAGCATGCAGGCTAGAGTTATTTAAAAACACAGAACTTAAGTCTTTCATACCAATCCAGTATATAAAACATTCATACTACAGCAGCTAAGTTACACAAAGTTGAGGTATTGGTTTTCTGCATTTGATTGCCTCAAATCTCTGATGGTATTTAGAAATCTCATTTTAAGACCAAAAAAAATAGCATACATACAATCATATCTCAGCCATTGAAGGTAATAAAATAATTAGTATTGGAAGCTTTAAAATAAGTCATAAATTAAGAAGAGAACAGTAAAAGTGTCTTTAAAAAGCCATAATGATCTTTGTCACTTGGAACGAGACTTCTAGACATATCCTCCAAAAGCCCCAAGCACAATGCATACGTATAGTTTATATGCCTGCTGCAATTCTGTAATTGTTGTAATCTCTGCAATATCAATAAATTCTAGCACTTTCATGTGAATGCCTCAAGCCAGCTTACAAGTATTAAGCAAGCTTCACCACCTATATGAATCTACCAGTCTTTGCATTGCTCCCAGAAAGTCACCTAAGCTTTTACATTAAAGTGTTTTCACAGAAAGTGCAGCACGGCAGAGGTCAGAAGGCACCTCTAAAGATTGCCTTGTCCAGCCCAACAGCCCCAGTCAGAGCAGGTTGCCCAAGGCCATGTCCAGTCAGGCTTTGAATATTTGCAAGGAAGGAGACTCCACAACCTCTCTGTGCAACCTGTGCCAGTCGTAAGTAAAAATAGACTTCCCCGTGTTTCAGTTTGTGCCCATTTCCTCTTGTCCTGTCCACTCAGGAAATCCTGACCCCATCCTCTTTGCACCCTGCCTTCAGGAATTTATCAACTTTGGTAGCATACCCCAGGATCCTGATCCTTCTTTTCCCAAGGCTGAAAAGTCTTAACTCTTATCCCTGAGCAGGTAATGCTTGGAAGACAGAAGCAGAGAAGCAATCTCAAATACAGAGTATTGCTCGAATGAATACTTATCTCACCAACAAAGCTGAGCCCAGTCTCTACAGAAATCAAATAGGCAAATAAAGTTTAATAAAAGCAAGAATTGTTTACTTTGTTTCCACACAGGCTAAATCTGAGCTTCATTAGCTATTCCATTGTTTTGTCAAGGATCAGTCACACTCCTATCTGTAAATTATTTACCTCAGCCTATTAACCTTCGTAATTACCAAGACAAAACCTGAAATTCAGAAGGTATAAAGGAAGCCTCTAAATTTCACATGGTGTAGTGGTCTCTAAACAGAAAGAAGCAAACAAAAAATAATAGGATGACTGCAGAATTTAAATCCAAAAATATTTGTTAACACAAACCAAGCCAAATACTTTCATTTCTCTCCCTAAAATACTCCAGCAAGTTCACTACAGAAATGATCACTAAGTTAATGTGCTCTTAGCTAAGGTTTTTTGTACTGTCACCCAACCCTGGTGAGGAAGATTAAGCAAAAGGCAAGTCCATTTCTTGAGACCAATTAAATATTTCATTTCTCAATCACATTTCTTTGCTGGCAAAAGAAAAGAAATGTTGTGCCACTGGAGAAGAAGGAACCTTTGTGCCGAAAACTGATGTTAAGCAAAGCTTTGAGCATTCTGTCCATGAAGAAATTGTTATTCTTTCTCTAGAGGCAAGAAGAAACCACAGTCATAAAGGTGCCTTATCCTATTCATGCATTTAGTGAGACATCTTAATGAGGAAAGAATAAAAGAGAAATGGAAGTGTTATGAATAGCCCCTTCTTATGGCTTCTGGCAAACATGAGAATTTTCTTTTGTCATTTGATCAGAACAGCAGTAGATCAAGGCACTGCTAATCCTATATCCTAATTAAACTCACATTTCCTTCCCTGGCTTAGTCATTAATCAGGCCCCAAAGTTGAATCCCCTCCCTGATTAACTGCTCTGAAAGTACATAAATTCTGTTTGACAATTGCAGGATGAATATCTGGAATGCATTAAAACAGGTATTCATGCAATCAAACAAGCCACTGATCACCAGGGTGAGCCCAGAGAAGACATCTCACTTCAGTACAGAAAGCTCCTCGGGACACACCACTCCAAACACCATGACCAAAACTGGAAAAGATACAGTCACAGAGCAGTCAAAAGGAGAGCAACCAAAGTTCAAAGCCCATCAAGATTTTGGCAGAACCTGAGGAAAAGGATTTCAGAAGCCAATTCTTTAGGCAAAGGATTACATATACACAGCAGCCCAATCCCTATGCTTTTATTATTTAATGATCAACTTCCAGGAGGGCTGTGATGAAACCTATGCAAATGTGGGGTTTGAGGGCTGCCACTCTAAGATATCAAATGGTTTTGTGGGGGCAAATGAAATTCAGAAGAGTCATCACCTTTACACCTCCTAGAAACCGGCTGTACAAAGAGAAAGATGAGCTAACGAAAGCAGATAATTACAAATCAGATTATTGCAGCTGCCTCTGGCAACAACTCCAGTAGATCAGTCACTCTCAGAGGTGTAATCCTGTCCTAACTGTATTTGCAGAAAGGGTTCTCATCTGCCCTCCCAGTGCTAAGGAATCGGGCACCATACAGGCTCAGGATCACAGCCCTTGCCCAGCAGGCAGCTGCCCAGCCGAGGCAGTTGAAGAGCTTCGAGTCTCTGACTTCGTTTCACAGAAGGTCAACGTCCCTGCAGCAAAGGAGGTGGTGTCTATGGCTCAGTGAGGCTGAAGTCTGCAGCCTGGATATTGCTCACCTGAGCACCAAAATTAATGACAGTAACCACCAGTGAAAGCGAGACAAACGACGGCACTAAACGGGCTAAAAAGCAGAGACAAGCTAACAGAATTAGGAGTCTACAAGAAGATGGATGTAATTCACTGCTGAAGAAATCCCTGAGTCACAAAACCACTGGAAAATAAGGTATTTTAGAGGAAGCACCACTGAAGGTGTGCTTGTAGAACAAGTACATGGTACCTAGCTGTGGATGCCCCCACAGGTATCACACCAGCCTAAACCCAGAACAGCCCACATTAGGGTACCCGCTCCCCTGAGCAACCCGTGCCAAATCCTACAGGAACTGTGAATCCAAGCAGGTGTGGAAGTAGCATAAACGAGTTCAAACCAATTTCAATGCTGAAAAAAAAAATACAGAAGATTATTAATAGGCTAGAGAGTAACAGTGTTCAAGACCAGACCTTTTAAAACCAAACCTGCAATGCAACTTTGATTTAACTAGATAGTAATGTTTTAAACTCAAGTGCTTAGAAATGTGCCCCCCAACAGAAGGTCTTGGTATCTTTGAGTGACTTTGAAAATTAAAACTCACTTGCAACACAGGAAGAAACCCTTAAGTTTAGTCTGAAGAGTTTTTGCCAACAATGGTCATAAGTCAGCATCTAAACACAGACATACGTAGCTTGACTTGGTATATAAGAAATGTTCATGGACATCACTAGCAACAAAACCTCCTCTGGCATAGCAAAAGCAGTGTTAAAGAACAGCTTTTGCAGACTTAATTAACTAATTTTGAGGGAAAGTGTGTAAATGTATGGCAATTCAAATCCTGCCAGTAAGAAAGGGAGACTATACAGCATAGAGAAAGCAAAATACAAAGTACAGCCTCTGCAGCAGACAAAAGCATCTATTGCAGTACATAACCATTTCCTCAATTCAAAGGTTTATATTGAAACTCAGAGCATTTGGCCTGAGATATTTTATTCAATAAAAGTACTTACACATTTCCAGTGCCATACTGGGTTAAAAGTAAGATCAGCACTCAGCTTCCACCCTATAAAAAGCCAGGGCAAGATCAGCACTGCTGGGTCACATAAAGCAGTGGAGTATTTTCTTTCAAGGCTTTCACACTCCCAACCTCACTCCACCCTAGTAAGAAAAATTATTTGCAAGTAGCATCAAATAATGTTTTTACTATAAACAATCAGTACCAAACAAGTATTTTCCAAAGCTACCAAAACAAAGATATGGTATAAGCACAGCTAGAACAAGAGCTGTGCTTAAAGGCAAGGTTCAGTATGACATCCCAGCCTGAGGCTGCCTGTTAGCACACTATCTGCACATCTCCAGCTCTCCCAAGAGCCAGTCACACATTAGTTTCTTCAGACTTGCCCATGTAAACACTTCCAAGTACCAGCCAGCTCTAGTGAAGCAAAGCCCAATTGCTCCAACACATTTGAGCACGTTGTGAAAGGCCTGGATTAATGTGTAATTGCTCAGAGGCAAAGGGTCAAATGAGGCAGAGAAAGGACATGGGGAAAAGGTAGGGCTGCAATCCCACAAGCATTCAAAAAGACTGGCTCTTTATCAAAGAGAACCAAAACACTTATGTGGTTCCTTAGTGGAGTTAAAAGAAACTTGTTTTCTATTTAACATGTATTTGCACCTCGGAGTTAAAAAGCTACTATAACAAATAAACTTCATGCACACTTAGAAGAATTTCAAAATTCAAAGTCTCAAAACGCTGAACTTCCAGCAAACTACAGAAACAGAAAACCAACAACGTATTTCACACTCTTCAGGTTATGCAAATAGAAATAACACCTTAATGGAAGTAATAAAAGGAAGACTATTATTTCTGCAACATTAAAATAACATTCACATCATAAAAAGAACAAGTGGTATGAATAGGGTGAAATACAACTACAAAATAGAAATCACAGGTAATCTCAAAAGACACTGCAGGCCTCACATAAATTGCCTTTGAATCTTCAATTTTGTATACTACAAACTAGGTATGGGGAGAAAGCAGAAAATCATCTAGAAAATACTTTTCATGTGTTTAAATAATTTTCTACACATATGAAAACCAAAAATTTTACATTCAATATTCTGCATTTTTAACTATCACAAGTAACTTTAGTACTTCTGCCAGTCTTGTCTTCATCACACAAGGCAAAACTACAGGCAATGCAATTGATAAGATTTCCTAGAAGCTGTGACATTTCACTTTTCATTTTGCAGATGTACCCTGAGTCACCACCTGATCAATTCCAAGAGCACCACACGCTATCTTGTTTTAACAAAACAGGACACAAAGAAACTCTGGTCATTCTCCAGATGGCCTTGCTGCAGTAAGAGGTCAGAGAACTTAGACTAAATATATCAGCCTGAATTAGCCTTTCACCAAAGTTTCTCCTGCCCTCTAAACTCAGAAGGGCAGCACAATGAATCTGCAATATCCTGTGACTTTAGTTTATTGGGAGGCATTTTTTCTTGATCCTACTCAAGTTCAAAGCAATACAAATTTGCAGCAATACACAGACACACATCAGGAAAATCAAGTGAATTAAACTGGCTGGGGATAGTTAGCACTTTTGCCTTCAAACACAAGCAGAGGGGAGCATATGACATATGAGATGTTCAAAGAGTCAGCTGGGGCCTGCCAAATACTTATGACACTTCATGTTATCATGCCTGCAGTTCAGTCAGATTCCATTTTCCACCTAGATAGGTCTTAAGATACTCCACTTTACACCTTTAAATATAAATACAGTTCAAAAAACTTGAATGACATAATATTAAATAGCTATTCTAAGATTTTTTTTTCAGCTGTTTATTATTTTGGACAATAATCACAAAAAGTAAAATCATTGAATCACTTAGGTTTTTAAGAAACATGAGAGTTGCAGTTTCATTCAAATGTAATGATGTAAGAAGTTTAACTCATACTATAAGCTAGATCTTCATACGTAGAAATGTCTAATTTAATTTGATGCTGCCTACCACTTATGACTTTCAATGCTACTGCTATATTAAGGCTACTGTTTATTGTTAACCAGAACATGCAAGCAAAGCAGCAGTGCAGAAAAGGAAATAGAATTTATTAAGCTGTAATGGAGCAAGAAAATGAGAAATAGTAGTAAATGACACATGGAAGAGCATAAGAACTCATAGCACACTGCTGTCTGAAGTGTGAAAGTGGCAAAGCTGCAATATGCTGTTAATATTTCAGATTGTCCACTGCTAACACCTACGATTGTCAGGGAAAGTTTAGGCTTGATATGAGGAAAAAGTTCTTCACTGAAAGGGTGATTGGCCATTGGAATGCACTGCCCAGGGAGGTGGTGGAGTCGCTGACCCTGGAGGTGTTTAAGGGGAGACTGGATGAGGCACTGAGTGCCATGGTTTAGATGATGGTTGGTGTTAGTGTTGGTGTTGGGTTATAGGTTGGACTTGATGATCTTGGAGGTCCTTTCCAACCTTATGGTACTGTGATACTGTGACCTACCTCTAGCAGACACATGACCATTTATGAAACCCAAGTACTCACAAAGGCTACCACAAAGTCACAAGGAAAGAATTCCTGCAACCACACACATGTGAGCTGGCATAGCAGGACCACATTCTGATTATCAATCACCTATGTAGGTGCTACTTGTTTAAACAGCACAAGAAATACTATCCATGTCCATTTGAAGGATAACTGAAGTGGCCAAAAGCTACAGTCTTCCCTTTTTTATTTGGTTATTCTACTAAATAGTGCCATCATCCTCCTCAAAGTTACCTAGCTCAGCTAACAAGGGCTCTGAAAGTGCTAAAAAGGCAGTATGGACCGCAATATGACTTCCTGGCTTTATCCTGCAGAATCTTTTCAGTGCAACTATGAACTGGCATGATTGGCTTCACAAGATTATTTTTGCAGACTTCTATTTATTCAGAAACAAAATTCTTAAATTTTCACAGAATCATAGAATGGTTTGGCTTGAAAGGAACCTTAAAAATCATCCAGTTCCAACATCCTTGCCATGGGCAGGGACGCCTCCCACCAGACGAGGCTGCTCAAGACCCTATCCAGCCTGGCCTTGAACAATTCCAGGGATGGAACTTCCATAACTTCTCTAAACAAACAACTTGTTCCAGTGCCTTACCACCCTCACAGTAAAGAAGTTCTTCCTAATATTTCTTTATCTCCCCTTGTTCAGCTTAAAACCACTTCCCCTCATCTTATCGTTACACTCCCTGACAAAGAGTGCCCTCCTCAGATTTTCTGTAGCCTCCTTTAAGTACTGCAAGGCTGCTATAAGGTCTCCCCAGAGACTTCTTTCTAGGCTAAACAACCCAAACTCTCTCAGCATGTCCTCCAACCCTCTGCCCATCTTCATGGTCCTCCTCTGGACTTGATTTAACAGATCTATGTCCTTCCCATGCCAGGGACTTATTGGGTCCTGTCCTGTTTAGTATCTTTATTGATGATCTGGATGAGGGGATTGAGTCCATCATCAGCAAGTTTGCAGATGATACCAAGATGGGAGGAAGGGTTGATCTGCTAGAGGGTAGGATGGCCCTACAGAGGGACCTGGACAGACTGGAGAGCTGGGCTGATTCTAATGGGATGATGTTTAATAAGTCCAAATGTCGGGTACTTCATTTTGGACACAACAATCCCATGCAGAGCTACAGACTGGGGACAGAGTGGCTGGAGAGTAGTCAGGCAGAAAAGGACCTGGGAGTGCTGGTTGACAGGAAGTTCAATATGAGCCAGCAGTGTGCCCAGGTGGCCAAGAAGGCCAATGGCATTCTGGCCTGCAACAGGAATAGTGTGGTGAGCAGGACCAGAGAAGTTATCGTCCCCCTGTACTCGGCACTGGTCAGGCCTCATCTTGAATATTGTGTCCAGTTCTGGGCCTCCCAGTTTGGGAAAGATGTTAGGATACTGGAATGTGCTCAAAGGAGGGCAACGAAGATGGTGAAGGGGCTGGAGCACAAGCCCTATGAGGAGCGACTGAGGGAGTTGGGGCTGTTTAGCCTGAAGAAGAGGAGGCTCAGGGGTGACCTCATTGCTCTCTACAACTACCTAAAAGGAGGTTGTAGTCGGGCAGGGGTTGGTCTCTTCTCTCAGGTGACCAGTGGCAGAACCAGAGGGCATGGACTTAAGCTTCGTCAGGGAAAGTTTAGACTTGATGTGAGGAAAAAATTCTTCACTGAAAGGGTGATTGGCCATTGGAATGGGCTGCCCAGGGAGGGGGTGGAGTCGCCGACCCTGGAGGTGTTTAAGGGGAGACTGGATGAGGCACTGAGTGCCATGGTTTAGATGATGGCTGGTGTTAGTGTTAGTGTTGGGTTATAGGTTGGACTTGATGATCTCGGAGGTCCTTTCCAACCTTATGATACTGTGATACTGTGAACCAAATGCAATACTCCAGGTAGGGTCTCACCAGAGCAGAGTAGAGGGGCAGAATCACCTCCATTGCCCTGCTGGTCACGCTTCTTTTGATGCAGCCCAGAACACAGTTGGCTTTCTGGGCTGCAAGCACACTGAGCTCTGTCAAAATACTTTCTCTGACAAGTCAAAACTGAATGAGAGGAATGAGTGTAAAGGAAGATTCACTAAAGTGTCAAAGAAAGGACTTCTAAGGAGGCTAAATAAAGGAATATATGCAAAGATATTTGCTTTCAAAAGAATTTCCATGACTAAGAGCTGACCTAGCAACCTATTATACTAGTTTTAATTTTGGTGCATTTAATTACAACATTCTACATGCAAAAGGACTTTCTCTAGTCCTGCAGAGAAGTATACAATGAAAAAAAATAACAGCTTGCCAAAAACTAAACAAATAAAAGCTCAGAAGCTTTAGTCTTGTCTATAATCAGAGTCACATTGTTCCAGCTCTTTCTATTCATGTCAAAATGCTTCACTATTATTCCTCCCATCTTTACATGGCTACGAAAAGGTACAGCAATGAAGGATGACTTCACCCTTCATAGGAAGAATGTAATTTGGGTTAAGGAAGGCAGCATTAGAAGGTAACCCAGAACTCCAGCTGCCAGGCTTTACTACCTACAACTCTGGACAAGAACGCTATGGAGAAAAAAAAACAGGTCTTCCAGAAAATAATTAATTTCTACCTTTTATTCTCTATCTTTAGCACAGTGGAAAAAGTCATGCAAGACAGCAGTATGTGAGGACACTCATTCTTGGGAGTGAAAGAATTACAGAAGATCAAGAGGGAGCAAGGATGAAACATGGATGTTCTCATTTATTGTATCATCACCAATCCTATGACACAATTTCATTTTCCGGATCATGTCACCTCTAAACCACAGAACAGCAGAGGATAATTTGGGGAGGTGCAAATAGGGACAGAAAGCAGATATCAGACAAGACACAATCTTAGAGGTAAGAGATAAATTCAGAAGTGTCATAGTAACATCAGGATGTAACATGGATGAAACAAAAGTCAGAGATACGGAAGATATTTAAATAACTTTAAAGAGATATTTAAACATAAGAGAGAGGAAGGTGGCACAAAAAACGCTACTCTGTTACCTCAGCACAGGAAAGACAAGAATGTGTTAGAACAAATCCAGAAGAGGGCCATGAAGATGATCACAAGGCTAGAGCACCTCTTCTGTTAAGACAGACTGAGAAGAGAAGGCTCCAAGGAGACCTTAGAGCAGCCTTCCAGTACTCAAGAGGACCTATGGGAAAGCTGGGGAAAGGGTCTTTATCAGGGAGCATAATGACAGGACAAGGGGGAATAGTTTTAAGATGAAAGAAGGAAGGGTTTAGATTACATATTAGAAAGATATTTTTTAGTGTGAGATTGGTGAGACACTGGCCCAGGTTGCCCAGGGAAGCTGTTAATGCCCCTTCCCTGGAGGTGTTCAAGGCCAGGTTGGATAGGGGCTTGAGCAGCCTTATCTGTGGGAGGTGTCTCTGCCCATGGCAGGGGGTTGTAACCAGATGATCTTTAAGGCCCCTTCCAACCCAAACCATTCTATGATTCTATGTTTAGCAAAACCATACTTGTGTAAAGTTAAACACACAAACCACATCGCTTACCTATGTCAGAGAAATTTCCTCCAAAAAAAAATATTTCTTGGACAACATCAGTTGCCATTTCATAACTTTGTTTTAGCTCTTCCTCAACAGCACATTTGGTTTGTTTCTTGCAAAGGTAAAGGCTCAATAATTCACTTTTGCAAGCATGGAAACACGACAGGAGAATGAATATGCAGAGAAACAAGAAAAAAGTTTATATGGTTTATTAATCACAAAACAGCACTTTTCCACTGTAAAGCAGTCAATAATAAAAACAAGTCAGATATGATCTATAGTTGCCTCCGAGGTCTTCAAGAGCTACAGCTAAGCCAGTAAAGTATTTCCCACAACACTTGTTGCATTGCAGGCTGTCCAAGCCATTTTACAGGAACTTCTACCAAGTCTGGCAGCAGCTGTGCTCTGCTCCCATGGATTACACTGAAAAATAAGATGGCTACAGATTTATTCATAGTGCCACATCCATTTTTAACTCAACTGTGAGCAGTGTCCATGGCAGGACTGCATGCTAAACTACTGAACTGATGAGGAATATTTATTTTTCTAAATTCATCCAGACACTTATAATTTGTATACACACTCGGATATGTTTGTTTGTTGTTTGGTTTTGGTGGGTTTTTTAAATGACTAGAGTGAAAATTGTAGGCTAGCCAAATAGCCTCCTTTCTTACAGATAAAGAACACCTTAACTCTGTCAAAAACTAGCTAATTATTTACCTCTAATGACTCTGCTGTGTATAATACTCAAGGATATTGACTAGGACTATGTTATCCAAACAGGTAAGTTTTGGCACCGTGACTTCGCTGACCCTCTATCACTCTGGAAAGGGATCGTTTTGGGCATGCAGCTTTGTGTGTGCTGCAGAGGGGATTGGAAACAGGGCAGCATGCAGAAATAAATAATGCCATGCCAAGACTTCACCAAAAGGGACCAGAAAACATCCACTCATGTCTATAAACCAGTGTTACAGCTCCTGGAGGCTATTTCAGTTGATGCCATTAAAAACAAGAGTAGTGTTTATACACAGAGCAGCAGAACATTGCACTTGCTTAGCAGCTGATAAGGACAATTTCCAAAATGCTGCAAACATTTAATGCAAGGCTGCTTGCCTCAGCATGGGTCTCATTTAGGTTGGGTTTGAAGTCACACATCGTAAAGAAAGGTACGAGGAAACAAAACCAAACCTTTCTCCCACAAGCATTAGAATATCTAATAAATCAGATTTTTGAATTATTTCAAATAGACTTAAGTTTGTGTCAGACCAAGAGTCCATTTTTACCATCTGGAAATTTTTGGACCATAGGCTTTGAAGCTTATGCTCTTGCTGAGGTCTGACTGCACATTTGCTGAGAAATGCTGGCTTTTCTCAAATGTAAAAGAGTTCTATTTGATGATAAAATTTAAATAAGCAGGGTTTTTCATTTCCACTGGGGGTGGAGGGCAAGGATTCAGGAATGAAAGAGCGAAGTTGAGCCTGAGACAGGGAGAGATATAAAAAGCTGTTTCAGTTTTTACCTTTGTTTCTTGCCATCCTATTCTATTTTAATTCTCAACAAAGTATTTTAATTTTCTTCCAAAAATTCTGATTTGCCCATTATTGAAATTGTTGAGTGGTATTCCTGTCTTAATCTCAACCCACAAGTTTTTCCATCTTATTTTCTCTCCTTATTCTGTTGAGGCAAGATAGAGCAGCTGGATGGGCATCTGGCAGCCAGCAAGGTCAACCCACCACAGGGTTTAACAGCAAACCTGTTTTGCAGAGTCAGTAAAGACAATATTAACTGCAATAAGCCATACTTACAGCAATGCATACAGAAAAATATTTCCCCTTAGCTCAGGGAAGAATGTCAAATAAGATAGCAAACTATTTCACCTGGCCATAAAATAATTCCAGCTCGACTCCTGAGGGCAACACTTCTGAAGCTATTTTTATTGCTTTAATAAAAGTAACAAAACATGCACAAGAAAAGAAACAATCCACCAAATACATTAAAAAACAAACCAGAGAAACGAGATAGATGCTCTCTATACAAGAGAAGAGTCTTATGGTATTGCATACTGTCACTCATAAATCATTTGATTCTAACAACGAATTATACAGCACTGGTTTCTTATATTAATCCATTGCTGAAATGAAATATCTTGAAAGAGAAACCAATATATTGCTGACAATGCAAGATATGTTATCCTTCCAGTTGCAAAACCAATAGAATGACTTGCTTAAAGCAAGCACTTTTTCCCCTTAATCCCCGATAGGTAAATCACACAAAACCAAAAGCACCTCCAACAGAAGGCTGGCACCGTACACTGAAGGGGAAATAACAGGTTATATACCACTAGATTATATTAAAGACAGGAATGAAACTATATCAGAACTAACCAAAACACAAGAAGTATATTGCAATTGGTTTAATCTTGTCTAGGCGTTAGCAGCTACAACTCTACGATTAACTTTCATATAACCAGTTTTGCCCACAGGTCAAAACCAAAAAGGACAGAATACTTGCTCCCATCTATCTGCCCAGCACATTTACTGCTTGCTTGCTTACTACAGCAAAGTACATTCTCAATAAGTCATCATTCAATATCGAAGTTCATCAATATTTTCTCTCATTTTGTACTAAATTGAGAAATGAGCTTGATCATTGTGGGAGGCTCTGCACTCATTCAAGATTGCTAAACAAAAGGCTGAGGCACATCCCCTCAATAAAGTTATCTGTGCAACCCACACTTGGAAGCTTTTTCTTTAGGTCTACTGGAGTTACTCCTTGTAGATTAGATAAGGAATGTTCACATGATTATTCATGGCAACAGGTATAGAAATGATGGCAAGACATCAGGTGATGGCATTTTCTCCCTTTCTTTTACAGGGTGCTAAGAATTCTAGTGTATAACCTTTAATCTCAGTTTGTTATCAGCAAACTGAAGCTTAAAAAACTTAATCACTGAGAGGAAAGCTACAAGAATTAGTTACAACTTATTCAGTCAAAAAATATAATGCAAGACCTACATTACAGAAAATCAGAGAAAAAGCATGTTATTTTGCTATAAAGATTAGTTTTCAAATATGCAATTCCAACTTTATATTTATTTCAGCAACTAAGGAGCTCATGATCTTATTTATTTGCTTTCTGCATTAGGAGTGGAGAAATAGCGAATAACTTTAGAAAGGGGCATGCCTGACAAGAATCTGTGTATGAACTGTATATATGAGAGAGGAAGTAGCTTTATTTAGAGGGGAATCTATTGTTCTACTTTCAGAAAATATCAACTTTACTATCACTTTGCTACCTTAAAATCAGCAGTGGAAATAAGTGTTTTCCTTTTTATATAAAAAGACTTGGGTCACAGAGGCCAACTAAATATTGATTTTACCATGGCTGAGCTGGGAGCAGAAGTTAATTTTAATGGTCTGCACGGAGTGCTTTATGAATTGCTTTAAAAATATTGTGTTACAAGGTATTAAACCAGATATGAACCTTTTAAAATAATCTAAAGGTTGAAAGGATTGAGCTGTACTATTCCTGCAGGGGGAAAGTGTAGCTGGGAGAATAAGTAGCTAGAGGCTCCCCTTCACCAGCTCAGGAAAGTTAGCAGGATACTCTCTTTTGACCCAAGGTAGGCAGTCCTGGAGCCTTGGTGTTCACAGACCGCTCAGGAGTAGCCCCGCAAAAGTGCTGGCCTGGAACCAGTCACCAGCTTAGACAGGGATAGGCAAGGACAGGACAACCCTGGTCATCACACACTATTTCTTTAAGGGTTTGGCCTTGTAGCTAAGAACTTGGTGCACTCCCCTCTCTTAGCCAGTTTACCAGAACAATGGGAAATACGTGATCTTTGACATGGTCACTGTTCTGGTATCTGCCCAGCCCTCTTTGCATCCCAGGCATACAACTGACCACTGCATCTATATACCGTAAGTGAATGTATCTCACTCCTTAATTTCAAGTTAATTAGATCCAGAACAGTTAAGCAAGCCAGAACAATATTTTATCTCAAAGAAGAAGAAAAGAGATACTTCATAACTGCAGTATGAAATCCGTACTTCACTGAAATTCAGCCAGACAGATACAACCATCCTGCTTCCGTCTGCACAAGTGATGCTAAACACTCTTAACTGTCAAATATTACAGAAAGCTGTCTGTGAAGTGCTGTGTGCCAGGTTTGATCTGGGCAGACAAGGGGAAAGCTGTTGCCTGTCGCCCCTTCTGCACAGCACAGAAATCAGCCACTGCATTTCCAAACTCCTGGGGAAAACCCTTGAACCATTTATTCTCCACTTTCCTGAGCACTTAAAGATTCACCTCAGCATGTAACGAGTGTCAGTGCACAGGGTATCTCCTTCCCTGCAGCACATGGGTGGTTTTTACCCGCTGGAAAGATCAGCTGGGGAATTACCGAAATTCGCTTTCTCAGCCGCTCGCTTAGTGAAGATTAGAGCGCGCTCCACCCAGACGCCACACAAATTAGGTCACATAGCAGACCACACCGCTGCCAATTCCTGCCCTATTCATCAGGGACGAGGGCAGGAAGCATATGGAGCCCTCCAGTTAAGGGTCAGAACATTTCAGTGAAAACATAAAAGCGAACCAGCGGCAGATTATTCACTGGCCAGAGGGAACATGGTTTCCCCATACGGCAGAAGTGAGTCACAGGCACCACTCGATCCACCACAGTGCAGGGGGGCACAGCCTGCATCCAACAGCAAAAAAAAAACCTCCCCTGCAGTTTACAAAAGAGACTACAAGACAATGGGAAAACATTTTCCACTTTTGCAGTACGCTTGTGCATTTAATATACTTAAAAAGAGGCTTTTTTAAAAGTCCTTCAGAACCTGAAACAGCTCAAGTGAAGGCTCAACAGTGACTATGTAATACAATGGAATTGCTACGTAAACTGTTCTTCTGCATTTCACCTACAACTACTTCAGAATACATCCTTCATCACCTGCTGCCAAAGAGGAAACACACTATTTTCATGTGTTTAAAAACCAGAGTTGTTTCAAATCAAACAGATTTGAGCTCCAGCACAGCTCTACTAAGCAAAACTAACCAACCCAGGACTTCATAGTTCAGTAACATGAACAATACAGTAAATATTATTTTTATCGTTGTAACAGCTTGTGGTCTCATGATAAAATAATTTCAACCTGCTATCAGTGCATGTATCTTGCAGGAACACTGATTCATTCCTTCCAACTTGAAAGAAAGCTTTTCACTTCTAGGCAAGTATTCCTGGGATTTCCAAAGGGAGGCTACCGGAGCAAGAAGGGAGTCCTAAATGGGGTCAGAAACTAAACGCAGAGTTTCAAAAGATACACTGTCAAACTTCCAGTTTGTAAAATGCCATTATCTCCTACTACTATAAAAAAAACCCTCACTCCTTAATGACTGAGGGGATGCACAGCAATTAGCTCACACAATAAAATGTAAATTGATGTCCTCTTTTGCTTCTGTTGACAGCTATATGAAAAAAAATAAAATATGTAGTGGTATAATGCTAAGATGCTAACAAAGATTATACAATTACTGCAGAGTGCTTTATTGGCTTCAAGAGTTGACATTTTATAGAGAGTATCACAGGACATTCCTTTCAGAAGGTTTCACAGAACTGGAATTTTTTCTACATCTGTAATATAAAAATTATTCCCTTCAAATGAAGGCGTGACATCCATCCAATTGTAATGAAGCAATTGCAGTAGAAAAAAAATAGTTTAAAATACAATCACACCAAATGCCGCTACACCGGTAGAATATGTGTATGGAAATATTAACACAAAGTAGCCCAATGGTTTTCCTGGAACAGTTTCAGAAGTCTTCCTGGAAGAATACAAATAATCTCCTGTGGCAAGGAACAGCAATGGACAGAACAGTTCATTTGTTTGATGAGGTGAAGACAGTACAAGACCTCTTTTTCTCCTCCCAGCCAAAGATCCATCTGTGGCTCATTAGGCACCACACAGCTTACCAGTGCCACCACACTCCCAGCACCTACCACTGACTTGAGAGCTTACAAGTTTATTGAGATTAGACATTTATGAAGGAGGGCATCTCACTAGATGAGCCAACTCATTGTTTAGCATGGTTCAGATCATAAACTAATCTCTGACTAAAAACATGCTGTTTAGGCTTCAGAAGACAGAACAGTCTTCTCAATTTTGGCTTCACTTACACTAATTCATTCATAATACGTTCTTATACTTTCAGATATGAGCTTCAACCTCCTTTCCTCCTGACCCATCAATTCTCACATCAAGAAGCCAATCAACAAAACTAAAGCCGCACCTCTCTGCCAACACTGCAGCATTTACAGGCAAAAAAATCACCCCCCTAAACCTTTTAGCCAGAGCTGCATGTGAGGTCCTTCCAAAATTTCTCAAAAGTCCCTGTTACTTTCATTCTCAATCTGTGTGAAAAGCAGAGGATGAAGAAGAAATGATTACACACACATACTCCTCCCAGCTTTTCCAGCAATTTTTTCCTGCTTGATTATTTCCAGTACTGCATCACTGAAAAATCTGTCTTCTCAAGTAGAGAAAAATCTCTTCCCTCCTCCCCCCAAGTTAATTTATCTTCAGTTTCTCTTGTTTTCCATGCCTCTCTCCTGCCTTTTTTTTCCAGATTTTTAGCTCTCTTCTTCTCTGTACATTTCCAGCACAAGCCTTTCTATGGACATCCATAAGTCCCTCACAGCCTCCAAATGCAGACTACTAAAAAAAAAAATGGAGAGTAAGCAGATAACAGTAAATTAAAACTCTCATGGAAGTAAATGTACAGTT
Source organism: Tapera naevia (assembly GCA_033556795.1). Lineage (NCBI taxonomy): Eukaryota > Metazoa > Chordata > Aves > Cuculiformes > Neomorphidae > Tapera > Tapera naevia. Next base: position 288,037 of record JAUMJJ010000054.1, on the reverse strand, counting down.
CTACATTTTATGAGGAGTTAAGAACATCATAATGCAAGTTATTTTCTGGAAAAATCCTACTGCTTGATTAAGGAAAATTATAATTGCAATATACCAGCCATGATATACATGCTTTTTAAAAAAAGAGGACTCAGCTTATAGAGACTTAAACAGGCCTTAAGAAGCAGTCTCTAAGCACCTGCTGCTCAATCATATAAAGCACCTGAGCAACCAAGTAGCTGGTACTCAACTAGGAGATGTAAGCTTTAGCCTAGCCCCAGTTAGGGCAGACACCATCAGAGTTTGGGTATATGGATTATTTCTAATATCACCAAATGTTATCTGTGTATACACACTGGCACTCACACATTAAAAGAACACCTGAAGGACTGACACAGAAAACCTCAACAAGATTGACTCCTCTATTATCCCATATATGAACGTTTTAGAGGTTTCTCAACTGCAGTGTTGCCTGACTGGTTATAACACTCACCCCAAGTTTACGCTCTTCTAAAAATGTAACAATAAAAGAAGAAACAAAAAAAATCTGAGAAACAGCCCTAAAAACCGCACACCAATATGTACAGAGCCAGAACAAACATTTTCTCTGAACAACAGCCCAGGTTAAAAACCCAGACAGATTTTCTCCTTCTCCTAACTTTCCAAGAGCAATCAACCGCAGCTCTACCTCATTAGCAGGTTGAATACACACAGATTTTGAAGAACAACAGATCTGAGACATAATTTAGTGAGCTCTCCAGAGTCAGTCAAAAGTAACTCTACTCACATTAGTGAGTTTTCTTGACATTTTTGTCAGTTCAAACGGAGCTTGGACTGCTCCATAAAGGAAAAGTTTCTGCTTTCAGCTAAACTGGCATATATCCAGATCCACATCATTGTTCTAGAAGCAAACATGCAAGAGACCAGAGTTCCAACCCATCTTTTTATTCTTAAAGTTACCCATTACACTGCTACGCCTTAAGATTTTAGTTTCTCTTTCTAAAAATTCCATATTCAGACTCCAGCTTTGTATTAGAAGCCAAACCAAATGGACCAAACTCTCTGTTGATCAGCACGTTCTGCATCCACAAAGTTCTGACGCTAATTCACAAATTCATCAGCCTCTATCCGCCAATTGCTATATCAAAACAGCATATTCAGAGGTACCAGGAATTCTCAGCTTGCCTTTTCCATGCTTGTTTATATCATTTGTCCCAGGACATGAAATTTCAATTGGGATGGGTGGGAAAGGATGACAGAAAAAAAAAAAAAGGAGAAATAATAGCCAATTTCTTCGCCTTCAAAGCACCCCTCCTCAAAACATTTCCTTTCAAATTACAGGAAATATTGCTCCCTGGAGATACCATCAACAGGGAAAAAAGAAAGCACGAGGGGTTAAGGTGCTGCTCTAAGTATCTACATTCTGAAGTCCAAAAGACACAGCAAGCAGAACTGTACAGAATCAAAACAATTAAATTCTGAAAGCACCATAACTTAACACTTAATTTAAGAAAATTGGGGGCATTAAGACTTTCAACCAGACAGAGCAGACATAAACTTAAGCCATGAAAAAGCTAATATGTTATATGAAAGGGAAGCCCACAACACAAGCCTTGCCAAGAGGATCTTGTGGCTGCAGGTGTGACGCAGCCAGGGCTCACAGAGCACTTGCAATGGGGCAGTGCCATAACACACAGCATTGCCCTGGGCTGTTTCCTGCCATGCCTTCCACAACCTGCTCCCGTTAGAGTCAGTAAACTTTAACATATTTAAGCAGCTTCTATAAGGAGTAGAAGACAAAAAAGACGTGATCCATGTGGCTGGATCCTTTTATCCAAGACAGCCTTGAAAGCAGAGGTAAGCACGCACTCACCCAGCGGAGGGTAGCAAGTCTGCCTGCTGGTATCCTGAGGCACACCAACCTGGTACTTTCTCCCCACAACTTTTTTGGCTGTTAGAACACTCATGATCAAGTTCACTTTTGAAAAACAGGAAAGTGAAGATGCAGAGGAAGTACACGCTAGTACCTACGCAAGAACAGCATGCCGGGATTCGAGGGGGAGGGAAGCACTGGTTTTCTCCTCAGAGGGTTCGACACATTCAGCCACACAGGGACTGACTAAACCATTCAGGAAACAAACCTTTTAAAAGGCTGCACGTAAACAAGCAAGAGACTTCAGGATAGAGATTTTTTTTTCTCATTAAAAACATTAATACACAGCTTTTCTACTCCTTATGAAACCAGGAGGACACACTTTCAAAGACCCAGCAAGTTAAATTCCACGTACAGAAAACAGTAAAGAAGGTGGCAATTTTCCTTTTCTATTCAAATCAACCTCTCTGGTCAAACACCATATTCATTTTAAAACTCCTAACCATTTTTAGCATTTACTTTGCAAAAAGCTTGCAGTATTACCATAACATTTTTCCACAGAGTTGACAGAATGCAAAACCAGACCAACTCTGCAAGTTGAGTACCCACATAATTTAATGGCATTTCAAAACAGCACAAGAAAATTTTAATGTAAGATTTCAGCATAAAAATGAAGTTCTACTAATAAACCTCCGTATCAAAAATAAACACTACAGTGTGCCATTTCCACTGTGCAGGAATTCCAAACAAGACAGACCACAGTCCCATAAAGCAGAAGATTAATAACGTAAGGTTAAGATAGCAGAGTAATTTTACAAGATGGCTTTCCAATCGTGTTTACTACCTTTACACAAGGGGAAGCCAATCCCTCAGGATCCTGTTGCAACTTCACAATCAAATTGAGACGACCCTGAATTCTATAGCTTTGAAAGAGATGTGATTCCAGATTTCATGCTTTAGGATATTGAATTGTACAAAACTTCCAATTAACCATAGAAAGGTAACACAAGAGATTAACCATAAAAGAAGTACAAGCATTACAATCCAGAAAGGAGCTGCACGCAGGAGAACTGGTTTCAAAAGCAGAAAAGCAGATGCTATTTGATTTATTTGTCTTGTATTATGCTATTAGACAACTGTTGTAAATACAGCTTTTATCTCTTCATTAATATTCAGCTGGGACAATTTACTGTGTCACATACCAGACAGACACTACTGGGGGAGGGGAGAAATCAAGATAAGATTTTTCTTTAAATTTTATTGGGGTCAGGATTTTGTCATACTTTGTATTGTGGGGTGGTTTGGGGTTGGTTTTCTTTTGATTTTAAGAATTCCTCAGAGTCAAAGCCTGAAATGTGCCCACAAAAGGAGTTTTGTTTCTATGAATAAAGACAACCCATACATTCAGGGAGCTAAATCAGACATTTGTATCCAAACATTTCTGTGGACCATGCAAACAAGAGCAACAGGGAAAGGTAATGAAGGTTTAAAGCTAGGGTTCATATTTTAGAAACAAAATATCAGTGTTGTATCTTGCCATAACAAATACAAATCTGACTGTGTCAAGTACTTCACAAGCACCAAAAAGACAATGCCAACTGTACCACACATCTAACAACAATGAGCAGGGCAGCCATGCACATATGCCAGAATTCTCACCAACAGCACCTGAAATCCCTTTTCTCAAATCTTGACAAGACTCATTTGCATTCCCTAAGAGCACACCCTCCTGTTGATCCAATACATCATCTCACCTACAGCAGACAGTCCTGACACTCCAAGATAAGGCTCACACAAAAATTAATTGGGACTCTCCATCAGACACTTGCCAAGACTGAAGGATAGATATAAGTTGCGGGACTTTGCTAGGTTGTTACAACACTGCTGGGTTTCCCACTAATCAATAATGGGTGTACTGTCAGTGAGAGCAGCCAGAGCAACAGGAGAAGTCTGAGCTTCTTTCACTCTTTTGAACTTCAGCATGAAGATATTGGAGAGGCTGAGAGAAACCATTCATTCACCAGAGAGCTCCCAGAGAACCTCGCCTCTCAAGCTTTGCCTGCCATCAGCAACTACATAATGTGCATTAGAGAAACCACTTTTATCTATCAAGTTTTACTTTGAAAAGCCAACATTTCAATAAAGATATACAGAGAATACTAAATTAATCAAGGGTAGGAGGTTTTGTTCTTAATTTAAACAAAGTGCATTTCTTGCCTAAATGGAGATAGACTTGTCAACATTCATTAGTTTCACGTCAACCTATCTGTAAAGCAGCTAGCTTTAAGATGGTAGGAATAGGGTTTTAAGCCAAAATTTAAAAACCAAGGCTATGGCCTCTGCCAAATTCTGAAGTATTAGGCATGAAATTCACGCATTAACCACAAGAGCTGATAAGCGAGAGAGAAATGGGAGCTTTTGGGGAAAGTAATCTTCAAAAGAGAACAAAAAAGGATTTTTGCTTTTTTAAACAAACTCAAGAGGTTCAACACCCTAACACTCTCTACCATGAACCACTTCATTCATTAGGAGAAGAAGATGGTCTTATTCCTACTACTACTGAATTCAATAGGCCATTTATTTAGCAGCTCTGACTGGAGTATATGCCCTCTTTTATTCACTCTGGTGTTGACAGCAGTAATCAAATTTTGTACATACCACTGGCTCTATTATAGTTCAACAGCAGCTGGCTGGCTGCCTAGCCTTCTTATCGACATGTAAGATAAAAAAGACCAGCCAAACAGACCAACTGAAACTACACTGGAAAGAGAGGAGTGAAGACTAAGCAGATGGCTAGCAAGTAGAAATCATGTGGTTTTATGCTTGCCCATATATTACAAAACATGAAGAACAAGGCTAGGCTCAATACATGCCAGACAATTAACAGTTTTGAGAAGGACTGGAGCTTAGATGGCAACTCAGTTTTGTTAGAAGGTCTGAATGCCCCACTTCATACATGAAACACTACATATCAACAGCTCAGTCCACACAGCAGGGAACAGGAAAGTGAAAAAGCATAGAGGTGGGGGAAAGTGGAAAAGAAAAAAAACAGAACAGCATCCGTTCATTTGAAGGTGAGCTCATAAATGCTTAAGACCACTTCTCTATCGCGGTCCCAGCACACATGAAGTCAGCACAGGGTTAAAAGTAAAATTAAAGTTCTCAGAGGCAAACAACAATGGGAGCCGAGGGCAACATCCTTTAATTATGAAAATCCCCTGCAAGCAAGGCAGTCTAGAATGAGATTGGTCTCCATTTCTTTGCCTCTGGGAGCCTTCCAAGAGCCTTGAATGCCTTGACTCTGAGAAGAGGAAACTGCCTTCTTTTTCATGGCCTCCCTCTTCCTAACCTTGTTCCCAGTATGCCCTGGTTAGCCCTGATCTGAACTTCCACTCTTCAAGACAAGCCTGCAAAGAAAGACTTGTTTTATGGAGGAGGGAAAACAACCTAGAGGATTTCTTATGGAAGTAGAACAAGTAGATACAGAATTCCTTCTTTGCATTACTACTTCATCACACAGAAGCCAAGAGCCCTCTTCCTAGATGAGGAGCATACGCTTCTGCACGATTCCTGTGCTACCACTCTAGCCCCACCCTTTACAACACTGCTATAAGGAGCTTCTAGTTAAGCACTACTTATGCCGTCAGACATTAACACCCCATAATTTTGTTCAGGGTGTCTTATTTCACCTCAACAACATGACAGGATTTTTTTTTCCTTGGCCTAACAAACACGTTTTGAATTAGCAGGCCACACAACACTTGCTTGAGCAAGCAAACAAGAGAGCTTAGAGGGCAATGATAACGAGAAAGATGCCAAAAAGGCAATGATAGGAACTTAAAATGTTTCAAGTTCCTGTTGCATTTTGATGGCAAATGGTCATTAGTTTAATACCTACTTCCATGAAATTCATGGCAACATAGGTTCCAGATGGATTACGAAGTTTTAAGCATCTCTATTGAATCTCCTTTCACACAGTGGATTCATGTCAGCATAAAACTCTCTCCTGAAGAGGGAACTAGGAGTATCATAATTGCCCTTGCTACTGTGGAAGAGGAACATAGCTTTGAGTGCGGCAGCTATTGGAGCACAGCAGTAAAGATAACACACAGATAGATACCTTCAGAGCTCAGAAGCAGCTCCAACACTAAACCCTTCCAGCACACAGTGCTGCAGCCATACTGTGCTTGACACACGTAGTTCTCGTAAAACATCACATCTGTGGCTGCTGCAGTGAACCAACTGGCTCAGCAGAAGTAGTAACAGCAGCAGCAGCTACAGACAAATTGCGACGCCTTTCAAGAATCTCCACAGTTTTAGTTATTATCTTTCAAATTTCCTCTTTTGTCTTCAAAGGGGGCAAATCAGAGAATCCCTTTCTCTCTTGTATAGATATTGAAGGGAACGTTTCAACTGTAATTACTGAGCAAACCTGTGGAGCCTATCACTCTTCCAGAAGTGCTGTTTACATTACAGTTGTATCTATGAAACCCAGCCACGGCACGCAACCAGAACCTCCTTCCATAAGACACCCTGAGCCACCTCCATTTCCAGCAGCAGATAGGAGAGAGAACAGGTCCACAGGAGATGGAAGAGCCTTCTGCATTTTGCTCCTTATTTATGATGCTGAACACATCTTCTAAAACAAGGCTCCTACCTGCCTGTAGGCACTGTTGTAAGACAAATCCTGATCAGTCCCTGACAGATGCACAGCTCAGAGCTTGTGTGCTTCTATGTTGGGTTGTAACGTGTATTTTGGAAGACCTGAAGCCTTGAGTCGAAGCATGCAAGCCCAAGCACAGAAGAGGGACCATCACTTCTGCTGCCCCAACCTCTCCCAGAAGCCATCCTTGTGGTTTACAGTTCTCAATACCACTTGCCCTGGCAGTAGACATTTCCCTGCTACAGTGGGACAGATCGGGGAGCCTTGGCTTAGCCAAGCAGCTGTGAGAGCTGCTGGTGGGCAGCTTCACCCAGGACAAAGCCCTGCCCTCAGCACCCTCTGCAGCATCACAAACCAATATGGGAAAAGGCACTGCATCCAAAAAACACCTTGCTCCCCTGCCTTCCACATTCCAGGATGTAATCCAAAGCTTGGGAAGCAAAGCTTGGACAATCATAAAACTATCTCCTTGTATTTTTTCCTGTCATTCATTTTGTAAATTTCACTTGCACCTTCAATAAAAGAGAAATCTCAGTGCTTTCTTCTAAATTTCAAAGATGTTTTCTTAGAAAGTATTCTGATACATACTTTACAAACCAGAAGAGGTAAGCAAGAGTAATGGGAAACCTACAGGGTTTCATTCTTAATTGCAGTTATGTAAGATGATTTAATTTTGAGCCTACTTCCATAGGTACCCATTCTGGCTTACGTTAAAAGTACTTCTGCTAAGAAACTCTGGCCAAGGAACACACCAATAAATACTCATATAATAACAGTCTGGATTACTCCAAATATCAAACACTCAAACTCCCATAGGAGACAGATCCTGCATGGGAGGAGTCTCTTCCTCCCAGTCCACCAGCTACAGCAGCAAAGCACTAATCACGTTCTAACTTTCAGTACCACAAAATCAGGTGGAGGGGCTAAAAGCTCCAGATGCAACCTATCCACCCTCCTATCCACTTTCTCTACACAAATTTTTATACTTACACTATACATACACACTCCAAATAGCAACAGACCTTTCTAAGCCAACAGAAGCAACCAACCCCTCAGCTCTTCCCGTGCAGACCAAGCCAGGCTGAGCAGAGGTGACGGGGTTTGCCTCAGCCTGGGCAGAAGGGAAGGATGGAACCTGAGGAAGCCTGGAGAGCAGCTTTGCAGCAAGCACACAGCCCTTTGCTGGCTAAACCTTTCATGCCTTCTCTGAGTACACCTCTACTAGCTAATGTTGCAACCAAGCCCTTCATCCTGAAAATTAAACCCTGATCTCGTGACACTGGGGGAGAAGGAAGGGAGATAAATCACAGTTCAACCGAGTACATGCACATTTCAACAGTGATGCAGTCAAATCTATTACTGAGGCTTTAGTGGTTAGCGAAGTGCCAACAACAACTGCAGCTTCAAACATCTACAAGTCTGGAAGTGGTGTTTTTTAAATGCACTGTGACAATCCATAGGTGATCAGATAGCATTGACTCTTCAGCTGTAGCCTATAGAGCACATTATTTATTTGTGTACTCTCACTGAGCTATCACAAGTGTACATATTTATTACTACTCTTTTTTAAATCAGCATTGAATTTCTCTCACCCAGTCCATTTCACTTCCCATTTGCAACAAAGTATTTTATTCTCCCTTTTCCAAAACAAAAAGCCACAGAGGGCAAAGAGAGGGAGAGCACAGTGCAGAGCTGCTCTGCCTTCTGAGGGAACCATTACTGAAGTGCTTTGGACTTCCCACAGTCTCCTCGCTGGAGTGAGGGAGGTTTGCTCATCACGGAAAGAGGGATTTACAGAAAACCTGCATTAGTAGCCCCAAATCTTCTCATTGCTTGAGCCACTAGAGCACTGTAGAGAGCTCCCTAAGCTAAACAGTCTGTCTTTTTCTAGTCCAGAAAGTTAAAAGCAGGAAGAAACCATCAGAGGAACCCTAAAGCTAAGTAAAGCAAAGCAGTCTGCTCCCTATGGTAATATAGCTGACCGCCGGCAGCTCAGGGACAGCCTTCCTATAAGGAGCTCTTTGTCCATTAGCACATTTCAAAAAATACATATGAGAAGTTCAGCACATTTGTGCTGACTGGGGTTATTCTTTAAAGAAAAAATATAGCAATTACAGAGACAGGACAGAATTACACATACACACAAAGACAGCTCCAGCTAAACTCCACGCCCCAGAGGGTAAACCTGTCTTCTCCCAAGGACCCAAGGCAAGCATCCCTCTTTCCAGAAGAGCATTGCTGTTATCAGAGTCAAAAAAAAAAATACCCAAAACATGCCTACTCAGCTCAGAATGGGAAGGGTGCACTGGGTGTGCAGAAACCAATACACTGATGCAGTACAGAGACCAGGTGCACGCACCTAGCCCAGGGTCCCAGAGCAGCACCAGGGCCTCTGGATTCCCTGCCCTTCCCAGCATGATGAGGGAAGGTGATGAAACATTGCTTCTCCTGCATAATGTCAGAGACATGCATCCATTTTTCAAACTACAGAAACCCCATTTTAAACTTACCTACTTCACTGCCACAGCATAAGGCTTTACTTTCATGACAGACTACTTTAATAAAAAAAAAAAACCACACACACCCCAAAAAGAACCCCCAAAAACATATATTCAAGCTCAATCCACTTCAAAACCTCCAGCTAACTGCAGACTTACTATACATTTCCTTAATTTGTTCCAATAGTTAAACTGCACTCACTGCTAAAAGCTTATCCATCAATTCACAACTTTTAGTCACTGATTTCATTTTAACAGTTACAAATTGCAAACCACTTTGTATTTGTTTAAGGCTGCCAGACTGCAACAAGGCCAGAGAGTATATTTCAATAAATAATCCAACATCTGATGTTTTGGTAGCTGTAACATTCTACAAACACTGTATTAAAAAAAAAGTCGTTGCATCACAGTTGTCAGATATTACAATCGCATCACTAAAACTATTGTTAAAGTTAATGACCACCTTTCTCCCCTCCCTCATCAATTAGCACAGCAAGAAAAACAGGGAGGTAAAACCATGTTCTTTGTTAAATATTGAACCTGCTGGAACCTGCAAAATTACTGATTATTAAACTACTCTGTGGCTGAGGTCAGTTTACAGAGGACCATCACTCAGCAGCTATGGCAACACAGAGCCACTACATCACACTGCCAACTGGCAATGGGAATCAGATGAGAATAAAGAGCAAAGCAAAAAACCAGTATCAACCTGCTGTCTTATGGCCACAAAATTACAATTAAAGCTCTCAGAGGGAGGGCTTTTCAGTTTAGCAGAGCATTTCTGTGTAAAAAAGGGACTACGGACAGAGAAAAGCGCAGAAGAGACAAAGCACATGGTACAACTGAATCATTACCTAGAGGGAGAAAACACCTGCACAAATAAACACACAAAACCCCAAAACCACTCCAAAAGTAACCCTACACAAATGCATAAGCAGGGATCCAACAGCAGTGAAAAGATAAGTGCACGTCCTTTTCCCAATGAAGCACAACCTCTCAAGCCACCTGCCCACGTCCCCAATCAGAGGCTGGGGACCAGCCCAGCCCACATCAGCTGAAAAGGTTAAGTAATAGCTGAATTAGCAGGCACCTCACTCAGCTCCACAACAGCCAGGGAAAGCTCACACAAACTGTGCCCTCAGCAGAGACGTGGAGAGAAGAGGCCTAGGCAGTGGCAAGCTGCCAAGGGGCAGCAACCGATTCAATTTTGCAAACCAGCACAAGGTTGCATGTTGACATCCTCATTTGTTTTCAAGAAATTTTCAGCAAGCTTTCTGTGTGTATCCTTTGCAGGCCTCTGCCAGGTCAAATGGAAAACACTGGGCTCAGTTATTTAAGCTCAAGTGTGTGGAGGAGTAATTACCAAAGCTCCATTGGAGAGAAGGATTGCATTCTATTATTCAAACGCCATCACCCACTAAGAAATCACAATAAGACTCCAAGAAATCTCCTAAGCAAAGCCAGAAGCACTGTGCAGTTAGTTAGCCTGCAATCACACAGCACCCATCTCAAAAAATCCATCTGTTGCTCTCAAAGTGCTATGGTAGAAGTGATGAACTCTGCCACTGCTGCCACCAATCAGCATAGCTTTTGTCACCAGTGCAACCGAGTGTTAGCTGAATTTAAAGCTTAAAACACATTTGAAGGTTGAGATAGAGGGCATAGGTATAGCAAGTTCCAAGAATCCTTAGTGTGCAAAAATGACTGGCAAATCAAACACATTTCCAAGCCAGAAAAATAAAGTCCCAAAACACAATTCCTGCTTCTCAACTCCTGTGATGAAACACAGCATTCCCACATAAACGTTTAATGTCAACAATACACATGGTTACAGGCCAATTTTAAAGCAATCTGAGGGTTAAAACCAGCACAATTGGTCACCTTACTGAAACATCACATCTGAAAGTGTCAGTAGGTGCAGTTTCATCTATTGTCTTAACAGCAGCTTTTCCGTTATTCACATCCCTCCCCCTTTTGTACATTTGTATCAGTTATGAAAACCTCTAACGTTTATTGAACAACCTTACAGACTTGATAAAATTTTACATTACTTTTACAAAAAATGTTTTAAAGCTGAAGCTTTCAAATTCAAGGGAGGAAAAGCAAATTCTTGACTATCTTATCCCTCCCCTTTGACTAAACAACGATTGCTTTCATGTATGTTAAAAATATGTATATAGGGAGTACACTTACTTTTATGACTACATGAGTATGTAATATAAGTAACTTTGAAGAAAAGTTTTTACACCAAAGTGGATAGATTGAGACTGTGAAACACCACATACCCCCTCGTGAGTTCAGGACCCTCATTCTATTCAGCAGACAGGCTTTTATAACCCCACAATCTCCCTAGCACACAAGTCAAAGTGCATTCCACGTCTGGTGTTTTCTTTCTAACTTTGTCTTGTCCTTCCTACTATCCTACTCACTTTTGTTGCTGCTACCAAGCACTGAGTAGGTTTTCTCATAGGATTATCTTCTTACCAGCTTGACTTCTTATTCTCAAGCAGCAAGAGGGTGCTGCTGAAAAGTGTGCCTCGTTTTCTCTGCAAGTCTGTCAACACTTACAGGTAAAAACTATTTTCACTTGCAAAGCTAATAAACAAGGCAAGTTGTAGTAAACTTGTTTAGCTGTGTACTTTAAAAAGAAGTCTTTACAGGTTGGTAAAACTCCAATACAAATAAAGTAGGAGAACAACAACAAAACACAGAAATAAGTTGTACGGCAGTTACAATTCACTGACACGAGCATAGAACCCTATTGGCTCACTCTTGATTCAGGCAGTTCTCTACAACACCTCTATTCAACCAGACAGACTGAGATACTAAATTATTGGTAACGAACAAACTGTAATATTCACACACACAGATATACTGTCCTAGAACTTATTTATGCACAGTTCCCTCCTTCTGTGTGTACTACTTTAAGATAGTTGTACGAAAGAAGCATTATAAAATGTCATTGCTGCTTCACTCTTTTTACTTTGTACCATGATCATAGAATCGGTCTTTTTTGTTTGCTTGTTTCCTTTAATCTGCTTATATTGGCTTATGATTGATTGATTTTAAAAATAACTTTGAGCTCTGACACATTCAACCCTCTATAAAATGTTTGTCTCAAAAAATCCCTTTCTAATCGCAAAAGTACTTCAAGTCAGCCATAGGAAAAAAAAAACAAACCTCAATTACATATTATATTCATAAAGGGGAAAAAGGGAGAGCCCCATGATAAAAACCTTTACAGCTTAGATTGCAAGATCAATAAAGCAGTTTAGAAGGGCGGCAAGGTTCAGAAACAGGACTTCATACAGACACAATTAAATGGGTTGCAATGTTACTTATAAAAAGCCAACAACTGTCTACCTTCTGAAACTGTTCAGTGTTTAGTGTTCTAGAACTTCTGCTACTGAGTACACAGGAGGCCCTGGATCACTGAGAAGTGTGGTCATTTGGCTGCACACAAGAGCTAAAGAGTCAAGAAGCTACAATACCTAGAAATTTCCAAAACCTACTCTGACCCTAAATCCTTTACATCCAACTAACAGCCTCCAGTCCTGCTGCTTTCCACTACTTTTCTTCCCACTTTCCTCCATATACTCAAATACACCTCCTACAAACAAAAAAAAAAATTCACTACTGTTAAGAAAAAACTAATCAGCTCTCAAAGCAAATCACAAGACAGTTCATTCAGTCTTCTCACTCCCACATGATCATCAGGTGGTGTTACACTATCTTTTACTTCCAGTTCCACATAATTAACTTTATCTTCCTTGCCTTGTTCTACCACCAAGCTACAGAGCTGTTCACTGGGTTTTGAGGCAGGCCAGTTCATTGTATCCCAGTAAAGTGCAGATAAATCCCTACCAATGATGAAAATAAATACTGCACACCCCCACACGCAACATCAGGCAGGTGGGACAGAGAAGCAGAAGAGAATAGGGCATGCCCCGGGGCAGCACCAGGTGGGACCACTGAACTCCTCCCACTAGCACACAAAGGCATAAATATTGAACCTGCTGGAACCTGCAAAATTACTGATTATTAAACTACTCTGTGGCTGAGGTCAGTTTACAGAGGACCATCACTCAGCAGCTATGGCAACACAGAGCCACCACATCACACTGCCAACTGGCAATGGGAAGAAGATAAGATTAAAGAGCAAAGCAATATAGAGGGAGAGCACTATCATAATAAAAAAACTTTAACCTTTCCCTGAGATGGTATTTCAGCAGCCTGATAGACCATGGCTCATATCCACCCCCAACACAAGGTTTCTGGCTAAGCCCAGCTCAGCTACATAGAATTTTGCCAGCTCCATTTGACCAACAAGCCCAGAGAAGCACTGAGGGCCTGTCCCAGCCCTTACTGCCTCCCCTGGGAACTGGGTGGCACTTCTCCAACACATTCCAAATGCTGTATTTTAGTATTTGGTAGAGAGAAGGAGGACGATACAAGGATGTGTGTCCATCTGTACATAGCAAGAGCTTTGCAACTACTATAGGAATATGTGGAACCCCTCTCAGTCACTATCACAGCCATTTATTCAGTTTCCCACACTCTCAACAGCCAGTTCTGGCCAAGAATACCAAGCACACTCAAATGATGGAGTTGGTTTGACATTTGTTCCACTGTTTCAGAAAACCAGTCTCAACAATAGGCTGCTTCCAAACTAAAACCTCTGCTCCAACCAGGACGTCTGCTGGGAAGCTGTGCCACAGCAGCAGTGATGACAGGAGAGAAGTCCTCACCTCTTGCTTCTGAGCCACAAGCACGTGACTGCAACTGATTCTACAGCTCACTCATCCCTCAAAGCCCAAGGATGGATCACAGATACTGAGCAGGTCAGAGCTTATTTATATATTTTTCTCTCCCTCACCTAAACTACATCTTCTGAAACAAAAGAGCCAAGAGATTTGTTATGATTTCTGAGGATACAACGCACCGTCCAGTTCTGCTGCTGCTGGGAGCTGGAAAGTTCATGCAGCAGCAACAATCCCAAAATCATGCAGGGCTTGGGAAGTGGAAATAGAAAGCAAACACTTCTAATTCGGCCTGTTCCTTACAGAAATTATACAGGGTTCCTGCAGGAATCAGGAGTGCTTTATTCTGAAGGTAAAAAGGTCAGACTTTTATAGTTAACCTTTATGGCTAATACCACTATAAAAATAAAGAAGTTTCCATTTTGTTTGATTCAACTTGCTCTACCCTAGAAATTCCCATTCCAGCGTGCTGGCAGCAATCTATAGTCACAGGCAGCTGCAATGAGGACAGGATGAGAGAGTTGGGCTTGTTCAGCCTGGAGAAGAGAAGGCTCCAGGGAGATATTATAGTAGCCTTCCAGTACCTGAAGAAGATCCTGGGAAAGCTGGGGAGGGACTTTTTACAAGGAAAAGTAGTGAACGGACAAGGGGAAATGGCTTTAAATTGGAAGGGGCAAGCTTTAGCTTAGACATTAAAAATAAATTCTTCACGCTGAGGATGCTGAGGCACTGGCCTAGGTTGCCCAGGCAGGTTGTGGGTGCCCCCTTCCTAGAAGTGTTTCCAGGCCAGGATGGATGGGGCCTTGAGCAGCATAGTCTGGCAGGAGGTGTCCCTGCCCATGGCAGAGGGGTTGGAACTGGATGGGCTTTAAGGTCCCTTCCAACCCAAACCATTCTACAATTCTATGATTCTTCACTATCTTTAAGAAATTTAACAGACAAAATTCCACTCTAAAGACTGCTGCATCATCGTAATTAAAAGGAAAAAAGCCACAACATACACATCAGGATAATGTTAGAAAGTCTTGGTAAACATTGCAAATACAAAATAGAGATCTCGCCCACAATAACTTCACAGAAATGCAGAAGTGTTCCAGCAGTCAGCCTGAAGAGAAATTCTGCAAAATTATTTTGCAATAAGTCAAGTGCCTTTTTAACATAATCCAGGTTAGAAAATATGCATTGCCTTCCTCAAAAGATCTTCTAGACAGCATCAGTGTAATACCCAAAGTACCTTCCAGCTAAGTGCTGCAGAGAGTTTAGCCCTCTATAACCAGTCTCTCCTCCCCTTCTGGCACCAGAATAGTACAAACAGTGGCAAGTGATAGACAAGGAAGGAGGGGGAGGCATGGATCCCCAAATGTATACATTCCTTGGGCCTATATACAAAATCCATTCTGAAAGTGGAAGCTAGGCAGACTAGAACAACTGTGTGTCTCATGTTTGCACTAACAAGTTATTGCTAGACCTTTGACTAGGATTTATGAACAATGAATGCAGGAAACGGAAGAAAAAAATCATAAAGTAATTATCTCTTGTCTAAAAAGCAGGGCACATGGTGGTGAACTTACATCTTACAAACAGAAGCCATGAGGAAACCGTATATAATACATAATGCTTAAAGGCTGAGCTAAGTTTTAAGTCCAATAAAGCCAAGCTCACAGGAACTAGCACAGGACAGCCACTGGCACAGAACTGCAAAGCCTCCCCAGCTTTGGGTGGGGACCTCTTGCTGAGAGTGAAACTAAGATTTTCCAGCAAGTCCATGAAATCACCACTATCTCTGCTCATTCAGTAAAGCAATCCAAACACTACTTGCACTCACACAAGAAAGTACACAGACAAGGAAAGAAACAAACATACAGAGGGATAGGAAAACACAGCTAGAAATTTCCAAACTCCAACCCAGACAATCAGAACAGATGGATCACGTAGAACAACTACAAGCTTTTCTCCAGCAGGATTGCAAGGAAGCAGTAAGTCTACATGCAACACCAGAGTGCAGATGCCAATATCCAGACATTGCATATATAAAAAGAGAAACTGACAGTTGTCAGAAAATGAAGACACATGTGAGAAAACTTGGGAATTAAACTTAGAAGAATGCAAAGTTGCCAAACTCAACATCTATAAATAGCTATGAGAAGCGTTTGAGATTGCTTTTCATAGAAGATATCAGAGCTGGTGAGGAAAAGGGGGTGGGTTGGGGGAGGAATGATGGCAGGAAAGAAATGGAAATAAATATTATCTCATGAAGGTTGGATATCTGAATTCCCTCAGCTGTTTGCCTGAGATGCCTCTTCCTTATCTGTACCTACTACATGAAGTCTCTGACCACATGAAGCTACCATACAGCAGCACGAGCAACCTCAGTCTGCCACTTCTAAATCTCTCTTCCTCCCTTATAAGCCTTTTTCTGGATGACTCAGAAGATGTACCTTGAGCTCATTTATGGCATTGCTTTTTTAAAAATAAGTGTATAAGTGAGAATACATGTTCTCCAAATGGCATTCTTTCATGCTGGAGGAAAATATTTCAGTCACAAACTACAAAACCACCATTCAAGCCCAAAGATAAGCTCAGGCAGGAGAAACATAGAAAATTAAAAAAAAAAAAAAAAGATGGCTCTTAAAAAATAAGAAATTTACAAATCAACACATTTCTATTAATTGTTACGATTAAAGGTTTTCAACAGCCCCATCTCCTATATCCCCAACGCCCAGGAGCACCCACACAGTATGGATGTGACAAGGAGGTAAATTCATCCCCTAAAAGTGATCCAGCCATGCCAATGACACACTCCCAAGCATGCACACACATCCTTGTTGCTGGCTGCCTCCAAGTCCCTCTTGCTAACTGGGGATAACTCAGGCTGGGGGTGGAAAAGCTGCCTCAGCTATCAGCTGGTATGTGTGGGAAGGTAAGGACAGGCTGCAAGAACTCCTGCCCCAACACATGATGGAAGAAGCACAGACACGTGCTTTAGTACAAAGTAAGCATTTACCAACCTCCCAAGCAACCAACTGGAAACACCTCATTAAAGACAGCCTTCTAACAATCCTGTATCCGTACACCGCTGTATAATTATTGTCGACTTGAAAGGGCTGCATAATTTCTCAGGAATTTCACCATTTCCAAATGGCAGTCCCAGAAGGGAAAATACATCTAGGTCTATGTATATACCTGTGCATAGACATACACACTTACATATACCTCTACCTCTCTTTAAGCACGCACAACAGATGACAACAACCCAACCACACTGCATCTTGCTCCATCTTCCACTTAGAATCTGTCTTATTTTGTGGCTGTGCTTTCGTATATCAGGAAGAAACATCCACGCTAGAGGTGCATAATTACTTTTTTATTTACCTTACCATTCATTTTATGAGGGGGAGGAAAAGGAATAGTATATTTCTTAAATATGTCATTCCCTGAGGGCTGAAACTCATGAAACAGGTTTTTTCAGAAACAGCCTTTTTTCCCCTGGAACTCCCTCCTCTCCATTCCCCAAGGCTTACAATAACTTCAGTGTGCACAACCCAACACCTTGGTTATCCCAGACTAACGTATATGGTATTTAGTATTTTAGGAATATGCTAATCTGCCTTCTTTCAGTTTTGAAGGCATTAGTCCACATCTGCAGTGAGAAAACAGACAAAGGAGCAGGAAGTCAGGGTAAGCTCTTTGTTTGTTTTCTTTTATGATTTGTTTGTTTTCTTGAAGAGGACTAGGCTATAGTGCTAAAGATCAAGGCTGATCTTTCTGGATGTTCTTGATATTTCCCCTGACAAAGGAGCAGATCCGAGTTATGGATAACCTGCACATCACATGCATCTGTCAAGCCCAAGGTCTGTGACAATCTACAGTGCAGAGGAGAGGCAAAGATGACACCAATTTTAGTTTCCCCTTCTGATCAAGGGAGAATGAAAATACATGATTCTGCAGTATAAACAGGCCTCATCTGCAGAGAAAGCAATTCCTTAAAAATCATTAGCTGCCATTGTCACAAAATTATAATTGTAGCATAAAGGAGTATTTAGCATTTCAAATTTCAGTAGGATGTGCATCCTAAGGAATATCCTACCTTAACAGGATAAAAGATCAATTTGCAGTGAATCTCTTTAAGGCAGCTCTGATGTTAGAGGCTGTGTAGATTGAAAAACAATCAAGAAAAACGTTAAGCCTTTGAAATACACAGGGCCATTTACTTAAGGAGCCCAAGACATCACTCAGATTGGTAAGAGGAAAGATGAACTACTGAAAGCAGTTGGCTCCACTGACAGATTGCACTGAACTGACTTAAGGAGGTTTTAAAGTGATTCAGTGGTCCAAGAAATTCCACCAACTGGGAATCAAGTTCAAGAAAACTGAACACAAGGGAAGTCACAGCTGCTTCTTCCTTCTCTTACTCTCTCTCAGCAGAAATACTTGTAAGAAATAACTGGGGCTGCAGAGAGGACAAAGTAGTAGACAGATGGAATAACACCACACTCAAGGAGATAAAAAAAATAGCCATACTGAAATTCACTACCTACATTAGATTTAACTACAAAAACCTAAGGTGATTCTTAATTCATAAAATTTTTAGCAGGTATTTTAAACATACTACAAGCACATAGCTTCTATCAGGCAGACACAACCGCTTACTAAACGCCTTGTATTTTATATGTAGAAACTGCTTTCCCCCCCGCCACCACCATTGTGCCTCTATATGAAGTTGGATGAGGCTTCTAAGGCATTTCAAGCATCTCCACCTACTCCCCATTTTTATGTATCAACACTGATCCTCGTGGGCTAGAAAGCTTGCCGAGAAGTCATCTCTCAGGGTTAAATTTTAAACAGACCATGTTATATTTGCATAGGACTGGTTAATGAAGAAAGGACTGTTGGAGGGTGTAATATCCTGACCTCTGTCATGCATTTTAATTCCTTACACATGGTTAAGCTTAGGCCTACCTTCCCACCTGGAAAGACCTGCATGGATAATTCCTCCCTCAACCTTACATAGCACAGTGGGCATTTCATTGAGCACATTGCTGTGCCCATGAGTTAGAATCATAGAATTACCTGGGTTGGAAGAGACCTCCAAGGTCATTAAGTCTGTCCAACCCTTAACCCAACACTCTCATCACTACTAGATCATGGCACTAAGTGTCACATCCAGGCTTATTTTAAAAACCTCCAGGGATGGTGAATCCACCCCCTCTCTGGGCAGGCCATTCCAAGGCCTGATTACTCGCTCTGTGACAGTTACCTGCCATGTGGTAAAGTGTAGCAGTGGGTCAGGTGTGACCCACGCAAGGAGGAGCCAAGTTGGGCACTAAGTTGGAATTACTGTGCCCTTACCCAATTGAAGAATTCCATCTGACAACACCACAATAAATCAAGTCATTTCTAATAGCTAGCCCTGTTCCAAGTTTTATTCTTCTAGGTTTTGTTGCCACAGGAGAATGAGGCCATTCTAAGAGGAAAGTCAGCTCAAAAAAAAATACAGAAAGGGAGTGCTCTTCAAAACTCTTGATGAAATGAAGAGCTTCACTTCAACTGGAAAGTAAGAACCTTTGCTTCTACAGCACCTTAACACTACTAACAACTCAGAATAGACCAAAAGATTTATTAAAGCTGAGGCAAACTTGCAATTTTTGTAGACCTTATTAATGGTTCTTCATAATAAAACTACTTGAATTTAAGTGAAACATTTTCATTGTCAGAGGCACAAAGTTTTCCCTCCTATGTAAGCAGTTTCTAAAATAAAGGTCTGATCGAATAAGTGACAATCCATAATACAAGATGCCTTTGCAAAAAATAACACATTGCCAGATTTGACTCCCAGCATCCTTATTCAGCATGTTTTATGTGTGGGGTTTTTGTTTTCAATATGTGCTTTTGCAAAGAAACCACTAACTTTGCATGGAGCAGCTTGCAAGATCCTGAAAGATTTTCTGCCAAGCCTCTTCTACACTATTGTGTTAATTCACTATATAAATATTCAAAGGTATTCTTGAGTAACTGCCATAAGGGAACACACTTCTGTGGTACAGGGCCGCTTCCATGTTTAGCTCACTGCTTTGCCTTGGAATGGAAACACCAGGTCAGGCTCTACAAATTTGAGAATTTGGCAAAGTTCCCTTATGACAGGACAAAAAAAATCCCAAGGAAAAGCAAGTGATGTTGGCCACCCCAGCACACTTATCTATTATTTAGCTGTAAAGCAGGAACTTTAACATTTTCCTTGTATAAAGCTCCCTTTGTCTAGCGCTTCCATTTTTAGACCCAACAATCCAAAACCAGACCTGCAAATATCGTGTCAAGATGAGTTTCTGTACAAATAGTTGCAAGGGTGTGGAGGGAAAGGTGATCATCTTATACTTCAAGAATCCCTCAAGGACTACCAAACCCACTGAAAGACCAGCATGAGAGTTTATGATGTGACATGTAGCTAAGCAGGGAAACTCGTAGCTGCTAAAGATAGTAATCCACATCTTCCACAGCTGATGACCAGGTCAAGCACTATAAACACATCAGCTCAAACCAAAAATTAGTCTGGGAATAGACAGGCTTAATATACACTAAACAGAGTCTGGGAGACAAGAGTAGGCATGTAATAAAATAATGTATGATCAGATGCTGTTTTGTTCACATTCTTCATCTGTCATCAAGAGGCAAACCTCATGGTAGAAATTAAAAAACAAAGGAACTCAAGGCCAGGGTGGTGGTATTTTGCACCATTATGTCACGTAGCTTTACATTATATAAACATTTTCCTTGAGTATGTCATTTTAAAAGTAGTCTCTGTTGCATACATATTCTTACCTGAAAAGGAATTTATAATGTCGTCCTTTTCAAAATTAAATGTTATTCATATTGAATTTAGTTGTTTATTCTACAGAAGAAAATTTGAAATAGGACTTTAATTTCTTAAAGCAGAGAAGACTTATTTAACCAGTTCCACTTATTATGAAAAAAAAAGACAAAACTATATCCATTGAATCAGCTTTTGGTAAGTTTTTAGCAAAGAAAAATCCAGTCACTTTGTATTAATACACCACCCTTTACTGAGATACAAGTAAACTTGCTTGCTCTTATTTTGCACAAAGTAGAGAGCACTTTTTAGGACTGGAATGGTGGGGCAGCAGGTTACCTATTTATGCAACCAATATTTAAATTAACAGCAGATGATTATTTGTAGAGAGCTGGATGACTCAGAGATGCGATTTGGCTGAAACACACACTCCTCAGCTGTACTCTCGACATTCCAAGTCCTGCAGAAGGAGGTAAAAAATGTCTAAATCCTTTTAAGGGAGGAAATCTATATATAACAAAAACTTTATCTTCTGCCCTTTAAGACAGTCAAAGGATGCCTTAGTTAAAGTAATTTAATCAGAAATTCTCTTTTGTTCTTGTTTTGTGCACTAACTGAATAATTATGTCTAAAAATAATTCTGCAAAACAGGTATTATAACTCTTTTAATGATATCCACCTTACACAGAAGGGCTAAACTCTACCATACCAGTGAAATTAGATTTTACAAATTGACAGACTTTGAAAAAGGCTTTTGAGATACCTTGCAGATTCCACAATGTAGCAGAGTTCAATTTACTCATCAAAAAAGAGGATGAATAAAAAGAAAGGGGGGGAAATACATTCTCTATTAAGTATGCCACAATACAGATACAAGGCAGATAAAGAGTCCTACACAATTCACACATTTTTTCCCCTAGTTACACCACACTGCATCCCAGATAATAGATCCAGATCAAAATCCATCCCAAGAGCCACAGATTCTCACCGAGATCAAACATAATTAATTCAATTGCTTTTTTAAAGACTTCCAGTAACATTAGTTATCATAATTACAACTCATCTACTCTGTCAGCTGATAACCTTTTGGCTCTGCTAAATTCTAGAGAGCCAAGAATGTATGATTTCCTTTTCTTCATTGTACTGTAGATGAGAACTGAGCCCCAAGTGTCCACAGCCTCTTTACATTTTTCTGGCAGCACAAGAAGTTCTTAATAGGATACCGAGTTAAGGTCTTTTTTGAGTGCTGGAAGAGCATGAAAGGAGCCTTATTGCAAATGAGAATAACAGGCAGACATAATACCTTATAAGGAACAAAACCCCTTTTTCTGTCTTCTGTCCTCAAGTAACTAAGAAGAGAAAAACAACCATGTGCATTTTGGTATAAAGGAAAAAAGGTGTCAGCTCTGTGCACATAAGGACCCAAAGACATAAGAAGAAAGCTTTACAAACTGTAAGAAACAAGTACAGAGTTACAATTCATTTCACAGTTTCACTCCTCCTCACAAATTATGCTGAATGCTTTCATAATCAGGTTGCACTAGTTCTAGGCCACAAATTTTTGTTTTAGATGACCACTACAGTATGTTAGCACCTTTCAACAGTGCATTACATCAGGAGAACTCATGTTCCTTAACTCCTTCCTTCTTTCCCCAGGCAGAAAAAACAGAGTTCAACTGAACATTACATTTTCATGTATTTTTATTATACGAGGACAAAAGTATAAATTAAAGCTTGAGACTGCAAGGCCAAAATAAGAAGCTATAACAAGAGGTGGAAAGAACTGGTGTGAAAAATAAATAAATCAGCAAAAGTTTCTAAGCAGTCTCCATTTCTTAGTCAATTTATCAGAACATTATATAGACACAGTCCATTTTCACCACTTGGCTAATGGCTTTCACTCCAACCCAGCTCCCCCTGCCTGATGGCAGCAGGGCAATGCAGTGGAGGAAAGGACATACCAGGACTTCCAAGGCAACAATCAGCAGCAAAGTCTGAGCATTCATTTTTTTCTGTCCAAATAATGCTAAAACAAAAATCTCCATACAAGTACCTTACCCAACATTAATTACTTTTTTCCTAGCCAGGTCCAGTGGTGACATTTGCAGTGGACCCTATTTTAACCAACAGCCCGTACAACAGATTTGGACAACAGAGGTGACTTCACTGTCAACTACAAACTTTATCCCTAAACTAAATTTAATCACTTAAACTAAGGCCACTGAATCCTTTAATGATAAATACGATAGGACTTCAACATTATATTGAAGGGAGATAGAGAGCACGAGTAAACCTGACATGCCTACTACAGATCAGGGTTTCTGGAACCTTCCACTGCTTTCACATTAGCTTCCTCGGTCCTAAAGGCATCCTTCCCAGTCATCAGACAAATAAATCACTGTATTTCATGTGATATTTTGGCCAGAACATCACAAATAATTCAATTCCAATGGATGTTCTTTACTTATAAAGCCCCAAACTATGGGATCCCCCAGGTGTTTTATGCTCCACTTCCTTTCCTACCCCAGTTGCTGCTGAAGAAAATTTATTCTGCCTCGGAAGTGGGCATTACATGCTAGAGTGATCCCTGACCTAACCCAGTAACCCCTAATTTAAGTGTAGCATCAAGTGAACCAGCATGAGACATTTCAAGAGCAACATTAAAGTAGCTGCAAGAAGCAGGAGCTATTGCAATGTGAAAGTGCCCTAAAGCAAAAGTCCCACACTCATTCCTCTGTGGGGCAGGTACCTCCTCAGCTGTACTTATTGAAAAAATGCACATTGCATGCAGTTCATGTGGGAAATGACAGTAACCTCAGCCAGCAAGCCACCAAGGATCAGACCTCAACTGCACCAACCACAGCATTATGCATCCTTCTGACTACACCATGGAAATGAATGCAAAGTAGAGACCACAAAGCTAGGAGGATAACCATGCACAATGCCCCTACGATCACACTTGCTACCTCGCTGCCAGGTGCCAAAGCTCCACCATGCCCAAGCTAACAAGCTCTGTACCATGCATGCCCTGCATCAGAGCTCAGAACCCACTGACAGCACCAGGCAAAACAGCTCTCCAAACATATCCCCCATGTTTTCACCCAGCAAACATCATAACGCTCTGTTCTTGCAACTATCAACAGGGGTGGTGGCCAAATGGTTGCTAATACCAGCAATGTAAAGGTTTGGTTTTGTTGGTTTATTTTTGGGAGAGAAGGAGCACACAACAGCCCTTTTCTCCAGCTCTTGATCTTACAATGTCTATCTCCTGGGAAAAACATCAAGGCTCACTGTAAGTCTGCTCTTTAGTTTACACCAGCATTCTTTAAGCACCAAGTTTTGGTACTGATGTCTGTGTCAGCTTCAGTAGATGGACACTATTCTTAGCTCCATTTTTTGGCTTTAAGCCTTAGACATGGTCATCAAGCAGTACATCTCTAGTGCTGAAATGCTTACAAACACTCTCTCCCCCACAATGTGCTGGGATTTACCTGATTTATTAAAAAAAGTCCTCAATGCTCTCTGGCCTCTCTCCTCCTGACAGTTTGTCACAATGTGACACATTCAGAACAGGCCACATCTTGCCCTGTACTGTGGCCTGGCGCTTAGGATCATGGTCAGTGGTTTGAACCCTTTTTAAAGTACTGACATTTCAAGAGTGACAAGTCAGTATGAGGGCTCTAATGAAGAGGCAATTACAGGAAAGATGGGAACCAATCCAAATCCATCCTCCCCACTCTGTGACTGTCTTTTGGAAAAAGCGACCCCTACGCGTTTTCCACTGTGCCCAGTGGCCAAAGCCCTGGCCATGGCATGGGAACAGGATGCTGCACACACCTCAGCTGGAGAGGGGCTCATTGGCCCCCTCCAGCTACACAGGGTTCCTGCACCTTTACAAGCCACTCATCAACCTTAGTGGCAAACTGTAGCTATTCAATTACGTTCTGAGGGAGATGCCTTAAAATGTCTAGGCCCTTTGGAGATAGTTAAGGGCTCTTCCCCTGCCCAACTGCTGTGGTAGCACCAGGTCCCCAAGTTACTCACTGGGTACCCAAAACTGTTCCAGGCCTGAGTACTTACTGCCCTCAAATCATTTTCCACTGAGTCTCTGTACAAATATTCATACAAGCACTTCTGCAAACAACTCTGTCTTTGCTGGTGTTATTGTTTCTGTGAAGACAATCTAGAGCGGCAGATAAATCCTTGAGGAACACTTTCTTTCCCCTCCCTGCAAATGCCTGCCAGGCCAGGGAAGTGAAGCTAGAAAGGCAACACAGTTCAGCAGAAAAAAATTATGGCATTTCTACCCATTTCCCTAGATTTCAGATTATCTCATCTAACTGCCTTCTCTGGCCAGCACAGAGGAGACGCTGCCTGAGAAACAGGAGCACAGGGGTCCCAAGGTGCCAACACACAGCCCCACCAGGCACTGGGACACATCCCAGGTCATCAGGGGCCAGCACTGCCACACTAGTCCTTCCACCCCTCTCTCCTACTGGGATGAGAACAGGAAAGAAGAAAGCCTCTCCAGATCTTTTGCTCTTCCCTCCACACACCATGCAGCAAACACTGAGGCAGTCACTGCAGTCTTCCTCCAGCTGAAAGAAAAACCACAAAGCTGAACAAAATAGAGGAGGAACAGAACACACACACACAAAGAAAAAAAAAACAAATGCTGGGAAGAAATTATTTTTCCAAAAAGCAAGGTTTGGGGCTATTATCCTTATATGGAACTGAGTAGGACATCTATTTTTATATGTTATTCATTCAGGACAAATCATTCCCAGAGACAAGACAAATGATAATAAATCAACATCACGAACAAATATGAAGTCATCCTGGCTATAAATTAGCTAGGTAGCCTTACACCTTTACACCTTTCCTGTGTAAAGCAAACTACATCTCATCAGACCCAAGATCACACATTTTAACTCCAGTTACTCCAAAGCATTTTTGAATCTTCTTTCCACCCCACATTCTGCCAGCCCAGCCAGGTATGTACATGAAGGCAAGCACAGGCACTCAGGCAGAGAGCAGGCTGTTTTATTTCATTTGTAACACGGTGGTTCAAAGTGAGAAGTATGAATATCCCAGTCTCACAACTGATAGCAGACCAGTATTAAAGCTTACAGGAGATGGATGAGCAGAGTTTGCTTCTGTCCAGTCCAGACTCTTTCAGTTTGATCCTTTTGTTCTGTGGGCTGCTTGGTTTATACTGCATGACACACAAAAATGACCTCACCTTCCCTACTGCACTGCTGGCACTTTCTTCCCTGTTTCTCCAAGAGGGAATACAACTCCCAAACTAGCAATTAAGGAGTGATCACCCCCCAAAAGCAACCCATTTTGTGAGATCAACTACTGTTCTTTCCTCCCATTGCAGCTCCTCACCTAAGGGAAGCAAAAATGTTTAGGTGAACGCAACTTCCTTTCTTTACAGATAAGGTAACTTACAACACACAAGGAGCTCTGTCACACCACAACTGCACTGTGTGCCTTGCTCAAAATACTCTGGTTGAAAGGATCAGTTAATTTTGGTATTCTCAGTTAGAAAGAACTTGTTTATTTGTTTGGAGGGAGGGGGTGTTTAAAAAATTTAAAAAGGTGGGTTCTGTTTCTGCATTTTCTTCATAGAGATGAACACACCCAATACTGTTAGTCACTATGTAAGCAAAGTAGCTACTATCCTTAAACAGTGATGAAATATTTAACACTGCCTGCTGAGAAGAGGTGGTTATTACCATATAGTGACAGAAAACCTGCTCCAGCAGATTACAGTTAGAAAAGGCCTCAAAGAAGTCATGAAATTCCTTGCTCAGAAAGGTCTGGAAAGACAAATAGCCTTCATGACTGACTATGGAAATTAATTCCCCTCTTGAAACAAAGACAAAAAACAAAATAAGATTTACATTGAATTCATTGACTTTGTTTCCTAAGTTTTAGGAACCACTGACTTCATTACAGGCTAAATGAAAACCTTTCTAAACAGCTGCTTTAGATCCAAAAAATCCAAAATTTGGTTCTTCTCAGGTCCATGTGTCACTTCTCTAAAGGAGGGTCTACAGAAAGACCCTGAGAAGTCAGTCCTGGGACCTCATAACAGGTTCTCATACTCCCTTCTGCTATGCACACATGGATGTGCAAGAAAAAAAGATTAATGAATGTGCATCTTAAGATAAAAGAGTATTTTTCCAAGCTCTGGAGAGGTGTCATTCAAAGAGCCTGTGCTATAGGACTCACAAGTAACAGACATCACCACAGCTGATGCAGCAGTTACTCCTCCCTTGTATCTGAACAGCTCTAAGTCTCGACTGATCTAGTTTTCTTTGGATCAGAAAGGACCAAGAAAAGCACCTACGTGGAAACATGCTGCAGACTGATTCCATCAGTTTTCCAATACCCTTAAATAGAAGAAAAAAGTTTTCCCACTAATGGTATGATGCACCTGGGTATTTAAAGCTTCTTGCTAGAGTTGGAGTATATTTGCTAAAACTGCATCTCTACTAAATTTTGTGTTGTGCTTCACCAAGGAAGAAAGCAAAAAGGCGGCTCTGGCAATGTGGCAATGCTGAACACCAGGTGAGGGGCCTGGCATCTACAGAGACTCTGTAAAAACGTCTCACTGAAACTGTGGGTAACAGAGACTGTTTTCAATCTCCTTTCCTTTAATGCTGTTTTTTCCTGCAATTAAGAAAGAATTTTCTGTCAATATTCAGAGGGCAAATAATGAACTTGGACTGAGTTTCAACAGCCTTCAAAAATATCACACATAGAGTGCTATGACATTTGTGAGAATGGTCACAACCCTATTTGAACTCTACTTTCCATTTTCTTCTATTCAGTTTTAGACATGCTGGTTGCACACCAGTATAAAACCCACACATTAATAGAACAGTTGATATTTGACTTATCTTATCAAGACAGCAATATAATCTTCCAAAAAAAAAATGTTTCATAGCTTTAATAAATTCTCAAATACCCAGTGAAACCAGAATATTGAATTTGGGTGGTGGCGCAGCTGTTTTTTAAAAGCGTACTTTTGTCCTGAATCTCACTATTCAAACAGTAATGCTCAGGGGCAGGTGTCTTCTTTCCTGAGGCACCCAGGCAACAGTCAGAGGCAGAAGCACAGAGTCCCAAGGATGCAACAGGGCTAGTGGTCCACAGCCCACCAGGAACCTGCAGATTGGAGCATATTCTCCCATGATCGGTGCGCCAGGGAGAAACAGCATCCTCACCTGCAAGTACATAGGCACTGCACGAGGCTGACACCACCAGACAGACTACTCCCCTGCACTGGTCATAAAGTGTGTGCAAATGTATTTTTTGAGGAGAAAGACCAGAGCAAATACTTCACATCTGCATTGTGACCTTTAACAACTCTCAGATCAAAGTTAAACTGTACTTGGAATGAACAGAGTGTTAAATTAGCTTAAAACCGATTTAATTTTTTTTAAAGCTCAGTAAATGAAACCAGTAAGCTCTAAATTGGGTACTACTGCCAGGTTCAAGAGAAAAGATTCTTGAGGAAAAGCATTCAGAAAGATCACTCACCATCCCAGAGAGAGCAAAACTATATTCAGAAGGACACTGCCAGACTTTAAAGTTCCACATACTGTTTTCTCAAGAAAGAGGCATGGCATTAACACAATGTGTTCCCGTGAATTTCCACAAGAAGCCTCATCCAAGCACAAGATGTACATGTAGAAACCAGAAAAAGAGAGCAATGAATTCTCTGGAAATTTATGCTGACCATAGCTGTTTCTCATTATTAAGTTATAAAAGAAGTAAAAGCCTAAAAAGTGGGAATTGAAAGGTCTCGGTTTGCTGGCATTTAAACAATAGTTTATTTATTTTCTTCTTTTAATACAATCATATTTTATATTATAACTATTAAAATAACACAGAAAACAAAAGGCTTCACCCTATTCCTATTCCCAGCATGCTCCTGTAAAACGTTCAAATAAATCTCCTCCATTTGTTATTTGTGCACAGAATACTCTTCTTTGCTCATCCAGGATACCACAGTAAATTAATAACAATAAAAAAAGCTAGTAAAAACATTTCAGAACACTATTTCTCTCTAATCAATAATTTGTAACATAACATTTTAGGAGCATATTCTACCTTTGGTGCTCTGCCATGATCCAAATTAGGAGGGGAGCAAAAACCACATTTGATGCTAGGCAATAAAAGAGTAGGAAGGAACTAAAGTTAGTTGTGGAATGAATTAAACAGACCCATCAAAGCATGTTGTTTCATGGCTTAAGTGCACGTCTCTCCACAGCCAAATGCACAAGTCAGTGACTGTCCTTATACGTTTGTCTAATTCTCCTACAAACTCTCAGATTTTGGATGGTGGGTCCTCCTGATTTTCCACAAGGTGAGGGGGAAAGGTCTTGAAGCCCAGAAAAGCCTTTCATTACCAATAACATAGTTAAAAAGTATTGCTGTGCATTCCCTCTATCACAGTATCACAAGGTTGGAAAAGACCTTTGAGATCATCGAGTCCAACCTATGACCCAACATCAACACCTACTCATCGTCTAAACCATGGCACTAAGTGCCTCATCCAATCTGCTTTTAAACACCTCCAGGGACAATGACTCCAACATCTCCCTGGGAAGCCCATTCCAATGGCCAATATTGATCAACAAAATAACCCTAAGAACACACACCTAATCTCTGTCATGTTGCCACATCCTTTCCTACCAGGATGTAGCCATTTTTTTGAGATACAAGTTGGTCTTTTACTGAAACACAGTCACCATATCTACCATCAACGAAAGACTCAGCAGCTCTTGAATACTTCGTGCACACCCAGTGGGAGACCCCCACACCTGAAAAGGTGGTAGGCTGCTAGAGAACGCTTCCCTGGCATTGCAGCTGCCTCATTACAAGACAAACTACTGATGAACCTAGGCAATGATCAAATTATTCCTCTCTAGCACGTCAACATGCTTAATGCATCTGTACAGCGCGCTCAACAGATTAACGAACACCAAAAAATGAAAAATTAAAGAGTGAACACATTTCTGAGCATAAGGAACTTTCACAAGAAGTTCACTGCCATAGTTGTAGATGGGTCCCCACCAACAACCAGGCTTCTCTGCATTGCTGCATCTCACATCCAGAGCTGGGCAGAAGGAAGATCCAGCCCATAATGCACTCTGACTCAACCCTGCCCTTGGCAGAAAGCATTGCAACTGCCTGCAACCTCCACACCACAGCTGACCAGCCTCTGGCAGCCTCTCGACCAGCAACCAGTGTCCAGCCCCAGCCTCTACAGGCACTGTCCACAGACACACCAGAGTCTCCCAGCTGCTTGGACACACACCTGGAGTCACAGTCAGCTACACTGTACCAACTTCAACCTGCTGGTCCCACTGCTAAGTGTCCACAAGAGAAAACGGCAAATGTTTGCATTTCAGTTCTGTTTTGGCTTCACTCAGGGCTGAAACTGGCAGGCCCAATAATAAAAATAAGTTTTTCTTTTTACTCTCTCCAAAGGCAGTATCAGGTAGTTTGGATGTTCTTTCAAAGAGGAGGCCCAAAGATATCATATCCCAGTAAACAAATAAATAGCAGTTTCTGACTCCTCATTCTTGACAGCAGATATTTTGCTGACTTTGCAGCTGTGTATATTTGCAAGTCAGTAGTTCTTGCCTCATTCCCAAAACTACAGCTTGTGCAACAGAGCTATATCACTGTCTTCTGTCATACCCACAAGCGTAAGAGGGTTCTTCTATTTCCTTAGCCTGTTATTTTTGTTGCTACCTTTACAATTCCCAGCTTTCTCCTGAGTATACACTGTCGCTTTCTGACATTACAGCTCAGCTTGCTTCCCCATTTCATTCCAGAAACACACTGGGGGAGGGAGACATAAAACAGACTTCTGACAAAGTACGGAACACTAAAACTTATTCTTTCATCGACACAATAAAGAGTCAGACAATGTAACTCCTCCCTCCCTCCTCATGATGTTTTAACACTGTTATTCATTCTTCACACTGTTATTAAGGCATCCAAACCAATGCAGTTCTACCCAACTTTATACTAGGAGCATCTCAGTTTGTGGGATGGGTGTGAACAGCTGCACTCTTCTAATTGTGCATTTGCCTTCGAAGGAGAAATACTGTATAACACATGAAAAGCAGATCGTGCGGACTCTGAGTACACCAACACATGCTGCTACCTGGCAGCAGAGCATCTATGCTGTCCTGAAATGACATGAGTTCAGCTCAATCCGACAGGCTCTTCCCCTTACCCTTTCACACCTATGCTGATTTACCTATTCCAGTCTGTTTCCCCACTTACTTACATTTGAAAGATGTCAATAACGATACTTCCCTGCTCTTCCCTGCTCTGAAGAGTCAATCCCAACATGCACACCACAGACAAGTGATTCTGCTAGAATGAAGAGTTGAGCTAAGGAAGAAACGTACAAGAAGTTACCAAGAGCTGTTAAGACAGCACAGCTAATTCTTAGCTAAGTTATCCAGTACCGTGAACTTTGAGAATTTCTTTGCCCATAAAAATATTTTCATGATACTGTATGAGAGTCTTCCTTCTTCCCTGAGACCTGAGGGGAAGAAGGTGGGGGCAGAGCCTGGAAGAGCACTGGGGAAGGTGGAGGCAGGAACCTCCCATTGCTCCTGGTCTGCACCTCCCCTAGCCATCCCTTCTCCACAGGATCCTCACTGATGGCCAGTCCCACACCACCAGCAGCTGCCTCTCCCAACCCCAGCTTTTAGATTCCTTCAGAAACACTTAGCACACTGCATGCAGTGCCTCACATAGCAGCTCTTGCCCAGGGTTATGTCTTCATTTCCTGGCAGAGCACGCGCAAATCAATGGGCTGCTTTTATGGTTTGGGCTTTTTTTTTTACCTCCCCTAGAAGCCTCGATTTCTATTCCAAGGCAAAGTCGTGCTTCAAACACACAGAGCAGCATATGTTATTTTTTTCTCCTACCAATAAGAGACTAGAAGAAAACAGCCTGGTACTTATATATCTGCCATTTCATAAATGCTAGGCAATACCCTAGAACTGTCCTCACTGCAATATCCAATCTGTCCCAGCAGGCAGCCCAAGAAAAGGAGGCAGTACGGATGACAGAAAGGAGCCAAGCGACAGCAACCTAAAAATTTAGTTTTGAAAAACAGCCATTTTAGTGACTAGAAATGAGCAGCATCAAATTTGTTGCTTGTCTTTAACACTCATCTGCACATGTTCAGCACAAACATCCCTGAAGAGTTCACACGGTACAAAACCAGCTACACCAACTCTGCACCGGCTCACGGAACCCTAAGGGTCCGCCTGCAACTATAACGACTCCTGGCCATTTCACACCGATGGAGCCAAAATATGAAAGGGGAAGCAGCATTTTTGGCCCGAAGCGATCTGGCAGTGAGAGGCACAACCAAAGGAACTGGCTCCAAAGGCAACACATGGTGCTGCAGGGCAGGGAGATCCCGGAGCAAGGGAGCTACCAGCCAAGTTAAGTGTTTCTTCACAGGGACAGACAGACAAACACTTCAAAAATAAGTTACAATTTCTCAAAGCAGTCTTTCAGCCACATATATTTATTTTAATTAAAAATGAAAGGTAGATGAGGAGAATTAAGTTCCCCTCAATTAAGACAGGAACTCATATCTTAAAATGCACCAGAGGCATAAAGTAATCTTCCAGAAATGTTTTTCCTGTCATGTCTTACTGTCTAATTATATATTACCATTCCAAACTACCATGACAGATTTCAAGTGAGTTTGTCTTTTTTCCATAATTAATCATAGCAAAGACTCATCTGTTCTTCAAGGCCGGTGATGACAGCACTGTTTTCACCACTGTAAAGCAATCATCCCACAGCATTCCTTCCTGAAAGCTATTGCAAGGGAAAAGCTCACCTAACTGCACAAGATGCCTGTCAAAGATATAAATCAGCTCCATATACATTACTTCATACTAAAGAGAAGTAAAAGAGGGAAAACTGCTTTTCCATAGCAAGCAATCACACAGAAATACAGGCACAGCACAGGCTAATAATGCTAAATAAATGCTAATTATAAATATATAAACCCAACATATCCATCCAGGAACCAGTATCCTACCCCTTAAACATCAGGCACTAAGAGCCATCGGCATCCACTACTGGTGCAGGAAGAAAGGAGGAAAAAGGATACCTGGTTCTTATGTGAACATAAGGCAGCCTCCTTTGTAATTACCATAGCCAACAGTTATTTTAAAAGGGATAAGACAATAAAACGGTGACTAAGGCTAAGTGCAGAAGATGTGTCTTCAAAACTAACTCGTAGCTCAGTGCTAAAACCATCTAAGACACATCCAACGCAGAAAATAATAGATGTTAATTGGACAACAGAAAGAAGTCTTACTTTCTTATTTCAGTATTACAAGTCACAAAAGTGAGATTATTGGGAAAAAAAAACATTCAAACCTTGCTTTGGAAAATCAAGCATTTATTGCTTAGAACAGCTGCAGCATAACACATTCACAGAAAGTTTTCTTGCTAATCACTTAAAGAAAAAGTGTTTCTGACATAATAACATACAGGGATCTCCGTTTGAAGTGTTTTGTCCTTCATCCTCACGGTTTGAACTCCCCAAAGGATGAATTAGATACATTCAAAATTAGCTTTTCCTCATCTGTGAAATCCTGCAAGACATTTTGCACAAGCAACAAACAGAAATCAAATCCACTCTTAACTGATTTTGATTGCTCTATAGAAAAATTATGGTTTGCTGCAGTTCTCCTATATCCTTCACATGGTACCTCGGTAGCTTCCCCAATTAAAAGTCATTAAGAAAAAAAATCCATAGCTTGTTCTGCTCAAAAACAGACATAGACGGGCTCCACACAGCCCTGAACAGCCATAAAACTTTGTGTCTTATTACAGGCCCCTTTAAGAGTAACTTTAGATCAAAGCTAAAGTTTTCAATAACCAATCGCTGTATTAACAGTGCCATCTTTACAGCTTTCTAGTTGCTTCCCAGTTTTCCACAGCAAGATAACTAAAGCAGTAATGACTAGCAAAAAATATATATTTAGTTGACAGGCTGCTAAAGACAAACGTTTACATTTGTATCCAAATATTTAGAAACATTTTTATTAGTAGCACTCTTCCTTAAGGCCCAACCGCTACTTTGAAGACTCTGGCACTCCAAATGACAATTTTCTTCCAAGTTACAACAAAATAGAAGATTTAGCCTTGTATCTTAACCATAACTTTTAGATGATTAATATTTTTAAATAACCACAATATTCTAACAGCCTTGGTGAACTCTTCCAAAAAGAAAAACATGTTGAAAAAGACAGAAAAAGATGCCCAGGAAAGCACAGAGAGAGAAAGTGATCTTTACACAGGACATTATAACTCTCCCTTTTATTTACAAGCATAGAGTCAACTGTTTTCAGTGTTCTTATTTAGAAATGCATAGGACTAACATGCACTCAAAAATAGTATGAGTTGTTAAATCACTTAAAGATTTCCACCCACTAGACTAGGGGGTTGTATTTTACTAAGAGTGAAAACATTAAATGCATATTTGCATGCTCACTCTAATTAAAGTGTTAAGAGATTTTCCCATATCACAGGTGATGAACTTAGAGTAGAAAGAAACAGAATAGCAGTGCATTTTCTATGACAAATGAAAGAGCCATGGAGATCCTAAACTTTGTCTGGTTCTGCTCTCTGTAGCCTCAAAATCCAAACAGACCCATAGTTACCCCAAATATTAGTTAGTTATAAGTTAACATTTCTTCAAGCTATAAATGACTGGAGTATGGAAGAATATCTCATGCTGGAGAAATCTTCCCAGCAAAAAACAACTCAGTTTTCCTTTCTAAGTACAAAAATTAGCATGCCTTTTTCCAGATATCTAGGAAAAAATGGAAGCATAGCTTATAATACTTTTTTTTCCACAGTCCTAACAACTAGCCTTTAATTTGCTGCCATCTGTACTTCAGGAAACTTCAGCCCTTTCATTAGGAAATCCCTCCCACAGGTTTACTTGTAGGGAATGGTTCAAATCTGAGCTATGCAGTACAGTAATCAACTTGAAGAAATTGCACATCCAGATCCAAACTGGTGTATTATTTAGAAAAGATGAATTATTTAAAATCAATCTTCACTCTGTTTTCAACTTAATGCACAAGTCTTTTAGCCTTGTGAGTATTACAATATATATAATTTTCTCATTAACAGAGAAGAAAGTTAAAAGAGATTGTAATAGGAGATTTACAGTCGCCTGCCCTTACCAAAACAACAAAAACTTACTGTACAATTTGTTCATCCAAGGAAAACCTCAAATACAGAGTGTTTCCTCAGACATCCTACGAAAACTGTTGCACTTCGGTGCATAGACGGATACAAATTGTGTGCAAGCCATCCCCAAACTCAAAGCCCTTAGAGGTGCTGACTGCAAGCTTAATATCCAACAGAGGTTCCGAAGTAACAGCAGAAAATATAAACCAACACTACAGAAGTCAAGATGGAAAACCACAACCATAACTTCTATTTACAAAACTTTTACACTTCCAGAAGTTAAGAGAAAGGCTGCCTCCACCAAAGGTGGTGCTCCTCAAAGAGGAGGTCTAAGAAACAAACTGTTTAAACATCAATGGGATCCAAGGTTCAAATCCTCATCCTACATAATCTGGTGTTTCAAGCCACCACTAAAGAGCTACAATTTTTAATGTATGGAACATTTAAAAAAACCTCACACTCTTAGGTGTCAGATATTGAACGGAAATCTTTTGACAACAGTAGTGTTTTGCATTTAAGAGAGAAAAGACAGCTTTTGATGCAAAAGAAGTAAGCATTAAGTCTCTGGAAGTAGCACCAATTTCTGTCAAAGTTCAAGCAACTCCCTCCTGCCCCTCCAAAGCCTCCACTCTGCCCTGCTAAAATGAGGGTACTTCCTTTCCCCCTCAGCATTTGACAGAGCCTCAGAAAACTCAAACATACAACAATCAAAAAAAAATCATCCATGTTTTTCCAATAACCCTCAGATCTGTTACATGAATGTTTTGATGGAGGAAATGCCTGAGCAAGTAGCCTGAGACAACTGTTCTCCATTAAGGAGGAAGCACATCAGTTTACTGCACGAGTACTACCATGATGCGCTTTTAGGAGGTGCAGTATTGCGGCCACAGTTGCCATTTTCAGCATCTGAGAATAAACACAAAAGCTGCCAACACTAGGTTGCATAAGAGCACTTTAAGCACATGGTTATTTACAAAAGCAGAGGTAATTATAATGCTGGAGGTGGATCCCAAACAAACAGACTTGACTAACGCTGTCAAAAAAAAAAATCTCACAGATCTACAATTACTATTACTTAATTGTAGGACAGCTGCACGACAGTGTCAGTCGCCCGCTGTACCGCCAAAAAACAGTCGGAAAAACGTGTTTAAAAATGTAAGCTTATGGCAGAAGCTACATTGCAGAGGAGAAAACAGGGAAATGCCATTTCTCTCAGCAGCTTACCTGATCTGGACTTAATGATGTCACTGAACTCACTGTGTCCTCCACCAGATCCTTCCTCTTGGTCAGAGACGTGGGCCATGCTCACAGGCTGGGGAACAACGCAGGCAGAGTCTAAATCCGTCAGGAGAGGGTTCCCATGGAATGCCCCAACTCAGCACCAGCACCTACAGAAGGGAGGCACCGTAACTCCATCGGTTACACCAAGTGTGATGGCACGTGGGAAGCACAGGCCAGGCACTGGCTGGCCGTGCCCACGTGTGCTGGGGAGGCTGTGTCCCTGCAGAGGGCTGCCTTATAGAATCACAGAATCACTTGGTTGGAAAAGACCTTTGAGATCATAGAGTCCAACCACATCTGTCCACTACTAAACCATATCCCTAAGCACTTCATCTACCCATCTTTTGATTATCTCCAGGTATGGGGATGCGACCACCTCCCTGGGCAGTCTATTTCTGTGACTGTAAAAGCCAGATGGCACAGGGGATGGGTGCTGCTGGCCAGGTTAATCCCTAGCCACGAAAGCAAAGCTTTGGACATCCTTGGGTGACAGGGCGCCCCATGCCCACCCCAGAGGTGCAGGACACAGCCCTTGCACCAACACCGTTACC
Organism: Tapera naevia; assembly: GCA_033556795.1. Lineage (NCBI taxonomy): Eukaryota > Metazoa > Chordata > Aves > Cuculiformes > Neomorphidae > Tapera > Tapera naevia. The sequence continues at coordinate 251,347 of JAUMJJ010000054.1, read as the reverse complement.
ACCCGACACCGAACGGGGCGGCAAAGCCACGGAGCCCCGCTCCCGCCGGGCTGGGCTGTGCCAGTGGGGAGGGGGGCAAGGGCTGGCAAGCTCCCTGGGCTGGCCCCGAGGCTGGAGTGCCACGTGTGGGAGAAGCCACGAAGCCCCTCGCTGGGGTGGCGGGAGCCGAGTGCCGCACACGTCCCCGGGCAGCTCCCCGAGCAAAATCCCCGCCGCCACCCCCGCGGGCGGCCAGGAGTACCGGTACCTCCTCCTCATCCTCCTCCCTGCAGGGTGCGCGGCCGCTGCGGCGCCGCCGGCCCGGGGGCGCCTCCTCGCACCGGCTCCCCCCGCACCGGCACCCCCAAGGCGGGGCTCCCCTCATCCCACCGGCACCCCCAAGGCGGGGCTCCCCCCATTCCACCGGCACCCCCAAGGCGGGGCTCCCCCCATCCCACCGGCACCCCCAAGGCGGGATCCCCCCGTTCTCCCCGTCCCACCGGTACCCCCGAGTCAAGGCTCCCCCCTTTCCCCACATCCCACCGTCATTCCTGTCCCGCACCAGCGCCCCCAAGGCAGGGCTCCCCCCAATCCCGCTTCCCCCATTGCTCGATCCCCCAGTCCCACGGGCACCCCAAGGCAGGGCTCCCCCCGTTCCCCCGGCATGCCCAAGGCTCTCCCCGCAGGTGCTCCCCGCACCGGGCACCGCACCTCCCCCCGCGCCGCCCTTTACTGACTCAGAGTTTGGGAACAAACTTTAGCCCCCACGCCCCTCCCGCAGCCGCGGCACCCGCCGCCTCCCCGCGGGGCAGCCCCGCTGCTCCCCGCTCGGACACCGTGGCGGAGGCTCTTCCCTTCCCCGCCCCGTCCCCCCGCCCCGCACCCCGGCAGCTCCCGCCGCGCTGGCGGACTCACAACTTTCCGTGCGCGGCTCTGCTGCCGCCGCTCGTCTCCTTCCTCCTCCTGCGCCCCTCCCGGCCCGGCCGCGGCTCCTCCCTCGCTCCCGGGCCCCCTTTGTCAGCCGGGCCGGCGTCGCTGCTGCGGGAGAGCCTCCCCAACCGCGCGGCCCCTTCTCCTCGGAGGCGGGGCTGCGCCGGCCGGGACGGGGCGGGGCGGGGCGGGGCGGGGGGGCCTGGACACGCCCCCTGGACACGCCCCCTGAGGACCCCGTCCGGGCAAGCGGTGGGACGGGGCGGGGCGGGGGGCACTGGTCACGCCCCCTGGACACGCCCCCTGAGGACCCCGTCCGGGCAAGCGGTGGGACGGGGCGGGGCGGGGGGCCCTGGACACGCCCCCTGGACACGCCCCCTCGGTGGCCTCGCCCGAGCAAGCGGCGGGTCCCGCGGCTGGGTGCGGGGGGGTCCCACCGGGCACGGTCAGCGCCGCCTGCCTCTCCCTCGGGGCTGACCCGGTCTCTCCTGGGCGTTCCAGCCTCTCCTTTGTTTTCCTTCCCTACAACCCGTGCAGCGCTGCGGAGGCGAAGAGCGCGGCGGGCAGGGCGGGACGGGGCGGGACGGGGCGGGACGGGGTGGGTTGGGGCAGAACGGGACGGGACGGGACGCGGTGGGGACTGCGGGTTCGCCGCCGCTCGCCCGTCCCTCGGCTCCGCATCAACACCGAAGCCGCGTGGCAAAGGGAGTATGGCAAAAGACGAGGGGCGTTTAGGACGTTTGCACACTCAACAGCTCCCGAAACTCATCCGGCTTGGCCCGCTGACCCAGCCCCGTCTCCCGGGGTCGCTTGTGCAGCTGGAAGTGCCGGGGGTGGGCAGGAAAGGAGCGGGATGGATCAATAAACCCGTGCTGTAGTAATTTTTTGTGTGTGAACAGACATACACATTACAGAACATAGAGAGCTGTAGATGATCCGAGGGCTGGAGCTCCTCTGCCATGAGGACAGGCTGAGAGAGGTGGGGTTGTTCAGCCTGGAGAAGAGAATGCTCCAGGGAGACCTTTTAGCAGCCTCCCAGTACCTGAAGAGGCTACAGGAAAGTTGGGGAGGGACTTTTTACAAGGATATGTAGTGACAGGACAAAGGGGAGTGGCTTTAAATTGAAAGGGGGAAGATCTAGATTAGCCCTTAGGAAGAAATTCTTCACGCTGAGGGTGGTGAGACCCTGGCACAGGTTGTCCAGGGAAGCTGTGGATGCCCCCTCCCTGGCAGTGTTCAAGGCCAGGCTGGATGGGGCCTTGAGCAGCCTGGGCTGGTGGGAAGTGTCCCTGCCCATGGCAGAGGGGTTGGAACTGGATGATCTTTAAGGTCCCTTCCAACCCAAACTATTTTATGATTCTATGATATACATTAGTAAAAGATTTGCTCACACTGATTTATTTATTGCCACATTCACACTCAGCGACTGCACATACTCCTGTTTGCTCAGGTAAGGGATCTTTACTCACCTGCACTGTAAGGCTGCTGAACACATGGCTGTTATTTATCCTGGCAAGCATTAGGCTGAAGTTTCAGCGATATCAGAGAGACACTGTGGCTGAGTAATTCCTCAGTGTCACCTGCCAGGCCCCGGCCACCCAGCCCAACATGTGTTCAAGGTTAGATGCATTCCCAGCATCGAGTACCTCACTGCCTCAATAACAAAACCAAATACTGTCCAGCGGTCTGCAGAACAGAAGGTGCAGAATTTATTAGCTAGAAGAAAGGAGGGAGACTAGGCTTGGCAACACATTCATTTTATAATTCCAGGTGAACAGAAATAAGTACCAACAAAATGGGGAAGATTTGTCTTCTCAAGTCTTCTTTCTTACCCGTATGCAGTTTGTGAGTTTACTAGGCACTATGGATAACAATAATAAACAATGATTACGTGTATTTCAGCCCAAGCTAACTTTGATATTTACCCACATTTTACTATTTCCCTAAGGAAAACAGAGATACCTCAAAGAAACAAAACAGGCTACCTGAAAATTATTATTATCATAATTGTAAATGCATTTAACATTTTTCTTCTCAGCCTTTGATGTGTGCAGTATGTGTGTTTCATGGACTTACTGTTCTGCATTCCAGGAGGCAGAGCCTTGCAGATAGTGCGATGTATTTTTGCACTCTGAAGACACCCCAAAGATGAAAATACCTAATTCCAATTGTTTAATAGATTTCCTGGGTGATTTGGTGCAAATTACTTAATTCATCCTTGACCTGCTTCATCTAAACAACTGCATGAAGTCATTATTGGTTCTTATTTGTAAAGAGATAAAGTTTCCACAATGTTGTGATGACCAAAGTTGAGAACCTGTTGAGAACGGCCGATCACAGATGACAAACACTATAAAACCACCAATATCGATACCTGTCACTGTCTAACTGTAAGGCAGTAGAATGGTTTTATTGGAAAGGTATGGTCTGTGTTTATGCCTGTTTGTTTACATTATACTGACAAACCTGTCCTGTGAACATAACCTTTGTGGTTAGAGGAGCACCACTTGTTCCTTGCCTTCTGCCTTGCTGCTCGAGAATGAACAGGTGGCTTCCCTGCCCCATCCTGTGCCTTCCTTCTGCATATTGTAGTTTCAATGCCCAGTGATGAAAAGACACCCAAATGCCAGAAGCACAGAATCCAGATGTAACCCAACTGGTTTTCATACAGGTTTTCCATTAACAGGACAAGAAACATACCAACTCGTGTAGCCCAGTGCCTGCTCAAGGTCAGCACAGAGGAAAATCATCATTTCGCACTGCTTGGTATCTAGCAGCAGTGCAGGGCCCAGGGATCCCAAAGCACCACATGGCCTTGATTAACACAAGGAATGCCAACTGGAAGAAAGACCTTTCTTTTGCAGACTGCACTGGGGGGATTAGTAACTTCGCACAGGTTACCCAAGACTGCTATCAGGTAGCAATAACTTTGATCGCTAAAAGCTGCAGTCAAGCTGATAAGCGGGAGCAGAGAGCTGGTGTATCCTATTTCAAATCTCCATGTGTAAGCCCAAGGTCCTGATTTTTATAATCTTGCTCTGAAAGCACCTATGAATTATTTCTCAAAAAGAAACACATTTCAGTTTAACCTGACAGCATTTCCTATTTTCTCTTTTTTTCTCTTTTTCTTTATTTTTTTTTTCTGTTTTAGACAGAAGTAGCATCATCATCTTCTTTGAACTGTGGAGAACCAGCAAAAGGGTAATAGAATAATGAGACTGCATACTACCTCAGGGAAACAGGAGAATTTTTTTTTTTCCTGGTGTGTTTCAAACATGCCTCTCTCCAGAGCTGTCCTCACACAGCTGCTGATCAAAGCCTAAATTTTCTGAGCTAGTTATTTAAGCTGTAGGCTTCTCAATGCAAGGGCTAGAAGTTTTATATCTGGGTCTTTAGTCACAAGTCCATTGGAGGAAAAAACCCCACCCTAATCTTTAGCATTCTGTACGTGTGCATGCTTTAAGTCTCTCTAATTTTGTGTTCCAGTGATTGGCAGAATTAGAAAATAATGACTAGCACAATTTTGAAGTCAAACAACAAAGTCTCCACCCAATCCTATTTCTAAAACTTACATTCGTCTAGAAATACCTTGCTGCAGATTATTGATATCATGTGGACTGCGTGGCACAGTTTACCTTTCTGTGTAATGCAGGATAAATGAGGAAAAGAAAGGAGAAGTCCATGAGCCACTTACATAATGTTTGGATAGGAAAGGCAAGGGGAACACAGAAAAAGAAACTGTGAAGAAATGGGCTGAGAAGATGTGCAGCACTTGAACTTTGACCAAAGTAAATAAATACTTTATTCCTTAGTGCATAAAAACAATGCTGTTGTGAGGCTCTGAGCTCATCTTACCTCATCTCCTTGTCTTTTCTTTCTTCTTAGCATTTCTATTTTTAGAACACACTTATAATTGATAGGATTAAGATATAACTAGGAATCTCATGTATCTCATTACCTTCAGATTGACTGCTATAATAATGCATGTGCCCATTAGTCAATGTTTTGTCATGTTTTCAGAAAACCATTCCATATTCAGAAAGACCTGAGATACCAAATGGATTGCTTTGTAAACGGAGTATCTTTATTGTCCTTTTCTGTATAGCCCATCGTGTTGTCACTCTCAGTTAACTGATCAGCCAGGCTGTTACTCAGCAGACATTTTTCCCTGTAGAACTTGCATCTGAATTCAAATAGCAGCTCCTTGGTTCCTTGGTGTTGACATACTGTACTAACTAGGTAGTGTAAGTCACCTACTATTTTCATTATCTCTTATCTGAGGAGAAAAATATATAAAAATACATATTAAATAAACATTCTTTCTCTGTGTATTCCTCTTCTGAGGAAAATTAAGTTTTTGTAAAAGCTTGGGTCAGTTTTATCTACAACTCCTTCGGCAGTACCTTGGAAAGGCTTCAGTACACTGGGCAGATGCCTTTACCTTCTTACTTTTCCTTTCTTTTGCTGTCATCTCAGTGCTTTAGAGTTAGCTTTGTTGTTCAACTAATCATCTGATACTAAAACTTTCAAAATCAGCCTTAGCACCATTTTTAAACGTGGGACAGCATTTTCCACCTGCAACTCCTTGATAAGGGAGCTGATTTTAACAATAGACTGCATATTTTTATTCTAACCTCAGACAATTTTTGTGTCAGCCCTTACCAAGCTCCTCCAAGAATTGGAGCGCTGTTGTGGTAGGCACTGTAACATATCTCAAGGAACTCAAGACTGTTTTGCTACACAGAGTTAACCATTCTTCAAGGGACACCAGGTACAGAAAGTGAGAGGGATGGACTAGGGTAGAGGGCAGCAGGCAATCTTGATAAATACAGGAGGCCTGGGTGCAAGATGCCCTCTGAGCAAAATGCCCATTGTCGGCACCACCGCAGGTCAACCTGATTGTTTCTGCATCACCATTCTGTGTCCTTCTCTTTCCGTTTAACCTAAAGAGAAAGCAGTGATTCTCCTCAGTATATTCCCATTTCTACAAGTTGGGATCTGAATCTTTAGTAGATCCTCTCCACTATATTTTCATCTAATTAGATTTGATATCTCTATCGATTAGATCAGATTCAAGGGAATATTGTGTGCATAAAATACACTGGAACCTTGTACCTTAAGTTTCAGTAATTTTTTATAGCTTCATTATAAAACCCCAGAAAATTGCATTGTATTAATAGAAATGCTGACATCCCATTAGCTGCAGTGACATTAATTGAATCTACCATAATTTATCATCATTCCAAAGAATATAACCTCTAAAAGTACATTAAATAAGAGTGCATTAATGAACAATTACAGTAATCAATTTACCCTCCCAACATAACTCTCTTAACTGCAGCAGAAGATTGGAAGAAAGAAAACCATCAACAACAGAAATACCTGTACATGAGAGGAGCCTTTGGCCAACACCACGAGGCAATCCTCTGCAAGGGCAGGTGTGAGCTCTTAGTCAATGTCACTCCTTACACAAGTTGTTTTCTGTTTATTTATTTAGCCTTTCTATTTCTTTCCTTCGCTCCTGGCTATTTTTTCAGTGCCTTTCCATTCTCATTTGAACAGCCTATGCTATATATCAGCAGAGGCTTGTTTAGTGACTAGACATATAAATATCTAATGCTTGTACAATTATAGCACACCTTTTCATCAAGTTTATCAGTAGTTAAAATAGGAAATAGAATTCCTGTGTTAATGCCATATAAACTTGATTAACTTGTTTAGGTTTTTTCACTCTGCAGTAGGGATAAAAATTACATCTTCCATCCTAAGAGCATTATTTATTGAGTGAAATGATAAGAGAGTTGGACAAAAAAAAATATTTGGAAACACTTTAAAACTTAAAACACCCATGACTGCCTGCAAAAACAGTTATTGGTGGAAAGTGTGGAAAGCATGTTTGTAAGTCTTTATATTTTAAGGGTAGGCAGTGAGAGAAGACTCACTTTTTCTTATCAAACTTAAAAAGTAATTCCTTACTACATGTGAATTGTCCCAATACAAATGAATACAAACCAACTTAAACACAGAAGACAAATGAAACAAAACATTTTTTTCATACAAGATCATTATTTTTCACATTTGTTTACCTGACTTTAGACCAAACCATTAGGTAGATGTCACCATTTCCTTTAAGTTTCCTGTTAAATTATCAACATGGATGCTGTGTACTTGACTCTTCCGAAGTTCCCTAATTAGTAATAGAATTTAAGATTTCACGTATATTAAAGAAGTGTTAATAAAAATATTTATCTGCTGTAAAACACTATTCATTAACATCTTTACTGGGATAACAGCACCCTCTGAGACACCAAAAGCACCAGCAAAAACCTTTGCTATGGATCGTGTGTCCCATTTTCCTACCCACTAAACACTTCCCTGTGGCTTTTGCCCCCCCACCCTGAATCACACAAGGACATGGGTGGTTACCAAGACTGAGACAGGAGCCAGGCTTGAAATGCTTCAGCATTGATTCTTCCAGCAGCAAGACAGCTGCAGTCCAAGAGCTGCATAGCAGCGCTCTGGTTGCCCTGAGCAAACCCTCACATGTTCAGCTTCCTGACCACAAGTGAGCAGCCTATGGCGAGGAGAGGGCTTGGCCACGTTTTGCCCTACCTGCCTCTGCAAGGGTGCCCTTGGATCCTGCAGGAAGCCCCCACTCTTAACTAACTCCATGTGGGCTTACAAGACTGCCATTAGCCTCCTATTTCCAAAGCATGTGGAGATTTGTTGATGTGCTGAAAGCCTAAATAACTTTTAATTATTACCATTAAGTGGATTTTCCTTTCCTTGAAATGACAAGGATTTGGGGTTTTAACTAAAATAAATAAAGTCACTATGATAACATTAGATCTAAACATTACAAATGTGGATATAAATTTTTAATTCTGAGCAAATGAACAGCGCTTTTTAGTCAACAGAATAAATCACGTAAGTAAAGTTTTATACCAACCAAAGACTTCAGTTACAAATTTGGTTTGTGGTGTCTGGTTTTCTGTGGCTCCACTTGGAAACCAGAAGGAGATGCTCTGCAGGCTGTGGCATCTGACAAAGCCCATTTGTAGATCTCCATGCTGCTTGGGTAATCTCACTCTGCGCCACTTCACATTTGCACACTCATTTTATGAAAATACAGCCTGAATTATGTCAATTACTGCAAGGTACAAAGCTAAAGACAAAGCTATTGCAGCTCATGGTTTAAATCATTCTGACTGAAGCACCTTGTCCCCCCTCCCTTATTCCTCCTGGAGCGGGCTCCAATGGGGCTGCCCCCAGCGAGGCGCAGGGCAGAGATCAGCTGCTTCACCAGGCTGCCCCGCTCCCCGTGCCACTGGCTGGGCAGCAGTGTGCTGGCTGTGCCTGTCATGAAATGCCCTCTGCGTGAGCAGGAAATCTTGGCCGCCCCATTAGGGCAGCCTTAGAATCATAGATTCATAGAATAATAGAATCATCTGGTTGGAAAAAACCTCTGAGATGATCAAGTTCAACCATACCTGTCCCCTTCCTAAACCATGTCCCTTGTGCAGTCGGGGCCAAGAGTGTGCTCTGAACCTGCTGAGCACTGTGGGTTTTGCAGAGGGATGAGTACTCTGATATTTTTTTTTTAGGCACTGGGAAGGTTTGAAAGGAGTGCACCACTACTACTTCCAGAAGCAATGGGGAACTACAACAGCCAGCAAGCTGGGCAGCACTGATGGGGGTGAGCTTCACATCTCAGACAAGCAAGACTGCAAACAGTGCCCTTCCTCTGCCCACACCTGGCATGCTGGGGACGTGGCTGCCATCTGACTGCCACAGGCATTACGTGCCCTGCTCAAGGAAAAGGATTTGGCTCAAAGGACACAATTCTTAAGGGAACAAGAAATTTTCTAAGAGACATTTGCTGGTTCCTTAAATTATTTTGCAGCTAGTAAAATAACTGCTGTGCTAAAAGCTTTGCAGGCAATAATTATTGCTCCATTTTCTTCTATTAGGCAGTCCTGAACTGAGCCATGAAAATTGCTTTGGAAGCACAGCCGACAAAGAGGAAACTTTTGGACGTCATTTATTTTGGGATGTTCCAAACCAAAGCTATCTTCCAAACCAAAAAATAAGTCCAGTACCGCCAAGTCCTTAATCACTGAAATGGAGAAACAGACCACAAAACTGAATGAAAAGATGACTGAAACTATTTTCCTACTCTGAAAACCCCTTTTTTGGAGTTACTGAGAGATACATCACTGATGTATCTAACTAGGGGTGACTCAGAGAGGCCAAGTGTTTAAAGAGAGAGCAATGGTGGAGTTTACCCCTACTGGGAAAGAACTCATACCTGGACTTCACATTTTGTAAAATAAAGCTTTACTAGCATTTCCAGAGAAATTTCCAACCACATGACAGCAAGAATCTTCTTAAGAGTATCCACTACACTAGGCCATTGTAACAGTTGTAAAATAATACCCAGTTATGCTTCAAGCACTTACTGACTCATCTTGAAAAGATTTAGCAGGGGCAGGACAACAGTTTTACTTGTAGCATAGAAAAACCAAAGGACTCACTCAGTCAGGATCCGGTGCCATTGAGCTCGGCAGTATGTAAACACAGCAACAAAGCCCCTCAACCATGCAGCTTATCTCTGGCTCAGGACAGAAGGTTGTGTTTTAAAACTCTGTGAATGTGATCTGACAAATGCTGTAACTTGTTAAAAGGACCAATGTATATCTAAAATAAAAATGTATGCAAGCCCCGGCAAATTCAGAGTTTAAATCTAGTCTGAAATACGATGCCATGAGCATGAAAAAAAGACAACAGTAAACTAAACCAAGAAAGCTAACTCCGAACAAAACTTAATTTTAGCAAAACCTGTCAAATACCCATTATGAAATATGAAATCATCTGTGCTTGCCCTGAAGTAGAAATGACCAGCTGACAACATTCTGTGAGCATCAGACCAGAAACAGTCTTAACAAGGGACATGAGGAAGGGGAATATAGTATAAAACTGGTTTCAGCAAGTATACAACATACTAGGGATGCAAATGCTCATGGGAAAGTTTTGCTGAAGTTACTAAATATAAGAGTGCATTTCCCAGAAAAGACCCCTGTAGGCCCACACTCCCCTCCCTTCACCACCGTGTTTGTTTAAAGTGTTTGTGTGCACCAAACTCCCTGGGACAGGTTCCTTGGACCCTCTGGGTGGGATTCAATGAGCATGTAGACAACCCATCTGAGCAAGGCACCCTACAATCCCAGGCACCCCTATGTCCTATACCAGTGTGTGTTTCTACCCTCCCAATGCAGCTGACCTTGCCTCTCAACCCACTCTCAGCCAAGCTGGTGGCACTGGCCAAGGACAGATGCTTTTACTTCTGTTTAATCCATAATGTTTGTTATTTTTTTCTTAAAGAATCTTCAAATTCTTTCTCTTTGTACTTTGAAGTGTGTCCTCCCTATCATATTCATGGTACTGAAGCCCACACAGCACTATTCAGTAGAAGCTCTTTCATCGGAAACTGGGAGAGTTTACTTTTCCACAAATGAGCTTTGCTATTTTGAGTGTGGAATGAGGTACATGAATGCTACTGCAGGTCCCACTCCAAAAAAGACAGTAAAGCAAAACTTTGGAAGTCTCCCAGTGCAGGGTGAAGCCCAAAGGGGTCTTCTTTGCCAAAAAGGATCAGCAAAGTCTCAATTATGGATTCTTAATACAACACAGAGAGAACTATCAAAACAGTAGGTCCTGAAACGTACGTTATGAGATGGCCACAGCCCACTGCACTGACAAATATCGAGGCAGATGTGCTGCAAGTGAGACTGCCTCTAGCTGTGTTGGTGGAAAGGACTCCTCCATCCTCCAGTTACACCAAGAGTCATGAATAATAATACTGAGGATGCGTGTGTCTCTGTTACAACTACAAGTCAGCTAGGCTTTGTGTCCCATTTCTTCCCTATACCTCCTTGGACATAAATTGTAACTACATCAGGTCAAAAATACAAAATAACATTTAAGGATCATGATTCTTAACTTACATTCCATTAAAGTATTCTGCCCACTTCGAACAATAGATGCTGCATTTGTGAAAACTGATGATATATTTATAAAGATGCAAAGTGCAAAGATGCACCCAGATCTCAGATCGCAAGAGTGAAACAAGCAGTGTGTTACGAAACCCTCCGCTGACACCCAGAGAAGATAGATCTGCAGCAGAAGGAAGAATACAACAGGCAGAACATCCCAAGCCTTAAAACAAAGCAGATAAAGGTTTCTTCGGACTCCTCCATTTCTGCCAGAAATAAACCACTTGAATAGCTCTTTTTAAAATAGCTGTTGGCCTCATTTGTAACACCAAATGCTAAAATCTTCCAAAGGCCCTTCCTCCGTTTCTCCACTCCATGTCTTTTTCCCACGAAAGTCTAAGCCTGGATTTGTTTTTAGGAATAACAACAAATAAACAGAGGCATGGTAACACTAGCAACAGGAAAGAAACATTACCAAATTTGAATATGAAAAATGAAAGAAAACAAAACCTTTTCAACAATGCCTGAGGAAGCCTACAATTCCTAGAGCTCAACCAGAAACCCTATTAATCCTAGGACTGATTTTCACTTTTAGGATACACTTTCAAATTCAGCCAAAGCTGTCACTAAAAATTAACATAATACTACTTTTTGAGTGCTCTCCCATATATACATTCAAGATCACACCATTTCAGCATGAAATTTATAACTATACAATTTGACTTTACTTGTAGAGCATTTCCACGAGTGGTGAAATGATTCAGATGATCTCTACATTCTCTTACAGGACCTCCTCTCCAAACACTAACTGTGCTCATTTGTTTTAGTGCTGAGCTCTAGCTTTTCCCTGAGCTTCACTTGGCATAGTGAGAATGAAACAACCAGGGAAAGCAAGAATGAAACGACCAGGGAAAGCAATGAGGATTCCTGATTCACCACTGCCCCCCTGCAGACTGACAGCAGCAGAAACATCTCTTCATCCCTCCCAAACAACAAGCACAGAGGGATCTCAGTAGCCCATGCCCTGGCCTTGCTAGGTTTGACCTCAGCCCATCATTAGAACATTTACTAGAATTATGCTTCTACTGTTACTTTCTCATCAGGAATTTTCCATCAACCGTTTCAGCTGGAAACCATCCACCTTCCTACACCAGGAGAAGCAGAAAGTGGTTAGGGAGAGCGAGCCCCAAACACTACGTAAGGCTTTACATCTGACAGATGCCCTATCAACTTTGCCAGTCTCCCTCAGCTGCTGGGTACAGGGTCTCAGAGCCACCACCACAGCCAGCCACTCGCTCTCCCATCAGAGACAAACCAGTTGTTCCTGTTGGCTTCCATAGTTCTGCCGCCTAAGAATGTTCTAGCCCTTGCAGAATGGCACAAAGAAGCTTTTCACAGAGGTCCAGATTGCCTCCAGACCCTCTCCATTCTATTTACAGGAAGACTCTTAGGCTTAGTCTGGGGAGCTCCACAGATTGCCAGGGGGCTCTAGGGAAAGAATTTTGTCAAGAAACATTTGTTGCAATGCATCCTCAAAAGAGTCTGCTTTCCAATTCATTTAATCTTCCTTGGAAATTCACAGACCCAGCTCCTTTGACTGTGCATGATTTATCTTCAGACAATGTTTGCCTTTTTTTGGCCTTTGTGATCCACTTTGCTCCTGAACGGCTCAGGTTCTCTGGATCTGTAAAGCCAAAGACAAGACTACTTGCAGGGCCAAGTGGGTACCTAACCAGGCAGTTCCATGACAGGGCTGAGCCAGAGGGTAGCTGCCAGCTCAACAGACACTTCCCTTTCTCACTTATGAATTCCTTCTAGGTTGGTTTCTCCAGCACCACTGTTCAGCTGATTCCAAAGCAAACTGATCCAGCACTCACTGAAGCAGTGGAAGAAGGATGCCAAGGGCAAAGAAAGTAAAAGCACCGCTCCTTCTGGCCACCAGCATACCTACTCAAGTGCAGTTCTTCGCCACATATGTATGATGAGAACAAGAGCCCAAAGCAAATAGCTGAATGGATCACAGAACCATTTATTTTGGAAAAGACCTTTAAGATCATAGATTCCAACCATAAACCCAACACTGCCAAGAAATCCAGGCAACAAAACCAGTGGTGGTGGCCTTAAACTGCACTTGTCTTTGCATATTGTTTTCAGATACAGGAAAAGGATTTAGTAACATACATATTGGTATCCAGTCCAATTTAGCCACCCAAGCAGAGGTGACATACGAGGCCAATGAGACACCTACAGACACCTGAAGCATCTCAGGTGGCACCACGTGACTACATTTAGGCAGAAGAATGCCACCTGAAGCTTCAGATACCAGCCTAGACCTGTCAAACACCTGGACTGCCCAGGACAGTGCAAAATTCCCTTGCAAAGAGTGGTAAGGGTCACTGCCTCCAACGATCTGGTTGCTGTTATACGCAAGAGGAGAGAAACAGCAATGTTATCAGCTAATAACAAGCTCCTATTGCACTGGTTTCTCTAAATTCTGCAGAGAAGGCATATACCTATGATTTCTTTGAAATGGAAAAGGCCTTCTCTGTTTCTCTATGTATGTGAAGGCAATGGGGCCAGTGACCTGCAGTAGTATTATCTGATCCTGCTTTTACAGATTTTTCACAGGAATATAAATGTAGTCTGACTCCTCAAGAGGCAGAGATATCAAATGAACAAAAGAGCACTGAATCCATGTCACACACCTCCATCAACCGCATCTGACACACATAAGGACAGCACAGTATTTAAGTAAAAACAATAATGGAGTATTTGGGGCACGGAGCATTACGAAGGTGTTAACAATAGCAATGTCTGTGGGATGGCCTAATGATAGAAAAGGAGCAAGACTTCAAAAAATGTGAAATAGATTTTCCTGGACCAACTGAGACACTTAGGAAAGGTAGACAAGTTTTCAGTATCAAAATATATCAGGAAGCAATTGCTTTAGTTATGGAATGGCATCTGGTACAAAACTCTAGCAGCAGCAGTATGGAAATAAGGAGGGAAAACATTAGGAATTACCCAAAGATTCTAAGTAAATCAAAAAAATCACGATGGGATAACTTAAGGCACTTTCAGAATTTTGTGATCCATGCATATCTGTGATGAAATCGATACTTTTTAAAAACATTCCTGTTATCATGCTAGGATGGTTTCTAGTTTAAAATTACAGGGCAGCTAGAAAGAACAGCAGTACTAAAAAGATTTAATTTTAGTGAAATTGCCATTAATGTTTCACTTAATGTAAGCCAATTTTCTCCTTCACTTAGGAAAATATATCCTTTCACAGCCTGTATTTTATTTGATTGCACTAACAGAATTCTATACCACCCATTCAGAGCAAATCAGAGACGCGTTTCTTTTGAGCAACAACAGACTGAACAGCTGTCTTTTTTATAATTACACTACTGTATTTTTGTTAAGAGTAAAATAAAGACAATTTAATACTAACTTGGTTGGAAGAAATACCTTTAAATCGGAGGGATGGTAACACAGTTCTACTGCTTATTTCATTCATGGATTAGAAGTCACTCTCACACTGAGGTTAGCTTGGTGGGACAGCATTACAAGTGCTTGAGCCATGAGAACAGCATTCTTCATGTAACTGTTTGCAGCTAACACAGTGGGTGGGATTCCCAGAGGAAACCATCAACTACCATTGCCTTATGTTAAAATAAGTTCAGTTTAAGGCCTCAAAAGCTAAAATCATTGATAGGACTCTGCCTTAAGAAATTAAGTGCTCAGGAAGCAATTGTTTCAATGACAAAATCTTCACAGCAGCCACCAAATGTTCATAGGATCAGTACAAAAAATAAGTGCAAAAGGCTTTATAACAAGTAGAAAACAAAAATAAAGGTATGTGACAAATGCAAACACCTACCATTCAAGGTAATTATACAAATTACATTCCAACTGTCCTTTCCACAGAGATATCAGGGCTTTACCATATTCCTCTCTATTTCTCTTCAGAGATTGGACATGCATGGAATGCAAAATATTCTTATCTAGAAGCAGCAAATCCCTTAAAATACCAGCCCTTTGATCTCTCTGACCTGCAGTGACAATAGTAGAACTTAAGAGACAACAGCTAAATTAGCCATGGTACACTCCCAGTAATAAATGTATAAATGTTTTGCAGCTCTGAATTATTAAAAAAATATGCAACTGTAAGTCTTGATTTGAAAGTGGAATCATACAGAATCAAGGTTTTTTCAAAGATGGTAATTAAATTCCTATTTAAAAACGCACAAAAGTTGTTTTATAGTACCTGTGTCAGTTACTAATTATGAAGTTTAACAAAGTGCTGTGCTTCTGTATTTAAAATGTCACTCACGGATATTGTTTAGTCTAATCCTTCAGATTTTCTTTAGAAAACTTCCCTGCAAGTACAGTATTTAGCCACGTTGGAGAGTATATGCAAAACCAGCACTTGATCTTGACAGCTTTGGCACATGCATTTAGGCATTTTCCATGACAATTCGACACAGGAGAACTGGATACACGTAGGCATCACACGCCACACCACCACCCTTTCTGCATGCACTTGCTCCTATGTGTCCCAGCACCACCTGCCTCAGACTACAAGGAAAGCAAATCTCCTCCATCACTCTCTGCTTGGCAATGTATTTCTGGATAACAATAAGGGATGTGATGAAGACACCGGAGACACAGGGCACTGGAAAGGGTAGGATCAAATGAACCCTAACGCCCTCGATCAGAGGGCAGACGAGGGGTCTGGTTGTCAGCAATCTTTAAGCTGCTTGTCATGTACCAGAAGGTACCAACACTCAGTGAGTGAGATGATTTTCAGTATGATAAAGGAGGAGGGCTACGTGCCAGAAACAGACGTTCCTCTAGGAAAACAGCAGATCTGAAAACCTGGGAAAGCTATATTTAAGTGCAAACTGATAGGGCTCAGAGCCTTGGTGAACAACAGACAACATCCACAAGTCACAAGAGAAAATAGACAACTCCCCATAAATAGTTCCACTTTTAGTTGAGTCTGACTGGTTTGTTATAGCCCTCGGGCTACTCTCTGGCTCTCCATAAGGCGGAATGTGCCTGAAACTCTGCATGATTCCCACAATTTGTGCCATTAATCTTCATACACAGGTAGTCTTCAGACCCCCTGACATGTGGCAATGCAGCCCCAAATCATGGGCGATGTTGCTGGTATCACCTTCCTACACTCTGCTTCTTTCTCTCGTGAAGTAACTAAAAAAGCATTAACTGTACAGGTAGGCTGGAAGCTTGGCACTGGTTTCTGATCACAATCAGACCCTGGCTGCCCTCCCCCCAGCTTTCTCTACTTTTTTATTTTATCCATATAGATTTACGTCCCTTCTCATCACTTAATATTAAGATGCCTCTTGCAATGTTCCCGTGAGATAGGAAAAATATTGTAGTCCTGCCCTTGCACTAGAAACCCTGATGTATCCTGTACTCTTTACAGACCTTAATGGAATTTTTGCCTGCTTGTATTTTCAATTTCGTTTTGTGCTGGTTTGAAGATCAATAGAGGGAGGTGATGCTGAGGAACAGTCATTTTAAATGTACAACAGTTGTGCAGATGCTAAAACTTTAATTATACAAGCAGGCTACTGTGGCTGTCCAAAACTCCAGTGATAAACAATCTGCTTACACTGTCAGAACAAGATCAGGATCCATGAATTTATGTCCATAAACATTGGTTGCAGCAGCAGGGTTAATTGGGTATATTCTCAGAAGTGCTTCCCATATGGATACTATACTAAGGGAAGTCAGTTACCTCGTTAAGAATTAACTAAGTTATAGTGTTTTACATGGATTTTCACATAGATGAAATACAAGTCTTCACACTGCTTTCCCAACTACATTTTTCTAGCTGAACATATATAATGCACTAAAAAAAAAGATGAAAAAATACAGTCATTTTTTATAACATGATTTTTACAATTGCCAAGATAATTACCCATGGACTGCAGCAGGTCACTGCAGATGTTAATACAGAGGTGGTCAGGGTTGCTGATTCAGAAAGATGGCACCTGATTAACAGATAAATAGCAGTTGGCAACTTCTCAGTCAGTTCCAATGCCTCCCTCCAGAGATACCATCTCTGAGGTTTTGCCTGCAAAGGAAGTTGAACTGTTTAATTATACCAAAATATATTTACTACCTGGGAAGCAGTCATGCCACGACTGTTAATGACAAACAGTACATAAAAGGAAACAATGTACAATGCAAAGTATACACATTCCAGTTTGACAGTTACAATTACTTTGGTATGATATTACTTTTGTTAAAAAAAATAAAACAACATTGTGACACAGCTAAGATGACAATGTAGGCCTATTCCTGACTATGGAGACAAGTCTGTTGAGGATTTCCAGGTGAATGTGAGGCAATGGCTCCAACTCTGGTTTCTGGCTCAAAAGGATTCATAGAGGCTCATTTTGGGGGATGTGGGTACCAACATGCAACTTCGGATTTCCTGACACATTCTCTCCAGAGCCCAACCTAAAACAGGAGTACTCTGAAATTCTACTTACGCCCCTCTTTGAGAGACCTTACCAAGAAAAGCAACAGAAACAGGCATAGGAAAAGGATTTCTAACTGCAACAACTTCTCGTTTTAGAGCATTTCAATCACAATTCTGAGATGCCCAATCCCATCCCACTCTTATTTCATAACACTCTCAAGTTTGTCAACATTTCAGCTGGATACAGTGACCCTACTCACTTGGACATACCGGTCACTTTTTACATGCTGATGGCCGAGCTCTCTCCCTAACTACTTCAACCAGAGCAGAAACCTTATTCATGATGTCTCTCTGTACTACCTATTGGGAGGCATCAACTGCTTTCTCCTCTTAAAGAAATCTGACTCATACATTCATACCATACAATTCTTACCCTTTGCAACAAGTCTTTGTAGAATTTGTTTGCAGAAAAATATTTTGTTCAGAGGGGCCAGGCAAGCAGAGACATCAAAAAGCTGGATACAGTTGCTTCCAGTATTTCTTCTTTACGGATGTGTGAAATAGCTTTTGAGGCAGGTCACCCAAATGAATGCAGCACAACAGGTTGGGCATGTCTTGGTCTGTTTTCAGTCACAAAACACTACAGGATTTATTAACTGGCATAGATATAACCTGCACTGTCATAGTGCTATCAAAATACAGACTGCATTAACTGTGGCTATTAAGCTAGTTAGATAAAAATTAAAACTATATTTAACCAAGAAAACAGCTATTCTCATAGTAAAGCAAAGCATCCTGCCAAACAATTTAAAAAATCCAAAATAGTATGATAAAATATATAAGTCATAGTAATTAAATAAACCAATCATTTCTGTTCTGAATATAAGAATAAAAGGATTTGGAAAGCATTTCAGAAATGGGATTTATGAACTAAGTTGACTCCAATTCCTCATTCACAGGCAGCCTTTGGAACTCAGACAAGGAATAATGAGCCAGAGCCAGCAAGCAAAAGTTGTACAGGAAGGAGACTACTAACACCTATGTAAACATAGGGGTAGGAATTTTCACCTGTAGTCGTTGGGTTGCCAAACAATAGCACTGGATGAAACTGTGCCGCTACCAGTTGTGTTACCTTCCCTGAACTCAACAGACAGATGTCATTTGTTAACACTGTAGCTCTCCAACCATTTTAAAGGAAAACTCTTATCAAATTACAGTAGTCTAAGGTGCAGATCATGAATTTGAATTGCAATACCAGAACGGTCTTCCAATGAGAAATATTCTAACATGATTCTGGCTTTAAATAAGCTAAGGCCAGACACAGGTTCTCATTTCTTACAGGAAACTAACAGTACATACTTATAAACAAAACATTATGTTTCCTTGCTCTTTATTTGGACAAAAGAAGTTTGAAAAATTACTTTCAGTATCTAAAAATGAAGCACCTGCTTGGATGTTTGCAGGGTTTTTCTTCTCTCAATAGAGCTCAGTAAAATGTACATGGCAGTGGACCCTTGTATCCAGTGGGTGTCTCATATGTATTGTGGTGTTTCTAGTTCCTTCATTTAATCTCAGGATGTTTAGGAGCAAAAATCTAAGCACACAGAAAACATACAATTATTTAATATTTACAAGCAGATAGATCTGTAAGTTTGAGATAAGCTTAAACATAACAAATGCTTTGGACACACACACAAAAAAAAAACACATTTATTTTTAAGACACCAGAACAAACTTCTTTTACTGTGAGGGTGGTAAAACACTGGCCTTGTTTGCCCAGAGAGGTTCTGGAGCCTTCACCCATGGAGATATTCAAAACTCAGCTGCTCAACCTGACCTTTCTCTGAGCTAGGAGGGTGGACTTGATGATCTCCAGAGGGGCCTTTCAGCTTCTGCCATTCTGTGACAAATAAAACCAGTTAGTGGATCTGTATCATCTGTGTTAGGGAGCCCAAACCACATAAGAAATTGACTCCAACTCCTCATTTCTTCAGAGAAAAATTCTTATAACGAGATAATCTCAGCAATTAATTTAGATCCAAGTAATTAGTTGGCTTGTTACACACTACTTGACAATCAAAGACTGAGGGAAGCAGTGGGAATGTGCAATACAGCCAAGGCAGGGGAAAGACAGTCTCTCTGCCTCTTTCAGCAGCAGCTAACTGCGAGACCAGCTGGATCTGCTTCTTGGTATTCACATAAAAAGCAAAAGGTGGGAGTGTGACAGAAAATAGCAATAGAGATATAAGACAGGACAAGTGAAACTAAATTACATACATCAATCATTACACATGGATTAACTGGAAAACAGAACTCATTAATGCAGTCCATACTTCTTACCAGTGACTCCATTCTCCTGTGAAAAAGTTGGCAACACACGATGAAACAGCAAGAGACAGGTGTCACGAGTCCACCAAGTCACACAGTCAGGGAGTGTTCTCTTGCCAAGAATTGCCTGAACGACTTCAGTGAACTCTTAAAAATGAGGCAGATGCTATCTGAAGGAAAGATCCTGTAGTTCTTCCATCCAGAAGGGTGGTCATGGTTGGGCATATAGCGAAGACGAAGCAGCAATCAGAGAAAATGAAAGAATCTAGAAAGTGCATTCTTCTCCTAAAATCATTAGTGAAAGGAAGGCATTTTTGTAATTACACGTTTAAGGAGAGCATCTCCAGAAGAGTGTGTACATTTTCTACGGTCTTCAGACAAAAGCTCCTCCCTGGCAGGAAGAATCAATTCATTCAAATGGTAAGTTTAATGCAACCAAAATAATTCCAGAAAAATGCATGTCAGTGTGCTTTAAGCCCATGGCCTAAGATCCCAGAGATATTGCACACAACATTCTGTATTATGCTCCTTTCATTTTAGGGCATTTGGGGCCCCTCATTTAGGAGGTGCTCTGGTGAACCTTGCTGCTGTAATGTAAATTACAATTTGTGTGCTCTGTCCTTTTTTCCAGAGCCTACTGCCACCACAGCAAAGCCAGCACAAGGGAAGATGTTCCCTATTGGAGGTGATCTAATGCACAGACCAGTCTTTTAGCACTTTCAGAAATATCCTTCATTAATAATGCTGTGCTCAAGTAAAGTGTTACCACCTGCTTATATTCCTCCTGAACTAGCAAAAGGGAACGCGTGCCCACAGCCCTGTACTCCAGTGCAAAGCTCCTGCCCTTTGCTCTGCCAGTGAAGGTGGCTTTAAGCTAAAATGCCAGACATTAACTGGAGCAGCTGAAGGCTGGGTCTCTTCTGATGGCTACGTTAGGCCATCCTAACTCTGGGAGAGCAACACTCAGTAATTCTGGGGGTGATGATGCTTTAAAGGACCATGACAAGACGTGCAGGGCTCATCTGTCAGTCATAAGAGTAAAATTACCTCCATCAGCATTTTAAGTAAGTTGCAGGGCTTTCCACTTCAGTAAGTGATACACAGACCCTCGTTCTGTTCTATCAACACCGCAGTCAGGGCAGTCATGCTCCCCAGATTATGACAGTACAATTCCCCAGAGCTTGCTGCTTGGATTGAACTAGCCTAGCAGAAAACCACTTCTTTTTGCTCATCAAAACCAAGAAAAACAGTTGAGCAATAAAATGTTGCAAGGATCTGTTTGGAAGCGTGTGTTGTAATACCCTGGAGAAGAAGGCAGAATTAGCTGGTGTCGCTAACGACACTTGGTTGCTGTAGCTCTCAAGTCCAATAGAAATGACTGTAAGAAACTGCAGGTAAGATCAGATGCAATCAGCAGATGAACAGCACAGCAGCTGTTAAAAATGAACCTATATAAAGATACATGCATAAACATTGACACAGATGCCTGTACTATACAGAGGCAATCTTTGAACAAGCATTCTGTGAATGACAAGAATCCAGAAAACAGAGTCTGGCCCTCTTTTTTTACCACACGGGGCCTCATGAGAACAATTCAAGAATAACCAACTACCTCACATGCAGTTACTCCTGCCAATGTAAGAGATTGATTTGAGGTCAAATTAGTCTGCAGTAAGAATCAGAAGGATTACTGATCATCCTACATACAGCATTATACAATAGACCAAGAACTTCACAGACTTTTTAAACATTTTTCCTCAATGTGAGATTGCTGTCATTGGGAACGACGGAAAAATGGTTTAATTGAAGTAACAGATTAGATGCTTCCATCACACACTAAAATGTAAGTGAAAAAAATAGTTGCTGAAAGTTTTTTTAAAAGGATTAAACTATGCTGAAGTATCACCTCAATAATATTTCACCAACAGGTTACCCTCCGATTCATCTGATCCCCTTCTGTTTATGAAGTGACACATAATTTTGAGTTAAACTATGGCTTGCCATTTTCCTAGAATTCCACATTGTTCAGCATGTATCATCAGGTGCCTGTAGCTGTTCAATATGTTGCAAGATCTTCACAGCTCAAAATGGGTCTCAATACTTTATTTATTTCATGTTATTTTCCAGATTCATTGATATTCTACTCATGGGCTTGTCTAGTATGACCAAATTATGTGTCTATCTGAATTCTTCACAAATGAGAATGAATTTACTTCACAGCAACCCATTTTGCAGCTGGTGTAACTTACACAATGGGAAATTGAGGTATGGGAAGATTAATGTCAAATATCTCCAGTAACTTTGACATATAATATGAAATTTTTCAGAGACTGCTTAAAATACAGGTGACACACTGATTTTGCCTGTGTTTGTGACAGTTGCAAATCAGACCAAGGTTCTCAGGATGCACACCACAAAATAAGGATCATGAAAACGAGTGATTGCTTATGAAAAATCTATTTTAAACAACTAGCTCCTCATCAGACAGGAAATATGTAGTGGCAAAAGAAACACCCCTGGTTCATCAGGGTAGCATTCAACTGTCTGCATAGGAAACTCTTTTTTTATTCCTGTTTTTAGCATTAGTCGCTGTACTTTTTTCAATTTCTTCAACAAATGAAGCAAGGATCATACAGACAGTGACCTTTTTAGAATAAAAACCATCACCCACAGAATGCAAGAGAAAGCAATATCATTTGCACTTAAGGCCAGAATACAATGACTGCTTGTAAGAATGTCAAATTGCAAAGGCAACCACCAATAATTCATGACTGTTTAACAAGGAAGCTATTAAAAACAAAGACAAACACCTGCTTGATGAAATAAAAACCTTAAATCAAAATCATGGTTAGCTCCAGAGCTGAAACATATTACACCACCCTGCCTCTTCACCTAAAATAGAAACCAATAACCCCAGCAGATTACCCTCTTCTTTATGGAGAAGTATGGGAAGGGTTTCAGATGTACTTGTTGCCACCAGATTCTATAGATATTTCTTGAGAGCAGGAAAGGTTCAAGAATCTTTTGTTCCCTTCCAGATCCGCAGGTGCTCTAAGAAGCCATTATAAAAAGCAGGCAACACGGTTTCACCAAAGGACAGAGGAAAGTTCTCTTCAAAAGAGATCTCTTAAGGAAAGTGCTGTGCCTGTAACAGAAGATTTTCTAACCAAAATCTCTCATTTTCTATATTACTTTATCATAAAAACTGCTTTTTCTTTAGTTAGTGATTACTGTTCTTGTAAAAACTGTGATTATTTTTACTTTTCTTTTTTTTTCTTTCTCACAATGCTGAATAGAAATCATCCTGTAACTGACATAGCTGAGGCCCATTTTTCATCAAGATCAGCACTGCGTCCACAAAAATCTACATGAGCATTTATTGTATGTACAAACATGCATGTAAATAAGCACATAAGCAGAATTATCCAATTTGTATGCAAAGATGTGGGTTTCCAAGGGCAGCGTTTTTCCATTACAAAACTACAGGTAAAATGTACATTCAAACAGCCACCCATTTTTACTAATTTGTACCTTAATGAATAATAGGAACAAATGTTTACTAAAAGTATTTGAACTTGGCAGTACTGCTTTTTAATGAACAGGTCTAGAAAGTGTGGTATGTTTTTGCATTTTTACAATTTAACTGTGGCTACAGTCAAAAAGATAATATACATACTTGCATTTCCTAGAAATTCCCCACCAGACCAAACTGCTCTCCATAACTGTCTTGACTATCATATTTCTGTGTTTATACCACGCCCACACTTGTGATATCAGATCATCTTACGTAACATATAATAAAATATCCTGTCTAAAATATTTCACCTTCTATTTCGTATTGCATTGAAGGCCCATGAGTTGTTATCCTTCTCGGGAGTTTATCCTTTATTTAGTCTCTGCACCATCACATAATATATTTGGACTGTAAGTTTAGAATCACTTTTCAGCTCCAATTATGGGAAACAGGAAGGCTAATAACAACTATATTTACCCGTATTAGAATTAGACTGGGATGCTCTGGCAAACACTAAAATCTTAAAACTTGTCAGTCTGTGGTTGGTTTGTAATCTCTGCACTTTTAATATACTAGAACACAACGATACCACCCTGTCCAAAAAACCACCCAAACAACAAAACCATGCTATACCAAATTAAACATTAACAATAAATTAAAAATTAATTAAAAATTAAACATTAACTTGATGATCAGAAGACAGGGAAATCTTCCATATGAAGTAAGGCTGGGAGAACTGGGTTTGTTCAGTCTGGAGAAGAGATGGCTTAGGGGAGACCTTATTATCGTGTACAAGTACATAAAGGGTATCTACCAAGAGGATGGAGACTCCCTTTCTATGAGAAGTCACATGGAAAAGACAAGGGGTAATGGCAACAGGTATAAGTTGCTCCTGGGGAGATTCTGATTGGATTTCAGAAGAAAATTTCTCACCATGAGAACAGTTAAAACATTGGAATAATCTCCCCAGAGAAGTGGTGGATTCCTCTACAGTGGAGACTTTTAAGGCTCAGCTTGACAGGGCTGACCATGGCCTTCTGGGCACTCTCATTTAAACTGTATGTTACCTAAAAGGTTCAACCAGATGATCCCTGAGGTGGCTTCAAACCTGGCATTCTGTGATTCTGCGTGATTCTGTGAAACATTGCAACACATACAACAACTGCTACAACGGTCCTGCTGAATAAAACAGAGCCAGTGAATTAGTTTGAATAGCCTGCTCACTCATTCCACTTAACTTTCAGTTGAGCCCCTGCACAGTTTAGGCTACGGCTCAGCAGACCTGACACCCTCAGACATCCTTTACACCTTTATCCTGTATCCTAGAACATGAAAGTGAGGGTAAGTAGGCTACGAGCACTGTGACAGGTTGTCATGAAGCCTTCAAAATATCCCAAATTAACTGAAAAGAAAAAAACACCCTCACACACAAAAATATATCTAAATTACACTTTAGAGCAACAAATTGAGGACCTGGGGCCAAGGAAGCTGGAGGGCTGACCAACACCCAGGGTGACAGTCCAAATGCCTCCTGCTGAACAAACGGGATGGCTGTGCCTCCAGAGGGGAATTCATTTTGCAATGTCCAGGTATCCTTCGAGCAGGTGGTCTCCTCGTCAAGAACTTCTGTGGGGAACTGGCATGCACTGCAGAAGTGAGAAACAAAGGGATGCGCCCTGCCCCGCCAGGGCCCGGGCCCAAGCCACCTGTGAAAGACACGCTGTATATGTATGGAATCATGGAATCACAGAATCACTTGGCTGGAAAAGACCTTTGAGGGCATCGAGTCCAACCATGCCTGTCCAGTACTAAACTATAATCTAAGTGCTTCATACCGTCATCTTTTAAACACCTCCAGGCATGGTGACTCAACCACCTCCCTGGGCAGCTGTGCCAGTGCCTGACAGCCCTTGTGGTGAAGTAATTTTCCTCATATCCAGACTAAACATCCCCTGATGCAACTTGAGGCCATTTCCTCTTATCCTATCGCCACTCACTTGGGAGAACAGACCAGAAACCACCTTGCTACCTGCTTTCAGGCAGTTGTAGAGAGTGAGGAGGTCTCCCCTCAGCCTCCTCTTCTCCAGGCTAAACAACCCCATGTCCCTCAGCCGCTCTACATAAGACTTCTTCTCCAGCCCCTTCACCAGCCTCACTGCCCTTCTCTGGACGCTCTCCAACACCTCAATGTTTTTCTTGTACTGAGGGGCCCAGAACTGAACACGGTACTCGAGGTGCGGCCTCACCAGTGCCGAGTCCAGGGGCACAATCACCTCTCTGCTCCTGCTGGCCACACTGTGTCTGATACAGGCCAAGATGCCATTGCCCTCTTGGCCACCTGGGCCACTGCTGGCTCACACTCAGCCACTGCCAATCAACACCGCCAGGTCCTTCTCTGCCAGGTAGCTCTCCAGCCACTCTTCCCCAAGCCTGTAACGCTATGTGTATATATAAAAATATATATTTTTACATAATACATTTTTAATATATATTTATATATATTTATATAAAGTATATATATCAGTAGACAGCTGATAGTGAGCCAGCAGTGTGCCCAGGTGGCCAAGAAAGCAAATTATTCCCCAAGCCTGTAACACTATTTCACAGTATCACAGAATCACAGTATCACAAGGTTGGAAAGGACCTCTGAGATCATCAAGTCCAACCTATAACCTAACACTAACACCAACACTAACACCAACCATCATCTAAACCATGGCACTCAGTGCCTCATCCAGTCTCCCCTTAAACACCTCCAGGGTCAGCGACTCCACCACCTCCCTGGGCAGCCCATTCCAATGGCCAATCACCCTTTCAGTGAAGAACTTTTTCCTCACATCAAGCCTAAACTTTCCCTGACGAAGCTTAAGTCCATGCCCTCTAGTTCTGTCACTGGCCACCTGAGAGAATATTTCTATAGATTAAACAATATACTTTTAGATACTTATTTATTTATATATAAATTATATTTATATAAATAATTATATATATAATTATATATAAAAATATATATTTATATATATTTATATAAATAATTATATATATAAATATATATTTATATATATTTATATAATTAGATATCTATACATATTTTAATATACTTATATGTACTTAGAATATATATTACAAATTATATATAAATACATGTCTATAGATAAGACCTATTTTATATATAATATATAGTATATATATACACTATATCTAATACACGAAACAGCTTTTAAATAAAAGATATATTAAAAATGTATACTTGAACACTAAAAATATGTACCTATATACGTATATATACAATCTCTTCCAAATTGAGTTGAGAAACCAACTTTAAGGCAAAGTTCCACTCTTTACAGCAGCGACCGGCGGCCCCGCCGCAGCTTCAGCCGCTCCCGGCAGCTGCGCTGCCTCCCGGCGGCTCCAGAATCCCCGCGGCCGCGGCTCCGCCCGGGCACCGCGCCCTGTCCGGTATCGTAACCGGGCCTCCGAGGAAAAAAAAACGGCACCTACCAGGAGTGGGGTTCGAACCCACGCGGACAAGCGTCCATTGGATCTTAAGTCCAACGCCTTAACCACTCGGCCATCCTGGTGCAGATACAGGGAGCCCTCCCAGCCACTCCTACATGAGACACTCCGCTCCTGCCGATTCCCCCCACCCCTCCGCGACCCCCGGGCTGCCGTGCGGCGTCCCCGTTTCCCCCCTCGCCGCCGCCGCCGCGGGAGGGCGCAGGGTGCGCGGGATGGCACTCGGGCGGCCCCTCCCAGCGGGCGGGCGGGGAGCGCTGCCCCGGCCCGGCGCCCCGCGGCACCTCGGCCCCCGCCCCCGGAGGGGAAGGCGCGGGGGCGGCGGGGCGGGGGCGGGGAGGCGCGCGGGGCATTGCGGTCCCGCCCCGGAGGGGAGCGCCGGGGGCGGGGGGGGCTGCGGGGCTCCCATCCCCGGCTCCAGCGGGTGCGGGAGCCGGGTGGGTGTAGCCTGGAGGAAGGGGGGCGGAGGGGAGAGCCTGCCGCTCTCTGCGACTGCCTGAAAGGGGCTGTAGCGGGGTGGGCGCTGGTCCCTTCTGCCAGGTGACAGGTGGCGAGGACACGGCCTCAGGTTGTGCCAGGGGAGGCTCAGGTGAGACAGCTTTGGTTACTTCACCAAAGGCACCGGCACTGGCCCGCGGAGGTGGTTGAGCACCATCCCTGGAGGCGTTTAAAAGATGGGTCAATGAAGCACTCGGGGATATGGTTCGTTAGTGGACAGGTACGGCTGAACTCGATGATCTCGAAGGTCTTTTCCAACCAAGCAATTCTGTGATTCTATAAATGAGAGGGCTGTGGAGAAGTCGCACCGATAAGGCTCGGAAGAGCAAAACAGCTCTCCTTTTTTCTCCATTAATCCCACCACCTCCCCGCCTCAAGGCGGTGCTGCTGGTGAAGTATCCACTGGCATTGCTCTTAGGAAAACCAGTGTAAGGTACTGACATGGTACTTATTCCTGTCCAAGTGTCTCCTGGAATGTGCCTTCACCTATAGAAGGAAAGCCAACAACAACAAAGTCCAAAGCCATCAGTTATGCTCATTAGGAGAAGAATACAGCAGAGGAAAGTTTTGCCAATCACCACCAATATCCCAGATTAGTGCCTGCACTGGGAACTTCCTGTTTTTCCCCCAGTGAGAGAAGAAGTGGGAATGTGCCCCATCACCAACCTTGACCCGGCACCAGCGCCCACTCTCACTGCTTTTTCCAGAGGAGAAAAGAGACATCCTCCATCCCACCAAACTTTGCCATCACTGAGCCTGCCCCGAGGGATAAGAAACAAACATTCCGTACAGCGCAGGCTGGGGACGTTGGGCTGGCAGCCTCCAGCAAACTGGAGGCAGCATGCAGAGGCCATCTGCTTTGTCACAAGCAGAAGAGGAGCACATGCCCTGCTTGGTTGTTGGTGGCCCTCTGTAAGAGGTCTGGGCCTTCAATTTCCAGGTGCAGGTGGTGGCTACCCTCTTCAGTTGTTAGTGCTTGGAGGCCCCCAGCATGCAAGGTATGCTTGTGAAGGAAAATACTTCTCCAATACAATAAAAATTAATTGTTAACATTTTACGTATTTGAAGAACAGATGTGAAACTCACATCTTTTTCCTTAATTTTATTCGCATGCTGGAGCCCATGAATGATAGAACAACTCTTTGTTTGACTGGAACTTAACACATGTATGATTTGCTTTAAATGGGCATCATACCCCAACTAGTACTGCTCCCTGTTCAGCAGGGTTGTGCCTTTCATTGAGTAGAGAAATATCATTCTCTTATCTCACATTATTTCTGAGAAACATAGCAAAATGTTGCTTTTTCCTCTAGAGACTTTGTGCCCTAATAATGTGTGTTCTGTGAGGTAAGATGTGACAGTGGAGCTGTCTTCCACTGGCTGTTACTGGCTTCAGCTCAGCTATTATGTAGACACTATATAATATGCTAGAAATATTTGCTGTTGCCTTCTTTTGTGTTAGATAAACAAATACCATGGCTCCCTGTGAAAATCACACTGCATTGGAGATAGATTAACTGTAATCACCATACACCATATCTATTAAATGATAATATTTCCTGCCTTCATCGTATCTATGATACTTTGCTAGAGACAAACAGAACCATGTGTAGCTCTTCCCTTTTTGAAATAAATTCCAGATATCTCCCATGGATCAAAAATCTAGAGAACACATTTTGTTTTCAAGAAATATGACTTGGTCTGTGCATTCAAAACAGCTGTAATGTAGGTCAGATTAGAAGAGCAGCAGTTTAGCTTACTCAAGTCAGCCTCCAAAAAAAAAAAAAAGTTTGGGTCTTAGAACTATACCTCTACTTTGAGGCTTTGAGGTGTTTCTTCCAAGACATGTGCCAGAGAGGTGTATGTTCAAGTGTGCAAGTGTGTCAGCAGTCTGGGTCCCTCACTTTGAGGTAGCAATTGTTCCACTGCCATTTTTCTAAAATTAATCCCAGGTTCCAAAAAAAAAAAAACCCAGAAGATGAAATGGACACTCATCCACATATCGAGGAAGTTCACACTTACATACCAACATTATATTTTGTAACACGGAATTTTTTTTCTGTTTTATATTTATGCAATGCTCTCTCAATGGAGCAAGATCTGCCTGATTGCCAGTTCTCCTTTCTTCTCCTCAGACTGGACTGAGATTCATGGGTGGTGAGGTGGTGAGTGGGGGTGAGGGGTGGTGAGTGAAGCTTCAGCTGCTTTCAGTAGGAAACAACCAAAGAGACACCAACCCTAAAAGTGAAAGCAGCCCCTCTCACATTTTAACTACTTTAACCCAGCTGCAGAGTTTGCCATATGAGGGCAGAGAAAACCAATACCCAACCCATAGAATATGCTCTGCACCTCTCCACAGGAGTTGCGATGACTTTCAGAGTGAGAAGACAGCTTTTCTTAGCAAGCACGAAGATGTCCATTATGTGGCTTCTGTCACTAGTATGCTAACATATTATCAAGCTACTTTTATCATCATCTTCCACTCATCCTGTGTGGTATGAGTCTTTGCAATGTAGTGTGATCATTTTTTTTCAAAAGCCTGTTTAACTGTGACTGGGCAAGGGCATGGGCTGGAAAAACTCAAGTTCTTACACAACTGAAGGCTACAAAAACCCCCATAGTATTAAGCAATGAACACATGTTTGCAAGTAAGAGAACGATTTCTTCAGTTACTGGAAGTAGTTTAAGTGCCTCTAATTCACAATGACTTAAAAATAGTTTAAAATGCTCTCAAGCTGGTATTTCTATAATTTTCAGTTTCTTCCTTGCAGCAACAGCCTTAAGTCAGGCGAGAAGATCTACAATTACCTTTCCTTCATGCTTTCACTCTTTCCTTGTGCCTCAAATCAGACTAAAGATTTGAATATAAGCTTCGCATATCTACTAATGAAATCATCAACATCTCTCAGAACTGCCAGAATAAATTTGCTTTTTTTTTTCTTGCAGTAGAGAATCAGAATGTATGAAATTCATTTTTCATGGTTTATATAGGAATAATTATGGTAAGTCTATCTCAATATGCAACACATTTGACTTACTCTGGCAACCAACATTAGGAGGCCTTTTTTTTAGGCATTGTATAATCTCCTTTCACCAGCTCAAAGTTTAGTCCAGCAGCTTTTAAACTAAACTTTGACAATGCAAGAAATTATTCAGAGCTGCTGATTCAATGTAAAGTACTCTGTGCTTTCAGGTTTTCTTATTAAATGTTTTATTCCATTTGTAGACATGATGTGCAATAAAGAAACCAACAAAAAAACCCCACATACACATTTTTATCAAAAGCATTGGTAAGTGCTAAGAATATACAGACAAAATTAAATACATATTTTATTCTTCATTGATTTATGTCCCCATGCTGACCCTTGGAGGTTTAGGGTGTTTCTCTACGAGTGCCCAGTTCCATTAACTGGAGTTGGACTACTTATGGAGTAAATGACTTTGTCTTTTTGAGTAGCACTGGAGCAGTTGCCATGGTGCTGCCTCAACACCCTCCTTTCTCCCACTTCAAGTTTGGATATTGGGTTGTTGGAGAGGTCCTTAGGCAAGCATAATACTGATACCATCAGGACATCCCTGAATATCAAAATTATCCTCTAGTTTAGAAGATCAGTGTTCCTCACTCTTCCATGTGTCACAGACAGGTGCTTCAGCAAAAGACTCTTTCAATTTCTAAAAAGAGTTATTCATTTATCTTCTATTTGTGTAAAAAAGCCTATCTGGCTAAGAAGCATTTCCCACTAGGATATGAAAGCTTGAAAGCTGAATTTATTTTGATGTTTTGTTTTTTCAATATAAATAGCAAGAAATGTTTGGGTGTTTTTTTCACATATAAAATTAGTGTGCAAAAGATCAGAAGGGAAAAGTTTCATTGTGGTCGGTATAGGAAGGAAGATGTCCACATGCATCTCCTGGGGAAAACTCTCAAATAAAAAATATTTGAAATGTTTAAATACACTTATTAAAAAGGTACAAATAGGATCAGAGTTTAAAAATGTCACTAACTTCTGAAGAAATGTCCCGCATTAATTCAAAAGATAGCAATAGATCACAGTGTATCAGGAAACCACCTAGAAATACAGTTGGAAAAACTCCAGGAGCAGGAACTATAATCACTCAACAGACCTTATGAATACAGGTTTCACTGACAATGCTCAGTGGTTTCCAGGGTTGAAAATTTCCTATTCCCTCTTCATATTCCAAACCTGCTAGAGGCAGATTCCTCTTACACAAAAGGAGAGATTACCTGTAAGCTTGAAAATAGCACTGAAATGAAATAAAAATGTTGATTATTTGTTCTTCAGGTGTACTGAAGGAATAGGTCTCTTTTCCTTCCTAGGTGGAGATTTTGTAATAATGGGAGAAATTTTTGTACACTGGTAAAATTGCATATTAATAGATATAATCCTTCATGTTATTTAAAAATAGATATTAAAAAAATCTATGTTTAATCAATGCTTATAAAAAAATAAAAGTCTATTGACAGGATAATTCTTCCACTAAACTGCTTGTGTGTATGTGGTTGCACAGGAGTCCCTAAAATGCTTTTCTCTACTTGCTCCAACTATTGCTTTCTTACGGGTGCTTCTGCAGGCAGCAACTGCATGCATCTCTTCTGGCTGAAGTGTTAACTGGCAGGAAAATGTATTAGAAGCATAAAAGCATGGAAGTTTTGAAACTGAGAGCACAGACAGTGGCTCAACTTAAAAGCCAGTGAGATGCCTCAGTGTTGCAGTGCCTCTAGCCACCTTGACAAGGCTGTGGGGACTCAAAAGGGAGCAAAGCAATCGCCTGCACACAAATGGAGCAAAAGATGCATATTGTCATTTAAGGTGTGATTGCTTCTGTTACAATTCATAACAGGTGGAAATAAAGTTGAAATAGAAACTACTTCTGTTTCGTGCTCCTGCTAACAGGCTCAGTATTTTGTCAAATGAACAGAGCAAAAATCTGTTCAAAGTATTTGCATCAACAGGCTCCAAACTAGTTAAAACTGCAGCCTCCTGATTCTGTGGTGTATCGTGTCACCCCGGGCGGTGAGGCTGCACTGCCTGCAGGCTCACTTTGACAAATGAGAAGAAAGTTACTTCTCAAAATTTCTTATCTTCCCTAGGCTGAGGTATCAGCTCATCATTCATTCCTCTTCTTGCTTATCTGAAAGAAGTATCACTGCAGAAATCTTCTTGCACCTCTAGTTACAGCAACAGAGTAAATTTCAATTAAAACCAGATTCAAAATAGTTTTATCAACATACCTAGGAGCTCTCAAATAGAACAGCCTTCAGCACATTTAGGAAAAAGGCAATGAACAAAACCAACTGCAGAATTGTCCCCCCCCAGTTTCTAGGGGTTCTCATTACAAAAAAGTCACTGGAAAGAATGCCTGATTTTGAAGACATTCAAGTTGGTCTGTGATAGCTTCAGTGGGATAGTTCCCTTCTGCAACAGGATATGCAGCAGCAGAGGATTGTTCTGAGGGGGTGTTTTCTTCTGTATTCCAAAGCTTTTTTCACTTGTTCTTTAGCTTCTCCTACATAGTCCTCAACATTTTGCATATTTATCTCAATGACATCGAAGGTGTCTGCCTGTTCCTCCACTAGCAGGGCCACCTGCAGAAAGAGCTCATGAACTTCCTTAATGCGACCTTCTAACTTCACCAGCTCCTTATGACGTGTCTCTAACTCATTCAAGGCTGAGCGAGCCCCCTTAACATCAGACAGCAGATTCTCAGAGAAGACATCCCACTTGCCTTGCTCAATCATCTCCTCAATCTGGTCACCAGAAACGTCTTTGCCCATGATCTCTAGCTGCCGCTGAATTCGAATCTTGCAGTTCTCCCGTTGGTTCATCTCTGCTGCATTGTAGTCAAACATAGCTTCCTGAAATGCGTGCATGAGGTCAACGTAGTGGTTCTTTGCTACTCTGGCAATGACAGACATAGCCCCGTATTTTGTTACTGCATCTTCGCTGAAATCTCTCATTATCTGGAGTTTCCTGTGGATGCTTTCTCCACGGGCCTTGATGTCTCTGGCAATACAATTAGTATCTCGTTTGATACTACTGAGACGGCGCATGGAGGTAAGGAAGCGGCTGTTTTGCTTTCTGAGCCGCTTGACATCCTCTTTCAGGTGGTCGTTTTCTGTCCGGAGGTTCTCTATGTCTTTATGAAGAATTTCCAAGGCATAATCAGTCTCATAATGGAGACCATCATGGGGTGAATTTTCATCATCCTCACTAACAGAAAACTGTTGGTTGTATAACCTGGCAAATTCACGCAACTCACTTAGCCGGTCTTTCATCCTGCCTGTAAAAGAATGGAATGGGAAGGAAGAAGTTTAAAGTAAATAAAATATTGGTTTACCAGGGCTGAAAGTTCATAACTAACAACTACATCATAGTTATAACTACATCAGAGGTAATACAGCTACATCAAAGTTAACCCCAAATATTGTTTTTTAAATTCACTCACTGTATTTTAGACAGTGACCAATCTCAGATCCAAGAGTCTGGTGCTAGAATCCTGTTCTAGAAACTAAAAAAGTGCAAGAGAGAAGATCACAAAGCCTGAAAACGAATCCAAAAGAATAACAAGACAATCCTCAGCCCCACAAAAATGCCAGTCTTTCACTTTGAGAAAAAAAAAACAAACAAACTCTTGAGTAAGTGATAGAAAACCTTCAGGTATCAGTATGTGTAGACATGCTAATAATTAAATGCTTCTCACAGCTGCTCACTAGAGAAATCTCCTCAAGAACTTGACCCTTCACTACATCAACTGTCCCAAATGTCAGAGGTCTTCTGTCATTCTGAGTTTCGTTTTCCTGGGAGAAGAGTAGAAAGCATCTCAGAAACAGAAACAGCAGGTACCAATACAGCTGGGAAAGTAAAGTTTGGATAAATAGTGTGGAAAATATCAAGACAGAATAAAAAGAAAAGAAAAGTATAGGTACATTTAGGGTCTCCAGATGCTATCATTGACTACAGTGTACCAGGCATCAAACAAAACAACACAGCGACAGGAGCATTTTGTAAGTAAAACCATCTATTCAACCCTTCTTCTGTGTATGATGGAAACATCCCATTGAAGGAATCAAGTAACACTGTTGTTACAGATCAGGATCTGTTTCTCTGTGTTTGCCTCAGAGGTACTTAACTGAAAGTTTCATTTGAAAGACACAGAATGAGTAATCTGTACAGACTAGTTACGTGGTACAAAACTTTACGTCTCAACTATGTTGTTTACTTGAAACTCTAGACCTAAAAATCTTTGCAGAAAGTGAAATCTGAAAGCTTCAGCAAGAACCCCAAACCAAGTGTTACAGCAAGCAGGAAGCTGAAAATTTCTCATCACAAAAGCTGTGCATTCCATGACCTCATTTAAATTAATGAGAACCAAGTCAAGAAGCAGCACCAAGCGGGACATTTCCAGATCTCTGTGTCTAGAGGATTACTTTTTGTTTTTCCAAGAATTAAAGTACCTTCACAGCATTTACAAACACGCTATCCACTGTGAACAACACATCCCTTCATAGCATCATTAGTTACTCCCAGGCTAAGAAAAGTCATGTGTGTACATATTCAGTATAATAGGCCTAAATCTAATGTGAATTAAAACTGAAAGTTTATAATCCATTTCATGGGATTGTTAAATATGTTAAAGATATTAGGGAGGAGGTGGGAAAGATTCCATCACAGACACAGCCTCTTGGGCTCATATAATTCATTGATGGTATATACTGGTCCTGAGAAGTGTCCAGATCAGGATCACATTTACATTGAAGTAAAAAAGTGAATTTTAACTTAACCCATTTCTTTTGCAAGCAATGTAAACAAGAGAGTCCATTAACATCCTGAGACAAGAGTTTTCATTCAGGAATCCACACATGTAAGAATTATTTGAATTTAAAACATAAGCCGCTCATTGAGATTCAACTCAATCATATAGAGAAAGCTTTAAGAAATGAAAGGCTTTCCACCTCCTCCCACAGCAATAATAACATCAAGACTTTCACTTCATGCCACAACACCAAGATGAAAAAATCTTCATCTAAAATGAAAAAAAACTGTGGTGCAGCTTAAGAGTCAGATTTATTTGGCTTTAAAACTGTATGGGCAAGCTTGCCTAGAGGCACTCTTCTTGTCTGGAAACAGAAGTCCATTTTTTAGACAGCACAGTGGAAAGAGAATTAAAAAAGGCATCTAGCAATCTCAGGATTATTTAGTTCTCTTCTAATCACTAACTGTTTCTGAGATGCTTTCCACCTGAAATGTAGATGTGCCTCTTAAAACCATTGCTTGTCTGACTGCATTCCTGACTCTTACTGACTTCCCTAGAGCTGATGATCCTCCCACCTCTAGTCTGATCCTTGAACTGCCATGTGTCCTGTTTAGCACTTTATTCCTTTTATGTTTAGCATTCACATTTGGAAACAGCAAACAAGGGATTTTATTACTTTAAAATGACAGTCCACAGCAGCAAGGTGCTGTTTGTTTACACTAAATCACGTGTGTGCAGGACTGTGTTGTCTTTGAGCTTACCATTCCTTGAACTTGAGAAAAGCTAAATTTCATCAGCCTTCCACAGAGAGCAGACTGACAACTGGCTCAACAATAATTATGTTTTGGTTTTTGTGCCTGACAAAGAAAACACAAACAGAATACCACACTGAATAAGAGCTCCAGCGTAATAAACTCATAATTTTGTAGCAGTATGTCTAACCTTCCTTCCCCTTACCCTGTCAAAAGCGTAACTTGCATTGTGTCTTTCTCACCCACAACTATTTTAAGGTGCTATATAAAAGAAAAATAGGAAGAAGCAGAGAATAAATACATAGTAATTCGCAACATGAAAATACTAATGATGTAGTAAATTAATGTGTATACTAATTCTGCAGCATCTCTGTGAAAATATTGCCGATTTTTTTAAAACAACATGAAAGGTTAAAAAGTCAAGCATTAAAAGAAGTCAGGAGCTGCCAAGTGTGTCCTCAGATTGCATCACAACATTGCCAACACACAGGAAGATCATGAAATTGAAACTGGCTTATGTCCTATCATCACTTCCACCACTTCTCTGCCTACGGTCTGTATTTGCTGAATAAAAGTTGTAGAATGTAAAATGTAAAATTCTTCATTTGATTAAAGGACAGGTATCTCATTTACTGTATTACTACTGTTTATTTCCTCAGGGATTTAACCTGTGAAATCCCTGAAAAGCTCCACAAACTCTTAACAGTGTTTTGGGGGAGGGCAGATCTAGCAGCCCCATCCACAAACACAGCTTTCAGCCCAGAGTGATCAGACAATGCTGTCACTATTGATGAGTTGTGAAGCCCACCTGAGACACCTGAAGAACAGTTCTTTGTACCTGGTACATTCAGAAGTCACCTCCTTCTGACTTTGGTCACTGCTGCAAGCTTCTGGCACTTTGCTGAGTATGACTGTGAAGTAACAAGCTGGACATCAGTGAGTGAACACATGAATCGAGGCCACTTGTGAGAAGCTTGTTTCCAATGATATGCACAGCATCATTCACTATCTCCGTGATCCAGAAGAGCCAGTAGAAATCAATTCTAAATGTGAACAGAGGGATCAAATTACAGTTGCACTGACAATCTTCAACCTGGGGTTTCTCAGTTTCCGAATGCTCTAAAAGCCTACGTTCTTGGAAACTACATACCAAAACTTACATTCAAGGTAGTCAACATTAGGATCTTTTAACTCTGCATTTAGGACCTGCAGCCAGCAGGATAATGACTCCACAGCTAAAATGATTGTGCTTTTGTCCTAACAAATGGGTGCCATCTCTTCAAGTCTGGCTTCAGAGTCCTGCCAGATCAGGGACTTTTTGACATTTTCTTTAATTTTCCCTGAACCTTGTCTTTTTCTCTGTTTAAGTGCACCACCTAGCCTGCTTCCCACTTCATCTTCACATTTTCAAGATGCCCTTCCTTATCTACATGCAATGCCTGAACAAGATGGAGGACAGGAAGAGAATGACTTTCTGATTGTATTTTAGCATCATATTAGGTCACAAACACCGCACACTGCAGAGGACAGCTATTCAGATTTGTGCCAGACCATACTCAATTATGCTGTAAATTAACATTTGCAATATTTGGCCAAAGAGATCTGTGAGGTTCAAGAAAATATTTAGATTTCAGCCTTCTTGAGCACCTTTAGCTCAAGTAAGTAAATTTATTTGAGGCATTTGCAAACTGTTGCTTTGAGAAACTCACAATTTGCCAAAATTTTAGGAGTTTTACATAAGAAAAACAGCAGGCTCAAATGCAACACCACCATAGAGGTATTTCCCCACTTAAAATTCCCATAACAAGCAAAAGGGAACCAAGAGACAATAACTTCTAAACATTCCTATGATGGTGTCAGGGACAAAACTGATGCTAAAGAACTGAAACAAATGAACAAACAAGATGGGAGAGCAGGGGGGATCAGCCATTTGGAAAAAAAGCAGCTTAACGGATCAGTATTTAGAAAAGTTGACCTCCCTTATCAGAGGCTGTTGTTATTCAAAAACGTTTGCATCTTACTTACATGCTGATAGCATTGTTTGTAATTAAACCAGCAATATATTAATACATAGTACATTACTGGTTGCTGGGCATAGCCTCAGCACTCGTTCTTTAAAATGAGCGGCAGTCTCTCCATTAATATATGGCCCTGTGCAGCATCAGGAGTTTAATTCCCTGGCTAGAAAGCAGCTCTGCAGAGGACCTTGGTTTGCTGGTGGACATCCACTGGAACACGAGTCAGCAATGCACCCTTGTGGCAAAGGAAACCAACAGCATCCTGGGCTGGTGGAGCAAAAGTGACCGAGGGAAGTGACTCCTCCCCTATGGCACTTGAACCCCCACACTGGGAGTGCTGTGTTGGTGCTGGGGTTCCACACTGGAGACACTCCGGGGGAGGCCACCAAGATGGTCAGAGGTGCTGGGGCACCTGATGTGTAAGGAGAGGCTGAGAGAGCTGGGAAGGTTCAGCCTGGAAAATAGGAAGCTCAGGACATTGCTGCCACCAACTGCATAATGCAAGGGTAGATCCTTCATGGAAATATACAGTGCAGGAGGCAACAGACCCAAGTGGAAGCAAGGGAAAGACAGCCAGATAGTACAGAAGGGAAAAGACACAAAAACAAACAACCAAAACCAGAACAACAACAAAAAACACAAAAAAACCACCCCAAAACAAACCAAAAAACACAAAGAGAAAAACCTTCAGAAACACTAGAAAATGTGCCCAAGGAAGTTTTGGAATCTGTACCCTTGAAGATATTCAAAACTCCACTGGACATGGCCCTCAGCATCCTGAACTACCTGTGTGTGTTTTGAGCGGGGCTGGACTAGAAAACCTACAAAGGTGCAGTCCAAATTGTTCTAGTACTTCATTTTGAACATCAGTGCAAAATAAACCTGTGCAAGTAGTTGAAAATATTTAGCTTTGTAACACATTAGAATATTAAGACACCAGCTACTCTCTACTCTGGAGACCCAAGAGCATAAATAGCTCAGTTCTAAGAGTGTGTATTTTAATAGATTAGCTCTCAGTTTGATTTTCTTTTAAAACAATGTTTATATTCAAACTGGAACATGTACTTCCAGGCTTGGTTTTTTTGAGTTAGATAGATCTGTCTTTGTAAAAATCAAGTTCCTTCTTCAGTCCATCATGGTGTGTACATCCAAACACTGTCACACACACAGGAAATCCAGGGCAGGTAATTAAGGACTGCAGAGGTTACAATTTTGAAGCCAGATACCCACCAAAGTACAGTCTGAGGACATGTTCAGTACTCATCTCTTTATGTTAGCATGCTGCTGGATGGTATTAATCACCACAATGAGTAGCCTTCCCATGATGCATGAGAAAGACACAGTAAGACAGCCCCACACACCTCTGCAAGACATGGGATTTCAGACAGGAAATCCATTTCAGAAAGGAAATCCACTCTGAACACCAAAACCACACAAACCCTCTTTCTTTTAGCTCCATATACATACAAATAGGAGTCCTGCACAGCAAATTTCCATTGCTCTGCTAATGTTCTGCAGCCTATTATCTACGTGGAAATAACTTAAGGATAAAAAGTTATTTCTGTAGAAACAAACAAGTCGCGCACCTGTATTTATTTCAGCTTTAAAATTTGTTCGTCTACATCATTGAGTTTGGGGACAAAGTGAAATAAAGCAGTAGCACAGCATCCATGTTTCATCACCAGCAGCTGGGAAGGAAGCCAGTGTACATTTTTTTCTTTTTACAGCACTCATAAAAGATAGTTAATACCAGCGTGTGGATAACCAAAAGCCTCGTCAGTAATCTTTCCAGCCTTGAACAGGACCTTACAAGATGAAGCTGTTACTTCAGCTGAAGTGGCCTATTTGAGGAACAACAGGCATTTCAAAACAAGCCAGTTTCGAAAATAATTTCTATCAATAATTTTATCCCTCAAAAGGTAAAAGTGGTGCCCTACAAAGGCACGTGGCTCATCTTGTCTCTGAATGGCACATGCTCTTGGTGGCATGACACACAATAGATGTGACCCAAGAAACAAGTGGTGAACAATTAGGAAAGCATGTGCTCCGAGGCAGAATTACTTCATAGCCAAGTGTATGTCAGCACATTCCAGTAACTTCCCATAGTGCTTGTAGAGGATGCAGCATTGATGGAAATCCACGCAGATGGACTGGCTGAGTTGAACACACTCCATTGCAAGGCAAACTGTGCTGCTGTTGCACAAAAATGCAAGTCATGTACAGGCAGAAGTAGTGTTAAATGCAGCTAAAGGCTTTCATTGAAGAGTCTCAGATTTAATCATAATTTTCTAGTATCTTTCTGATTTGGAAATAACCATCTCAGACCAGATTTAATGATTTTGCCTGATATCTGTTGTTCAACAATAGATTTGATAACATTTATTCTCTTGGAGAACAGAATATTGTTTACAATAGCTTTTTCCTTTTTCCAAAAGAGCTTCTGATGGACTCGTAGCAGAGTGCTACTCATCTTTTCTGACCAAATTCCCCAATCATGTCCATCACTGGTGGAAGAGCAGGCTTGAATTTCTCACATCACTCCTCTTTTTTCTTGCTTTTTGTCTATAAGAGCTTGAGGAAACATCAAAAATCGTAACGATTAGGACAATTTTCTTTCCAAAGCTGTTTTAATATTACATATGTATATTAACTGTGATATTAATTATGGCAGTGATCACCACTTCAAAATCTTTGTATGGCTTCACTAAAATGAATTTATCTTCTCTGGAGTTTCTTGGATTGGACAATGTTTAAAAATAGACAAAACATATTCAGGATTTAAAATACAGCAGTTCATACAGAACACCCGTTATAAAGCTCAAGAAATCCAGCAAAAAGCTGCAAATATATCTGAAGGTTATTAGGCACTACCTACTTCATTTTGTAGTCAAAGCCTCTGTACAGCAGAACACCTCCTTTATAAATTCAATCACGCTAATGAGAGGGGTGTGGAGTTGCAAATGTCTCAGGGGCAGATTTTTTTCTTCCAAAAGCCTACATGATGCGTCAACTTCTCTACTTGTAACAGATCATTACAAGCTAATACATTCAGGGAAGTAGGGATGGCTCCATTCTTGGCAGGCTATTTCTGCAGTTGTCAAAATCTCCAAGTCTCCAGTGGTTCTTTTCTTATCATAAAGGCCTAGAGGGGGAAAATTAACATTCAAATAGCTTGTTGCCTCTAACTCAAAGTAATAAGTCAATAATTGCTTGAACACCAATATCTTTGGAGGCTGCTCTCCTACTTACTCCAGTTTCAATCCCTTCAACATAAAGTAACTCTCAATTTTTGTATGTCAGCATAGTATAAATTCAAGGATCCAGTGTACATCTCATACTTCCCAGAGGTATTCAATAAGGCTAACCATCTTGTTTTCCATAGACTGGGTATCAGGTTTTCCAGACATCATTATCAAAACTAAGAGAAGCTACTGGCACTCATTAAATGCACATATAACATGCATTGCGTTTTTCACATATTTATATGAGACTGACAGAAGCATATTAAGTTTTAACTTGCTACTTCACAGTAGCAAATGCTAAGTAAACATTATTCTTGCATTGGAGAGGACCGCTAAGTTGTCTAAATTTTTACTGGAGAGCTGTGGATCACCACTGACAAATTTTCAATCCTGGATAGATGATAAAATGGAGTCTCGGCATCTCCTCTTGACATTTTTCTCACAAGTCACACTAACCAGCAACTGTAACTATATTTAGTTTTGTTTGTCCACAAAAAAGTTTCTCCATCTTCACTACATGGCCCATAGAAATGTGTTAAGTGTATGTATTGTTTGAACTCCCTCCAAAAACTGGGAACTCTCTCTAGCAGTTGTTAAGCTTCTGTATAAAAATGCAAGTTAAGGATAGGAAAGGCCAATGCACATCCCAAATTTAGCCACTTCCTTTTCCTAAGGATGCTAGAAACAGAATATTTATTTAGCAACTGCAGATATTGAAAACCTGCTAAATCCATGGTATCCTTGACATCTGCAAGCTGACTCTGATCAGTTTTAATACGCCCAGTTTGCTAAAATCAGAGCACCATTACGAAGAGTAGATGAACATGTATGGCATTGAATTTTACCCCAAAAAAGGGAGAAAAACAATCCCACCCAATCAGTACTTTTCAGTCCACACAGTGCACTGTAGGCTGACTACTGCAGCATGCCCATCCTTCCTGCCATAGGCATCACTAACTTCATGTAAAATTGGCCTGGATGGAGATAAGGGGAATGTGAACTGTACCTCCACGGGCTTGGCAAATAGTTAAGACAGAGTCATGCCACTAATAAATAGTCAGACAGCCATCCATGCATTTCTTGGCAATTACTAGAGCTCAGTATTGTTATGAGTCACTGCGCAAGGAAATCAGACGATGCACTCGCAGGCAGTGCTGTTGCTACAGTGCCGTGAACGTATACATTAATTACATCTAATTAATCACCTCAGCTTCCATGAAACACATTGGCTCGGCGAAATAGCTATGTACATACCACATTTATATAACTACTATTGCTACCACACAGTGGTATTTATAAACAATTAAGACATTATGTTGGCATCCAAGTAGAAATACAAGATTGCACGTGATCAATAGTCAGAGGCAACTTAAATTAGCACAACAGCCTTACTTTTTAAAATACACACATATTTCAAGCTCGTAACACAGTGTTACAATCTACTCTTTACTTTTAAAAAAATCCCTTTAAGGTTAAAGGTGGTTTATTAGTATTTGTTCATGTGGGCCAGTACACACGAGGCTCAGTTCTGGACTCTACTGCAAAATCTACACAACTGTAATTGGACCAAAATCGAATCAGTCAGGAAATAACTCCCACAGCCACACATGCATACTCACAGCCTCAGCTCTAGGACAGGCTGGCAGCCTTTATGGCAATTACTCTACGCTGCTTAGCAGCCTATGGGTGTTTATAGGCCCATTCAAAGTACCAGTGAAGTTGATACAAGATGCAGATGTAGTTGGGGACACAGTGGCCAGTGGTACCTAGAGAATCTGTTACTGACTGGGGATATCCAAAGCTCGAGTAAGCTTTATTCTTGCTTTTAAAAATAAGCATTTTGTAACTAACAGAAAAAATGGCACAGAGGAAAGGCATAGCAGGAAAAGCTGGAGTGTTCAGAACCTTGTTGGCTTCTGTGAACATATTGTGGAGAATTATCTTGGCAATTGATGGGTTAACAGTCATAGTAGATAAAGCAAAAGCTGCACGCATGATAAGCATTCTGAAGTCAAGATACATTATATAATTCCCTTTTGAGAAACAACAGTAATATGAGCTAGAACAGAAGTGCCAAACACTTTATGTGATAAACTAGATGAGATATCAAGACACCCAACATAATCAGCTAAAGCTATCAAAATGGATGTAGAAACTAAACTGCATTGCTCCTGCCAGACCGAGCTCCCCTGCTTCCCGGGACAGGGTTCCCAGGAGCCAGCCCGAGGCAGAAGTAACAATGTCATTCCCTGGAAATGGCTTTCCTCACCAGAGATAGGGGAAGAGAGGAGGGAGCGCCT
This sequence comes from Tapera naevia, assembly GCA_033556795.1. Taxonomy (NCBI): domain Eukaryota; kingdom Metazoa; phylum Chordata; class Aves; order Cuculiformes; family Neomorphidae; genus Tapera; species Tapera naevia. The sequence continues at coordinate 208,042 of JAUMJJ010000054.1, read as the reverse complement.
ACTTTTTTAGCAGGAAACCATTGGTGGAGTTATAGCAGATTGCAAGCTAAAAAACAAGTCCACAAAATAATGACATTGTGAAAAAAACATGGATTATATGAAAGGCGGCATGAGAAGGACTGGTTTTACTCTGCTTGGCATAGGCAAGGCCTCAGCTGGAACAGTACAACCTGCACCAGTTAACACATTGGCCAAGTTGGAGCATACTAGGCATTGGTTTCAAATGGTTTAGAAAATACAGCCCTGATGGAAGGGGAGTTGAGGGAATTACATTCATTTCATGCAGAAGACCAGAGAGAGAGACGCAGCACCCCAGTGTATAAAAGAAGTTTATTGGAAAAAAAATGATCCATTTGTTCCCTGTGTTGATATAGGAAACACACAAAGTAACCCATTTGTTTCACATATGAGATCTATATTGAACTATGTGACTAGCTAAAAATTGGACCATTTCTTTGCGGGAGCACCGTGGGACCCTCTTTCTTATAGGACAGAGAGAGGCTACAGAAACCTCTTTTAGGTCTGGTTTAGGTGCACTGCTACAATGCACTGAATGGATTTGGTAACATCTTACGGCCTCCCCATGGCCCTGCATTTCCTTGATTTGTTCAGTGCCCTCATTCCCAGTCTCACTGCGAGTCCAGCACAGCGCACAGGTTCACACAGACAAGCCCATGCTGGGGACCAATTTGGGTGATTCTTTTTACCCAGCCAATACTCTACTATTTCTGTACCAGTGGCAACTACTATTTCTCCTTTCAGAGCAGCGCTTGGTTACTGTTATAATAAATATGGCAGATGTCAGACATGGAGCCAACCCTACAGCAGCCTAAATCTTCCAGACTGTGATATAATTCGCAGTTGTGTTCCCCCGCATGAAGCTTATCTGCAGTGCCCAGAAGATACTGTTATCACGTTATTCCCATTTTAATGTCTCAGGAGATCTTATGTACCATGCTTATTTTTTTCATGAAGATCTCTTATGACAACAGAGCTTAACTTGCTGTTTTAGTCTCAGCTAGAACACCAGATACACTTCCCACATTACTTCACATGCAATTTCAGTTTCAGAGCCCTTGGTCATACAAGGCGGTCAGTAAAAAAAAAAATAAGGGGAGAAAAAAAGGTCACCAGAGGTGCTGGGCATCTAAAGCACACTTTCTTAAGGACGACCTTTAGTCTGTTCATGTGTTAGACTTTTGGTCTGTTTTGAATAAAAAAAAGTTAGGCTTATCTTGTAGTCTCACCACTTCCACATAAAAACTATTTAAATAGCGAGTAACACTGTTGGTAAGAAAGTAGCATCCTTCAAATTGTATCCTCATCTTAAAAAGCCATATATTGCCATTTTGATTGCTGACAAAAAACGGTTCATAAAATACCATCTAAAAACAGGAACAAGAAGTGTGAATGTCCTTTTTAGACCAGTGCTATTCCTCTAGTCATTTCCTTTCTTAGTATCACCCAGCTACATGCAGTTATCTCAGACACACGAGTACTAATTCTTCTTGGCAGGAAAGGAAATGAATATTAATTTGTAGGAAGCAATCAAAGAACGCTAACTTTTGCACCCACTTGCAGATCTGAGATGGGCCCTGATGATGTTCTAGAAAGGAGTAAAAGCTATTGTATTTTGCATATAAACCCAAATTTCTACAAAATCTGCTCTGGAGCTATTCATAACTACAGGAGCACATAAGCAACATGGAGGGCTACAAAAATGATGAGAGGGCTGGAACACCTCTGCTATCAGGACAGGATGAGAGAGTTGGGGTTGCTCAGCCTGGAGAACGGAAGGCTCCAGGGAGAACTTATAGTGGCCTCCCAGTACCTGAAGACGCTACAGCAAAGCTGGGGAGGGACTTCGTACAAGGGCATGGAGTGATAGGACAAGAGGGAATGGCTTTAAATTGGAAGGGAGGAGATTTAGATTGGACATTAGGAAGAAATTCTTCACAATGAGGGTGGGGAGGCACTGGCACAGGTTGCCCAGGGAAGCTGTGGATGCCCCCTCCCTGGAAGTGTTCAAGGCCAGGCTGGATGGAGCCTTGAGCAACCAGGTCTGATGGGAGATGTCCTCACCCATGGCAGAGAGGGTTGGAACAGGATGGGCTTTAAGGTCCCTTCCAACCCAAACCATTACATGATTCTATATTCATAACCACTTATGAGCACTATGAATGAAATGTTTCTACTCGTTAAGTCAGACAAACCAGGCAGCTAGAAATGCAGACACCTGCTGGGACTGGACGTGGACAGTCATATGAAAGCATCTCTGGTTTTCCCATATCCTGCAAAAAATCCAGCCATCCCTTTTGCCCCTTTTGAGGGACCAGAGCTACCCGAGGGCAGCCAAGGCATCCGGACTGAAAATGCCTCCGGGCTTCAGGCTTCGCCTCTCGACCCGGCTGGTCCCGGTCTCGTCCTCCCCCATCTCGGCACGTACTCACCGCAGGGCAGCTCGTCTCGGCTCGTCCCGTCCCCGCAGCTCCCAGCACTGCCGCCGCAGCGCCCGCGCCGTCGAGGCAAGCGCTAAGACCCCGCGGAACGCCCCGCCCCTCCCCGCCCCACCGCTCGCCTCGCCCGCCTATTGGCTGTGAGAGAGGTGATTTGCATGGTGTCGCCCCGCCTCCGCCGCGCGCCTCGCCCGCCTATTGGCTGTGAGATTGGCGATTTGCATAATGTCGCCCCGCCCCCAGGGGGCTGTCAATCACCGCCGTCACGGGGCGGGTGGAGGGGAGGCGGCAGAGGGCGCTCTTGCTGCTGCTCCTCTTGCGCCTCCTCCGTCCCCGGGGGCGGCGCTCGGCTCGCACCTCGTGGCAGCGGGGGGAAAATCCGCCCCGTGGGTGCCGGGAAGCGTGGGTCGGCTGGGGTTGCCCGTTTCTTTGCCGCCGGCCCCATGGAGAGCCCTGTCCTTTCTTGCCCTCGCTGGGACCGGGCGCTTTCCCGATCCCCGCTCTGAGTGGGAGGAGTGGGGCGCGACGAGAAGCGGGATGGGCGAGGAGAGAAAACCAAGGGGGCGCACGGGCGGTTTGTCCAGTCCCTCCCCGCTTCGTCCCGTCCCCCCGACTGATGCTGTCCCATCCTTCGTGATGAAATAGGCTATGAAAGGTGCTCTGGGACCACAAATTAAACAAATTGCTGCTTCTTAGTGTGGGCAAGTGAAGGGATTCTTCAGAATGAGGGTCAAACTTACCCCGTTTTTGGGGCGGTGACTTTGACTCTGAAAGGTTTGACCATTTACTGGAGCAAACCCACCTTCTCCATCATTCCAACTTAAAAAAACACTTAGGAGACAACAATTGTTAATATTAACACATAAAAAATCCACACAAGTAGTTACAAAGGCTGTTCCAGTCTTTCTGTGATAGGAAGTTTTTGTTGTTCTTCAACACCTTGAACATTTATTCAGCTATGCCTTTCAACACAAAAATTTGAGATAATTTGAAACAGGAAACTTTAAAAGATAGAATTAACGTTTTTGTTGGTAGGAGCTGAAAGAGCATTTGTGCATTCTTGAGTTGTCATTAGTTACAATAAGGCTTCAAAATTTCTCTTACATTTCATCAGCCCCGCGCTGGGCATACTGAGAGAAAGTTCTGACATGATGGAAACTATTGCAGAAACATGCAAAGCTTCTTCCCTCCATGTTTTCTTTGGTGTTTTTCTGTCAGGATAAAAACACTTAAGGTTTTATGGTGAAGAGTAATTTAAAAAAAAAAAAAATCTGATAGAGAGGCTTTTTCTACCTGAAGGAAAAGTTAAAAACATCTAAGACCATAGTTCAAGGTTCTTTTGTGTGGAGTCTTTACTGGGATTTTTCTCTTGGACCGTGGTGCTGGAGCTGAATCTAGATAGGTGGGTCTCATCGGTCCTTTAAACCTTCCCGAAGGCACAGAGTTTTGAGTGGATTTTCTCTTCTTTTCCAAGCTGCTGCTTTTTTACGATGAGCTGCAGCATCCCCAAGGCACAATCGGGTGGGTTTCTCTTTGCCACTGGACCACAGAAAATAAATGGGCTTTTGTTGTTGCTAATGAAAGCAGGACTGAAAATAAAATTGCCTGTAAATGTAACTTCACGGTTACTCAAAGATACAGGCTTTGTATGGCATGGAACAACAATTACAAATTAACCTGGTGGTGTTCCAGCACAAGCAAAACTGCAGGTGCATTGATTGATGTGCCTGACCACCAGGTCAAGAGCAAAATTCTCATCTAGAAACATCTGTCTTCTTCCACCTAATTTGTGAGGAGGGCATAGAAAACCAAATAGATGAGCAGAAAGTCTTCTCTGCTTTGGGAGAGACTTCAGTAACAATTTCAGTAGCTTAGTAACAGGCAAGGTAGCAATATTTTTAAATATTGCTACCTTGAGTAAAAGAGTGAGGAGATTTTATTAATGCTATATACTTTCACACTTAGATTAGATGGAGTTAAAGAAGGTTGAAAAATTTCAGAGACAGATAAATAATTATGCTACAGGAATGGATCACTAAAAAAAAATAACCATTGACAAATAAGGAATCTGAAGTTCTTGAGCATATTATGTTGCTGGATTGTACAAAAGGTGCCCATCAAACCAGATAAGTGATATGAAAAGATTGTCATGTCATCATAGACACGAAAGACACTTGTTTTAGATTATTATGCTCATTTCAGTCACTTTTGAAATAACAGGAACAGTGGAGATTGGTAATGAAAATGGCTAGACAGAGAAAAGTGATTTGCCCATGAAAGAGATTTAAAATTTTCAGTCTTGTCATTTTGTTCTCCCCTGAGTCATGAGCAGCATTACATACAAAGCTATGAAGGTAACCAAGTATTTTTTTTCCACCTTCTACTGTCTCTCACTATATGAGAGACAGTTAATGGCAAATAGTCATTTATCATTTATATAGATAAGCACAGTATTCATTAGCAAGGGGATCATTGAAGGCAATTATTTTTTAAAGGAGGATGAGCAACATAATGGACAATATATCTGGAGATGGGAAACTTCCCTTTTAGTTCCTTTTTTATCTGAAGAGATTTTTTTCCTTAAAGATTTCTAATCCTGACATAGATCTTGAGAGATGGCTTTGGATGAGCAACATTTTACTTCCAGTTTCCTCAACTCTAGAAAGAAGAAAGGCTTAATTAATTTCAATGCTCATAAATGTGTAATGAAAAGTAATATATAAAGAATTTGGAGTCTAATGTATGTTAAAATACCTTGAGGGTGTCTAATAGTTCAAGGACAATCCATAGACCAGAGGGACTGTCCATGCCAGGGAGAGCCTTCATGTATGGAGTCATAGTGTTGTCAATCTATAACTGACACTGGTGAAACTTTTAGCTAAAAAGAGAACAACTGCCTACCAGTCCAGTTCTGGAGCACAGAGCCATCTCTCAGACACATACTAAATCCACGTGCACTTTTCTGGATGTTTAGTACAAATTTTAAGCTAGAATCAAATCTGATGTAATTTAGCACACAATGAAATTACTGGTTCATGGTCCTGGACAAATAACTTTATATTAATAATCAACTTTTTTCTTTTTAATGTCATAGATCATTAAATGATCCTGAAATTAAACATAGAATCATAGAATGGTTTGGGTTGGAAGGGACCTTGAAGATCATCCAGTTCCAACCGCTCTGCTGTGATATGGATCCCCCAAGTAGACCCATGTCAGTATCTCTGGAGATGTGTAGAGGTGGCCTGAATGAACAAATGCCTACACACTTGTCATGTGCTATGAGAGAGTAACCAGCTGGTGGCCAGGGCTACAGCCCTTTTGCCCCATTCTTCTCAGAAAACCTGTACTTGAATGCTTACTGGGGCTCGCTGGGCTTTGCAGGAACCTCCCGTGCTCACATCCACTGGTGTTTCTGCTCAGCAAAGGGAAGCTCTAAGCAGCGCCTGCCTTCATTTTCTGGTCTCACCTACATTTTACCCCCACCCTTATCTTGCACTGTGAACCCTTAACAAATTGCTCACTTTCCTTCCAAGTTTCATCTCTCTGTAAGGTTCCTACATTTTATCAGTTCCCAAGATGAGTGGAAGGAGACAGTGAAAGTCTGATGCTAGGAAATTCTTTCATTGTATTCATTTACCAGGGAAACTAAGTATTCAGCTGCAGTATTTCCACCTTGAGTAAGGTCCATCAAACACTCCTGCTCTGAGTCTTTCACATTTCCTTACAGCCTCTGAGAAAATCTACTGACATTACAGAACAGGTTTTTCACTAAATGTTGGTGATGTAAAAACATCCTCTTTGGTTGCACGAGGAGCAGGCTGCTGAAAAGAATTCAGGATCCAAGTGTGTCTCCACAGCTAGCTAAATCCACCTTAATTCTTTGTTGAAGCTCACAGGGTTATTTGGATTTACAAGGGATAACACAGTGCTCTATGTATTGAGTCCTGCAGATGTTTTTCTTTTCACTTTCCTTTTCTCTCCTTCGTTAGGAAAGAAGAAGGCTGTTAGAAAAGGAGTGCTGAAAGCTGTACAGATGCAATTGCTGTAGAATCAGAGGATGCCCGTGCTAGGGCTGTTCTCTTGCTTACTTAGGAAAGGATTTTATATTCTTCTCCAATTAATGTCTGAAAGGCATGTGAAGCCAGCCCTGGGTGTAATGCCTGTGAATTCCTTATGAACCACAAGCCAGCACCTGTGTATGGCTTTGAAGGTTCATTCCCCATACGAGAGTTCTAAAGAGCAGCAAACCGAGCTACGGTTGTGTTAAACCCCAGACTGCACGGACAGGAAATAGCCCTGGAACTCCTGTTGACTCAGGAGGTGATGGCATATGGCAGCATGTTTTATTAAGCTCGTAACCAATAAATGAACAAATTCAAAATACTTTCACATAATGGACATAAAGAAGCATAGTTAACTGGGGCTGATGGAACAATACTGTTTGCTGGGACCTGAAGGCCTGGTTGATTAAGTAAGCTACTGGATTTCTTCGCTGCTGTCATAGCTTTTGAATGCAAGAGTACAGCCCATATGTTTAATGTGACAAGAGTCCTGTCATATCAGCAGGCCTCATGAAAAGTATTACCTAACCTTATCTCTGCGCTTCAGTAAAAATGTGTATTCTAACTCCTGTTATCAGACAGAAGTGAGATATCTCTTCTGTACATTTTCATGCCGATAGATTAAGGGCAGTTATCATCCGCTTTATAAGGAACGCTTTGTAACCTGGCAGAGCAGAGACAAGGACATCTTTATGGCAGTCAAGAGTGATCAAAAAGCTAGTCCAGGAAGACACATAGCAGCTGCTCAGATTTGGGAATAGTCCCTGTAACAGCAGATTCTAGGGACAAGTTCATATTGAAAACTACATGTCTTGTTTTTCCCCCATCACCACTCTCAGAGCACAAAATGGCCAGGCTGTGTATCAGATGTGAAGGGAGAAGTGCCCAAGGGGTAAGAACATCCAGGGATTAAAAGCCTTAGAAGGCTTAGAAGGATGTGGTAAAGAATAAATAGACCTTCACAAAGAGAGCCATGGAAAATAAGAACATTTCCATAGCTTTTTGGAGTAATCCTTTTCAAATCATTAATCATTCAAAGAAAACATGTTGTTTTCTAAAACCCACCAGGTTTTGATGAAATAGAACAAAGCTATTGCAGAATCATGTGAGCATAAATTTTACACAGGCAGCGTTTTTAAACAAGTGATGGAACAATGTTCATCCAGCAAGGAGCAGGGAGCCTGAGCAAACCGCACAACGTGTTTCTGTACCACAGGGGATAGCTGCCTCCTGCCTGAGCGAAAACCTTTCAGGTGGCTTTCTGGCTAGACCTAAATGCTTTGTAGTAGAACTACCCAAGGGCAGCACGTTATAGATCTAACAAGAAAAAGAAGAGCTTTCTTTGGTGAACTGCAGGTGAGGGAAGAGTCATTTGGGGTCATTTAGTTTGGAATACACAGTGAGGGAACAATGTATTTCACAGGTCGTTCATCACCGATTGCTGCATAGAGTCCTCTGTGAGTGGCAAAGCAGATGGTATATAAGCAAGTTATATGTGACACAGTAACAGCATGACAGGTTTCTATGGAATGAAACTCTATGGAGTGGTGTTTTAGCTAGAAAAAGCTAAAAATTAATGGTACATGTCAAAGTAGAGGGGTATTTGTCAAGTATCTGTCAATTGTGGCCAATATCTCAGGATTCGGGGAGGCAACTGTTACCAGCCACACTTCAAGCCTCATAGTTAAGAAATGCAAAGGTAGAAGGCACTGGGGGCAGTGAACAGCTTTACTATGATGCCATGGGAGCCCATAGGTCTCTTCTCATTTATGCCTGCCAGGGACTGTCCCTGTACGCAAAGCATCTATAAATGAAAGTGAGTAAGGCAGAAAGGCAACTTAATGCCTGCACTCTTTTTATAAAGCTACCAGCTTTTGATGGATGTAGCTGCCTTGGTGGCTGGTTACAGAGACATCAAACCTGACCAGATCTGCTGGAGCTCTGGGTGAGTCCCCGCAGCTGGCTGGCTCTGTGCTTGGAGGCAGTGATGGGTGAGAGGTACTCTACATCAGCTATTTTCAGGTGAAGCCACTATTAACTTCCAGTTAATTGACTATGCCTCTGTTGGGATGGAGCTTGGCATTGACACTGTTACACAGATCCCTTAACTTCTGGATCTTTGAAAGCATCAGATGCTGGCCTTTTCATTTGCTCAGCTCATACCCAAGGGAGGAAACTGATGGGAAGTCCCAACATGAGCCACAACCAGAGCACACAGCCTCTATTCCAATTTATCAACATAGAAAATTATTTTGTCTGAAAAAAATGTTACATATATATATACACACACTTTATGAGTAGTATCTCTGCGTAGGTTGTGTGTTATTATGGTAGATAAGGAGGATTGCTCTGTACATACATACTCAGTTCTTATTTCTTCCCTGTACTTTTAGATTCAGTGATGTAACCTATCCTGTCTGTGCTTCTTCTTTTAAGCTGGATAAATATCAGCTAGGAATAATGCAGGTATGGCTGATGTTAAATTGAGATGGGGAATGGATTCGATGATTTCTTGAAACTTACTTTGGCCTCATTTTCTAAATCTTATTAAAATGTGTTAAGGTGTACTTAAATATTTATAAAAATACAAAATATTAAAATACACTAAAACATAAGACTCCAGCTTCAGATGGAGTCAGTTCTTCAAAATTCAAATCAAAAGTTGCAAGTGTGTATTTCTTATTCAACTAATATACAGTTACAATGACACGGTGAGATTTTGAGAGATTACAAAAAATCTATTATTAATATAATACTAAAAATACTGTAAGGTAAATCAAGTAGCTGTACTTTTAATCCTGAGAAGTAAATTCACACAGCTTTTTATGGAAAGAAAATTGTTTCTGGAATGATATGTCTTCTGATATACATTTGTATCATGCCTAACAAGGTCAGCAGACAGTCCCCTGGGAGAAATATTACATAGATAAGGAACAAGCACAGAAAACAATGTTACACAGCCTTACACTACATGGCCTTGAACCATTGGTTTTGCTGCAAACCTGGGATAATGGCAGTGTTGCACACATATCAATAAGAAGGGTGTTACATACAGTTTCTGTCTTACAGAATAATTTTTTACAACATGGTAAGTAAAAGAAAACCCAGCTAACATATAATTATGCAATAGAAGATCCTATGTAAATAATAATATAAAATACTGTTCACTTTTAATATTAACTCTACATCAATTAAAAATGCTGTAATTACCATTCTGGTGTGGATTTAAAATAAATTATAACTTAACAAAAAAAAATAATAAAACAGATAAACAAAATTAATCTCCTGAAATATCCAACAGCAAATTTGTTTAAAGTTCACCAGTAATGAGTTCTCAGAATACATCCAGAGAAGTAAATCTATACCTCATTTCCATTCAAAATATTATACTGAATACCTGCATATCAAATTCCATATGCTCACTACCTGAAGATGACAGGAGATAGACACATCAATTTGTGATGAAAAATATTTCTATTATATGACATGGTAAGAAACTTTTCCAAGTGATGGCTGAAATCTTGCCATGCCTATAGCTTTCTGACCGTTAAATTCATTACATGTAAGATAAGCCCTCTTTAATGAGTCTTTTTCTTCCCTCCGCATTCCTTGAGGAGATCACATCACCTTCTCAATTGATGTTGTGTAGACCCCTCCTTTAAACCCTATAGCAAAGACCAGGGGGCCAAAAGTCACACTGAGATGATAAATTCCATACATTTCTATCTTCAGCCACCCTGGAATATACAGTTTTCTTAAGGTTATTCTATTATCTACATGGTCCTATTCCTCTGTTCCTCTGATGTGATTCTCCCTGTAGGATTTAGCCCCTTATCTGTCACAGAGAAGATTATAATTTTTCTTGCAATTCAAAATCACAGCCAATTTATGGGGCTACTCTGGTCAGTGAGAATGTATGGATGTGAGGCTTGGAAACCTTAATAATATTCTTTCTGCTGACTTACACTTTGCTTACTCTTGAGAAAGAGCAAACACATAAATAACCCTCCCTGTTGCTGTAGAGCTACATGTCCCAGCAAGTATGTATGTTATAGATATAGGAAGAGTTCTTGCTCCCTTCCCTTTTCTTTTGTAAGGAAGTCAATAGTTTGGGGATTCCCGGTACGAGGATGTTGTGGATGAACTTAAGGGAATCCAGCAGAGAGTCACCAAGATATCTGGAGGGTGGGAGTGCTTGACCTGTGTGGAGAGGCTGAAGAAACTTTAGCCCAGAGAAGAAAATATTTAGGGGACTAAACAGCAGCCTTAAAATACTGAAGAGGAGACTACTGATACAACACAAGTGTATGACAGGAGAACGAGAAACAGTGCTCAAAAAGTAAGACAAGGCAGTGTCCAATAGGATATAAAAGAAAATTCCCAACTATCAGGGTAATGAAGCATTGCAACAGGAGATTGCCTGGAGAAGTTGTTGAATCTCTGTTCTCAGAGATTTTGAAGAACTGGCTGGACAAAGCCCAGAGATTTGTCAGAAATCAGTTTTCAGTCTACTTTGAGAAGGAGATTGGACAAAATAACGTTTTGAGGTCCTTCCTAATCTGTGGTTCTAATGTGGTCCAAAATCAACCGCTGTAGAGGCCAGATCTTGGTGCTGACACAGGCCTCTAAATAGGAAGCCCTTAAACCCCACATCTCACAGTGCCAGAGCAGTCAGAGTCACCATCGAGTGCCTGTTACTCCATGAACAGCGTCTAAGATAGGCTTGTTAGCTGCTGCAGCAAAGCCAGCTCTTCATTAGCCGACATTCTCACTGCAACACACCTACATTTAATTTTAATCTTGGTTACCAATTGAGTTTATTTTTCAGAGGTTTGCTGTTTCTAATGATGCAGTTCAGATGATGTAGCTTTCTTTGAAAATGACTCTGTCTTCATTCAGATGTCTGGGTAGAGCAATCTGCCTGCACTCTGCATCTCAGTGCAAGACATAAAACCTGCTTGCCAGGCACCAGCTGGGGGCCTGACAATGTTCATTGCCAAACTGATACTGGATTAGCAGGTGATGAGTTGTATCCAGGCTCTTTGTGACCTGGTCAAAGGATTTTAGCAAGCAGTTTAACAGTTTAACAAGTGTTTGCAGTATATTACAAGTCATAAGACAGACAGGTTGGATGCAAAAAAGCACTCTCCAAAGTCTCTTACACATCCAAAAATAGGCCCACCAGCCTTCAAACCTGTACTACGTGGAAATTCTCAGTCTTATTCCCTGAAGACAACAGGAGATAGACATGCCAGTTGTTGAAGGACAACATTTCACCTGTAAGATGATTTTCCAAGTAATGTTAGAAACCCTGCCATACATGTGGCTTTAGTGACAATTAAATTAAGTTGATGGACTAAGCTCAGGTTTCAATTTATGTGAAAACAATATTAATAATATTGCATTACATTTATAAACTATGTTCCACTTCAGGCTCTCTAAATCATTTTGCAAGCAATTACCCTAAAATACTGCTATGTGTATTGCAACCCATGCATTATAGATGGGAAAGAAATCACGGAAAGTGTCAAAATGCCTACAGGTGTACAGGAAGCCTTGATCTCTAACTAGAAATTGCATCCAAATTCTCTGAGGGCTAGTCCTCTCCTTTCATGAAAAGATTTCATGTCTTTTCATGTCTCTGCCTTTTTCTTACATTTATTTTGTTTCTCTTAAGGCTTATGCTTTATACCACCACCTTTCTATTTCTCTCCTTTAAATAATTTATTAGGTGTAAATGCAATACAGTTGGCATAGGAAATATTGTGTGCTGCTTAGTAAGAAGTCTATGCCATTTAAAATTAATTGCCAAATTCCAGTGAAGTTAACAGAAGTTTGATCATGGTATCAAGTGAGAAAGGCCCAATATTAAAAAATACTGTGAGGTGAAGGTGGAGGCAAGGCAGTGGGCTGTTTGGGTACTGATATAGAATAGAATCAAAACATAATGGTCATGTGTCCAGGTGCGTGAATCGACCATGTGTGTCCTCTAGCCAATGCTCTTAAGACAAGAAACAGAAAGCAAAATGAAGTTAGCTATACAAACGCTCTGGCAGCTGGCTTTGGCAGTTACAACGTGTGTTTTTGAAGAATGCTTCCCAGATCCTAGAGACAAGCCCAAACTAGCTCCCAGAATTCAGATACCTACACAACTGCAAATCTCAATCAGACCCATGATTGTCCCAGCTTCCTAATGAGCTGATCCAAAAATCTCAACCCTGATGCCCTCGACCTTGGGGATTCACACCCAGAGCCCTGCATAGCAATCCAAACCTAGAACTACAAATCTTGTAAGACATGTTTTGTACTAGAGTGCCTTCATTAGACTACCTTTTTTAGAATAAAACTGCTACCAAAGGTCTGTCTAATCCCAGAGTGTGCTTCTTGCACAAGCTATGAACAACATCCAGGAGAAAACTGTAAGAAATAAGTTGAAGACGACCTTTGTCTTGAGACAGCCCCTTAATAACCAGTAGCTGTGGGGCTTCTGAGACAGAGGTTGCATTCAAGCATTCAAGCAGCTGAAAAGATACCATGAGAGCAAATGTGCAATTTGCTGTTTGTATGAAGCATATTGGTAGAAGTACTTGTGTATTCAGATGCACCACCACCCCTGCTGCCCTGGCTCTTCCTGGACAAACAGAGTTTCATTTTGGTTTGAGTAAGAAAGAGGAAATGTTCAGATTTGGCACAAAATTGGTAGTACTCACTGGAGTTAAATATACATGGAGCCCCCCGATAGCTCCACGGCAAACAGTATGAGAAGGGCAAGAAATGTGTCAGCGTCAGTGTGGGCTCAGCTTAGATTCTGCTCAAGAACGTAGGAGGAAACAGAAACTTAACTGACAATAAAATTTTCCAGAGTGCTAATTTACACAAAGCAAACTGTTACAGTCATAAACAAATCTCATCTAGAGATGTAAGCTGAGCCAGTGAAAAATCTTGAGGGAGAGCTGGAGGCACAGCTGGGCGATGGGAACACTGCAGTGCTAGGAAGAAGCCTACTCTGCCACCAGTTCAACATGGGGCTTCTGGCAAGGGATTTCATTGCTACTTGTGTCAGTCTCCTTTTCCATTTGATTAGGCTAGTATTTTCCTTTCTTAGTACAGCCATCAAGAGTGAGTGCTTGTAGGAACTATATAGTTCTCAGAAAAAAAGATACTGCATTTCCTAATACATTTTATAACGGAAACAATGACACCCATAAAGTAGACAACTGCCTTCAACCCTATTTTTTCTCTAGATTTATGGCAAGATTTTTCTTAAAGCAGAGTTACCTGCTTCTGTTTCTTTGGCTGATAGAGCATCGGACAAGCTACTCTCTCTCAACACACAGTTTTTTCTTTTTCCTCTTGAGCATCGGATGTTCTGAGCTAAAAGGCCAATTTTTTTCTCCCACAAACAGCAGTCAAAACAATATATCTACATACATCTGCAGGAATATTTTGGCTTATTGTTTCTCTGCCACTGTTTTGGAATGCTACACGTGCACAAAATATCCATCTTCTTTCCTAATCCAAATTTATGACTGAAAATAATTTATTGCTAAGTCCTTTAAATAGGTTAATAATAGTCCCTCATAAAAGGTGAAAAGCACTGTTGCAAAGTATGGTGACTGGTTCTAGTAATGAAGGAAAAGACAGATTTTTTTTTTTCCCCTGTGTGAAGGAAGAAACACTTGGCTCGATCCCAAGGGTGATGGGAGAGAGAATTAGAGAGCAGAGCGTTTCAGGTGGAGACATTCCATGGGTACCACTGAAATGATTCAAACTGTAATTAACTATCCCTGCTATTCCAAAACACAGGTGAATGTGCCTTTGGGAATGAGATGAGTATCAAATTGCAAATTGAGTCACTCAACAAGCTTGTTTTACCCTTCCAATTATGCAAGCATGTCTGTGACTCAGCATCTACATAAGCCTATTCTCCACTGACAGACTAATCACTTCTGCAGCTGAGTCAGTCAGAGCAGCCCTTTTCACAGTGATAAATTCAGCAGGCAGCCACAGTATGAAAAAGATTGTGGAGCCTTTATTCTTTGTGCTGTTGCCTATGTGAGAGACAGTAAATATATTTTAAAGGAGAATAATCTTCAGCTCATTTCCACACAGAGAACTAATTAAATGAGGAACAGAAAAGTTGTCCTGGGATTACACTGATTGGTGTTCATAGTCTTAACTAAAAGAGAGTAGTTTTTCTTTCCAATAGCATTTTCTTTTGCTACTGTTGTGTGTTCATCTTTTGCTAATGAAAATCATCCAGCAACTTGCTGTAATTGCAATTGTAGTTAGGAATTAATTTCTTTCATTTTTTGACTTTTATTTCAAGGGTTAAAAATAATTTCCTACATTTTAGAGTGTGATAAGGATGGAGGTGTCATGCCAGTTACAGGCAGTCACAGACACATGCACACATTGGCATTGTAATCTCTGCCCCAGCTTGCTCCTGGAATGCTGATTTTTTTTTTTTGCCTGCACATCTGGAACCAGCAATAATCTTTTCTTACCCTTTAGGCCTGATCCTTTGGAGGTGCCAAGTATGAATGGCTGTTGCCAGTGATCTCAGCTCTTGAAATACCTAACCCTTAACACCTACTGACAAAACCTCTAGGGTGCATTTAAGCTGAAAGTGAGGCACCCACTGAGTAAACTGCACTTTTCTGCCTCTGTCTCTAAAAAATACATCCCGTTACTCCTGTTGAAAACCAGGTATCTTTACGCCCACGCCCAGAGGTAAACCCCACCATTAGCCACATTTGTTGGTTTTACAAGAATCCAACTCCGAGGCCATGAATGAGGCCCCACTGAGTGAACTGCCAGTGCAAACACTGGAGGAGAACACCTTAGCCAAGAGGAGCTTGTCGTTAAGATACATGAGAGTAACTGCTGTAAAAGGCAGGGAAAAGAGAACAGAGAGTTATGGTTTGCAAATGTTTTAATTTCATACTGAAGGCTTTTCCCAAATGTCAAAAATGGGTTTTAATGCACAGCTATATGTGAATACCAAATTGTCCATTCATCACAACAGCTATTCTGAGAGATGTATCAGCCGTCTCCTACGTCATCTACGCACATCCTGTTGAGGCTCCAGATCACAACCCCGGCGCTGACAGTTTTCACAATGACTGGTGCTTTTCTCAAAGCGTCTGTGTCTGCAACCATTTAAGCATGCGATCACTTCAGCTTTAACGGTCTAAAACTAAGCACCTTCAAATGTCATGCAAATAAAATACTTCCAGACATTCACGGAGAAAAGCAAATACAAACTACGTGAAATAGAGAATCTCAAAATGCAAAAAGAAAAAAAAAACAAAACCAAAAGAAAAATATATATGCTACTTAAAAACAAGCACCAAAAAAACCACCATTTTAAACACTTCCTTAAAAATTTCCAGGTTCAGGTGATTTCTGAGTGCCTGGGTTTGACAACGCTTTCTCCAGCAGTTTTTAGGATTTTGTCCAGTTTAAGGTTTCTCAGTCTGCATGGTGCTGAGGAGGTGGAGAGAACTACTGTAATCTAAAACAGATAACACCTTTCTGCTGTGCTCCTTGCATACTCCTTGCTTTCCAAAATCAACAATTCTATAAAGCTCTCAAATCACATGCCAAAATACATAGATGGGATGCCTATCACCATACGTTACCAACATTGACCAATCCTGACTATAAATACCTTGCTTCCAGTGTCTTATTCCTTGCCAAGTCTCTGGGCTTACTTTTTTATTTTGAGGCTCTTGTAAATCAAACAATTTCCAGCTTTTGATAAACAAGGCATTCCGAAGAATAAAACCAGCAAGGAAGAAGATATTTATCTTGAGTTATCGTGAGCTGTGCTTTGAATATATAAATTTCTCTATGATGCTTAGTGTTGTGAAAAATTATGTTCTATCTGCCTTAAATGTAATAAACTTTGATAAAGCTGAAAGTGAGATACACTGCATAGCCTTATCAGTGAAAGCTTTACTTTTATAGTAAACGCAAGAGGCTTATGTACATTTCTTATTTCAAATGAGGAAGTTCCCAACTCAGGTTGAGAAACAAGTGTTAACTGACAGTTACTGGTTTGTGTTTTCCTAGAGATGCACGGAAGGAACAGTTATAGTCTTCCTTCTGTAACGATGCTGATTTCATAAATATCCACTGCTGCCCCCCTCTCTTCTTTGCTGTCTGGCCCACTAGCAATCGACAGCGTGAAATTTCATAACATGAATAAGTACAACACACACCAAAAAGATGAGCTGATGACTCCCTGATATCAGTGACTCCATGCTTCTCCTTCTATTATTTTTTACTTTTATTAACTGGCTCGCTGTGCGTTGACAGATGAGTTTTGCCCTTGTGCAGAATACAGACGATAGATTGTTGTCAAGATAAGGATGATGACTCCAATGTCCTCTGTGCTTACTGCAGAGCAGTGAAATGATGAATACTTGTGCATGTGTGTGTAGGGGAAAAGCTGGAAGGGGAAATGGCTGGTTACAGATAGGCTTGCTTGTACAGAACATTTTTAAGTACTCAGTATTTTTAAAACATGATACGTGGCAGATAAAAAAGGAAACAGCTGCATTAAGCAACTTCAACAGTCAGACTTAAAAAAAGGAAAGTCACCTCCTCTGTCCTTATGCTTCTCTGCCCATAGAAAGAAGACAGGGATATTATATACAGAGCTACTCAATGGTCAAATCAATTTATTCTAATTTAAGCTTGTGTAGGTTTCTGATATCTTCTCTAGAGCCTATTTAAAGATGCATCTTTCATCATTGAAGGAAAGACATTCAAAGAAAAGCGTGAGAAGAATACAGCAGTGTCTTGGGTAGTTCTTTAGTCTTCCCTAGTTTTGTTGTGTTAACTATTATCTCTTCATTCTATTTCAAAATACATGACAAGAACAAACATTTCCCATTACAAAAGTATCTGTGGACTCAAGCAAGTTCAATTCACCTAGCAGACTATTAGTTCTATTTTTAGCAATAACTAATCCCATTAGTGGAGAGGCTTTTATTTTCAAAGTGATGGGTTTGGAATGGAAAACTTCTCTCTAAACAGCAAATGAGAGCTGCCTTTCCCAGACCTCTGTTGTGCTATTGGTAGAGGTGCTCCACGTTCTCCCATTTCTCAGATCACCACGTTATTTCAGTCTCACCTCTAAGTGCTGTGCTAGTGACCCCTACTGTGACCTTACTTTCAGGGTACTCTTGCACCAGGCTAGGAAATCCTCCATGGCATCTAAACTAGGCTAAGCACACCTAAGGCACACAGCTGTTATTCAGACATATGCAGAAGAAGGAGTAGTGTGTGATGGCAATATTCACGAGCAGCCAGCGGAGTGAAAAGCTACTACACTGAATCTTTATGCTCCATAATCTGCTCCTGGACAAGGGACAGTTAGTGGAGGTCACAGATCCACTCAGTTCAATAGAGAAGGTTTTAATACAGGATCAGTTAACCCAATCAGGACCTTTAGATTTTCACTGTCACATCATGCTGAGATGATGTCACATCATCTCAGGTGACCAGTGGCAGAACCAGAGGGCATGGACTTAAGCTTTGTCAGGGAAAGTTTAGACTTGATGTGAGGAAAAAATTCTTCACTGAAAGAGTGATTGGCCATTGGAATGGGCTGCCCAGGGAGGGGGTGGAGTCACCGACCCTGGAGGTGTTTAAAGGGAGACTGGATGAGGCACTGAGTGCCATGGTCTAGATGATGGTTGGTGTTAGTGTTAGGTTATAGGTTGGACTTGATGATCTCAGAGGTCCTTTCCAACCTTGTGATACTGTGATACTGTGATACTGTGATGCACCAATAATGTACTATAGAATGCACCAATAATGTACTATAGAATACATTATTTTAGAAATGCTTTAGGGAGTTCTAATAAAGCTTAGTGCATAACTCTGGTGGCATATTATGCAACAAAACCAACCAAAAAATACCCTAAAAATGTTGAAATTGATTTTAAAAAGAGCTGATTTTTAATCCAACATTTTATTTCCTGCAAGCTGCAAATCATTCAGCACAACTGTCTCCTGCCCCAAGTTTTGATACACCATAACATATGAAAGCCTAAGTGTGGCACTGCCTGATTCTAAATGATGCCTGTCCTGAACCTCAGGCCAAGATAATTTTGCAGCAGTGAATTTCTCCAGTTGCAGTCTGATTAAAAAAAATATGATTCCTTTTTCCCAATAGGAACATTGATACACACCAGGCTGAAGTGTGTGCTTTCAATGGTAGGATACACAGTATTTTTTATTTTCCTGTTTTTTTATTTTTTATGCCCTGTTCCTCTTATCTGACAGCTTTGGCAAAGAATCAGCCATGCAACCCTAAAAGAAGTTTTCAGATGTTTGAGTATTTGCACACTGTAAAATCAAAGCAATAGCAAAATGTAGTTTCTAGTGGTGAAATAAAGTTTAAAACTTAGTCCTGCTTGCAGGGACTGTATTTCCTCCATCTCAGAAGTAGTTCCAAAGGCTGCAAGCAGTTGCAGTATCAAGGCATATTCTTACAATGGAGAACAATCACAATTCTGGCTGCAAGGAAAAGAAATCAGAGGAGCTGAGGGTGTTAATGTTGGTAGGCTACAACAGCATTTGACAAACTGCATACCCAAGAAAACGGCTTTCACAGTGTATGTGAGGACACAGGACATCTGTGAAAAAGAAAGCCCATGTATTTAGAGTAACTTTGCAGCCCACAAAAATGCTAAGCAGCAATGTGACCACTGCAAATAATGATTTAAGAATGCTATTACAGTAGAAACAATATATTTCTAAAGAAAATACACACTTTTAACAGAAAAATGTGATTTCCCACATAAAGACATTGATTTCTTAACCAGTTTTAAATTTCTAGCACCATTCATTCCAGGATAATGCAATATCAAATTTTGTTGTTGTTGGTTTTGTTTGCTTTGAAATAGGATTTGTAGGATAAATCAATAATACCCTCTGTCTCTTCAACTTGGAGGAGCAATCAACTCCCGTTTCCTGGGAGAAGAGTTTATGCAGGTCCATCTCTGACATCCAGTGGCCACCGCCGTTCATGACACACTCTTGAGGTCTCGATCATTTGAAGCTTAGCTTGGAGTGATACGGTTTTACTCTGCAAACAGATTATTTTAGCACTTAGATGAACAGAATTATGTGATTTCCATAAGTAAGCACCGGTTGCTTCAGAGACCAAGAAGAAGATAAAATATTCTGATAAATACATTCGATGGTATTCGGTACAAAAACCTTGAAATACCATAAAAGGCTAAATTATTCAGGAATCCTAATCACACAAGCAGATTTATCACCGAATGATAACTCTAAATAAACCTGCACCTGTGCATGCATGCACACGTACATATGTGCTCCCCCTCTCCCCAGTCACTCAGTTTTCCTAAACTCAAAAGTGCCCACATGCAGGCATCGTTTTGCATGGAACTAACAAGAAAAACAAGGCCCAACAACAGATTTTATTTTTGTGTGGAAGAAGCAACGAAGATAAAGTGAACATAATTCAATATAATTCTTCAAAGCTAGCATCTGAAACTTTGTATTTCTCAAGTGAAACTTGAAGTTAGGTAAGTACTTGTAAATACTTGTTACTTGCCCCTTGGCTGGTAATTTCACTACCTATTTTTTCATCCTGGTATTGGTAAACTTGTCTGGTACGCTCAGAGGAGTTTTTAATAAAAGCCAAGTTTTGCTGCATACTTTCCCAGTGCTCTGGATAACTGGAATCAGTGTTTTAACCTGGTGTCTCAATCCGTTACTGATCTGAGAGTGTTTAAAATGATCCCAAGGGCGAAATTAAGACACAAATGAGGTCAAATGTCACAATCAAACATTATAGTTTATTATAACCTATGCAAAAGAGACAAGAGGAACAGGAAAGGAGAGAAGGAAGAAAAAGAGAGAGAGAGAAAAAGAGAGAAAGAGAGAGAGAAGAGAGTATAGCTACCACCACAGATCCAGCGGCGTCCCGCAGGTCCTGCTTCGATGTTCGGTGGGGGAGCACTTCCAACTCGATGTTGATGTTTCTCCTCTTTTATAGTGTCTTAACCATCCCTTCCACCTGGTGATGATACACATGCATCGTGGGGGAGGTCTTCGGGGGTCTCCAGGCCCCTCTGTCCAGCTCCCTGGCGCCTTAGTGCTTAACGGGAGGGATTAGGTTATCTCTTGCATACACAGAAGGTGGTCTCTGCAGTCTCTTCGGTAGCTCCGTACCAGATACCAGCACAACCATAAAACTCCAGCCTGGTTTATGGTCTCAAGTGTCAGCAAGGTTGAGACGGTCACCTTAAGAGAGTCTTACAGTCTCTTACACCTGGCCTACTATCAAGCCTGCTGGAAATTTCAGGATTACACTTCCCTTTTTGAACTAGAACTCTTAACACCTCTTTGGTTAAATGCAGCTATTATTCCTAGAAACTCCTCCAACAGCTGTAAGAGAGGGATAAGCTTCTAGGGATCTCTTCTATTCCAAAGATGGACCGATCATTTTAATCAATACACCACCTGGCTTAGAGTTTCCAAGATGATAATTTGAAAACAACTCTTGAGATCAGCCCCACTTGTCATTGTGTTGGCACTCAACATCTATCAAAAGTTAGCACCCTCTGGTACCATCCCGCTCTTTATAAAGATACCATTTTAAAAAGACATTACAGCTTTCCCGTGTTCAGAATGTCTTTCACTGTCCTTCTCTATACCAGCATATATAGAAACTCCTGAAGAGTCGTGTTTGTTTATATTTTTTTTTACTCTTGATCTCTCTGGAAGCCACAAAATGCAACTGCTGTTATCGAGCTGGGTAAAACTGCTTCCTGCTAAGTAAACCTTGATAGCAGTGACTGAACAGTCATGAAAACAATAATAAAAAAAATATAGTCCTCATGTAGTTCTTTCCAATAAAAGGTAAGGACACTTCAGAACATTGTTTTGATGCTGCTTTTTCTGGCCTTAGTTTTATAAGATGTTCAATTTTAAACAAGGGGCTTAGAATCATCCAGGTTTTCACAGAACATTTCTGTGGATTTCTTTTCACTACAGGGCATTTGCAAGGACTAGAAGAAATAGCTCAGTGTCCTCCTGGAAAATTCCTGGTAATGTGTCTTTCCTATTTTAAAACAAGTAATGAAAAACACTACTATCATAAGAAAGCATGAATCATTTCATGCATTTTTAACTTAACATTATGTAAGCTCTTGAAGAGAGATGAAGAAGAATGACTATGTGTTTGATCGATGGTAAAATTTATTTCAAGCTCCACTGTGATCAAAGACAATGCAATTTATGATTTTTATATCTGCTTGTGAGTTTAACATTCATGTAAAATGCTACCTGCATGGTAAAAAAAAACAAAACTTATTTGAGAGTAATACTTAATTTTGCTTTAAATATCTTGACCTGCTCAGCTGCAAGGCTTCCCTGGGGACAAGCAACCAAGTGCCCTACACCTTACAAAGAAACAGGGATGGGACCTGCAGTGCTTGGCCTCAGCTATGTGATGAAGATCAAACCTTACCAAAGAACTTATTTCAGGAGGACCCACAAGTGATGTGTGCTTCTTTAACCTCTCTGTGGGAACTTCTTATAGGAGAGCCACAACAGAAAGCACTGCGTTGCCTCCTGACCAAGCTGAGTGCTAATGAAAAGGAATGGTGTCGGTTGCTCTCGGCACCTCCTGGCGATTTTTCTGGGGGCTGCACCACCTCTTTATGAAGCAAAAATGAAACTTCCCTTTTTTTTTAATAGAATCATTAAGGGTGGAAAAGACCTCTAAGATCATCAAGGCCAATCATCAGCCCAACACCGGCACGGCTACTAAAGCACATCCCAAAGTGCCAGATCTACATGTTTTTTGAACACCTCCAGAGAAGAAGACTCCACCACTTCCCGGGGCAGCCTGTTCCTATGCTTCATCACTCTTTCAGTAAAGAATTTTTTCCTAATATCCAATGTAAACCGCTCCTGGTGCAAATTGAGGCCATTTCCTCTTGTCCTGTTTATAAAGAGACAATGTCAGGAGCTGGGACAAGCTATGCCCTTATGCAATGACCCTCAGGTAGAATCATAGAATTATCTGGTTGGAAGAGACCTCCAAGGTCATCAAGTCCAACCCTTAATCCAACACTCTCATGATTACTAGATCATGGCACTAAGTGCCTCATCCAGTCTTGTTTTACAAACCTCCAGGGATGGTGAATCCACCCCCTCTCTGGGCAGGCCATTCCAATGCCTGATTACTCGCTTTGTGAAGAACTTTTTCCTGATATCCAGCCTAAACCTTCCCTGGCAGAGTCTAAGTTCGTGCCCTCTTGTTCTGTTGCTGGTTGCCTGGGAGAAGAGACCAACCTCCACCTGACTACAGCCTCCTTTCAGATAATTGTAGAGAGCAATGAGGTCACCCCTGAGCCTCCTCTTCTCCAGGCTAAACAACCCCAGCTCCCTCAGCCTCTCTTCACAGGACTTGTGCTCAAGTCCCTTCACCAGTTTTGTTGCTCTTCTCTGCTCTTGTCTTCACCAGCCAGGTGGCAGGACTGGGACAGTGGCAGATTACACATCAGGAAAAAATTTCTTCACCGAAAGGGTTGTCAGGCAGTGGCACTGGTTGGGTCACCATCCCTGGCGGTGTTTAACAGACACGTTGATGACGTTCTCAGGGATGTGGTTTAGTGGAGGACAGGTACGGTTGCACTCGAGGGTTTCAAAGGTCCTTTCCACCCAAGCGAGGCTGGGGCTGCTGCCGGGATTCCCCGGGCTCCCAGCCGCTGGTTTAACCCCTCGGGAGGTGGCGTTGTGCCGGGAGGTGGCGGTCC
This sequence comes from Tapera naevia, assembly GCA_033556795.1. NCBI lineage: Eukaryota > Metazoa > Chordata > Aves > Cuculiformes > Neomorphidae > Tapera > Tapera naevia. The sequence goes on along the minus strand of JAUMJJ010000054.1, from coordinate 184,708 downwards.
CATCCTATCTACGATTCTACAACTCCCGGCGTCTTTTCTCCAACCACCGAGCACCGCCCGCCTGGATTTGTCGGTTTGTTTGTTATAAGATTTATTTAGGATTGTTTCCGTTCCAGGTGGAGCGCGGGGCCCGGCAGCAACCGGCACCGGGGGAGCGCAGCCGGTCCAGGGGGGCGGGAGCGGTGCCGTGCGTCACTTCCGGTCGCCGCTTGGCGCCGCTTCCGGGGCCGCTGACGTCATCAGACTCGCCGCCACCGCCGCTGCCGCCGCCATGACGGACCGGTACACGATCCACAGCCAGCTGGAGCACCTGCAGTCCAAGTACATCGGGACGGGCCACGCGGACACCACCAAGTGGGAGTGGCTGGTGAACCAGCACCGGGACTCGTACTGCTCCTACATGGGCCACTTCGACCTGCTCAACTACTTCGCCATCGCCGAGAACGAGAGCAAGGCCCGCGTCCGCTTCAACCTCATGGAGAAGATGCTGCAGCCCTGCGGGCCGCCCGCCGACAAGCCCGACGAGTCCTAGGCCGCCCGGCGGGGCTCGGGGCCTCGGGGCGGCGTGGGGCACGAGCCTCCCGGCGGGGCGCGGGGGCGGCCGGGGCTGCTGAGGCCGCCTGACCCCCGCCCGGCCCGGGGACTCCCCCCGGCCCCAGGCAGCCCCCGCGCCCGGGCCCCCGCCGAGCCCGAGGAGCTGCAGACCCATTACCGAGGCCCGAGGCAGCCCCAGCGACGAGCCCGAGGCCGCCTGAGCCCGAGCTCCGGGCCGCCCCCGTGGGCAGCCCCAACGCCGAACCCTGAGCAGCTGCTGCCCCGTTGTCGACTCCAGCCCCGAGGCCCCTCCCGGGCAGCCCCATTGCCAAACCCAGCGCTGAGCCCGAAGCCGCCTGAGCCCAGTGCCACCAAGATTGCGGAGCACGAGTCCCTAGGCAGCCCTCATTGCTGAACCTTCCCATCACCGAGCCCCGGGGCCGCCGTCCTGAGCAGGGGGAGCACCGGCATCTGCAGCCCACCCGGGCCCCCCCACTGTCTTTGTGTGGGGCTCCGTGAAGGACTTGATGGGGGGGGAAGATGTATAAAATGCTTGTTTCTGCACAGCTTTGGCTCTGTTCTTTGTACAAGCGTTTGGATTTTTTAACATGGAAAATAATAAAACTTACTGGGCCTTTTTACTGTTTTGTTTCATAATCTGCTAGTAAGAGCTCTCTGATCTAAAAGGAGTGCTTGTTGTGCAGTATTAAATGTTTCCATTTCAATAGAACTGTCTTGAGATACATATCTCAGATACCTTACAGTTAGCATCTTGCCAGCTGGGCAGACTGGTGCTTTCATACCAAAACTGTGTTTTGAGGAGGGAGAGGAAACTTCCTGATGCTCAAAGGGTTTGATATGTTAACAGTTACTGCATGAGCTGATTTGGGGTGCAATGTAAGTTAATTGCTCTACTGCTTTAGAATCCAAAATGGCTTTTCTTCTTGCCTCATCTTGTACTCACCTGTGCTTTGAGTTTTCCAAACCTTAATTCTTTCTGATTCAATGAAGCTACTTTTTTACTAGTGCTTTCTAGTCATCTAGTGGTAAATACTTTTTTTTGATGTTGCACTAAGGTGTACTAATGTGGGGTTAAACACTGTTAAGATGGAGCAGGAGATGCAGACTTGGAAAGAGCTGAACCGTTTCAGATGATTTCTGCAAATTTCTCTTTACTTCCCAAGAGGAACATAAGAGTTGTTTATTGCATGGAAGTAAAATGCCTTGAGGTGACACAATCGTAGATCAAACTGCCAACTAAACATGTTGATCTTGATTTGTCATTTAAAATAGGTTTTCTATTCACTTGTCATTGTAACAGTAAATGTTGAGTTCTAATGTATGGGAAGACCTCAGAGTAAAACTTAGAGATTTATTGCTTGGAAAAATTAAGTGCTCCCATTTCTGATACGGAGCACTATAACTGTGGATGGTTTTGCGTGTTTTTTTTGTTGGTTTTCTCTTTTGGGGGATTGGGGTTTTTTTTGCTTGGTCTTTTAGCTTTGGAGATGAAGTCCAGTTCTCTGGTCCTATTTAGTAAGCTTGCATGCAGTCTTATGGGTTTTTTCCTAAATTGGTGATCTCGGAACTTTTGAGTTCTCGCAGTCTTTACTGAATTTTATAAAGCTAAGCAATTTATAACATTGTGATAAAGTAAGAAAAGGAGTTCCTGAGCCCCAGTTCAATGTCACATCTGTCTTCCAGAGAACTCAAAGATGGCTTTTCTCCAATTTTGTTGCACACGCAGGGATGAGGACAAGGGTCAAGTGGTCCTAAATAAATTTTACCTGCACGTTTTTTGTGGAACTACCGCAGTTTTCAGTAAATGAGTGGGATTTGTAGCAAACTCCTGGTTTGCACTTCTTATGCAAGCTGGTGCAGGTAATTTGAAGACAGTATGTTCTTAACACACTGAGGAGTGTGGCTGAAAGATTTTTCCAAATTCTGGCACTTGTAGGCATGCAATGCAGTCTTGAAAAAATTGAGCAAAATTTGTATCTAAATCAAGTTTTCTGTTACTGTTGCTCTTAATAAAAGTCCGTTCTGTAATCAGATCTTAGAAATTTGCCTCTTCACTGTACAAACAGGTATTGTGTAGTGAAAAATGACATGGGAGTCTCATGAAGTCTCAGCTGCTGTTCCTGTCCAGAGAGAAAAAAAGAACAGCAGAAGCATCAATTACTTTATTGCATTGTCCCATGGGATGTTCCCTAAGGCGTCTCACCTGCTGGCAGCCAAAAGGCAGCTGATGTGTGCAACAGACAGTAATACTGTGTTGGTTCACTAATAGCAAAGGAGCTTGAGCCTCAGGCTGAGACTCAGGAACCAGGAGAGATGAAGTGAAAGTACAGATGCTTTGGTAATGGGTTGGAAACTGAACTTGCAATGTTTTGTGAAGAGAAGTTTTGATTTTTCTTACATGGAAGGACAAACAAACTATAGAACTTAATAAAGTAGAACTGAAATCTGCCTTGAAATTTTTTTTAAGTATAAATTGCTAACAGTTAGCTCTGAAGATAGATATCCTCAGTACATTTTAAAATATCAGCAACAAATATATGACACCTAAGATTAATTATGGCCTTGCAGGCCAACTCTTTATTGTAAAGATGGCACAGCCTTCAGGGACAAGTTGTGGTTATGTGGTGAGGGAACTTGCTGGTTCTGCGGGGTGTACTCGCTTGGGTCTCAGTTAAGCATGTGCCTCTGTTCTTATGTGGTTGGAAAGGATTTTTAGTGTATCTAATAAGTAATGACAGTGAAACATTACAAGCACTTTCTTAAGAAACAGAAAACCAAAGGGAAGTTAAGAATTCCTAAGAATTTAAAACAAACTTGAAGAGAATTGGGAGATGTGGGTTTCTGGACTATGGTATTTTTCCTAATTTCCAGTGAAGGCAGTGAGCTCATTTAGTGCACACATTTTAGTATTAGAAAGGATAAAGCATCCTAAGAACTGAGTTTGTTACCTTTCCCACTGGGGTGCATCTATTTTTCACCTCTATCCTGACTGAAAAGATGAAGGGTACCATTTGTGTATCAATTGGCTTGATATTTTCATTATGTTCTTTTTATACCCAAGCTTTAGCTGGGCTTCCCACTGTGACCTCTGGCTCATTTTCCTGAGTTTCTGTAGCTTAATTTCGCATAGTATGAAGTGTGAGAAATACAAACTGTGTCCAACAGGGCATATGTTGTATTTGGTAAGGAATTTCACATACTTTTGTTCTGCTAGTTAACATATCCTTGTAAATTCTCTGTGAAGTAGAACATATAGGCACTTCTAATTTTAAAAAACAAACTAATAGATCTAATATGTAATATTTAATGACTGTTTAGCTAAAAATAGAATACTGAAGTGATGTTGTCTAAGATCTATGAATACAGTGAGAAGTATGAAGATGGCAGGTGTAAGGACAAGGGTTTGCTTCTGAGGTTTAATTATTTAAGATTCAAGAGCAGAAGAGCCAAGCTTGACTCTAACAGAAAAAGCATGCAAAGCTTCGTGCTAAGGTTGTTTGCTTGGGAATGGGATATACTTAATCCAGAAAGTATTACCATAGAGGTGTGCTACCACTTTCACTTTTAATATGTGTGTTACCATTCTCTTGTTGCTGCCTTTTACACCAAGTAGCATAAATTTGAAGATTAACAATCGTTCTATAAATTATGAAATCTTGGCAGTTTACTCAATTTCTACATTTGTTACTTTTCACTGTGATGTATTTTTCCTTTTTTACTACACCAGAGGGCAGCAAACAATGCTGCTCTTCAACTGAAGGCACTGACAACTAATAGAACTTGCAGAAATAGATGGATACTTTTAAAAATAGCTAAAACTTTCCAATAGGCAGACATGCTTGGCTTTTTTTTCAACAGGACATTCTAAGGTGCAGAACATATACCTTTTATTCACCATGGGTATGCTAAATATTTTGTAATCTATTTTAACATCAGGATTTTACTTCAGAACATCAGCTGGTTCCTTTTTAAAGCTAAGCTATATTAAGCATCACTGGTTTCTGAATCCTCATCAGAGCTCTGTTGGTTCTGTGCTGATGCACCACAAATTCCATAGATTTTCTAAAGTAAAATGAAAACAATCAAAAAAAAGCCAAAAGATCTGTTCAGTTTCATAGTACACAAAGGAAGCTTAAATGGATGTTTACAATTTTAAAGTTGTTTCTCAGTCATTCAAATTTAACCATGCAATATTTCTTTTTAATACTATTATTCTAAAACTTTCATTCTAATACTTTCTTGTGACTTGCTAAAAATGCACACTCCTCACTGCCCTGAGGGTAGCTTTATTGCCCAAAAGAACTTAAATGCGTTTAAAATGGATCAAACTGTGGCACAGTTCAGTAGACATTCTAGTTTGAAAATTCCATTAGTGTTCACTTATTCATTGTCTATTTGCCATTCTCCTTTTTTAGTCTTCTTTTGTTTTTTTTTAAATTTCAGTCAGATTTGATTTAACAAAAACCTTATGAATAAAATACAGTAGAGTCTATTCTTGGGTACCCTTTGAAACTGAGCCATTGTTCTATGCTGTCATGAAGAACTGTGTCAAGATGCTGACATACCTGAATGATTCTGACTGCTCTAAAAATACAACTAAAATAACATTTTTCTTGGGCTCAGAACTGTAACTTTTTGCTTTCTCATTTTCATGCCAGTTTGGTATTTACCTTTTATTGCAATAGCACACAAAATATGCTGGACTTTTTTTTTCCCCTTCTCATTAACACATACCAGAACAGTCTCTGCTAGAAATTGTTCACAACTGGAATTTATTTTGAAACCCACCTCAAGCAGCTGGAATAGTCCACCTCTGATATGTCTACTCAGACTCCTTGGGTTTTGTGAAAAAGAAGTTTAGTCCAAAGAGCTGATACTCTGATCTTGGAGGAATGACAGTTCAAACTTCATGTATGTTGCAAAAAATAAAGAATAAAATTGATTTTGCAGTGATTCATGTGAAATTAGAATTTTTAAATGGGTAAATTATAACAACATTTACTTGGGTTCAAGCAATACATAATTGTCCCATGATTTCATCTGTGGCACAACTGGCTTTAGAAGCTCTTCACAGTCTGATGCCTTTTGGGTAATGCTCACAGTGATACTTGTGGGGCTGCAATGTAAATCACGTTGCTGAAATGGTGTTAAGATTAAACTTGCAAAGTTGGGATTTGTAAACATCCTACAAAGTCCTGAGCTTGTGTCTAATGTCTCACTTCTCTCATTAGATTTATATCTTGACTATAGACAACACTGGCATTACTGAATAGTGAACTGCTGTAGGCAGACTGAGAATAACCAACTGATGCAAAAATGGCTTTAAGTTGCTTTTGCTAACAAACAAAACATAATATGTTTTATATTCTGAGTCAGAAGTTAATACAATCTGTGCAGAAATTATGAGGTAATAACCTTCAGGCTGCTATGAAATTGGGTGCAGGCACAGTGAAGCACACATGAATAAAGCCCAAAGAAAAGAATCAGACTGCTGTAATTAAACATTGATCACGATGCACAACAGGGCAGAGATCAGATGGTAACAAAATCTTGCATTTCTGCTGTTTAAGTAGGATGTAAGTATTGTTCTTCTCATATAACATTTAAAAAATCTGCTTTCTGGGTTTTTTTTAAAAGGGAAATGAATCCTAATATTTACCAGCCTTGCGACTTTCCCATCACATATCAGCAGCTATACTTGATCCTCAAATTTTAGTATGCATCACATGCTAAAAATTTGTTATTTTGCTTATCTAATGGAGAAGCCAAAGGATATTTTGAGGAGGTGGAATGTTTTTGTTAAATGTAGTTTTCCAAGAACAAGCAGTCAAATTCCAATGTCATGTTCAGGACGTAAATTTGAAGGGTATTTCTTCACATAGTACTTTTGCCAGTGAGAGCATGGACCCAGTGTTTAAATGTTCACCTTAACTTCATTATTCTGATAAAATTTCCTGGAGGAACGTGAAATATTAGGAAAATGGTGGCATTTAACTGTTTCTACCTTGCTAAATGGAATGAAGAGTTGTGGAAGAAAATAAAGCAATCTCTTTCACCCTGTGCCAGTCCATTTTTTGGGGGGAAGAGAAACTAACAGCAGCTTATAAGAAAGATGGAGACAGAACTTTTTAGTAGGGCCTGTTACAACGGGACAGGGATTAGTGGGTTTAGGCTAAAAGAGAGCAGATTCAGATTAGAATTAAGGAAGAAATATTTTACAATGAGGGTGGTGAAACACTGACATAGGTTGCCCAGAGAGGTGGTAGAAACCCCGTCTCTGGAAACATTCAAGGTCAGGTTGGATGGGCTGGACTAGATAACCTTTAAAGGTCTCTTCCAACCCAAACTACTCTACACTTCTAATATGAGAAGGGGAAAATCTGATACATCAAAATGTCATAGCCGGTAGTTTTCGATCTAGAAAGGTTCAAAGCAGTTGCTAAGGTGATGGATGTGCTCTCAATGTCTCTCATGTCTTTCCAGAGCAGAGCATATGGTATTCTTTCTTTTTGACTGTAATAAACCAAACTTTCATCAATTGTGTTGAAGAACCATCTTTCTTTAGCTGTATCACTGCCAAGATGAAATTGCATGTAAAACATTCAGCCTTTAGCTGCTTCTCTGATCTCCATTTTGAAGAACAAATATAGCATGAAACTCATCAAACAAGTTACAAATGATCGAGGATGTAAGTATGTGGAGCATCATCTCCTTGCCTCTTTTGCAAAAGTTGTCTTCACATAGGTAGGTGTTTGAAAGCCTTTCTTTAATCTATAGAGTCGCAAGCCCCATGAGAACTAAAGAGTTTCTTTAGTATTCCTTTTGTCTTTCTAGTATGTCTGTAACGTAGCAGTCTGATGAGAACACAACTAAGCTTTTTTCTGCTATATTAGCATGGGAGTATGATTATTTGACACACTGTGTGATGGCAGATAAGGCTGACAGTTAGCCCTGGGCTGAGTGAGACTGGTGCAGGATTTTCTGAACTTTGCAGCATTCATATTTTATATCCTATTTGGTATAAATGAATATTGAAAATACAAATGTATGATACTGATGAAGAGAGAATAGTAAATGCTTGTGTTTTCTGTTTGCTGCTGAGAGGGTACTACTAATATAAATCCCTTTCCACTTAGACATATTGAATGACATGCATGCAGATTCAGTACTTGATATATTAAAAGGCTGAAGGGGCCTTTGACATTGTTAGACCACTGGGTTGCTTTGAGAAGTGACCCTAAGGAGACCAGCTAAGCTCACTGCTTAACCTGCAACTGCTCAACAGTGCCTTTGGGGCAGCTTTCAAAGCATGGGACTAGACTCTTTCAAAGCATGGGACTGGACTCTGCAAGGTGTCACTGGGTCAGACCTGGTTGAGCAGGATCTCCATGGACTGTCCTGAGAGTGTGACAGACTCATCCACAGGCTGGGGAAGTGGCTGGTGCCCACACCAGATCTTTGGGACTTTGCTAAGGAGCTGCAACAGACCTTCATAAAGTCTTGTTGAAAGAGCTATATGGTGCTTTTATTTTTGCTTGTTAAAATGTGTTCCTTCTAAGACATCAGTTCTGAAGCAGCTGTTTGCAGACATATCTGTTGACAATTTAACTTGTTGCACTGCAGAGCTAACTGCTGCTATCCTGGGATGACCCTGGGAAGCTGGAGTGGGAGCTCGCTTTGGCAGAAAGCTCACCCAGTGCTCTGCTTTATGGTTTTATTCCCAGTATTTTGACTGCTTGTTTATGTTTAAGGGAAAGAGATGATCCATATGCTCATCAAGCAAGCCACAGAAAGCAACTCTGCCTGTGGGATCTCAGCAGCTCCATAGGATGACTGCTTTGACGGGAAGTCAAGACTTGGGGCAGTGCAGGCTATGCTCACTTGCTATGAGGCTTTGCTCACTTACAGGCTGGGACCTACCAGCCCGAGCAGGGCACTTGGATATTCATTCTAGTAGACATCCAGAGCTGCATCTTATCCAGCTTTTGCCATCTTCGCTGGAGCTTCCCATTGAATCACAGAGAGAGCTTCCAGCACTCAGCATCTCTGTGGATCAAGTCTTTAGTTGAATTCTTATCTCTGCTAATCAAGTCTAGTATCCTGCTACGTGCTTTGTAAACAAGAAAGAAGCCCCAATAGGCATTTAAATCTATGCAGAAGAAAAGTATATGTGAAACTCAGTGGAAAAGAGGATCTCCCAGGAAAGCCAATGGAGTAAGAACCAGGGACATCTTTTTCCAGCTGCATTATCTTTATAGCAATATCTTGTGGTAGAGAGCTCCAGAATGTGGGCCTCATCATGCCAAGGTTATCACTGTGAACTGCTGTTTTCTTCTCAGATATGGAGCATGGTGCAGATGAGACAAAGGAAAGCCAAACTTAAAACTCTGAGTATTAATTGAAGCATCACTCCCCAACACATGGGTCTCACCAGTGAGGCTGCCAACACCAGCAGGGAGAAACTGGTCTACTGGGCTGAAATTAGCAATGTATGAGGACTGTGTTAAGGGACTATCTTTTGGACATGATGTATGTTTACTAGGAAATGAGTAGGTGAAGGGCAATATGGTTGGGGACTTACAGTGCTTAGAGGAAGAGTTTTCATCCCACACGCTGTCCTTATAGCAGTTAACTATAAGCCTTTTGCTGGAATCTTATCTCCCTCCACCCCCTCTTCTCCAAGTACAGTAACAGAAAAGCTGTCATGAATCAAGAACAGAGCATTTTTCTTGCCAAAGCTGAGCTTTGTGGACTTCAGGCCTTGTCCACACAAAGAAAATAAAGGAGAATGTGGATGCAAAGTAAAATGGCTTTTTCTGGCTCTTACTTTGTGGGGTTGCTCTTTTCCTGCAATAAAAGTACCTTAAACTGAAGAAGAGGACTCAGGAACAAGTTACTCGAGGTAAATTAACTGTGAGGACACATCAGCTGCTCTGTAGCTAACTCCCATTGCACATCACAGTATCACAGTATCACAGTATCATAAGGTTGGAAAGGACCTCTGAGATCATCAAGTCCAACCTATAACCCAACACTAACACCAACCATCATCTAGACCATGGCACTCAGTGCCTCATCCAGTCTCCCTTTAAACACCTCCAGGGTAGGTGACTCCACCACCTCCCTGGGCAGCCCATTCCAATGACCAATCACCCTTTCAGTGAAGAATTTTTTCCTCACATCAAGTCTAAACTTTCCCTGACGAAGCTTAAGTCCATGCCCTCTGGTTCTGCCACTGGTCACCTGAGAGAAGAGACCAACCCCTGCCCGACTACAACCTCCTTTTAGGTAGTTGTAGAGAGCAATGAGGTCTCCCCTGAGCCTCCTCTTCTCCATGCTAAACAGCCCCAATTCCCTCAGTCGCTCCTCATAGGGCTTGTGCTCCAGCCCCCTCACCATCTTCATTGCCCTCCTCTGAACACATTCCAGTATCCTGACATCTTTCCCATACTGAGGGGCCCAGAACTGGACACAATATTCAAGGTGAGGCCTGACCAGTGCCGAGTACAGGGGGACGATAACTTCTCTGGTCCTGCTTACTACACTATTCCTGATGCAGGCCAGGATTCCATTGGCCTTCTTGGCCACCAGGGCACACTGCTGGCTCATGTTGAGCTTCCTGTCCACCAGCACTCCCAGGTCCTTTTCTACCTGACTACTCTCTAGCCACTCTGTCCCCATCCTTACTTTAGTGTCAAGTATGAGGTCTTCTGCCTCTCTCCTTGGAGGCACTTTTCTTGCATCACTGGGGCACTGCAGGAAAAAAAACCCTTCAGGTAGCTGCCACAAAATAGTTAAATACAGTGTGCTGCAAGTTCAGACCTTGATTTCTCTTGCCATAACTCACGTGTCCTTGGTGTGAGCCATTTAGGAAACCAGCTGTAGTGATTCAGGAGAAGTCTGTCCTGCTGAAGGGTATGAGTGCCTCAGCAGGCCGGGGAGAAAAGGGAGAGAATTTACCAAGGCCATGTGAATGGATCCCAGTCAGAGAGCGGCAGCCAAGACAGCAAGGCAATCCTTGCTAATCTCCCCCTATTTCTCCCCAGTGGGTAGGTAAGAAGATGGTTCAAGAGACCCAGGGTTACACACCCACAAAAAAATACTTCTTTTCATGTTTGTCACAGCTTTATCCGTTTGCTTTTGGGGATGTTCAGCAGGTCATCCAAAGAGTTATATTCAGGAAAGCAGTAGCTGCCAGGCACAACCAGAATGTGACATTTTTCTTATTTGGCAGACAAGGTGGATCTGTGGGCTGCCTTTGGCTCTGCAGGATGGGGCAGGGTTGCTGTGGCACATTTCTGAGGGCACATGCACCCCTGCTGCTCCATGCACCTCTTCAGTGCTCAGCTTACCCCATCAAGCCATGGCACACACCTGAGGCACCTGAAAGCCAGTGGCTGACCCTGTAAATCTTTGATATTGTAAATCTTTGATATCCCTGTGCATCTGCTTCTGCTCTGCCCTGAATGGGTGGCACAAAACTATCACCCCAGTCCTTCTCTTCCTCCTATACTACTCCCGTTTTTGGCCACTCCAGGGGACAAAAGGCAGCCAAGAGGCCTCTCCTCTGGCCCTCCACTGCCAAGGTGCCCATGCCCATACCATGGCTGAATTCAGGCACTGTGCGATTAATGGAAAGCTGACAATGTGGCTGAGCATAGAAAATGTCAGTACTATGGACCTGGAAGAATGTAATATGCTGTAGAGGTCTTCTGTGGGCTCTGCTGAGGTAGTACTTGAGTCCATCAGGATATCCTTTTCTTGTGGAAACCGGTTTGTTACTTAACATGTTCTACTCAAGGACAGCAATAAAAGAGGTTTCTCCTGCTTTTCTGTCTTCTTCTCTCTCCTCCTTCTCATTCCCTTCCTCTTCATCCTCTCTCCTCCTCCTCTCCTTCCACTTCTTTCTCCTTCTCATCCTCTTCCTTCTTTTCTCCTCCTTCTCCTCCCTCTTCTTCTTCTTTCTTCTGCACTTTGTTCTTATCCTCTTCATTCTTTTCTTGGTCTTCACCTTACTTTTTTAATCTTATTGGCCCTGACAAATGTAAAAGCTATCTCTGCTGTCTTCATGTGAAGGAAACCTTCTTTTGCCTCTCATACCTGGACACTCTCCACCACTACCACCACTTCCCTGCTGCAGAGACTTCACACATCCCCTCAGACACAAGAGAAAAGAGGCTCAGGCTGATGGTCCAGGTTGAGACGTTAACCTACCTGTTTGAGTACTTCATCTTGATGCCCATATCTCTGTGCCATCCATACCTGGTGCTCTGCTTTGGCCTCTATGCTTCAATTGCCTGTGTCTTTGATGAATAGCAACTAAGGGAGGGAGCTGACGACGCAGATTTGCTGACGAGCTGGACAACCCCACCTCAGCAATATCTACGAGTGTCTACATCTGCTGCACCGTGCAGAAAAGAGAAGATGTCGTTGATTGGCCACATCTTTTCACCGTTTTTACTCACGTTGTCTCTTCCTGCAATTTAACCATTCACCAGAAGGTGGGGCTTGATGTCTTGTAAGTGAACTAGAACTGAAAGATAATTTTTACAAAGTCCTTTGGATTCGGGGGCTTAAGATTTGTTTTCTTTCCTCCCTATTTTGCAAAGGAAATCCTTCTGGATCAGCATAACAGCTACTCAGGCCATAAAACCTCAACTCAGGAGTCTTAATATTCCCAGCCTGCCTGGCCCCAGCACAACCTAATTAAGTCAAATTATCATCACCTAAGACACATCAAAGCCCACAGTCCTTGTACCAAGAACGAGAATCATTGCATCCCTGGAGATGCTACTGACTTTCTTCAGGATAACTGGGAAATTAATGAATGGGAGAGAGAAGCATTCACCTCATGTTTTTGCCCCAGTCCCAGCAGACACCAAGCACAGACCCTGCATATCTGCAGGCCAGAAGCTGATCAGCTCGATTCCTGTGTGGTGGGTCATGGTGCTGAGCTCCTTGTGCCTCTTGGCAATCTTGATCTCATGAGAGCTCTCAAGAAGGGTGGCTGTGGCACCCAAACCACCTCTGCTTTGCAGTAGAGAGTGCTCCTTTACCAAGGTGTTGACTTGTCAACTGCGATTGTTATGCTGCCGTAGCAGAAAAGCCTTTTGGATAGCACAGACATAAACCCCTCAGTGCCTCAGGGACAAGGGTCTCAGATATTGATCCTTAATCAATTTGTGAGGCCGTGACAGAACAACAAGGCTGGATGAGGGTGTCTGCTGTGACCCATGTTACCAGGACACGGCATAGAAATGGGTTGCACAAAAAGGAGCTTTCTTATGGCTCTCTGCTTAGGTTCACGACGTTGCTGAAGTTCACTCTGGGTCACGCTAGGTCGTGTTTAGGTAGATAACTGGAGGCTGGCTGGCTTTGGCCAGCCCCTCTATGGATGCTCTCGGGACTAAGACTTCATACTGAATGACACTTGACTAAAAACATAGCATCTCCCTCATTTTTTCCCAGATGTAGTTTGGAAGGAAGCACAGCTGCCTTCTTTGCATGACTTCTCTGTTTGACTCAGAACAGCCCTTGTTCATGGTCCTGTTTTACAGGCCAGGAAGATACAGTTTGAGTTCAGATATCTTTGGTGCGAGTTAATTTAGATCATTTTCCTGGAGGATGTGTTGACTCATTCCCCATGTGGGAACTTTCTACTGAAACTGGGTGATCAGAGCAGCTGCTCTCTCTAGTGATAACTTACATCACGGCCACAGAAATGTTTTTTCAGAGTTTCACCCAGATCAGTGTTCTGTCTTTGTCAACAGGAATGGCTGATGCCTGGGGAAAAGGGTAAATATAGAGCAAAGTATAGTGATTGTTTCCCATAGCACTCCTCTGACCAGCAGCCTTTTCCAGCTGAGGGATTCACTGAACTAGAGATGATGCCTTTATGTTTAATTGCCCCTTTAGAGACTTTGGCCAGATGTGATGAGCAGTTTTCATAACCCCTTTTTGTCCTAAGGCTGAATTCCCACCACCTCAGCTTAGAGACGCTTTGAAAATGGTTTAGCTGTAATGGACCAGTTGGAAATCACTTAATTGTTGAATGCAACTTAATCCTTTAGTTATCCATCAAGGTGCTGGCAACATTAGTCAGTGAAGATCCAATTCTTTCAGTTTTACACCATTCTGATGAATAGTACAACCCATTTACTAAAGATAGCAAAACCCAAGAGGTGTGGCCAAAAATTTGACCTATTGAATTTGGAATGAGTGGTTCATGAAAAAGAAATGAGAAATCATTTTCTGCATATTTTATTTCAAAAGGACAGTCTTATCTACATTTCAATTAGTGTGTGGTTTATTAACAGTGAAAATAAGTCCCACTGTGTATTCGAAACATTCCTCTCCTTTGCATCCTGAAAAGCAATCAGTAGACTCATAGCAAAATTGGCACTTAGCAGAAGTTAGCCACAACTAAGAGCGAGGTTAACGTGGCAAACCCACTTGCTCAGGAAGTTCTTGAGACAAATCTGAAACACAGTATTCCTGTCTGGCAGCAGAGAACAAATAAAGCATTTTTCTTAGCTCTTAAAATGCATTTAAATGCCAGCATTCTCAGGGGAAAATTGGTTTCTGAAAAGAATTTTCATCAAAATTATCTTTGTACTCACTTCTCTAGAAAAGAGTTGATTGTCCTTTATTTTCATAACCTCTGAGCTGAGTGCCCCAAGTATGAGGCACTACTGAGGTCTGCATCCCACTTACAGCAGCGGTTTCCCTTCAGGCAGCCTCTTCTCCTGCCAGAAAACCGATGCCAGTTTCCCTCGTGGTGCGGCTTGGATGGGGTGATGCCACCCAGAGCAGCCCTGACTGTGAGGCACAGCAGCCTTAGATGTCAATTCTGACACTCAACGGAGGTTGAGGTCTTGTCCTTCAGAAAGCAGAAAAGGGATGAACCCTGCCAAGAAGTGCCTACAGGCAGAAAAAGGAAAAAAAGCACTGGAGACTGCTGAGAAATGACCACAACGTGGTGAGGTTTTTTCAAAAGTGGGTGCCCATGAGGTAATCTAGATACCTGGAAGTATAAATACAACCAAAATTAGTTAAATCTCATTTCCACCTGTCTGCATGGGTGTTATTCAATGTGAGAATGACCCAGTTGATGTTAGTTGACTTAGTCGGTCTCACTTCACAATTTTCATGAATTACAGTGAACTTTTCTGAGTGTCCCGATAGGGACAGGCCATGATACAACTCCATTTTCCAAACTGGGGCTGGAGGAAGGAATGACAGAAGATAAAGGAGTCATTATGCTTAGAAAGGGTCAGAAACAAGAGAGCTGAGTTAAAGAGATGAGCTTTGAGCAGAAACCAGCCCTCCACAACCATTTGTCACATGCGGAAAGCCTATATGAGAGAAAGCAAAGCAATGTCCAAGGCTGAAGGATGATAGAGGCTGAGAATGGTCACCTTGGAAAGGTCTGAAAGATGAAAAGAGAAGCCTTTGATGAGATGGAGCCAGTGGGTGCTAGAAAGCAAGAGAGCAAAAATAGAGAGTTAAGAGTGAGCTAGAGCACTGCTCTGAAGAACATGAATGCAAGAGCAGATGAATCTGTAAAGGAGGAGAGCTGTCAAATGATGCAAGAAGAAACAACAGATATGAAAGAGCCTGTGGAAGATGAAGAAAACTGAGAGATAGAAACAGTCATATCCAGAGGAGGAATCAAGTCAAAGATGGTACCGGGGAAAAGGACTGAGGGGATTTAGAGGAAGCTGTTATCGACCTGGCAGACAGAGAGCAGTGTTGCAACAGATCTCAGCATCACATCAGGCAGATCAGTGAAGGACCAGTCCGTGCTGAAGGAGAGATCCATTTCAGGGAGTTTGAAACATAGACCACAGCTGCAGGACAAATCAAGGGAAAAGAGGAGAGATACTGAGTAATGAAATGGGCACCAGTATGGAAGTGAACGTTGATGAGGGAAAGGTAAAGTCTGAGGGAGGTCATCCAAGAGTTATCATGAGACAGCAGTGGTGGGACGGGGCAGGAAGGAAAGCTGGATGAAGTGATGATGGTGGGAAGAGGGTGAGTAAGAGCAGGGAGATGCTGGAATTAGTAATAATGAGAAGAAAAGTCCAGCACCTTCCCTCCACTTCCAATCCATGGAACAGAGGACTGGACCTAGTTTGTAAGAAAGGTGTGGGAGAGAAAAATCTGTAAAAGGACCATAAAGATAAAGAAATAGTGAGCTACTGAGGATGAGGGATGAAAGGTAAAAAGGAGAGGAATATGGGTAGGCAAAGGAAAACTGTGGGAGGACAGCACAACAGTGCTGGAGAGAAGTGGGTGCAGTTTGAAAATGCTCCTTGGACTCCAAGCAGCTTGCAATTTCTAACAGAAAGGGATAGAAATAGGTCCCTGAGACTAAGAGGTTCCTCCTGAAGCGGCAGTGTGCTCAAACCATCACTAGCTCTTCCTCTGCCAGGCTGAGCTCTATTTCCCTTTTTGGCACTTGGATCCCAACAGTCCATAATCCAAAGTTGCAGGCCACATGTCTCAAATAAAAGTACCTTGTCCCTGAAGCAGAGAAAGAACTTCATCAGTGCAAAGTTGGAGGACAAACAATCTGAATGATACAAATACTGCAGAAAAGCTTTGCCAGGGTAGCCCTATGCTATGTTTCCAAACTGGAGCTTCAAGCATGCAGAGCCATCACTTATTGGAAAAATATTTCTCCTGAGGCAGCAGCAGCAGAGTTGTGTCCTTCACAGTGCAGTGGTCTCATGTTCAGTGAAGCATCCTCCTTGCTCTCAGGTCGCAGGTAAAGTCAGAGCGCATTGACAGCATCTTCCAAACCCTTCCAGTCCCATCTGGCAGCTCCAGCTGTGTCCAGGGGCTACACTGTCCTCCAAGCTGTGAGATCAGCTGGACAATGCTGTGACACTTTGGGGCCATCCGTCTGAGCCCAGGGATCTGATGGAGATGGTAACTGTGTATTCCAGGGATACCTTCTTGAGGTGATGAGTCCTGAGAGCCAAGTACAAGCAGTCCTAAGAGCCAAGTACGAGCAGTGCCTGATGCCAAGCACTGCAGCACAAATTGCTGGCTCTTGTAGGGTGACAGTCAGGGCTTGAGGTGGGGATCTGGCCTTCCTCATGTCCCTCGTGACAGGAAGACCGTTCATGAAGAGATCAGGCACAATCCTTCAATGTTTTGGGAGCTGGCTTTTGCAACAACTGTATTGTTTCCAGTCCCCAGGCTGACAGAAGATCTAGGCAATTGGGATCTTGGTGGGAGGGCTCTTTCTGCAGAGGAAGGGGAAGTGCAAATATCTCAGTGCTGCAGGAGACTTATTTGAAGCCTGTGAGGAGCTGGGGGGGGGCTGTTGCTAATTCCTATATGCAAAATGAGTCGGAGGGAGGAGACCTTGGCCAGGATCCTCCGTTAAAGCTAGTGTTAAACAGCCCATGCTGTGTGTGTGTCAATATTTAATAGGTCCAACTGATACTTGGTGTATCATGTCCATCATGCAGCATGTTGTAAAGCTCTTTGGGAAACCTTGGCTTGAAAATATATATAAAATAAATTTTTGGGATCTCTTGACCTCAAAACTTCATTTTCTCTTCTTGTCTCTAATTAGGAAAAAGCCATGTCTTGTCAGCACTTTTTCAATTATCTGTTTAAGATATGCAACTAAAAATAACTCCAAATGTTTTAAGTCCCTGTGAATCACCCTGAAGGTTTAAAATTTTTTATCTTACTTCCAAATGTCAGTAGATACACCCACAATTAATTCCAGGTATTAAATACCACAGGTTCAAAGTTTCCTAACTGCATTTTCCACCTTCCGCACTTTACCATCTTTTTGGGGTATTATTACATGACCTGAGCAGTGTGACTGGCAGCAAATTCACAGGGTCATGCTAGGTAGCAACTGGAAGAATTAGCCTTGACTAACGAGATGCCTCCCTGCCTTGTAGCTGACAAAATTAAACGCTAATTTGAAATTCATTGCACTGGGTGCCTGCCAGAAAATGCAATGCAACACATTTTATTTGAATTCCAAGTGTTCTGAGCAGAGCTGAAGCTGGAGTAAATAATATCCCTAAAAAAACACTGTAAAAGCAAAGCAGTTGCAGTCATTAATGAAAAAGTAACTCCAAGCCATTGATCAATCTTGCTTTTTTCTTGCCAAATATAGATAACGATAGCAGACTTTTTTAGCAGAAGGCCTTCAGACAAGGAATATGCTCTTCTGCTGTAAAAAATAGAGTTGCCTTCTCACTTCTGAGCTTCTGGGAACATCAGTTTCTTGGAATCATATTATCATTAAGGTTGGAAAATACCTCTAAGATCATCCAGCCCAAATGTCAGCCCAACACCACCGTGCCTACTAAACAGTGTCGTGAAGTGCCACATTTACATGGTTTTTGAACAGCTCCTGGGATGGAGACCCCACCACTTTCCTGGGTAGCCTGTTCCAATGTTTGACTACTCTTTTGGTAAGAAAGAGGGATAAGGTCTCCCCTCAGCCTCCTCTTCTCTAGTCTAAACAACCCCAGTTCCCTCAGCTGCTCCTCATAAGACTTCTTCTCCAGCCCCTTCACCAGCCTCGTTGCCCTTCTCTGGACACACTCCAGATCCTCAATGTCCTTCTTGTAGAGAAAGTCTCAAAACTGAACACAGTACTTGAGGTGTGGCCTCACCAGCACCAAGTGCAGAGGTACAATCACTTCCCTGGTCCTTCTGGCCACGCTGTTTCTGATACAGACCAAGATGCCATTGGCCTTCTTGGCCACCTGGGCACACTGCTGGCTCATATTCAGCTGGCTGTCAACCAGCACCCTCAGGCCATTTTCTGCTGGGCAGCTTCCCAGCCACTCTTCCCCAAGCCTGTAGCATTGCTTGGGGTTGTTGTGATCAAAGTCCAGAACCCAGCACCTGGCCTTGTTGAATCTCATACAGTTGGCCTTGGCCCATCGATCCAGCCTGTCCAGGTTCCCCTGCAGAGCTTTTCTGCCCCCAAGCTGATTAACGCTCCCACGCAGTTTAGTGTCATTTGCAAATTTACTGAGGGAGCACTCAATCCACTCATCCAGATCATTGATAAAGATATGAAACAAGACTGTCCTCAACACTGGGCCCTGGCGAACGCCACTTGTGACCGACCGCCAACTGGACTCAATACAATTCACCACAACTCTCTGTGCTCAGCCACCCAGCCATTTTTTTACCCAGTGCTCTTGTGTAAGCCATGGGCTGCCAGAGGATAATGCTCTGGGAAACAGTGTCAAAAGTTTTACAGAAATCCAGGTAGACAACATCCACAGCATTTCCCTCATCCACTAGGAGGGTCACCTGGTCATAGAAGGAGATCAGCTTGGTCAAGCAGGACCTGTTTTTCATGAACCCATGCTGGCTGGACCTGATCCCCTGTTGACTTGCACTTGCCTGGTGAGTGCATTCAAGATGAACAACTCCATAATCTTTCCTGGCACTGAGGTCAGGCTGACAGGCCTGTAGTTACCTGGGTCCTCTCTCTGGCCCTTCCTGTAGACGGGCATCACATTGGCCAAGCCTCCAGTTGTCTGGGACCTTCCATGTTAACCAGGACTACCTGTTGGAAGTAGGTCTTTTACTCCTTGGTGGGGGAGCAGGGGGACTGTTAAGGAAAGTGAGCCTGAACAAGTCTCAGCAGAGTTTGTATAGGTCTAGCAGACATTTATCAGAGCTGGGAGGTGAATTCTCTGAGGCTCTTGCTTTCATGAAGTACACATGATCCTCTCACAATTCCTGCAAATGATAAGCCCTTTCCTTGCAGGACTAGAGCTCCTTGTTCCTGTCCCTGTCCCTGTTTCCATCCCAGTCACTATCCTAGGCCAGAAACATGGGCGCTTCCCTGCAATAGGTGCTCTGAGCTGCTGGCTGTGGTGTCACCAGGCAAAGAAGAAGAGTGAGTAAGGGCAGCCCCTCCTGTGTCCTCGTTGCTCCTAATTTCTGGCAGAGTGCTGTAGCTCCTGCTGTAGGACTTAAGAGGAGAAGGATGAAAATGGGCATCTAGAATTCCTAAACTCTCCATCATGAGGCCAGGATGTGCCACGGGGCCCATCCGTGCAACTCAGATGCCCCCTACCTCTTGGAACTGTGATGAAAATCCATTTATTTTAGCAAAGCGGCATAGGCCATGGTTTTGTGTAGGGCCTCAGTTTCTATCTCTACTTTAGGCTTTTTTCCACTGCTGTGGCTCAATGTTACCACCAGCTGCAGTGTGGACACACAAAAGCCATGCAGGAGCTGCAGCTTTGAAACTCTACATGCCTCTCTAGTTGAGTGATCTTCCACTGTGGGGGGCTCGGTGCAGAGGGATGAGGCATTTTTTTCCTGTTCTGGCAGCAACCACAATCATGTTTAATTTGGAATAAACCATGGTAAGAGTGGCCAAGCTGACACACCTTCTGTTAGACTGCTGCTTGCCAAGACAAAATTTCAAGACTCAGTACTTCTTTGTGTGACTGTGAGCTTTAGCAACTAAAATTGTCTTGAACCTCATTAGTCAGTGTTGCTACTCTAATAGTGACCATCATCAAAGTTCATGTCAGTCAGTCTTCCTCCTGACAGTTCCCATGAGGTGAACATTAATGTTCAGGCATCACACTGGCAAAGGTTCCATACCTCTGGGGACTGTGTGCTTCAGGCAGTCAACAGTACCCTGGTCAGACAAACTGCAGGGCTTGCTTCATTTGCCCATCTTGCTTTCCATTGAGTTGTCTGTCCCAGGGCTGGGCTCAGGTTTTGTGACAGCACACCAGAACACAAGGAACTTGTCCTTGAGGCTTTAAATTTTGCAAAAATTTTGTATTCTGCTGGTTTGTTGCTGACTAGTTGTAGTGTTGAAAGGTATCTGGTGAAGCAGCTAAGGCTGCTTTGTGGCTGAATTACATCAGCTCAGTCTCACCAAGAGATGAGGAATGGGAAATCATGCCATCATATTTTTACACTAACTGTTCTGACAAAATCACATTGCAGGACAATGCAGTGCTGTCTCCATATCCATAAACACTCAAAGGAAAATACTAATCTGCTCTAGGAGCTGAAACTCCTAGCAGAGGAGCAGCAACCTCTTACTGCCACCTACTCTCATCTTGTTGGACAATTATTGTCCATGTAGGCAGAGTACTGGAAAGAGAAGATGGAGAATCGGGATTTGGAGGTGGATGAGACACTCTTACTGAGACAGGCTGCTAAAATTGCAAGAATAATGACCAAATGAAAGAAGCTTAGATTAAACAGACTAATGTAACTACCTTCTGGAGGTAGCAAGCTGGGGTGCTGTACTGTCCTGAGGCTGCAGCCTCACAAAGCCCCAGCTCCCAGGGTGTTCTCACTGTAAAAGCATTGGCCTAGATGAAGTCACGGTGCTCCTGCTCTGCTTTATGCGGTCAGCTCAGCCTTCACCAACGTCCTCCTGGTTGGGTGGCCTGGCTACCTGTCTCAACAGACATTGCCATGGTGTTTGCTCGCTGGACCAAGGTGTGCTTATACAGCATACGCAGGCAAAACCGTGTCTGCTCAGGGGAGAAAGTTACAGCTCATGTCATGGCATTTGGTGCCACAGGGCTGGAAAACAAATCACCTTGCCTTGGCTTTGTGAGAAGGAGGAGCTGCCAAAATGGAGCCCAACAGAAGTAGAGCCTGGCATTTTGCCCCTGTAAGTCATAGAATCATAGAATCATTTAGTTTGGAAAAGAATCTTATGATCATCGAGTCTAAACTAAGTCAAACACTGGCATTTCTGTGAGGATGATGACATGGAAAATATATAGTTTCAGGCACAAGCGACTCGAGGCAAGGAATGCCAGCTCTAGAGCTGCCTGAAAAACTTCAGCTGCTCTTTCTTTGTGTGCAGCCATTCTTTAATGTAATAATATTTTCTTCTTTAGTTTTAATTTAAATGAATCTACCAGATGGGCAGACAAGAATTCAGACTGCATTGACATTCATCTGGTAATTTAATTTATTTTATTTAACTCAAACAATTTTTGATTTCCCTTCACAGTTTCTTTTTTTTTTTAAAACTGTACCTAGAAGCTGAATTGGGAAAAATATCCCAGTTTCATGAACATAGGCATAAACCATTTCATTATTAGAACAATGGAAATCTTACCTTTGGTTGCAGTGGGAGGATTATCAAAACATGTAAACAGAAGTACTTAATAAATACAGTAAAGAAACTGTCTGCGGACAAGTGACCATCAGAAGATGGTCATAATGGGTATATAGTCTGCCTTGTCTTCTTTTTAAAAAAATGAGCATTTATTTTATGTGATGCAGCTTTCTGTGCCTCTACCAACCTGTGCATATACCCACATTGAAACAGGACAACCTGTAGGGAAGAGTGGGGTTACCAGGTGCTTGTAGGAATTTTACATGGCCAGAAGGCAATTCCTGGCACTCTTTCAGTTTCTTTTCTCCCTGTTAGTGGATTTCAACCAAATAGCATATTTGAATTCCAAAGCATTATATGATTAACATGCTTAAAACTGTTTCTGTTCAACCTGAAGTAAAATAGATATTTAGGTTTATGCATATAAATAATCCTTGCACTTTGTGCAGGTTTAATGTTAAACAGATGGGAAATGTTTACAGGACAAGGATCTCAAATCATGTAAACAAAGTTGTGCTGAGTGACGATTGCCATTAGAATGAGTGGTCAGAAACCCCCTTAGCAGTGTTTAATGCATCATTCCTACTTTCTTGTGCATAAATAAAGCAAATGTCACTGGAATTTGGTGGAAGGCTGCTATGTTTTCATTTGGATCCAAAGCTGTCATTGTAGCTTGTGTGGAAGCTCTTGGACACTCGTCACAGCAGATGTAGCTTTTAGATTCTGGGTGCTGAGCCATGACTGTATTGTAGCCCATGCTGCCACATCCCTACCTGTACTGATGCTGGGGCTGGAATCTGCTTCCTTATGTTCAAGTGAGTTAAAACCAGCATTTTGGATTGCAGAGGAGAGAAACTTTCTGTACAGAACCCTTTAGGTAGCCTGTAAATAAATATCTGGGTAATCTAGCTTACCAAAATTCTTGTTTTACATGGCTCTGTCTGTCTGCCTCTTCTAACTATAAACCTGTCTTTACAAACTGTTGGGATTACCATTTCTACCCTAGAAGCTACAGCTATCTTTCCTTTGCATTAATGACAAAAATTCTATTAGATTTGTGCAGAAATAACTGCTGGCTTTGTCACAGTGATGCTTATTTTGAATTAAACTTTTAACTGTGTTCATGTGGTATACCATTTTAAAGCATGAAATTCCCTCTATGTGTTTATGTTAATGTTTTTGTTTTCACTGTGTATTTTTTTTATATTAATACACTGTCAAATTAAAAATAGAAAAAATTCGAGCAATTTTGTTGTAAGAGTTCAAAAGGGGGTGTAAAAGCAGTGGCAACTGCTAGCAATATCAACCAAGCATTCAGCAGGGGCCTCTCAGCAAAAGTACAGCTCAAGGATGGTTCCAAAAATTTCATAATGGAAACTAGAACCTTGAAGATGAGGAGGAATGCAGATGTTCTTCTCCGCAGAAACTGCATGAACCGTGCTATGAAACTCTACCTCACCCATCTCACTCATCAGACCTATCTCACAATGATTACCACATTTTCAAAGTATCTCAACAACTTCCTGCAAGAGAACGTTTTCCACAGCCAAGCAGCCTTCAAAGAATTCATCAATTCCAGGACTCCAGAATTCCGTGCTACCAGAATAAACAGGTTTGTTTCTTGTTGGCAAAAATGTGTAAAATGTAATGGTTCTTATTTTAATAGATGTTATTCTAAGCTGAGCTATGCTGTTTTAAAGTTGATGAGGAAAATGACAATTATTTTTGCACCAAGCTAATAGAAGTCAAAAGTGAATAAGTTTGGCAAATGCAAAAAGCTGTTTCACTCACTGGTATAATTAACAGAGCTCAAAAGAGGGTGAAAGGAAATGAGGCAAGAAGCTGTACTAGATTATGCCCTCTGAGGACCTGCTCCAATCAGTGTTTCAGAAATCCAGGAAGTACACTGCTGGTGTGCTGCATCTTCTCTGCTCGGGGCTTCTCGAATATGCAGTGATTATTTGTCTGTCCTCTTGTGGCATTTCCATAAACAAGAGAGAAATTAACAGCAATCCCAAATATGCCTTGTCTTGATTTGGTTTATTATTTAATCTTAGATGTTACACTAATGTCAGCTGGGCTAATTATAGCAAATGCCTTTCCTGAAAGAAAACCAAATTCCACATTACCATAGGAACAAGACCATATTCATTGAAACATGGTATCTTGGTTGATTACTGAGTGATTTGCATTCTTGATGGAATTCTATGTCTAAGGCTGCACAGCATGTACAGGTGAACAGGGTGGATAGTTTCATCCAAGCATATTAAGTCCTCTGTCTTTCATGGATACACTTGCATTGTACGAGCCTTACCCTGAGCTGTCTGAAACCCTGTCATCTAGAGACTTCTTTTTAATACGCTGCCTTGTTTTTAAAAGCCTTTCCCAGGCCACAGCAGTCAGGTTCTGGAAGGAAATACTTTGAATGGTGAAAGACAGTTTTCTGGAAATCCCCACAGCTAAGGACTGGGACAAATTTCCTTCACTTGTCATGGTGTGCCTATGTTGTCACATAATTTGGTCCTGTGCTTCAGTTCTGGGCTGTGGTCCCCAGCTTGCACATGGCTGCTTAAATCTCAGCCGTCTCCAGTCTCCTGACCAGGATGCAATGGTCACCAACAAAACCCAGATGCAGTCCTTCACAGGGCTGCCCCATACCCAGTATGGGTGAGTAGGTGCCAAGTTTGAGTCTCCATACCCCACAGAGCCCCTCAACACCATTTCCACGGTAACAGCATCAAGGTATGCAGCCCACAGCATTTTGCTATAAAAATCCCATTCAGCTCACCAGTTAATACTGTCTTTCCCTCATTTTGGACATCAAACTAATGAAAATGCACGTGTGACACCCAGGGACCAAAGGAGACTGCATGCTCATAGTTAGCAGTGCAGATAACTGCTGGTGTGCTCCCATGGGCAGAGGGATCTGAGCAGCTCGGGCAAAAGACCTGAATACCTACTGCTGGTGGGAAGGGTGCAGCACCACAGGGGTGAGAGAGAAAGGAGCACTGTGTGTGTGTAACATGTGGGCCAGCTGAAACTCCCCTGGGTGCTGAAGGGCCAACCTCAGAGCTTGTTATCTCAGCAGGTAAAAGTTTTCTGAGGGAGCAAGGTGAGCTTGCAAGCCCACAGGATGCTACTGGGACCTGCACAGCTGGGGAAGACACTCACAGAATCATAGAATTGCTTGGTTGGAAAAGACCTTTGAGATCATCAAGTCCAACTGTACCTGTCCACTACTAAACCATATCCCTAGGCACTTCATCTACCCATCTTTTAAACACCTCCAGGGATGGTGACTCAACCACCTCCCTGGACAGTTGTGACAGTGCCTGACCACACTTTCAGCAAAGAAATTTTTCCTGATGTCCAATCTGAACCTCCCCTGGTGCAACTTGAGGCCATTTCCTCTCATCTTATCACCTGTTACTTGGGAGAAGAGACCAGCACCCAACTTGCTACAACCTGCTTTCGGGGAATTGTAGAGTGATAAGGTGTCTCCTCAGCCTCCTCTTCTCCAGATTATACAACCCCAGTTCCCTCCGCCGCTCCTCCGACAGAGGAAGCTGCTGGGACCCACACGGCCGGAGTGGGCAAATAATCACAGAATTGCTTGGCTGGAAATGACCTTTGAGATCATCAAGTCCAACCGCACCTGTCCACTACTAAACCAGATCCCTAAGTGCTTCATCTGGCGGCGCAAGCAGAGGATGCTGTGGGAAGAGGATACTGCGGGCAGAGGATGCTGCGGACAGAGGATGCTGAGGGCAGAAAATGCTGAGGGCAGAGGATGCTGCGGGCAGAGGATGCTGCGGGCAGATGCTGAGGGCAGAGGATGCTGAGGGCAGAGGATGCTGAGGACAGAGGGTGCTGAGGGCAGAAGATGCTGCGGGCAGAGGATGCTGCGGGCAGATGCTGAGGACAGAGGATGCTGAGGGCAGAGGATGCTGCGGGCAGAGGATGCTGCGGGCAGATGCTGAGGGCAGAGGATGCTGAGGGCAGAAGATGTTGAGGGCAGAGGATGCTGCGGGCAGATGCTGAGGGCAGAGGATGCTGAGGGCAGAAGATGTTGAGGGCAGAGGATGCTGCGGGCAGAGGATGCTGCGGGCAGAGGATGCTGAGGACAGAGGGTGCTGCGGGCAGAAGATGTTGAGGGCAGAGGATGCTGCGGGCAGATGCTGAGGGCAGAGGATGCTGAGGGCAGAAGATGTTGAGGGCAGAGGATGCTGCGGGCAGAGGATGCTGAGGACAGAGGATGCTGAGGGCAGAAGATGCTGAGGGCAGAAGATGCTGCGGGCAGAGGATGCTGCGGGCAGAGGACGCTGCCGGGACCCGCACGGCCGGGGCGGGCAGCGCGTGCGGGCGTCGCGGCGCGCGGCGGGGGCGGAGGGCTGCCGCCCGCCTCGGCGGGGCCGCCCCGCTGCAGTGTCCCGGCCGCCCGGGAGGAGGAGCCGTCGGGGCGCGCCGGCGGCCGCGGGGCAGCCCCGCGCACACGGACGCCGGGCGGGCGGCAGCTCCGCGCCCGCCGCTCCCGCGACCCGCGGCCCGATGGCGGGGCCCGCCGCCCCCCGCGCCCCGCCGCGGCCCCGGGCAGCGCTGCTGCTGCTGCTGCTCGCCGCGCTGCTGCCCGCCGCCGCCGCAGGTAGGGCAGCCGGGACCGGACCGCCTCTGCTCCGCGGGGCTCGGCGCGGGTGGGACGTGCCGTGGGACGCGGGGCGGCGAGGGGACCGAGGGGATGGGGATGGGGACACCGCGCTCTTCGGGGCGCGTCGCGGGGCAACCCCGCCGTGGCGAGCCCCGCACGGGCACCTGCCGCTGCCCCGCATTCCTGCCGGTGTCTCCGCCGGTGCCGGGGGAGGCTGCAGCGCTGCCCTCCGGCCGCTGAGGTGAGAGAGCCGAGCCGGGGTGCGTCTGTAGAGCCCGGGCGAGCCCGCTCTGGGCGCCCCCGCAGCTCTCGATACCCCGCACAGCTCAGCGCTCCGCGCTCGGGGCAGCGCCGGCTGCAGCCCGCAAGGACTCTCCCAGACGGCAGCTGAGGGCCGCTTCCCGCTTGCCTTCAGCCCCTGTGCGCCTTATTCCCGCCGGCACCCGCTGTCCCGCTCGGGGTGCCTTGACGAGCCCCCGCTCTCTCGCTTGGCGGGGCTGACACCGGGCAGCACCCGCACAGAGCACCTCTGCTGCAAGCCAGGCGGGATCCCCCGGCAGAGAATCTGGTGGAGGGGCTGGAGCACAGCCTTCTGAGGAGCGGCTGAGGGAACTGGGTTTTTTATCCTGGAGAAGAGGAGGCTGAGGGGACACCTTGTTGCTCTCTGCAACTCCCTGAAAGGAGGTTGTAGCGAGGCGGGTGTTGGTCTCTTCTCCCAAGTGACAGGTGATAGGACACGAGAAAACTGCTTGAAGTTGCACCAGGGAAGGTTCAGATTGGATATTAGGAAACATGACTTCACTAAAAGGGCTGTCAGACACTGGCAAAGCTGTCCATGGGGGTGATTGAGATGAAGTGCTCAAGGATATGATTTAGTAGTGGACAGGTACAGTTGCACTCAATGATCTCAAAGGTCTTTTCCAACCGAGCAATTCTATGATTCTGTGATTTTCTCCATTCCGACCATCGGAGCCCTGTGGATCAGAGCCTGGATCAGCCTGGGCAAGGCTGGGGCTACTGTCAGGATTCCCCAGCCTCTCAGCTGCTGGTTCAAACTGCTCTGGAGGTGAAGTTGTGCTGTAGGGTGGCAGATCTTCCCATCCTTTTCTGAGTGGAAGAAGTGTATCTTAACTGCAGTCCACACGACACGGTATGCACCATAGGCAGTGCTGAGTCCTGGACCTCTCTGAGCTTGCATCCACAAGAACTTTGCACCAGGGCAAGGCTAGAGGCAGGTGTAGAGAGACATAGGGAGGCATTTTAGCACCAGATTTTGACTGCTGGGGTTACAGTGGCTGGGGCAGTATGGGGACATCTGCTCCTTGACTCTGGGCACAGTGTCTGCCCAATCCGCAGCCTGATGCTGCACCTGCAGAGGAGCCAGTCAAGGATGGTGGCATCTGAGGGCTGGGCAGGACCTAATGTTAAACGTGGCTCCTGGTGTGTTTTGGTGTAGCTAAATAAACTGGAAAGATAATCTGGAAAAAGGAAAAGATCTTCAAGTGTGCTTTGAAGATCCTCATGGGCCGCTGAAGGTCCGTGGCTTGCGGAGTGCACAGTCGCAGAGTAGTGGGAGAGTGCATTTGCAAGAGGCTGAGAGCAGAGCAGCTTTGCTGGCAGGTGCCCATGTATCCACTGCTGTCTCTCTTTCCGCTCTGTGCCCATCCAGGTTAAGCCTGGGATCACTGTCCTCAAAGTGGATTTGTAGAAGCGCTGCTCTTTGGCAGTGAGAGATGGAGGGGGAATTTGGTCTGCTGTCCCTGGAGCTGCCTGCTGTCAAGTGAGAGGAGAAAGAGCAAAGGGAACAGGGGAGTTTGTGTGCTGATAGCAAGGTCAGCATCCATGGGAAGTGTTACAGCCTCTGAGAAATAGTATTAACTGGTGAGCACAGGTAGGATGTTGCTTCTCTGGACTGTGATGTCTGAAGTGATTCAGGAGAGTCTGAAACTTTAAGGATGTTACATCCAAAATTTTCAGTACAATCTTGCTTGATTTGCAGTTCCACACCAGTGTGCTGTAAAACTAAGCCAATTTCTGAACAAACCCAAATGTCTTGGCATAGTACTGCACGCAGCGCATGTTCTTCCCAGCTACGAACCTCTGGAGTACAACAAAACCTGCTCAAATGGGAACACTGTGCTGTTAACCCCCAAAGGGGCTGTACAGGACTTGGGTATGAGCTGTAGATGTGCTCCTTGTTCCTGGTGGTGTGATGGCCATGCTGAGTGGGCTGTGCCCTGAAGAAGTGCACTTAGACATGAGGGCTGGCAGGTGTTTGAGTCCTTTCTCATGGGCTAAAAGCCATTGATGTGTGTCTTTTCTACCTTCAGCCCTGCTTTCTCATCTTCTAGCCATGTTTGAAATGGTTCCTACAAATTCACCTTTCCTTACCTTTCCAGCATGCTCTCTGTCTAAATGACCTGTCCCAAACTCACTCTGCACTTTGGAGCCTTTGCTCGAGTGCCCTATCGATGGGAGATGGAGAGGCTGCCTTGGCTCAGCAGAGGGACTCCAAAAAGCAAAGTGAAAGAGTCCTTCATATTTTGTCTGTGGAAAGAAGGAAAAGTTTTTTCCCCAGTGAAGGTCTGGCATTGGGCTAGTGCTGTCATTGATTTTGCTTCTGTTTATCAAAATGGAAAGTCAGCATGGGGCCTCTGCCTGGGATTGCTATGTGCAGTCTCTCAGGCCAAGAAAATGTACGAGATGGGTGTTGTGCTGGACCCAGTTTAGGGGCAGATCCCATTTGTGTTTTGCCAAGAGAGATTTTTGTTGCTTGCTGCCAGATTCCGTGTGTGGAAAGATGCAGAGCACATACTGACAGCACAAAGCAGCCTTCCTGTAGAAACCATCCTCAGTTGCTTTTATACAAACAATATTCAAGCACTACCTGTGGCCAGTGGGAGAAAGTTAGGAGGAACGTGAAGAAGAGGCTGAGCTCAGAAGAAGAGCTTTGCTGACAGAAGCAGTAACTCTCATTTTCTGTCCATTTCTAGATCGTGTGACATAAACGGAGAAATAAGAATCGTCAAGGGAATTTTCCATTTCATTTAGCTCCTAGGAATGTAGCTTCTTAGTTATTTAGGACCATGCTGTAATGGTCTTAACTCTATAGCTTTGTACCAGCCTCTGGGTGTGTCAGAGGTATGAAAGCCCTTGTGCTGTCCAAGTCTGTAATTCCGGCTCTTCAGACAGCGCGTGGACTGGGGTTGGCTGGACATGTGGTTGAGAAGATGCATTGAGAAGCTGAGCTATACAGAAGGAAAATAGAGGGGGGCTGAGTAGATCATGGAGCAAAACAAAGACACGGCATGATTTCTCTCTGTCTGCAAAAGAAATGGAATCTTGTTTGTATGAGACAGTGCCTTAAATGAGCATTCTTATGCCTCAAAAATATACCTCCCTCAGACACATTCAGTGCTTAAGTGACATTGACATTTCTTGTGCAGGACACTGAAATGACAAATGTGGCTTCTGAGTCTCAAGATTACTGAGATTGGACTTCATCTCTGCTGCAAGATTTTTGTAGTCATTTACACATGGTCCATTTATATTCAGATCAATAAAGCAAAGCAGAATTTTCACCAGGCTCAGTTTCTGGTGCCCTTCTAGGACCCATGGTTTCTCCAGCTGACAGCTGTGACCATCACTGGGGAAGAGCTCAGGTGTGTGGCTAAGGTGGCGTTAAGATGTGCTGGCATCAGGCATTGGGTCTCTTAAATTTGTACTGCTGTAGTTCAGGTATAACCAGGACCGGAACCTTTTCCTGATCAAAGACTCCAGAGTGAGCCAATGTTTGGTAGCCTGTGAACTTAAATATTCAAACAGCTGCAGAAAAGACAGCACCTTCTCCCTGCCCCCCAGGTTATCACTTGTTGTGTGTGTGCTTTCTGCTAAGGGGGAGGAGGAGCATGGGTGTTTAGCTGTGCCTCCCGTAGACTGCTAACGCACTCAGCAGGTGAATGGGCACTTGTGCAAAGAGATTGGCATAGACATTGATGTGCCTTCCTCTCAGGAAGCTCCACACTGCTGGTTTCTCCTTGAAGCTGCAGGCATACTGTGCCCCTGTGCAGCATGGAGAGGGCAGTCCGAGCCCTGCAGACACTGTGTGATCCCTCAGGCAGATCCCGGTGCTCTCTGTTGAGTTTTTCTCCGCACCCCCGGCTAAATCACCGCTTGTCTCTTCTGTTTTACACCAACAGCAATGATTTCACTGGTCACATGTGTTACATTACAGGATTGTTTTTATTCCTTTGAGTGCAGTTGAAATTTTATTTGCTTGGAACTATGGTAATTTTTGTAATGCCCCGAGATGAGAGGTCACTTCACCTGTGCAGCCTGTGCCCCTGCCCAGCACAGCAGGGAGCGATGAACTGCTGGCTTGTGAGGCAGTGAAATCCTGAAGGGAGCAGCAGATCTTGAAGCTGGGGAGATCCCTCCCCTCTGGCTCTTCAGGAACCCAAGTGATTTGCTTTCATATGAGCTAAGAACTTGCATTTTGGCTATGTTTGCACTGACACCATAGCCTCAGAGGACCGGTATGACTTACCTTTTGAGGGCAGTGTAGGAGTGGTGGATCTCTTGAAGAAATCTGATGTCCTCTGGAAGATCCTTCACTATGTGTGACCCAGTATAAAGCCTTTGAAATCACATTTACATTTTCTTATATGTTTGCTATACTGCTGCTGCTTTCTGCTGTGCTCTTGGCTGCCAAAACTACAGTCTGTCTTGAATGTTCACAAACTATGGTGCCAAAATAAGCACTGCCAAGATCAAGACAGCGTCTTGAAAAGCACAAGATTTAAGAAACAAGAACAGCTGAGGTCTTTTGCTTTGCTGTCTGTTCTCTGAGTCTCTGGGACATAGGTTTCTAAGGCTTCCTCCACACCCTGGATATTTAGGAATCTGGAGGGATGGTGTGATTAATCTGCATCTCCACTGCCTGCCTCTTACCAAAGGGGCATTTAGACCAGCAGTTATACCAGGGGGGGTTGCAGTGTCTCTGTATCTGGCTAGATGGACTCCAGATGCTCTGTTCCCAGCTTTTGCATTTTTTCTTACCTGCAGGCACCACCAGTGTTTTCCTGCAGCACCTCCTTGGTTAGATTGATTTCCTTTGGTGATGTATAAAGCATCTGTTATGTGTCAGGTTTTCCTGGTTCCTGTTTAAACTTTAGACAAGCTTATAATGAGAAGGAGCCTTTTCTATGGTGGACTACACCACTGACTGCTTAACTACTGTGCTGGTAGCAGAGATAACAAGCAACACCAAACAGCTACACAGTAGCTCTGCCCTTGTGTGGTCTTGTCATGCTTGGAGAGAGCGGAGGTTGCGCTGACAGCTCATGTGCCTCTGGTCCCAGCAACACCTGCATGGGCTGCTGAGCTCCTTCCTCTTCCTTTATCCCGGAGGGGATCCTGGTTCCCACTTCTCTCCAGACCTCTTGTCCTGTGTCCTGCCCTCCTAAGGCATGAGGCTTCTGGGTTTCTGAAACATATAGCTCTCCAGATACCATTTTCTCCTCCTTGGTTCCCTGGAACCACTCTCTGGGATGTGATGTAATGTAAGGTCTTTTCTCCTCCTCTGCCCCTCAGAGTTTCTGCAAATGGATGTTTAGGCTTCAGTGTGTTTTGTACAGTTCACAGCATTTTCTGGGTGGTTAAAATCTATGTATTGTATGTTTCCCAAGCAGCAGTCACTGTACCTCACTCTCATAGAACTTGGAACCCCTGGCCTGTTGTTGGCTCTTCATGGGACATGGGATCTCTTCCCGTGTGCCAGGTTGAGGTGCATAACCTGATTGTGTCACAACCCTGTGCTGGAGTAAGAGCTGACCATGCTTCAGTGCCTCTGAAATCGGTCCCTGTGTGTGGCTCTGTTTTGGTGTAGGTGCTTGCATTTGGCAGAGTTGGTCTATATTTAAAGCAAACAGCCCCAAGAAGTGGAGAAACGGGGCAAGGTAGAAGAGAAACCTAAGTCATGTAGAAATTATGTGCTCTGAACAGAGAGCTTTTCATAAACAAAGGGAATATTGTTAGTTATATCAGATGAAATACTGAAATCCTGTTAGAAGGAAGGCAGTCCAAGCTTCTTCTCACCCTGGAAGAAAACCTTAAAGGTATATCCAAATTTAACTATGTATTAGAGAGCTGTCTGGAGAAGAGTGTATTTTAAGTCACTCCTCTTCAGTGAGTAGCTTAATCATCAAAGCAGCTCATCATTAAACAGAGCAAATTACCCTTTGAGGACTGTTGAGTGTGTTCATATTTCATTGTTCCAGCACAACTATTTCAGTGTTAGTCATGAGGTCCTCTTGGGCATCTCGCAATGGTCCTGGTTCCAGCAAATCTTTCCGACCGTTGTATTTTTCTGGCGTTAAATGGATTATTTTTCCACTGGAGGAGCTGGTTGTTCTTAATATATACATCTGCTATAAAGTGAGGCAACTCTTCAAATAGTTATTTGTTGTCATGTTTACTGTATAGTTGGCTGCAATATTTTGGCTGAAACTTTTTTGGGAAAAGTGCAGAACTGCTGGAGCTGGAATGTTATTTTTTTCTTGTCTCTGAAAAGAAGACAAAAATAAGACACATTGAATAGTCAACATAATTTGCTCTGGTACTTTGTAATGAAGTGCTTTATCCCTTCTCTCAGAGTGGCATCCTCGGAAGGGTGTACGTGGTGGGAAGCAGTTTAGTTGGTAACAGGCAACAACTACTGAGTTTACCTTAAAAGTCCTGCAACAGAAAGCAGCAGGTGTGACTGGCAAAGCATGCTGCCATGGCTGGCAGGTCACGATGCCCAGCCCAAGAGCCCTTGGATGCTTCTCCCATGGCCACCCCTGCTGGTCCTCTGGCAGCCTTGGAAGCAGCGAACCCTGGGGGTTTGCGCTCTGGTCCTTGCTGTCCTGCAGCAGAAGTATCCAAGCCTTCTGTTTTCAGCCTTGGGAAGCCAGCATCTACTTTTGCCTGTGCTACTGAGGTCTTTGAGCTAGAGCAGGGGTGTCAAACTCACAGCTCCACCTTGTTTTATCCAGTCTGCACCTTGTTTCTCCCCATTGGCAGCACTGAGCTCCTTGTCCCCGCGCTCCTACCAGCGCTGGGCGCTGTGCAGCGCATGACACGTGTTACACTGTGGGAGCAGAATGGTGGGAGCTGGGAGTTTGGCAGCCCTGGGCTAGAGCGTTGCAGCATGCACACTGTGGCCAGACAGACAGAGAGCTGGATTTAGATGCTGTTATTGCTGCTGGGTAGTGTCTTGCTTCATGTGGCAGCCTTGCTGAAGTACTTAACAGCATCAGAATCTGGCCCTGCATGAACAGCTGAGTTACACTTTTGCATAGTCTGAATGCCTTTCCCTTTCATCACCTTTTGAAGCCAGGCCGTGTTTAGTGACATAATTGTGTGGTCTTCAGCCTCAGATGCTTTGCAGATGGCCCTGCAGCTCATGCACACAGAGGCTGTAGCAGCGTGATGCCGATAGTGGTCCAGGGTCTTGGAGGAAGACTTACCTTACCACACTATGCAGGAGTAGGTGCTCCTGGTTATGTGTTCAAGGCCTTACCCTCAGTGTCAGCTGAGCTTCGTGTCAGCAACTCTCCTCCTTGTGCTATCAGTTTGATGTTCCTGGTCTCCCCAAGTGAACGTATTATAAACAGTTTAAGAGTGAATGGCAGTGATGGAAAGGCTCCATCTGGCTCAGCTGGACTGAGACTTCAGCCCCATTCCAGGTTGCAAGTATTTTTAACATGTGTATGTGGTGTCTGAGTTCTTAATACTGGGGAGGTGGATCACAAGACCTGGTTTCATTCGTAGGTCCAGCACTAGCTTTCAAAGTTGTGTCTCATCTTTCCTGAAGTCCATTGGCCCTGTTTTAAAAATGAGTTGAATGCTTTTTCCATGCTGTGGTGCTGGAGAGCTGCCCAACCTTAGCCACTGTTCTCTTCTACTTGAAACTTTCCAAACAAGAAGTAATGACTGAAATCTTTTGTGAGATGCTCAGTAGTATCGCCACAGGGTTTTACCAAAACCTCAGTAAGATACTGTTGGTTTTGTGCTGTTGTTGCACATAGCATCCCTGCAGAGCAGTGAGCTGAGTGTCCCCTCAGATGGTGAGGCTTGTGTGGGCTCAAGTTCCCCTCCAACTCAGGACGTGGGTCCTGATGTCATCCCTGCTGTAGACTCCCTCTTGCCTGTTGTGCATTGGACGGTGATTTGTGGCATGCTTACACACCCTTATCTGCTGAGTGATGGTACTCCCTGAAATCATTGGACACAGCTCAAAGAAGTGCATGCATATAATTTTGCTGGATCAAACCTGCAAACTAATGGGGCTTGGTGTCTTCCTTCCCTCATCTGAGGATGTTAATCCACCTTTACCACAGAGAGGTGCTTGAGGATAAATTCATCTTAGTGATAAGGTCACATTTCTGTGGTGAAAGAGTGTGAGCACAGGCTTAAGGAGCCTGAAGTTGTAGAGAATCCCAGCTTTCCATTTATTCCGGTGAGTAAACTCGAAAGTCGTCTTGGGTCTATTTAAAAGGGGATTTTTAATTCCTGATTTTTATTGACTTATGTGTTCCTTAACATGATTATTTGTGAGTGAAACAAAGTGCTACCAATCTAGATACTTGCTATGTTGTAGGATCTTGCAGCAGCTTTGGTGATGCTGGAGCCCTGCTCTTCAGTCTTAGATCCAAAGTTGTTTGTGTGCAGAGGAGAGAGGAAGAGCTGCACTTAGAGTATGTGGTTGTAAAGACCTGAATATCTTTTTCCACTCTGATGGTCTACCATGAAACTACCAAATAGCATCCACATCTTGAAGTGTCTGGTGCTTGTAAACACCGAGTAAATTGCTCTCTTTCCAAAAAAACTAAACCAAACAGAAAATGAAACAAAATAAAACAGAAAAATAAGCTCTTCTGTGATGGCACAGCTACAATAGAAACTCTAAATCTTTAACAGCAATATCAGCAAGCCAAATTTTCTTGTTAGATGTGCATATTAATATGCTTCTTTTGTTTGCAATGTGATGATTGCTGTGCCAGAGTGCTCAGTTCCTTGCTGTTCTTCACTGTTTATGGCTACCATAAGTCAAGCTGGTCCTCTGAGAATGTGTGTGCACACTTAAATCGTTGTAGGGACCACTCAACAGGCAGCATGTGAGGGTTCATGAAAGCTCTCCCCAGTTAGGATCAGAGCTGTTTGGTTTCAGTTGCTGCATGCAAGGTAATACCTGTTTATTGCCACGAGATGTCTCAGACCACACGTGTTTCTCAGCTGCCCTGGAAGCAGTTCAGTCCCCACCGCAGGATGCCCATGGAAGTGCTGATTGCTGAGGGCCAGACACCTCTGCAAACAATCTCACTTTCTTCTGTAAAAACACCTGTTTAAATTACTCTCAGGGAGGGATTATTAATGTTATGAGACATTGTGGGGTTCTGCTCATGTTTGGTACCGTGCTGTGCAGGTTGGCCTGGAGACCTGCAGCTGATGATGTGGCATGGGAATGGAAATGACTGTGAAACCTTGGAGGGGTGGAAATGGATTTCAGACCACCACTTTAGTAAAGTTAGAAGAAAAATGGCTTTGTATTGGCTTAAGTTTCTCCTTGCAGTGGCAGCAGGCCAGCATTTCACTAACAGTGCTACGCAGGAAGGCTGGTGTGGGCACAGCTGTATCTGCACAGCGCTGCAGTGACAGCACATCTGGGAGAGGATGATTTCCACACTCCCCTCTGGGAATGGAGGGCAGCAACCATCTGTGTATGTGTCAGGGGCAGGAGAAATAAAAGAGAAAAGGAGTTTTTCTCTAGCACCGGTAGGGAGAGGGGAAGGTTGTAAGCCCAGTGGAGAGAGCTAAGGCAAATGCCCAGATAATTTTGATGATAACTTTGATGGGGGTAAGCATCAGCATAGCTGATGAGTTAGCATGGATGTTTCAGAAAGAAGAAGGTGTGCCTTAAAGAGCAGGGGTAATTTTTATCACCTTCCCACCATTCTACCTGCTGCTTTCTTTGGGGAGAAACAAGATTTTTTTTAAACTGGAGCCTTGCAGAAAAAGCTACTAATAATTGCAGTAAGGGTGGCAGAAACAGATCCTATGAATGCAAACATAAGAGCCTCCATAAAATTATCCATAGGGTTTGCAAGACTGATTGCACGAAGGGAGCCATTTGGCTTTTGCAGCAAGAGAGGCCCCTTGCAAATACATATTTTAAGCTGCTTGTGCTGTATAAATGCATATTTTTTTTAAGAAAACTCATATTATGCTTACAAGCAATCCCTGTAGAAAATGAGAAAGTCAACACTGAAATTTTGAAATGTCTGCAGGAGCTTTTGAGTAGTTTGGGGCTATTCTGTGTGGAAGGAAATCACTGTGTATCAGGAAGCTTTGCTGCTCTAACAAAATATTTCTACTTCTGAACGTAAGCAGATGGCCAACCCAGAAGATCCTAGCAAGTTCCTTAAGCTACTTGTAAAGCAGTGCATATTTCTGTGCCTTGCTGGTAGCAACTACTCTTGGTTTGAGTAATCTGACCTAGGGCTTTGTCTCTGCTGTCAGTGTAGGGTTGCTTCCCCAATGCTGGCCACGTAGAACATCCAGATCCAGACTGCCCATAACTGTATTAAGCAGCATCTCCTTGCATGCTGTGCAGGTCTAGTCGAAGTCCTGTGGTGGTGGAAGATGTTACTGTAGTAGAAATAAGGGTTGATTTTCAGGAGGATCTCATCATAGGGACTGGCTAGTGTTGGTGGTGGGATGTTCAGTGCTCACGTCGTTACTTCTGAACTGCAGTGGTGCCAGCTCAGTGTCAGAGGGTCACCTAGCAGCAGTCAGATAGCATACTGTATCAGCACAACCTTGCTCTTTCCAATTTTCCCACTTTGGGCGTTCAAACAAGGGTAGATGAATAACAGAAAATAGGAGTCCTTACACCTTTGTAGTGTATGGCTCTAGCAGGCTGCTAGCTGTGGTGTGTTGAAGGCTCTGGAAGTCTACCATGGTCCTTCCTCAGACTTGGTCTCCTGATTTTTGCAAAGGCTTTGTTGACACAAAGGGTTGATTTCTTCCCTAGATGCCCCTCTTGCTGTATATCCCACTGATCAGAACTGCTCTGTGCTGCCTGGGAAAATGCTGCAAGTTCTGCACTTCAGCATTGGAGGCCAAAACATCAGTTGCTTTGTAGATATTTGTGTTTTCAGTTCTAGATATCCCTGAACTAAACCAAGGAAGATGACATGGATTCTCATTTACGAACTTGCAGAGTTGTAAGTGCATCTTTTCGATATATTCAGCTGTTTTTCAATTTAATATCTTTTCTACCCGCCCCAGCTAGTAGGTGACTGACCATGATATGTAAATTGATGTGGTGATTCCAAGTGGCTGTTGCCGTTTCCCTCAGTCATGTTTGCTCAGCTATGATAGGACTAGTTACAGAGTAATGTGTAATACAGCCCAGGGCTTTGCATGAAACTGTTGCTTTGAATATGACTGAAGAGGTTTGCTTTTTGAAAATGAAATTAAATGAGAACGTTGTTTATCAGTAATGAAGATCTGTCTCTATCCATTTCTTATCTGAGCCCGACCTAGTGCAGAGCTCCTAAGAACAATGATAATACTATCCTGGCCATTTCCTTGGCATGTATTTTATCTGCTTTCTATGAGTTTTGAACTTTGGGAGATGTGGAGTGTGTGCTGCCAGCTTCCCTTTCCAAATCTACATATGTACTTGTTGAAAGATCTTCTGCAGTAAATTAAGTGGAATAAAGTTATTTAGAAGAATCAGGGCTGGTGTTATTTCAAGACATGAATTGTGTTCAGTTTTGTATTACAGGTGGATAAATTATGTTTTAGAATATTTGCATTTTCTGTGAAGAGGAAGAAGCAAAGACTGTTGTTTTAGGATGTACTTTTTCCAGTCCCTGTGAAGAATCTTAATCTCTGAGAGCTGCTGATGAAAAAGTGAAGACTAACATTGAGCCAGTGTTTTGTTCTTAGCAAATTGGTACCTTGGGAAACGCTCAAACTCTTCTGATTTATGAAAGCTTTGCAAATTGAAATAAAAATGGGGACTTTTGACTTTCTTTTCCTTCAATGCATGCTGGAGCTTGAATTCCTACTCTCTGACTTCGTGAGTCTGAGGCATTCTTGGCAGATTCTATTGGAAAGTTGAATGTGTACTTCAGCTAGAGATGGAATGGTAAGACTGCATAAACATGTGAATCTCCAGTAGATTAAAAAATCTGTGCTGCTTTGCAGGGTAAGGGAGCAGGTTGAAATATATTGAGATGTTTTTACAGAGAAGTGGGAACCAACATACCCCCATGCAAGTAATCCAGAGCCCTTGGGGAGGATGATTGGTAAAGTCTGTGATATATATAAAGGAATGAACGAAAAGCAGAACCACATCATCCAAGTTGTCAACGCTTTGGATCCAAAGCTAATCCTTACATCAGAAATGTCTCACTGACCCACTGACTGTGATTGTGAAGATCCCAGTTTAGGTACCTAAAGAACTTTTGAAGCTATGTGTTTTTAACTAGTTGTGACTTGGCGACCACTTGTCACTGTTTGCACAAACGACTGAAGTAATCCATTTGGTGGGTTCTAAAAGTGCCCAAGATGAATGTTTTTGTCAGAGGCTCTGAAGAGGGGAGAAGTACAAGTGCCTGAGAGTTGTCAGTCTCCCCCTACAACCCAGCAGCCTTAATCAACATAGACAAGGTTAGTGTTTGTCTCCTGTTTTGAGGATCTGCCATAAAATGTCCTACAGCCAAGAGCTGATCACGGTCTGAAAGTAAATTAGGTGTTTGAATAGGAGTTTTCCATTAAATGAAACTAAGCATATGAAGTGAATAATATGAACTAAGCTTATAAAGCTTTGTGCTTACATTGTGGGTAACCACTGCTAGATGAAATTGGAGTGAAAGCTGGTGCAGATAGAGAACTGTGCTGCCTGCTGTGAATTTCCATAAGTCTACTCCATATTTCCTGTCAGGATAATTATGCTGAATGTTTACTTCAGCCATTGAATGATGTGGGGCCTCATTCTTTGCTTGACTGCCTCTGTAACATGCCATTGGTTTTAACAAGATTGCGCTAACATGAAAGCAGAGCAACGGAGGGAATATTTAGGTTCATAGGAAGTAGTCCAGGTGCACAGCATACAGATACTGCCACGCTTTAGTTAGCCTCCTAATGAGCAGTGCAATTTTAGTAGGTGTGTTGTCCTCCCTGCAGAGCCTTGGCCATACCTGCAAGGAGCAGGACAGAGGTTGGCCCACAGGAGTGCGTGCTCAAACTCTGACTTGAGTACCCTGCCAACCCACTTCAAAGCTAGATCACACTGCTGTGACATGGGGAATGGGAGGAGTGGTGGAGGGGATGCATGACAGCCTAGGAACAATACTCTCTTTTTTACTACCTGGTCTTTGACCATCATTTGAGGTTATAAATGATGAGGAGCAGGCTGGCTCACCTGCAAGCTATCCATACAGGGGTGAGGATAACTTGTGGGCTGCAATGCAATGAATCCCAGCCCCAGGTACCATGTTTAGACTGGGAAGAGGGGCATCAATCAAACTCTGTGCTGGTGTCTTGTGATGGAGAGAAGGCCGTCCATGGGCTTGTGATCCTGCTCAGAGATGGGTCACCCTTCCCAAGTAGCCATACCTGTATGGGCGTCAGCTTTGGGTAGAGAAGTGCTGTTTTAATCTTCAACTCAAAGAAAGCTCTGCATGTGCTCCCTTGTGTGAAAAGAAAGTTTTCCTCAGTGGCAGCTTCACAGAGTATGAGAAAGCTGCTGAGATTAAGTCAGTTGGAGCAAATTTTTTGGTTTATTTCATGTTTTCAAGGTGAAACATCAGAAATTACAGATAAATGGAACAGTCCCAGCAGATTATGTCCTTTCTTCCTACTGCCATAGGGGATTTAACCATGTGCATTTATACCAAGGGTGAGTTCTTTCCCACAGAAACACTTGGAGAAATGATGGCTCAGAAGGTGAAGCTTGCAGCATGAGAGTCAGTCTATTTTAGAAGAAGGATAAAATCCATCCTAGAGCAAGCTATGCTTTATCTTCTTGTCTCTTTTTCCTGTTTTCATGGACAAAGTTTCCATATTGTTAGAGGAGGAAGAAGCTGTGGCTGCTCATCGTGAGTCGTGCAGCCAAAATACTGCCTGGCCTCCAACTGGCACTTCCAGTAGCCCCATGCCCCTGACAGCTTTTGAAGTGTTTGGAGGATGAGCAGCAGACTGGGGCAGCAGACAGAAAAGGGGAACCCTGCTTTCAAGGAGCTTTGAGTGCAAGGGACTGTTGGAACCCTTAGGTTTGCCTCAGGCACCAGTGACAGATCAATCCTGCCCGTGCAGGCAGATATGATCACGTCTGTGTGCCCTTGGGTCTGCCCTGGGGAGTTGCTCAGGGGGATCCTGCTGCCTTGGGAGTCTCTCAGGGCTTCATTTCTTCTCCTACCTTCTTCTCCTGCAATCAGAGAGAAAAATACAACGTGGACATTTAACCACTTTCTCTCCATTTGGGGAAGTGTTACCTCTTGTGATACCAACAGGATGCTTTAACATCAAGTAGACTGTGAATCCAGGGCCAAAGCACTTAAAACCTCAGGCTTTGTAGAGGTGATTGTGAGAAGTGCATAAGGATGGTGCACACATGCAAGTGGAAGTCAGGGATGTCCCCAGAGAGATGTAGCTTCCAAGTACTTAGCCTTGTGTGATAGATTTCTTTTCTGTGGTGCCTGTCTCTCCTCTTCAATGGAGAGTGTATTTTCAACAACTGATTTGACAGAAAGTTATTCATAAAACAGCAATGAGTCAGATAACCCTGATTTTAAAGAGGAGGGTGACGAATTGTAGGTCTCTTAACTTTGTGACAACTTTACATTTGCTCTTTGCTTTCCTGACAGGGTTTTGAGGTACTGCATGCTTCATTTTAGATTGTCAAAAACACAGAAGTTATCTTGCTTTTGAATAAATGAGGAATGTGAATATCAAAACAAGAACAA
This sequence comes from Tapera naevia, assembly GCA_033556795.1. Classification (NCBI taxonomy): domain Eukaryota; kingdom Metazoa; phylum Chordata; class Aves; order Cuculiformes; family Neomorphidae; genus Tapera; species Tapera naevia. Next base: position 143,376 of record JAUMJJ010000054.1, on the reverse strand, counting down.
ATTGGAGGTGAAAATAATGTGGAGACTACAGTCATGAACACAGTGTGGAAAGACAGATTTTGAAGGAGCATGTTTTATTCCAGACCACATCTTGCCATGATATGAGTTGCTAAGTGTGAGCTCATGTTCTAATTTTCTCAGGCAGGTTTCCTTCCTGTCACGGGATTTCTGACTAGGGCTAGAGAACATCCTATGCAAGTATTATCCAGAGGACACAAGTTCAGTTAACTTTATCCTATGCTTTGTCATGTTTGTGATTGAAGTCAGATTAATTCGGATCATACCACTTAAAGTGCCCTTAGGCTTTGTCTTCTCTCAGAAACAGGGCTTAAGATGGTATAAGTTGATATTTGTGCTGTTTCTGCAGTTGCACATCCACCAAAGCCAAGGAATGTGAGTTTCTTGTCCACTAGGAAGGGTTTGAAGATCACAGGAGCTGCCAGCTGAGACAGCCAGGAGTCCTGTGGAGAGGTGCGGTGTCAGCACTGGGAAACCTTAGGTGCATCTTGGGGGAGAAGCTCTGGTATTCCCTGTTTCTGAAGGACAAGTGAGGAACAGAAAGGATATAGGTGGAGGAATTGATTGGGATCAGTGGCTTTATCAGGCCCATTGACAGCAAATGACATTCCTTTGTTGTATGGAAAGGGTGAAAGAAAGAGGTTAGTTTTGCTTTAAGCTTGTTTTTCTGTTGTAGCAGTGAGTCCCTTTCTTGCACAACACATCTCCAGTGACAGATGTGATAAAGGAGAGGTTCCCACTGAGGCCAGGGAGCTTTGACTCAATCTTGCAGTACCACAGAGGCCCAGTCCCTTCTTACCCCCTTCCGTTTTTAAACACAGAAAAAGCTAGACTGCAAGTCAGTAAACAAAGATTTGAAGGATACCTGCATTTACAATTGAAATTCATTCAAATATAGATTTAACATTTATTTGTTATCAAAATCTTAAAGGCTGTAAGCCTAGTTCTGCTGATGGTGCCACCTAGTCCAGCTGTGCTCTCATCCTGCAATTGTTTGATGGACTCTCAAGGAGCAGCAGAAGTCAGAGTTGTGTCTCTGTCCTGCATTTGGAGCCAAATCATTACGTTGTCAGTCATTCTGGCAGGACCTCTGGCTGATATGGTTGAGACATGACAAAGAGAACAATACACCAAAAGTAAATTGTTTCCACCAGATGAAGAACTTCAAGTGTCAAATGCAAGTTGATGTTATTGAGAACCTTGAAAGATGCATTGAAGAGAATCCTAAGGCAAAATTAGAAAGAACAGTTCTTGCAAGAGTAACATAGAATAGTACCAACATGAGTTAGTATTGGACAGCCAGGTGGAGGAGTTGTATCTAGACAAAGGGATAGTGCAAGTGGTAGGTTTAAAAGCCCCTTCCCAATCCTGCTTTTGAAGTAACTGTTTTTAAAAACACTTCTGAAATGGGTCTGCCAAATGTTCAGCTTTTACCATTTTTTCCTTTGTTAGGGAGTAGAGAATAATTAAAGATTTTATGACACACAAAGTACATTCTTCAGTTAATGTAGCTCCATTTTCTCTTAGCAGTTGAAGATTTTATTTTGGAAGGGTTACAGCTCTACATACTGTGCCTGATTTTACAGTCTATGCTATATCCATCCATCACCATCTCACTGCTCTATGTTTGGAAGTGTTCAGGAGGCCTGGTGTTGGTCTGGGTTTCATGTTTTATTCTCCCACAAGTGGCTGCTGAGTTGAACAGTGGGCTGTAGTTCTCCAGGAACTGAAACAGTGGCCTGATGTAAAACATGTGTTTTAGAGTCCAGGCCATGTGCTTTGTGTGAGTGGCAGCAGGGAGATCCAGCAGCCTGAGCTGTGCAGCCAGGAGAGCTCATGACCCTCTTTGCTCAATTCTTCTGAACTATTGGGGTAGGTATTTTGTCATCTCAATGGATAACTTGCTGCCTCCCTCAGTAACTTACTGCCTCACTCTCTCCCACCAGAGTGGGAGCAGATTTCAAAATAAGCTGGAGACAGAGGATGCTACCACAGTTTCAGTTGGAAGTGTACAAATGAGCTTTGGATGAAGTCTTGAGTCAAAGAACTCAAATGCATTTGGTGAGGGATTAGAGGACATCTCTGTCCTTGTGGTGACTGACAAGAAGAAGATGTCCTGCCAAGGAATGTGCAAACCAGATACCTGTTGTCTCTGCCTCACATGTGGTTTTAGAAACTGTATGCACTTCATCATTTTGGTGCTGGTGTTCTTCGTAGTGCCTGTACATGCATGATGTGCAATATAATCACTGGCTCCTTCTTGCACTTTAAAGATTTGGCTGTACGAATATACAAGCAGAATTAGGTGAACAACAGCATGATTGAGAGCAAGATACCATGGGCACAGTCCTCATGGAGAACAGACACTCAGTTAAAACCCAATAAATCAATGGAAAGGAGTGCCTTCACTGTCACCGTATATGTCAGTTCCAGGTTCCTGTGGGGCGTAGGACAGAAAAGCTATCTGACACCCTCTGTGCTTGTCCTTTGGAACCCAGCTTCCCAGATGACCACGTTCATCTTGAGTTACAGACCATCTTTGGTAAGCCTGGAAAGCTATCATCTTTAAGCAGAGAATTTCTAAAGCCAAAAGGACAAATCTCCCCCCAAAAAATGCCAAGAAAAGAAATGAAGAGCCTTAGAGTGACCAATACCAGGTATGGTGAAGGGCATAACTATTTTGTATTTAACTTCCCCTGTACAACACAAAGGAGAGGACTAACTCTTTAAGTGGAAAACTGTATTTTTGGAAACCATGAGAAAACTTAGGATTTTTTACAACACATAGGGTATCTGTGGAACTTATTGTTGGTAGATAATATGGAATCAAAACAGAAAGAGTTGAAGAGAAAGATATTTTTGTGGCTTCAAGAGTGCATTGGATTGCTTAGGAGATCTAAGGAATGGGATGTGCTGGATAGAGTAGAAAACTGCTGGTTACTCCTCAGAAAACACATGGATTCAATAGGAATTGCTTTTGGCAAAGCTTTTGCCAGGGCTCCTCAAGGGAACTCCATATCCATTTGACATTACATTTTCAGAGACAGCCTGTAGTGCCTCAGTCCCTGGGTGCTGTGGTATTTCTCCCTTCTTCTATATCCAAGGTAGTTTTAGATCTCCAGGATTTTCTAAATCTTTTACCATATTTATAACTCTCCTCTTGACTTTCATCACTGGGCCTGTATCTTTCTTAAAACATGCTGACTGGCTATGGGACACAGTTCTTACATCAGTGACTTAACACTCATTTTCCAATGTGTGTTTTCTGTTCTAAACTTCATCTGTGAGTTGTATATCTGTGTTTTATATCCATGGATGTATAACCGTAGGGAAATGAGAAGCCTGCTAGCACGTGCGTGTTACTCGAATGTCTTTATTATTATATAGATGTCTTATTTTTCACAAATGTTAGTGTGAAAAGCCTTAAATAATAGAAATTTAGGAAACTCCAAGTTAAACTTGCCACAGTGGTGCTGAAGTCTTTCCCAGAATTGCTGGGGGCATCGAGTCATCTGCCTGCAGTGCAGGGAACAGCCCAGTGCTGTTTCTGCAGTGGTGGTTGTGGAAGCCTGTTCACATGGACAGTTAGTTAAGTAAAAAGTCAGTTGAGAGTAAATGTTAAGTTGTTATTATGATTTATGGACCAACTACCAGGCTCTTTTTCATGGTCTGGAATAGTATTTGGAATGATTTTTTCTGTTAGATGCTATCATATTAAAAGTATGTACATCTATTGTCTTGGATCCATCAGGAAGGCAGGGATGAGGATGTTGTTTGTACAGATGTCGTGACATCCCACAGAGCCATATTGCTCGCAGGTTTTGCCTTGTCTCAGGTTTACTGATGTCGAGCCATCAGGAAAACATCTCATTTTAGAGCATGTGTTTGACAATTGAGATGTGAAGCTTGCAGAGGAGGACGCGGACTGGTTTTGACTTTGAACATGTTTGCTCTGCCAAGCATGGGATGAATGGAGGTAATGACCAGGGTTAGGATGTGAGAAGGGGATCTGTGATGGAAAGTATTTTGAAATAAACTGGTTCTGGCCCCTTTGTCCTCCTGCTCCTACAGCAGAAGTGCTTCTTAATCCCCTGGCTCGGCCCGGTGGTGAGGTCAGCCACAGCCAAGGGATCCCTGCACGTTTACCATCTGCTTTTGCCTGCTCTGTCCCTGCAAGGAGCCCTCAAATCTGATGTCTTTCCAGTACTACCTTTCTTCCAACTCAGTGAAGAAGCCAACGTTGGACAACACCCTGAATGTCTGCTTATAGACCATGGCCATAGCTGTACTTTGTTCCCACAGGCCGTTCAGGATTGGTGGAGGTTTTTAGCACCTTGGTGGTTTTGTCACGGGAGAAGCCCTGCTGGGAGATGCCCAAAGGCAGTAGGCATGACAGAGGAGGGTAGCCCAGGCCTGACAAGCTTCCTTCAAAGGGTGCTGATGAAGAAGGAAGCCTGTGCTTGGATGTCAGTGGGAGGACACGAAGCCTGTCGATTGTTCTTAAGCCATAATACATGCATTAAACATGCAGAAATATGTTGTTGGATTTGGAAAATGCCTTAGTCCTACTGTACTTAGCATTCAGAGGGCTCTTCAAAGGGAGCACTGGAAACTTCTGTTAAAGCTGTCAATTTAAAGAATGTCTTCCAGATGCCAGGTAACTCCTCTACAAATGTATAATGAATCACTTTCTTTAAATCAGGCATTACCGTTGAACACTGGTCCTCTGCCCAAAACTCCTGGCTGGAGCCTGGTGAATTATGGCACACTTTCCACTGTGCTTTGCAGGAACTAAGGCATTCCAGTCTCCACTTTTTTGTGCCAAGCAGAAGTGTGTGGAAATGTGCTGAGCATTTTTTTTTTTTCCCCTGCCAGAAACAAAGGATTTATGTGTCACTTGTCTCCACTGCTTTAACTGATTGGCTTATTTCCAGGAGGAGATCTGATGCTGAGTGTGTAAATTAGTGGCATTAAAGTCGATCAGCCCACACAAGGACAAGGTTGACAAGGTTTTAAAATACTAGGGGATCTATGAACTGGATATGCCTGAGGCTGGATTTGTTCTCCTGTTTCAGATGTACTTGCTCTGATCGTATATTTGCGCTTTTGTGTTCATTGACTGCTGCAGTGCTATGAAGAGCCTCACTAGACCTAGTGCTGAGCTCTGGGCAGTGGCTGACCTGAAATAAATGTTTGAGCCCAAAGCTGTCTGGAGTTAGAGCAGCCGGCACATCTCGGTTCCGAGGGCCACATCAGCACTGTTTGAGCTGGCTCACTGACTGCAGGAAATATCTTTGCAGAGTGAACTCGTCTCGGCAAGGCCCTGATCCAGCCCTCATTGAAACTCATGGAATTGCTCCCATTTTCTCAACAGAGCTTGGATCAAACTATCAACTTAAAAAGAAAAATCCGGTAATACTTTGCCAAAGTGACACGATGCATTGATTTTTGGGTGGAAAACAAGTATCTTCCTGTGGTATTTTGTCTGTCCTCTTTCTTCTTTACTTTTCTGCTGATGGGACTTTGAGATAGCCATATGGAGACAGAGAGCATGTGAAGGCAAGGAGCTAAGCAGCTGCCCCTGTGTGGGTTGCTGGATGAGAAAGGTGGGATGTTCTCTTTCTTTTGTGTCTCTCAGTTATGGTAAAATGTCATTTTTCTTTTCCCAATCATGAATAACAACTGGATTTAAAGCCTTGAGTTGCACGAAGGACTACAGAGCTCTGGACATCTGGCTCTGCTAGTAAAGCTCTGCTTTCTCTTTTCAAATACACTATTGTAATATATTTCAAATCAGATGAAAAAATAAAATGGTGTATAGGAATTGTCCCAGCCCTTAAAGCCAGCACATAAAGTAATTTACCTGCTGGAAGATGGTAGAGCAACATGCGGAAAACAATGCCTGTTGCAGGCATGAGGAAGCAATGGGTGATCGTGTTGCAAAGTATGTTAGAAAAGAATAAACTCTTTTTCCTGGTGAAGGGCAGGACATGATACAGCCTTTAGTGTGTGAACACTGCCAGCTGAGTGCAGGGCTTTCCCCCTTTGGCTTTCTTGGTGCCTCCTGTGGGGCTTGTGCCCCTCAGTCCTGCTGCACCTCTGGGTAGATGATTCTCTTGGTTTCACGAGTTGTCAAACAAAAGCAATTGTAGAGGTGCCCTAGGATGTGTTTGCCATGTGTGCTGTGAACTTGAGTGTCACCACTCCAGCAGTTGCATTTTTTGCTACAAGTACAGCTGATAATTTCGTGGTGGTAGGGCTGGGACACTTATGCAAGTGCATGGTATGCAGGAGTGTTATATCCCAAAGAAATAGCTCCGAGATCTGTGAAGCACAGCTGGCTGAGGTACTTTGCTAGCCTTGGTGGTGGGTTTTGGGAGGGAAGCTGCAGGGTATTTGTAAACTGAGTTGCTCAGTTCTGAAACTGGATTACTCTTGCAGATTGGCAGCGTCACAATGTTGTTAACTCAGAGTACAGTTAGTTGTGCCTAGGGAGCTGTTAAGGACTTCTTAAGACAAAGATCTATTCTTTGAGCGGAGTGAATGAACTGATCATTTTGGCACATTTTAATCAATCTTCTATAGTGTTATGTCTGATAAAGTAGCAGTAGTCTCAAATCCGAGGTTCAGAGTCAATCAGTTTTATTTGATGCTTAGAACTTAATTTTTAAAATAAAGATATTAGTAATAACAAATACAAACCAGACAAAACTTCAGCAAAACAAAATAAGCAAAAAATCCCAGCAGTTTTCTGTTGTAGTGTAGACTATGATAATTTTTAATCAAGTTGTCCATGACAGGATTTCATTTGCCAACTGGCATTTTTGGCCTTTGGTAATGAAGGCAGTTGATTATTTTCTGATCAGTTTGTTATCTCTAAGCAGCTACAGCTTATGTCTTCGTGCTGCTACAGCTTATGTCTTCGTGCTGCTACCTTGCCCATGGCTGGGTCACTGTGCTTAGCCTCCTAGTCTTCTATCTGAAGTGAAAAGAGAGGTTGGTGGATGTTTGTAGGCTATATCAATGTTGTCCATTGACTGTGCCAAAAATATGTCCTCTCTGCAGCAGAACGCGTTTTATAGGTCCAGTTTTCCAGTTCTGAAGTAGTGGCACATAGAAGGAAAATGTAGAGAAGTTTTTGCTGATTAGGGAACACAAAATCAAATATTTTGAACCTAGACTTGTGGGGATAAGTGCCTGATTTTTTTGTAACCTCATATTTCAACTACTTTTTTGTACTTTAATCTTAATAGGTTTGAGTTGCTTGGGGTATGTTTCCCCACAGTTATGGATTGATTACTAGGGTTAGTACTTGCCTTTTCTTCTGGAGCTATTTTATGTTTTCCTTTGCTGCATAATTGATGAGGCCCTCTAAAGAATCTGTGTGATTTGGCAAGTGCAAGCTGCCTCCTTGTGTGGTTGTTTAGAGGATGTTTTACCCTCAGTTTAGACCTCATGCTTTGGACTTACATAATTTGTAAAATCCCACAGTCCTGACATGCACAGAAACTTTGGCAATAGAAGTGAACGTTTCAACTGCAAAAAGTCAATGCCGGGGCTTTAACCAGCCCTGCATTTTTTGGGGCCAAGATACTATACACAAATTCCTGCAGCTGCAGATAATGTTGGATTTCTACACTGAAGAGAGCACAAGGGAGCGACTCTTTCTCATTTTCCAGAGCACAGAAAAGGACTTGATTTTATTTCGATTGCAGATAGGTCTTTAGATGAAGTCTGAAGACGTTTAGTAGTTGATTTAGTTTGGCCAGAGCAGATATCCAGAAAAGTGTGAAATCGGTTTTTGAACCAAAAGAGAAAAACTTAGTGATATTCACAGGGGCAAATTGTGGAGAAGGTGTGGAAGAATCAGCCTTCAGTTCCGTCAAGCTGTTGGTAGCTGTTCCCAAAATTTATTAGAAAAAAGGGAGTTAAGAGTGAATGCATCTGGACACTTTGCTTTTTCATTGCTACTGATTTGGGACCTCATCCAGACTCTGCAGAAATCCCGTTGAGTTCCTGGTGTGCCAGAATAGGTGTTAAATGGGGAACAGACAGCTGCAGTCCTGTACACTTTCATAAAGGTCGTGTCTACTGCCTTTGATAGGAGAAACCACAGGCCCTGTGGTAGCTGTTATCTGTGCAGCTTTCACCCTGATCCAAAATCTTGTCTTGGGACCTGTTAGGGCCATCTTCCACTGAGGATTCAGGTAACCTGCCCAAGTTTAGATCATTGTAAACGGCTGAGAGAGATGTTTGGCACTATCAGACTACAGGCCAGGGAAGTGGTGGAGATGTTCCCCACTGCTCAGGGGCCCTAAAAGTGACTGGTGTCCTGGGCAATTTCTGGATTCCCATTTATTCATAGTTGGGTTTGACTCATCTGATCTGGCTGGAGCTGTGATCTTGACACTGGGAGTGAGCAGCGGTGCAGTGTGATCCTGTGATATGAGGTGTGTTATGCCAGGTAGTGAGCGAGATATTGGGATAATCTGTTTATGTTTGGCCCCTCTGTTGATAAATTGACCACTTTCTGCATCACTGGGAGTGCAAACTCACAGATGTATCCTGATGTGTCTTTTTTTCCCTCTGGGAAGATGAGGTTTTATTTGCAGGTCTTCACACAACTGTTGCTGAGATTGGTGTACTTGTGGATATTTGTGCTTAAGCGAGGCAGTTTTTAGTGTCACATTAGTCTGTTTAGAGGAGGCAGGAGGATTTGTGCAGGGTCCTGTTGAAGATGTTTAACTATTTCCACGTCACATTTAATATTATTACAGTAGTTCTTTCACTGACTTTGATGTCCCCTGTTGCAACCCCTCTCCATACCCCTTTTCTTGGACCTAGTCTTGTCTCCCTTTGTCTAGGGTTCAAATGATGCCTTGATTTTGCAAGAGATTTTGCTTTCTTTAGCCCAGCATGGCAAAAAAATCCAATGCATAGTCTCTTGAGCATTCAGATCTTGCCATCTCCAAGTTCACAACTAGTGAATGGGATTCTAGTGATGCAAGAAGGTGATGGAATGTGTCCTCATAGTTCTTGACCTGTGGTGACAGCATCATCTAATTCTTTTTTCATTAGCTTTGAACTGTTCAAGACTATTGTTCCTGCGGAGTTCAGTGTCCCCACAGGAAGGGTCTACTTTGGGAACTGAATGTTTTAAATGATGCATGGAATTTATTTCTTCCTCCTTCCACCCCTTCCCTGAGGAGTGCAGCTTGTTTAGGACAATGTTTTTATTCTTTTTTGCCTCTTTTTTATTTTTAAAAAAAGGCTGAATGAGCCTGGCAAGCAGAAACAAACTCTTGTCCTTGTTGCTCAACCTCTACAGTCCCAGGACTATCCTCCCCATGGAAAACCAGGCTATTTCCTGAAGCCAAGACAAGAGGAGGAGAGCAGAGCAGGAGAGTGCTCAGGTGCAGGGGTGACAGAGGGAGCAGGAGGCAGTGACTTGCTGTGTCATGGGGGACTCAAGGAGTGGGAAACGTCCTGACTGGGGAGTGCTGGGGAGCCCTGCAGGGCCTTGTACAAGGTGGTCTGAGCCCAACTTCACCTTCTTCCTCTGTGTGGCTAAGGTCAGGGCCTTCAGCCTTATCCCAGACCAGGTTGATGGCTCCAAGGCAGTGGCCTGGGCAGGGTGGTCAAGCTCCTTTTTACTGCTCCTTGTTTTTAACGAGAAATCCATCTCTTGTCAAACCTGGCACTGACTTCACACAAAAATACTCGTTTTGATGGATCAGCAGTTACCAGCAAAACCATATAAATCATTCTCTGACTGCTCCATCGTGGGTGCTTTCAGATTCCTGCCAGTCAAGCTGTGACAGGGAAAGATAAATAGAAACTGAAGCTAACTAGTGAAATGGGAACAATGGGCAGTAAAGCTTCGAGCTACCAGAAGGAAAGTAATCAAAGCCTTAGAAAGCCTTGGTTTTAAAATCTCAGTTGATCTCCTACATTCAGCATTTGGGTAAATAAAATTCTCTTTGCCTAAAGCCACATTTCTTTTAGACTGAATATTTTCCACATGGCTCTCTGGCTGGCCTGATTCATTTCATATCCTTTGTCCCTTACAACTGTCTGTTTTAATTCCAGTTGTGAGCTGTGGCTTTTACTGGGGGAACAGAGTTGGTCAGCTGCAGTGTCCCTCCTGGCCACCCTTGGCCAGTGGGCTCTTGGTGCTTGTGGCATACTGAGCCACCAAGAGGAAACCCAGGCAATGTGCTTGCAGTGTAGCCTGGCGAGATGCAGGCACCCAGGAGAGCGTGGCTTGTTAAGAGGAGGTGTTACTCCCCTCTGGCCAGGGCTGGGCTGCTCAGGAAGAATGTTGAGATCTGGGGAGGTGATGATTACCTGCTGCTCACGGTTGCTCTTTGGAAGGTTTGGGTCAGACATTAGGAAAATGTGTCAGAAATGATGTGGCCAGCAGGACTGGGAAGTGATCATTGCCCTGTGCTTGGTGCTGGTGAGGCCACACCTTGAATACTGTGTTCTGTTTTGGGCTCCTCACTGCAAGAAAGACATTGAGCTGCTCGAGTGTGTGCAAAGAAAGGCAGTGAAGCTGGTGAAGAGTCTGGAGCACAAGTCTTATGAAGAGCAGCTGCGGGAACTAAGGGCCCAGGGAAGTGGTTGGGTCACCATCCCTGGAGGAGTTGAAAAGTTGTGTAGATGTGGTGCTTAGGGACATAGATTAGTGATGAACTTGGCAGTGTTATATTAAGGGTTGCACTCAATGATCATAAAACCTGAATGATTGTATGATAAAACCTTTCACCCTATGTAGCTGGTGCAGCACTGGAACAGGTTCACAGGGAAGCTATACAGTCTCCACCTTGGGAGGTTTTGAAGAGCAAGCTAGGGAAAACCAGGGCTGATCTCTTGCAGTGTTGAAGATAGTTGGTCTTTGAGCAGCATATTGAGAAGAGACAAACTTGAATCTTGCCCTCTTTCAGTTCACGATGATGGTGCTGTGAATGAAACCTGTGTGCTTACATGTGTGCAGACTTCTGAAATCTGTGTTGAGTAACTGCTCAGGAGAGAGAGAAAAAGAAACCGTGTGGGAGGGAGCAAGTGGATTTCTTTAATAGAGTGCATGATGAGAACCTTCCCTGAAAATTGGTCAAGGGGCCTCATGAAACAACTGTATTTATTATATAGCAAAAAGCATTTACTGTTTGTTAAACACTTAGGATCCAATTCACTGCTGTTATCCAGCTATTCTACACTGCTCTGGCAACACAAAGTGTCTGCAAAAACAGCTTAATTGGCTGATTAGTCTGAGTTTATATCTGCTTCATTTTGCTGGGATGGTGAGGAGCAGCCAGAAGAGAGAAAGTGCTGAGGTCTGTGTGTTAAAATCCATCTCCATCCATGGTAGGCTTTACCATGCTGAGCTGCTGCCCAATGTTTCAGTAGAAAAGCAGAGTCTTGTAGGAGTGTGATTCCCTACATGTTATACACCTCATCAGCACTGCAACCTTGCATTTCTCACAGAGATTTGAAGAGAAGCTCTACAAACAGCTTTGAGAGTTGCTGTGATACCTTCCAAAGGGTAAATTACTAGAAGAACATTTTTTGGGAGGGTGTAAGAAGATGCAACTTTGTCAGCAGATCAAGACCAGTGAGCAGTTTGGTTATAGAAGGTGTCACTGAGCAGAAATATTGAAAAGGACCTGCCTGTGGTGTACATAGGGACATGCATCAATACATACTTAAAGTAAAATGTTTAAGTACTGTCATGGATAAATATGAGATCCTGAACTGGTGCTGGAAAGGGAGTCTCAGTATTGCTCTGGCAGGGGATACTTTGGTGCATTGTATTTCATTGTCTGTCCAGGTCTCTGGCAGCTGTTTCTTTACAAGACTCTTGTTCTCTTGGCATTGCTGAGATTGCAATGATTGGCTTAGCGAATGAGTGAGAGGGTTTGAACGCAGTGTTTAACCTCTGTGCTGGCAGGTTCATGTAACCTTGCACTTGGTGGAATGGCACTGCTAGGAGAGAGTGAGCGAGAGACCCTCTTTGAGTGTGAAATGTAAAAGATAAGAGGCAAAAAGTTGCTACAACTGTGGGAGATCTCACTCCTGACTGGTGCTGCCAGCACCTTTTTTTTCCTACTGTCTGCTCTACTTGCAGCCTGCACAGTAGCATGATGCAGGTCATATGCATTGGAGAATGGCACAAAAACTGGAGATGCCATTCACAGCAACCAAGCTAGTTGCTTGAGTAGTGTTTGCATCAGTGCCACATCTTGAAAGAGTGCTGCTAACTTGCCAGGAAATGTAAAAATAAATGACTCACATAAGATACCTGTTATAGTGCAAGATGCTCAGGGGAACATATAATGGGAGTTTGGGAAGTCAAGAGTTTAAGCATGTGCAGAACAGACCTCTTAAATATGAGGCTGTCAGAGAGCAGAAGCTTAAGTAATGGGGTTAGGAGAAGAGAACCTGCTTTTAATGTCAATTGCTTTATAAAAGAAAGTTTAAAAATGGTGAAACAGTTCTATGCTTCATTTTACAGTGACCTTTTAGCACTTGCCAGAAAAGTAATCTATTGATGTGCCTGAACTAGGGGAAGGGGATTTAAAAAGAAAATGAAAAGGTTAAGCAGGAAATCTACAAGGCATCCCCAGTTTCTGGTAGGAGTCCTTGTATTACTATGTGTTTTCACTTTCAGTGTCTTGTACCAGTCTGTCTGAAGAGCCTGGGGAAAGGTACTACTGAGTATTGTACATCCCACTTGGAAAACTTGTTGTTACTGCGGTTGAGTTTTATAGCAGGAATTTAAAAACTATAAATTTATGCCCCTTATTCTGATGTAATTTAATAGATGTGCCTTCAACAGACATATTGAGGCTGCTGTACATTACATGCTTCATAGTAACTGTGATGTGATTTGTGCATTTGTTTCTTTTTTGAAGAGAAGGACGTGCCAAACAGACCTCTGAGAGTGCGCGCCCAGTCTCCAGATGGCAAATTATCTTCTCGGTGGAAGCCACCTTATGGAGTTGGCTTCAGGGGTCCACGCAGCAGGTCCCAAGGTTACCTCCGTGGGTATGGAGAGGGCAGCCGAAGGATGAGCTATGCCCCGCTGCTGCAGGAGCGACAAAACCAAGAGGCAAGAAAACTGGGTGAGTCACGTTTCCCTGGTGCCATCTAGCTGAGCCAGCACACATAATCCCCCGTGGCTGCTGGGTGATCACAGATCACATTTTTGTAGCCTTCAAAATCACTTCTTCCTAAAAATGAAAATACTTGCTGTAATTGCATTGTGTAATATGTTCTTAACAGAAAACTGTGATGACCAGTGTATAAAGTGTAGCAGAAGTTGGTGCTGTGTTAAAGAGATGCCATGTGTGAGTTATTAATAGCAGGGGGAAGAACAGGGAGAAGAGGCGTAGCTCAAATTCTTCTTCAGGGTAGTAGGGCTACTCTTAGTCCATTGGTTTGTGTCCTCTTCTTACACTTTGTTATTTTAAGCCAGTGGTGAAAAAAAAATACTATTTTAATTAAAAATATCCACACTGATTATTAAACCTTTCATGGGCTCCATACTGGAGTGTTACACTCGTGTCCATGTTCCATGTTCTCTCCAGTTCCTTCATGAGGTTCTGGTCTCTAAGGGCTCCTGAAACAGTCAGGTTAGGCTCTTGTGTGCTCCCTGCCCTGCCGTGCTCTGGTGGTTTGCACTCTTGCCATAGATCACGTGCCCTTGATTTGAAGTATTTCCCGTCTAATGGTATCAACAAAGACCATCAATAGATGGCTTCCAAGAGTTTTATTTCTGCAGAGGCTGAGTGTTTCCCCTTGGGCTGTTTCTGTCCCTTGCCTGTGTTGTGGCTGACCTGTCTCTGTCCTGCTGCATGAGCTCCTCTCACCCAAGTGGGCACTAGATCTGCACTCACAAGCCTTTCTTTGATCCTCTTCCTGCAAGCCTTGGCTGCTCTTTGTTGTTTGGGTGTGTTTGCTCAACATTAGGCTTCTTTCTCTCAAAATCTCTCCTGTAGGCTGGAAGCACATCCCATAGATAGTCTGATCTTGGGTTACAAAATGGATGATGATTCTAAAAAACACGTGGCTGCCAGAATTCCTGGCTTTGCAATGTAAATGTCTATTTCCCCCTCTGCTTTGTGGATTTTGTATTATTTTTATCTCCATTTGTCCTAAGAGAGCAAACTCTCTGGAGACTTAATCAGTTATTCTACCTTTTCCTAAAGAAATCTACTTTTTCCCATCTTTCTTCTAGTATCATCTTCCTATACATTGCTTGTAGAGGGGCTGCTCTGGTGTCTGTGCTGAGGTGGGAAGCTGGAGACACATACATGTGGAAGATGCTCCCTCATTTGTTTGTTGCCCAGCATGTACCACGGCTGTGCAGGTTGAGACCCTATCCAGGCAGTACAGAATTCAGTGGAAATCTCCTCATGGACTTAGTGGAAGTTCAGTAATGTACTTAATCTTGAAGAGAAATAATGAGTAACATGGTTTGGTGTGTCTACTTCTTGTTTTCATTACTTTTATACTATGTTTTTTTTAAAGAGGGAGAGCAAATGCTTTTTAAATAATCAGATTATCTGAAGAGTAACAAAAAGCTACTGTAAAACTATTGTTTTTTTCAAGTTAATAATTTGCTTTTCTGCTTCTAAAATACCAGCATTACTGTTCTTACTGCATGCATATCAAAACCTCTGGCATAAATTCTATGTATCTCAATGAACTACCTTTCAAGGAAGCATCTCCTTTTGTCTCTCAGAGAATAAAAGAGAGTTCTGCCTGAAAAGACAGATTTATTTTTTTTCAATGAAAAAGATTACAGGAAAGTATTTTCTTCTCACATGTACAGCCTCTGAGTCAGTTCATGTGGTTTCACTGCCATCAAGGAGCTCCCAAGGACGGAGCCAACCTGTCTATAGGTCATCTCTAACAAAGAGGAAAGTCACAGGTACGTTTCTTTCACATCTGCTGTCAATTCGTGGAGATATCTGAACACAATGAGATAGCTTTGTGATTTTTAGACTGCAAGTCTTTTGGGGCTGGAACTGCTGGGTTTTTCTCTGTGTGTTAAAGAGCTTGGTGGATATCTCCAATTCAAGCAGAGTTAATAAAATGGTATAAATCTGCTACATGGTTGGTTGGGTTTCTGTTGTTGTTTTGTTTTGTTTTGTTTTAATCCCCTCCTCTGTAGCCATTGGTGAATGTTATGCACTGCAATAACCCCATGAGAAGACTTGATTAAATCAAAGCCAGGACCTCCAAAAGGGTATGCCTTCTTGGCAGATCTCTGCTCCCTTTTCCAAAGCACTGATTTCCAGAAGCCTAAACCTGACCAGCAAAAGTTTTCACTTTCTTTTGGAAAGAGGGCATTACATACTCCTGCTGAGGTTAAAAAGGATGAGTGATATTCTGAGTCATCTCCATGTCAGCGCTGATGACACGATGACAGTGCTGTGGGGATGGCACAGTGTTTTGGATATTTTGATGGTGATGGAGAAAATCTTTGTCAGAACTGAGAGCCGTGGTGTATTGAAATCCCATCTCACACCTTTTCTGCAGAGGTTATACCATCCTCTTCTCATGCTCGCTTTCTCTCTGCGGGTGCTCCCATTGCAAAACTTTGTGAATAGTTTCCCTGTGCCACTTGTGAGTAGTAGATGGGTCCTCTCAGCAACATCTGTGTAGTAGCTGTTTGGCCTCAAAATCTGGAATTGTCTGAGAACCTTCTGCATTAAAAACCTGATTGGAAGAATGTGCTTCCCTACTGCCTGCTTTCTGTGCTGGGCTTTGCAGCCAGCACAGCCTCCCAACAAAGAGAAGAACAATCCTCTCCTGAAGTTCAGTCACACATGAGTTAGGTCCCCAGAGAATGCAATCCTACCAGAGTTTACTGGCCTTCCCCAAGACATCAGTGTTTTTCCAGTGTTCCTCTTCTGTAAAACTTGGGCTGGAAAGTTGTGCCTTCTGCATTCTGTGCCTCTGGGAGACTTGGGAATGGTCACTCTGACACTAATAGTGCCATAGAGTAAAAAAATCTTTCATGGGGTGGTAGGTAGGCTACACTGGAAAATAACAGACAGACAGAAAATGAAGACTCATCGAAAATAAAAGCCTCACAAAATCAAATTAATTTCATTTAATTTTAAAATTTTGTAAACTATTTGCAAAGGATATTCTGGTATGTCAAAACAGCCCACGTGAATGATTTTTTCTTTTGAATTTTTTCTTTTTTAATTTTTGCCTACATAGCATAAAAACCAGAAAATCTGAATTCAAACTACCCGTTTGAAGCACTCAAAATTGTAAAATATGCAGGAATTCTCCCTTGTGAGGAATTTTTTACAGCCCCTGCTTCTATTGCCCTTCAATGTGAAACCAAATTTTGAAATCTAGATGTCTTTCATAAGGCAAAATTTCTGTTCTCCAGGCAGCTCTAAGAGTGAGTTTGCCAGAGATGAATAATGTCAGTATGTTAATAAGATATTTCCTGTAAGTAACAGTTTGGGCACTGATAGAATACTGAAGGGCTGTAGGGTATATTAGTGTGCTGGTCTTGCAAGCAGACAGCTAACAGAAGAAATTATGTTTACATGGGCTATCATCAGTGATCAATGTACTTGTCTTTTCACTACCACTGTATTTGTTATTCATCTGTGCTCTGTGTGTGTCATAACATCAGTTGAAGGCATTTACTTTTTTTTATGGCAACTCCAATATTGTTACTGATGTGCTCTTTTGTTTTGCCGTTTCAGAGGAGGAAGAAGTGGAGGTGGCACAAGACATAACTGTTCGAGTTATGTCCTCTCAGTCTGTGCTTGTTACTTGGACAGACCCTCTGTATGAAAAACAGAAGGTTACAGCAAATAGGTAGTTAGGCCTGTGCTTTCTTTTCTGAATGCATACTGAATGTGAACTGCTATCAACATGTTCCTGACTGCTTTTGCATTTATTTAATTATAGCTGGGTTTGGGGATAGTTTAGCTTACAGTGTAGGGATTTGCATATCCCTGCCTATGGCAGTGACTGATAGGGGATGCTTTAAAGAAGCTACTAGAAACCTGACATGGGTGGATGTGGGGTGATGTACCCTTCTGGCCCCTCTGCAGCCTGGTCTCTAGTATTTAGCAATCTGTGTAAGTACTGGACTGCAGGGATTTAGGTCCCTTCTAAATGTTGTCAGTACTAACCAGGGGTATTTTTGCTATTCAAATGCTGATGTACTGCCACAGTTGGCTGATCCCCATGTGTGCATGGGGAAAGAAGGGGTGAGGATGTGGCACAGTCCGCAAAGAGGTAAATACGAGGTGTTGAGTTAGCTTGTCAGAACTGACTATAGCTTCAAGATGACCATACTGTGGCTGCAGGAAGTATCACTCTACAATGGGAAAGATGCCCATAAGTGCCCCTTGCATCTGCTGACCCTCCAGAAAGCTGGTGCAGCTGAGGCCGAGCAGGTCAGAGGCTCCTGTGAGTGGGAGAGAGTGGCTTGCAGCAGCGTGCCACAGGAGTTGGAGTCCAAAATGATCAGAGCAATGGGCTGGAAACTACCAAAGGTCTGAAAGCATAAGATTGTGTTGCTCAGCCTGGGAACAGCCAAAGGCTGTACAGCCCGGGGCTGAAACACCAAGGGGCTCAGCAGGAGAATTGGTAATTTTAGATTTCTCAGTTTTATTGTGGAAGTGATTATCCAGGCAGACATGTGGGAACCGAGCCGCCAACGCTGCTCTGGGAGCAAGGGACTCCCAGTCATCTGGCCACACTTGCAGCCATGGGGTGGTGGGATGGTGATGTAGAGTACCCCGGGACATCTGGCTTGGTTCAGAAAACCCTACAAGCTTCCCTTGGAGTAAAGGCAGTTGGGCTCCTTTAGAGGAGGGCCGAAGCTTAAAAGATGCTTGGTTCTTGGTGGCAGTGGTACTTTGTTGTTTGCATGTTGCTAGTTTCCCCTCAGCAGGCTGGCTGAGGGGACAGCACTCGAGGGGAAAGCACTCTGGTTTCTCTCTGATTCTGCTAATGCTGGGGTTCAACAGGTGTGTTTTTCTTTTTCTGTGTTTCTAATCCCAGGCAATACAGTGTTCGCTATCGGGAAAAGGGGGAGTCAGCAAGGTGGGATTACAAGCAGGTGTCCAACCGGCGGGCGCTGGTGGAAAATCTGCTGCCAGACACTATGTATGAGTTTGCTGTCCAAATCTTGGAGGGAGAAAAGGAGAGCAAATGGAGTGTGTCTGTTTACCAACGGACCCCGGAGGCAGGTGTGTATGCAAAAGGTCCTTGGGGTAACACAAGCCTTTGGATTTACCTGGGAGTGCTGGTTGACAGGAAGCTCAACATGAACCAGCAGTGTGCCCAGGTGGCCAAGAAGGCCAATGGCATCCTGGCCTGCATCAGGAATAGTGTGACGGGCAGGACCAGAGAAGTTATCGTCCCCCTGTACTCGGCACTGGTCAGGCCTCATCTTGAACACTGTGTACAGTTCTGGGCCCCCCAGTTTGGGGAAGATGTTAGGATACTGGAATGTGTTCAGAGGAGGGCAACGAAGATGGTGAAGGGGCTGGAGCACAATCCCTATGAGGAGAGACTGAGGGAGTTGAGGCTGTTTAGTCTGGAGAAGAGGAGGCTCAGGGGAGACCTCATTGCTCTCTACAACTACCTAAAAGGAGGTTGTAGTCGGGCAGGGATTGGTCTCTTCTCTCGGGTGACCAGTGGCAGAACCAGAGGGCATGGACTCAAGCTTCGTCAGGGAAAGTTTACGCTTGATGTTAGGAAAAAGTTCTTCACTGAAAGGGTGATTGGCCATTGGAATGAGCTGCCCAGGGAGGGGGTGGAGACGCCAACCCTGGAGGTGTTTAAGGGGAGACTGGATGAGGCACTGAGGGTCATGGTTTAGATGATGGTGTTAGTGTTTGTGTTAGTGTTGGGTTATAGGTTGGACTCTATGATCTCAGAGGTCATTTCCAACCTTATGATACTGTGATACTGTGATTTTTGCTGTGAAATAGGGCTGACTTGAGGGAAAGCCTGAATAAGTGGTTACGTGGAGCGGCAGATGGTTGGGAACACGGGAAAAGCCTGAGTGCTGCTCTGTGCTTCCCTGCAATAGTCCTGTGTCTGCTCTTGTGGTGTGATGAGAACAGGGGGAGATGGTTTGAGTGTTTCTAGTGGGTGCAGCAGTGCTTGCAGCAGGGTGTGTCTCTTCCTTTGGGAGCAGCAGCCTGGCTGCTCTCCCTCTCTATGGGCAGTGAATTTAAATCCTGCCTCAGCCATGGAGAAACTGTGGGCCCCCTTTGGTGCAGGGAAGTGGTCTGTAACAGCTGAATTACCACATGGTTCTAGCTAAGCCACAGGAGCAGTCTTGTGCAACCAGCCTGTTCTAAAAGTACAGAATAACATCTCAGAACGTGTAATGCAGGCATGCGTGGACCTGAGCCGTGTGTGCTCTTCACATTTGTCTTTGAAAAGGCCATGGAGGAATTCCTACAATGAAAAGGTACAAAAGGTGTATGCTGTGTAGGTCAACTTTTCTTACTTGCCTCTTTGGCGTGTGGATGTTTCACAGCTCCTGCCAGTGCACCTGAAAATTTGGATGTTTGGCCACTAAAGGGGAAACCAACATCTGTAGCAGCATCCTGGGATGCTCTCCCAGAGAGTGAAGGAAAAGTCAAAGGTAAGTCATCACTGTCAGTTTTATGCCCCTCAAAGAACTGGCCTTGAAGGCAGACTGCCGCTCCGCAGCAAGCTAGAACTACTGACCATGCCAGGACTTTTTTACTTGTTAGTGGCTTTTACCCAAGCAAGATTTTCTTTTTTCTAGCTCAGCATCTCTGCACTGCCTCTGGGAAGCCATCATCACTGTGTGCCTGGGATGTCTCACAGAGCTTCCCAGTATGTCAACGTATGCACGCTTACCACTTCTTCCGTTAATAAGCAGGTTGAAACAGAGCTCAAGAAAGAAGTTTCCCAAAGGACTTGTAGGTGAAGTTAGGTGAAGAAGGAAAGTTTGGGTTGTTCCAAGAAAGTGAGTGGATTTATGTTGTGTTTTATTTCTAGCTTATCACAGAAGGATAGCCTCAACGTAAGAAGCAAGTGCAAACACTGATTTCAACAGATACTGCACATAAGGCTTGTGTACTATAGCATTCTTGTACATGGTCATAAAGCTAATTTACTTGCATAGAACTTTAAAAAAAAGCTTTCTGGGACTTCCTTTTTAACTCTTTTTCCCTCTGAAGATGAATAGACTGATTTTGTAGCCACTCCTGTTCTTTTCTGTTTGATGGGATTGTGTTCTCAAGTTACACAGGTTTCTGAAGGTGCCTTATCAGCACTGTAGCATCTCAGGATTTGAAAAACCTGTGGCTGGAGGGAAGTGTACCATGTCTGCATACAAGACCTGCTTTATGTGTTCTTCAGGGCAGTGGTGGAATTCCTTCCTCTTTGAAGTTAGTAGGAGTCTTGCCAGTTGCTTCAATGGAGCTGCAATTGTGTCCAAGAATTATTTCCTAAAATAAGGTCATGCAGGGACATTTTCTGAAATTTCAGATCTGCTCCTGATTTTGAGCAGTCTATAGCCCTTTGTCCATTTTTGACTGCTGATCTTTAGATGATTTATACAAGGCAATAAATTTAAAGATACCTGATATTCAAGAGCTAAAAGCTTGTATGCGTCTAATGTATCATTGTTTTTCTTGAGTAGGAAGTATTATAGGAGAGGACTTATTTTTAAACTAAATAAGTGCAAAAAATTATATTTATACTGGGTAAAAAAACCCCACTGAATTAGCACCTCATAGCAATTTTCATAACATGTGGTAATCAGGAATTTTTGTCTTTTGGTCGTTTTGTTTTTCAACCCTGTTCTTTTATATATTTATATCACATATTGAAGTAATGGAATAAAATGTCCTCCAGTAGCCATTTGAGAATTACAAAAAGTAATACCTGTGCCTCTGCAATTAAAGCAACTTTGCTAAACAAACAAAACCAGTCCAAGGCTTGCCATGCCTTCTAATACATTGATTTTTTTCAACTGAGCATTAAATGTGTTTATATGTAAAATATTGATATTTTTTTTCTTGATTTTGATAATCATTATGACACATTTCTTAACACAATGCATGAGATGGTTTTCAGAAACAAAGTAAGCTTCTTATTTTTACAAGTGTTACAGTGTTCTAAAGTTTTCAAGTCATCAAGTGTAATTGTGTTTCTTTCTGTAGAGATAAAGTTGTCAGTCTTTGGAATTTATTTTCAAAACCCTATGCCTCTCGCAAAAGACTGAAAAGCAGAGGAAACCTGCACGTGGCTGAGATCTTACCTGCACTCCTTAGGAGTGTGTTGGGAAGACTCTTCTTCATGCTTACAGTTATTCCTATAGGGATAAAATTTCTGTCAGTACAGAAAGCTAATACAGAGCACAGGTACCACAGTAATCCTAAACTGAAGGGTGAGAGCAGGGTGACTTTCTTAAGTGGCAACAAGACCTTGCTTTGCTCTCACTGTAGTGGTGTTTGGTCCTGGCTATGCTTAAGCACAGTGTGTCAGGTTTTGATTTTGTTGTACAGGTGTGCTATGGCTACATATTTGGCAATATGCTGGAAGAAGTTTCTCTTTTGAATAAGAACCTCAGTCATCTAGGCATGAATTTTACCTACTGTCCTTTAGATTGCAGCTAAAACCCCTCTAAGCAGAAACTTAGCTGGAAATGCTTACCACAGTAGTATTGTTTCCAACATTGAAGTAAGAGCTTTGGCATTTTCATGGGGATACCCTTTAGACTCCAGAACTACTGAGGAATGAGTGTACGGCCCTTGGAGCTGGCAGAGTTTCACCACAGTGGACTGGCAGAGCAGATGTTACGTGACCAGGATCTTACAGTACAGTGCAATTATAGCTGTGTCAAGGCTTTGTTGGCAATGTAGGATAAGAAAGTAATTAACATTAATGAATAATAGTACCTGATTTTAATACTGATGTCTTCAACAATGATTATGTGAATACACCATTTTGTCCTTCCAAATAACTTATGTGGGGAAAAGAAAATTAACGTTCTTTTGCTGTGGACATGGCTATAGTCAGCAACACAATTGTGTGTTGGCCACTGTTGTGACCAAGTTATGTTTTGGAAGAATATTCTGTGCATCATGTGTTGTTGAATGCAAATACCTTGATAGCTAATCAGTAAGTTCAAAATTTCTCTTTTTTCTTGGACTGCTTGCAGTCCATCAGCCATAACTGCATGGGTATTCTGATTGTGGAGAACTACACTATCTAACATTTGCACAGTCCTTCAGACTAGTCCACAGGTGATAGGATAGTGCGTATTTTTCTGGCACTGTTCATACTTATTTTCTGCCTCCAGTGCATTTTCTTTTTGTAGATTTCCTCTGCTATTTCTGATTTAGGGCAGTTCATTTTTTTTAGACGTCTCATTTTTTTTTTTTTTAACTTTATTAGTCAGTGCCCAGAAATAAAAAAGGTCTCCTGGTGCAGCACACAAACCGTGCTGCAGCTGGTGCTGTCTTCTGGCTCCTGTTGGTGACTCTTCATGCTGATGGACATTGTTGCTTATGTATTTTTAAGAAGGTATAGTGAACATATTCTGTCTCAGTGATTAGGTCGTCGATGTGATTTGGTTTTGTCTGTTAAGATGAACAAATGTTCAACCTATCTACGTGTATGTGTGTATGTGTCTCTCTCATGTCTTTACACTCCGGCTGTTGACTTGGCGTGCATTGCTAGTGTATTAATTTTAGTAATGCACGTTCTAATTCATCCTACCCATACAGTCTGTCCGCTGGAAACAGGACTGTTTTCAGTTTCCTCCTTCCAACCGTCTGCCAAATCATTTCAGAATACATTCTTTCATACGCCCCGGCTCTCAAGCCATTTGGAGCAAAGTCCATCACCTACTCTGGAGCTACGACATCAGCCATAATAGATGGTCTGCAGGCCGGGGAGCGCTATATTTTCAAAATTCGTGCAGCAAACAGGAGGGGACCAGGTCCTCAGTCTAAAGCCTTCAGTGTCGCCATCCCAGCAGGTGAGCACCAAGCCATGCACTGGTTGCAAAGTCTGCCCGTTCTTCCTTGGTCCCAGTTCTGTTCATTCTTAACGACTTTTCTTGGCTTCCTCTGCACTCCATCTGACCCATGGGATTTTACTTCCTTAATACTGTTTCTGTTATTGCAGTGTGTGAAAGGACATTTTATGGACATTTTAAATACGTTCATACCATGCTCAGTTTCCTGCATGAAAGCACTGCGAGCTCTTGTTATCTAAAGGCCAAAGAATACAATGCTTATATCTTTGGTTGTGCTTTTCCTGACAACTCCTACTCTTGCAAGTCAGTTAGACTGACTTACTCAGGTACTACTCCTTGCATTTGCTTCTTGCCAAAAAGATGCTGTGGTGGGGACACAAAATTTGTTGACTTAACTAAGAATGTGGGTCACAGCCTCAGATGGGATAATGCAACAGCATGCCATGAACATGACTTAAGCTCTGCTGGAAGCTGGTTCCACTAATACAATGTTGCAGTCCCTGCTTTTAGATGTTTAATTTTAATTGCTCTAACTTTTACCCAAGTTACAATAATCCACATGGGCTGGTTAATATAGAAGTAATTATTTTCTCATGTTCTCATAATTGTCATGTTCTTGATACCTGACTGATTTCTTCCCTTAAATCTGTTTTAATCTTTTTTTTTTCTTTTCTTCTATTGTTATAATAAACCCCCTTTTTCTCCCTAGACGTTCACAAGGATTCAGTTGCTCAGCAACAAACAAATATTCAAGATAATTCAGAAGCTAAAAAACCTGGTTCATCTCCTTCTCAAACTTCTTCAGTTTCTTCAAAAGTTGAACCGTCACTTTCCTCTAAGCAGTCATCTGTTCGTTCACCTAATGTTAGTGATAAAAAGAGTCTTCTTTCAGAATATAAGAACAAAATACTGACTCGAGGAGGAGTCCTAAGTAAATCTCAGTTACCTTCTAGAAGGACAAGTGAGTTGGAATCTGATCTACAGTCCACTGAAGTGACAGACGATCGCAGTTCCTCCCAAGAAGCTCCAACGGTGCCACCAAAAGCCCAGGATCAGAGGAGGATTGTTAGACCCTTGTCCCCTAGTCGTCCAGTCCACCCTGTCCTTGCCTCAGGAAGGATTCCTGTTCGAACCCACACATCAGAGGTGTCACGACAGATGAGCACAGAGAAACATGAGCCATCAGCACTGTTACCAACATCAGAACAACGTTCTTCTTCTTTGTCTATTCCTAAATACACAGATAATGAGACAGAGCAACCGAGGCAAAGCAACAACCGTGTGCCTTCTAAAACCTCTTCCCATCCTCTGCCTGCCAGCAGTAATGATCTTGCAGGTAATGTGGAACGAAAGCCAGACACTATGCTGGTCAAAGTGTCTTCTAAAACTTCAGAGCCTAGTCACCTGGCCTTGCCATCTAATCGGCAGTCTGCCATCTCTCATGAAGTTGCCCCAAGCCACTCCAGTAGGGCCAGTTCTTTAGGTCATTCACATCGACTGTCTTCCAAATCAGCAGATTCCCATGCTCGTGATAGCCATAATGAGTTTGACAGTGAAGAAGCAGAAGACAGAACAGGACAGCCTAGTTCTAGGTCACAGCAAACGAGGCTACCCTCAGGCTCCAGTTCTCGTACATGGAAGGATTCGAAAACAGCTGCAGTGGCAGTCTCTTCGAGATCTACTGTTTCTATTCGCACCTCACCTCACTCTCACTCCTCCAGCAGTGCTAAATCTGATGAAAAGGATATTGATGAGAATTATAAGGAGGACTCAGAAGATGCAAGTCGCTTATTTCCTTCTCTGCTCTCTTCCAGGCAGTCTTCTTCAGCAGTCTATTCCAAGAGAAGAAATCCCCAGATCAGTTCTGATTCTCACCTCAGAAAAACACAGGGTGAAATGTTACCCCACTCTGAGTCAGCAGAGCAACAAAGTAGAGTGGCTGCTGCAGAAAAGCATTCTGCTTTGCAGTCTTCTCTTTCCAAACATAACTCTGAAGAACAGGACAGTCAGGAGGTAAAAGACACCCTTGCTCGATCAAACCCAAGTGTATCTTTGCCTAAAAAGACGTTCCCCTCTCATCTTCCATTGGAGAAGACCTCCCGCTCAGAGTCTCCGCAGAGGGCACAAACCAGCCCTTCCCTGCTGCATTCAAGGGGCCGTCGCCTCCCATCTCATGTCTCATCACAAAGTAACAAAGAATTGCAGGAAGATGATGAGGAGGATGTAAAAGAAGGCAGTGACACAGCAAACAGCCGCTCTGTGTCCTCTTCTAGGGGTTTACCTGCATCTTTCTCTCAGGGAAGCTCAAGTTCAGCTATATCAAAGCAACAGCAACGAGGTTCTCAGGTACCTTCCTATAAACCAAAACTTACTCAGCCAGATTCCAGTTCTGCCAGTGATACAGCCAAAGACCACCATTATAACCCAAGGATGTCATCCAGTACATTGAGACAAGACCGTCCTTCATTACCTACTCGCTCAATGCTCGCTACAAGGACAGTGTCCCAAACAGAGAAAAAATATGGCCTATTGCCTTCAAAAATATCCAAAGCCGAACTTCCTGGAAAAGTTTCTTCCTCCTCTTCTTCTAAATCTCGTCAGTCAGTTTCTAATGAAGAGGATGATTATTACAGTGAATATGATCAGAAAGAAGTGGAAGAGAAAACCACATCTTTGGCAGCAAAATGGTCCCCATCTAGAGGTAACAAAAATACATATCATGACACTACCAGCAATAAAAGGAAGTCTATGGACACTCTTCTACCTCACAAACTAAGCTCCGAAGAGGAAGAGAAGGAAAAAACTCCAACACTAAAAATATTTTCTCCTGAATCACCAGCAAGGTCTGCTGTAGCATCACACATTACTCAGTCTTCCAACAAGCATACCCCATCTAAACCAAGCTTTGTCTGGCCACGGTCTTCTGCATCTACCACCACACACACTGTTTCTCCAACAGTTTCTTCTTCCACTTTGTCCCCTCGCCAGCGCCTACTGAACTCCAGGCTACGGAGCCCTTCCCAACGGCAATTCGTTAGACCTCCTTATAGACAAGGTATCTTGTCTTTGTTGCATTAATCTCACTGAATAGTGTATTTCCTAAGTTCAGCTGTTAGATGAAAAGTCCTCCATTAGAATCCATGTTCAATTATTTAATATAATGGATTGTGTTTTATTTTGGTGGATCTCAGGGAGTTCAGTTCATGAGGACATTGCCTAATCAGAGTTAAGCAATGCCCTAGACCTTTTGTCCTGTAGTCTGGTCTGCACAGGATCCCATAATCCACAGAGGAGATGACAGAGTTAGGTGTACTAAACTGCATAAAGGGCTGGATTGCTTATTGACTAATGAATTCACTGAGTGCTCATTGAAAGCACATTTGTGCTGTGAACAGGACAGTTTCTCAGGTATATTGCTCTTCATCATATGGATTACTAAAAGGCTTTTGTGGATTGCGTAGTGCTATTTTGTCCACACTTAGGCAAGTAAGGTGTTTCCTCATGCTGTCCTGGCATTCTATGTTCTCTTTAATTATTTTTTAGCCATTTTCCTCTTCTTTTTTGAAGTGACAACTCAGAGTTGCCCATTCCTGTTGAGGACTGATCACAGCACAGTCAGACCCTCTAATACCTTTATGACTATGATTTATCCTGAATTTTATAGGCTTGCTTTCTGGCAGAACATCTGCTGACTCTGGGTAATGCAACAGAGGGTCCACTACACATCAAGGTGTATCACCTATTGATGTGGAGAATATCAGACATTCTCAGTGACTTTGTTATGTAGAAACATTTTTCTCCCTCCAGTGCTTGTACGTCCAGAATAATATTGGGTAACCTGAGAGTTTTAGTAAATACCTACTCTGCTATATGTAGATAACAATATTTTGTTCAATGTGACCTCACTGTTATACAGTGAAGACTGTGCTATTGTATTTGCTGTGCTTTAGTCAGTCTCAATGTTTGCAGAGATGGGAGCAGACCTTGAATGATACCATGGAGGATGAGATGCATTGCGTGGAAGAATAGCAGATTTCTCTAAGAAGGTTGTGTGTCAGCTTGCTGCTAGCCATGCAGTTGGGAAGTTAATAGCCCAGGAGTGTTCAGTTAATGCAAATATATATATTTCAGTTGATATTTATGTATATATTTTCATATATATTTTTCTGGAGGCAAGTCTGTGAGCCAGCATGTGAAATTTGCTGCCCTTTCTGAGCTGGGGGACCTGCAATTCAGTGCAGCTGCTTCTCCACTTCTGAGCTGAGCATCCTTCTGTGTAGCAGTGTTTTTTCAGCTAGAGGAGGAGAGTCCTTCCTTTTACAGGCTAAAAAACAAAACAAGGAAGTAATTCCCATTCCCTCTTCTTTCACTTTGTCACTACAGGATTGAACAAGTGGTTGTGTTTAATAATAGTTTCTTCCCTCACTCCACTCCTCAAATGTTTGTGAAGATCCAAACATTTTAATGGCTTCAGTGCTGTTTAGAAATCTTGCCCTGCTTTCCTGAAAAAACAAGAGGGAATAAAGAGACCAAATAAACATGGTAGACACAAACCATAGGTGTTTTAATTTCTTCTGAAAAGAACAGTTCAGATGCTTGAGTCAGCTGCAGGGATCTGACAGTATCACAAGAGTTACTCCAAGCAGAAAGGAAATGCCTCATTTTCCAAGTGTAGTGAGGTCTCTTTCTGCTCTCATTTATGTCCAGATCAGTCAGAAAATGCATTTGATGATTGCATTCTAAAATAAATCATGGTTTGTAGTATGCACAGCTTTCTTCAGAACAGTATGTTTTTTTCTGTTTCAGGTTACAATGGCAGACCTAATCTTACCATGAAAAATGGCAATGGAAATGGAAAAATCCTACCTGGTAATAACGGAAAACCAAGTGGACAGAGAGTAATCAATGGCCCTCAAGGAACAAAGTGGGTAGGGTGACCTTCTCTCCAAATTCAAGATGCTTTGGCCTTTTATTTTGCTTACATTTTCATTAAGGAAAGAGAGGAGAACAGTGCCCTCAGTCAATGAAGCTGTAAAGTGACATTATACTTAGTGATCTAGTTTCCACTATTCCATTGAAATCTAATGGAAAATTCTGCATTTCATTATTTGAACATTGTAAATGTCTGATTTGAAGCCTGATGGCTTGAGTTTTCAACTAGAGCATTACTCCCATAGAGTTAGTGAAACATTTTTTCCTCAACATCAGTGGCTCTTGAGCCCCTCAGTGTCTCAGGGCTTGTCTGCCATGCAGTGTGAGTGGGGACTGCCCAGGATAGCTGCTGTAAAAGACATGGTCAGCAATGCTTCTCCCAAACACACTCTTCATGGAGAAGCTTGTGAGCAAGAATATTGAAATTTGAAGTTACCCCATAAGTGTAACAGTACATTAAATACACACGCTTAGGTATCTTTAAGCTTTTTGTTGTTGGTACAGACATGTTTCCAGTGGTATTTTCAGAAGAGCTCTGATGCCATTCATAGGAAATCCCCACTAGGTGCCCACATACCCAGACCTTGTCTTCTGAAGTCCTTTCCAGTGAGTTTATAACCAGCCAAGGTAGGGAAGATACTGGTGATTCCCTTGTGTTTGCCCAAATGCTGAAGAGGAGGAGGCTGTGACCATCCCCCTTGGCATCAGTGATGCTGCTCACACAGGGCATACCACATGAAGACATTTATTTTATGACTACCTCAATCTTACCATTTGCATTAGAGGAATATAAAAAGGTGCATCAGGTATGTCACATTCAGGAGAGTCATTTTGAAAAGCATTCCCAAAGTCCTTTGAATACACTCCAGAAAGTGGCCTAAAAACGTCCTTGGGAAGCTGCAGAGCATCTCTCTCTGACCAAGTGCACACACCTTGTAAAGCAAGAGGATCTATGTCAGCATCTGAGGCCTGGAGAGCTTCATAGACTAATCTCATGATCTACTGTACCTCCTGCTTTTCCCCAGCACCAAATGTAAGTCTGTCTTGCCAACTGGGAACTACTGCTCATGTCCTCTTCCCAGTTTCCTCCCAGCATTTAATACCTTTTGTGTTTTTGTGTTCTGTGGCTCAGTGTCTGTTATGTCAGATTAAAACAGCATACAACTCACCTATTTTGGGTTGAAACAGCAATGAGGACTGGATCTGAAGTGCAATTACCTCTTAAATTCGATCCAAGCTTTCAGACAGATTTGTTTTGTGAGACAGAGGCTTTTTCTCAGGCTTCTCTCACAATTAAAATCTTAGCTACTTTGTTTTTACTGCTGTTTCAATCTAACTTAACTAATTTATGTTGTCCTTCATTTTTTATTAGTAGATATACTTTAAAATCCTCTCTTCAAAACGGCTCAGGGCCATCATTAAATCAGTATTGCAGGAATCCACCTTAGTAGTTGCATAACCCAAGAAAATCAAGGGAGTTGCTCCTTTGCACGAGAGCTACAGTAAGCAATATGAATATGGTTGTTGTGTAACATTAGAGTCCAGCTCCTGGGGATTTGCTTTCTTCAGCAGTGATTTTTCAGTGCATACTATACAATTAGTGACTCCCTGTTAAATGTCTGTGGGTGTTGTAGCTGTTCCTGAACATCACACTTATCATCTGAATTTCTCCAGGATTTCTGTTACTGTGAAATTTCATTTCAGCTCCTCTTGTGATAGCTAAACTTGAGTCCATCTATTGCTTTTAGATTGTAGATCTTGACCGAGGGCTAGTATTAAATGTTGAAGGAAAATACCTCCAAGATTCCCAAGGCAACCCTCTCCGAGTGAAATTAGGAGGGGATGGACGTACAATTGTTGGTAAGTGACAACTTTCGTCTTACAGAAAAAAAATCTACAGTTTTTGTGCACGTGGTACAAGTCTTTGAGCTGTTTAATGCTTCAGGCAAGCCATTTGGAGTTGCTTGTACCTCAGCTCTCCATCGGGCAGTCAGTACATTGCAGGACCTAAGGAAGCTTTGGGGCATCCTGTGGGGCTCCAGAGTATGGTTTAGCAAGAATCATCCACATCGTATCAGCATTAGAAAGGACTGCAGTCCTGAGCCACAATAAGGGCTGATGCTTTTTTATATCTTTGTATACACAGAAATAATTATTCCCCATTGCTAGTGCTGTACCAGCCATACTACGTGATTATTTTATTTTTCCTTCTGAAACTGATCACAAATACTGGAAAAAACCTGTGTGTGGTCTGTTAAAATACTGGTGTTTGCACGTCTGTCCACCTGTATAAATTCCTGGAATGCAAATTCAGTGCCTACTGTTGAAGTGGTTACTGTGAGAATTTGCAATATACAGAATTTGGCACAGAAGTTTAGCTGCAGTGACAGCATCTCACCAGCTCATCCCAGTTTTTCCTTGCACAAGTTTGGCATTAGGGAGCAGAATTCATCATACTTTCATCGACAGTTATGAGACTGACTATAGAAAAGATGGAGAGGAGTTCTTTATCAAGGAGTACAGTGATAGGAGGAGGGGTAATAGTTTTAAACTGAAAGAGGAGAGAATTAGATTAGATATTAGGAAGAATTTTTTTTCTATGAGGATGGTGAGGCACTGGAACTAAATGATCTTTCAGGTCTTTTCTAAGCCATTCTATGGTGGCTTAGATTAAACATAGGCACTGTCTACACGTTGCGATTCTGAAGGGAAAGCTCCCCACAATCTTCCCAAGAAGTGTTTATCAAACAGCTGATGAAAGTGAATGCCACTATGGTTTATCTGAGGTTCTTCTGAATTGTTTTTCAGGTTCCTTAGCCATGGCTCTTTCCTAGATAACAATCTTCTTCTCTGTTAGCTTTGTAACAGGATGCTGTAATCACACTCTCAGTGCTCTTGGGGTATCTACTGTTGATAAATGCTGTGTTACAAGCCTGAAATGGGTTAATGGTGATGTTTTCTTGGTTTTGTTCTTCTCTCCTAGATGAAAAAGGTGCCCCAGTTGTGAGTCCTGATGGATTGCCTTTGTTTGGACATGGCAGATTTAGCAAGCCTGTAGCGAGTGCTCAAGATAAACCAATAATAAGCCTTGGAGGGAAACCTCTGATCGGTCTTGAAATGATTAAAAAAACAACCACTCCCTCAACTACTACAACAACACCCCCAACAACTACCACAACAACTACTACAACAACTGTTGCTACAACTACCACCACCACTCCTGAACCAACCACCACTGAACCACCCACTGAGAAACCATCCCCAACCTGTCCTCCAGGCACCTATGGACAATATGATGATGAGGGCAACTTGCTGTTGGGGTTTGATGGTCTGCCAGACTGCAACGTAGAAGGTAACTTCCTTTTGTGCTGTTTGAATTTCTTCAGTTGTGCTGTTTCTACAGCACAATTACACAAACATAAAGCAGGAAAGAGTCTGCCTCTGAAGATTTTTGGTTCACATAAGGTAGAAGCTGAGATTAAAACATTAGAAGAAGGATTTGGGCATTTTTTTTTTCTTCATTGGGAAATGTCAGCTTTCCCCAAAGGTGAAATTTTTCATGGAAATACGTTGATTTCAGCAAAAGCCTTACCTTGTGCTGGATCCAGTCTTCTCACATATATTTGCACATCTTAGCACAAGTATAGGGAGTAAATTTGTGGTCAAAGCACTCACATATACTCAATTCCTCACTCCAGTTCAGGCCAGGTAAGGACATTTTGTCTATTTTTGTGTTCTTTTCTCACAATATATATTGTAAGAACAGTTCAATGAGAATGGCCCTTAAGTCACTCCTAAACTATCTGGCATTTCGCCAGCATCATGTCTGCATCACAGTGGAAGAGTGAAAGGATAAGGTGGTGCTGGATTTCTACTTTTTACCTGCTATACAGCTTGAGCAATATTAAACCCTCCCTGGCAATTATGGTGGTTTCTCTGAAGAGTAATTATTAGGATTTTCTCAGTATCTTCTCTGTCTCCTTTTTTTTTTTTCTATCCTGGTGACCTACCTCAACATTTGACAAACACAGCAAAACCACCTGTACTGTTCCACAGAGGAACTTGCTTGGAATGAAATCATCTTTGTGGTATTTATTTAGTGGTGGCTGTTTGTGTTTTAAGTTCGGTGTCTTTTTCAAGAGGTATAAACAACTACTACTTGAACTATGAAAATATTTAACGCAGTTTTCCCTTGATCGTTTCCAAATCGTATTTTTATGTTGTCTTTCCCTTTAATCTGAGTCTGGAAGGTGCTCCAGATGATTTAATGAAATACTTTTTCTGCCAAAGCTCAATATTTGTTGCTAAGTGCTTTACTCACAAACAGTCGGGGGCTGCAAGTGCCAAAACCCACCGCCAAATATTCTGCTTAAGCCTTGGCAAATTCACTTACTCTCTGGCAGGGTTTTTTGCTCAACCCAGCAGAATTTATTGTCAACATTTCACTAGATTCAGCAGTCTTTGACTTTCAAGAAGGAGTTTAGCTACACAAGCGTGGTTTGTGAGTGAAATCAGCTAAACTTTTTCATTAACTCAAAGGGAAAAAAAAATGGTGGGGTCTTAGCCGTGTGTTCTGTGTGATAAAGTCGTTATGTTTGCGCAGTCTGCTGTCCTTACAGATGCCAAAAGACTATGGCAAGTGGTCACAGCAAGACTTAGACTCGTTTGGTATGGGCAGGGTTGACTGAAGAACTTCAGCAATGGGTGATGGAGGAAGCTGGAGAACTGCAGCTTGTGTGCTTACCGGAAATTATAGAGAGGTCTTTTGGGCAGTACCTCTGTTGTCACCATGCCACAGCTAATGCTAAAGAAGCACAGGCAGTGGAGTACAGGAGACTGAACAAGTACAAAAATAGAAAATAAAATCTGTTTTTGCTGGATTGTGCAAAGGCCAAAGGCTGAATAGCTAATAGGTGTGAATGAGGTCAAATCTGCCCAAAAAAGGACTTCAGATTTCTGCATATCTGAGCCTCTTGTTTATTTGGATGTAGTCAAAGGTAAGTACATTCATTATAGATGTTGGTTGATGCTGGTCAGCTGTAGTGAGGAGATCTGCAGAATTCAGGAAAGGATCTACTTTGTCACTGACTATGCTGAGAGAAGTCAGGTGACTTCCAAGTGGATGATCTCCTGGAAGAGTGGCTGCAGAAGTCTACCAGGAGAAAATATCAGATTTGATATATGGTAGTCTGACAGTTAACCTGTTTATTTCCTGTGTTTTCAAAGCTTATTTTGGCATTAAAATCACTACTGTCTGTTTAAAAGAAAATTGTTGTAGTAGAAAAAAATCAATCTTTTACAATAATTGTTGGTTCTAAGTAAAAAATCCTACGAAATGAAAATTTATCATTCAGCTCCTATTTGTGAACTGTTTGATATTGACAGTTGAGATTTTGTGTTCTCTGTATTACTGGCTTAGTAAAACCAGCATTGTGTTAAAGGAAAGTTACCAGTTGCTGTGTAGTATACTGAGATCAAAACTGTCATTCTCTTGTCCTTGTTCACCCATTGGCCTCACCCTGGCTCCACCTTTGCCCCAGCCTATAATGGGCAACCCAGAGGATCCGACTAGAACCAGTGCAAAGTGAAATACTGGAAAATCCAACAAGAACTTAATTCCACAAATCCATTCCTTTTAAGCTTCATCACTTGCTAGCGTAGACACAGCCTGTAAATGTCATGGCTCTGTGGGTTGTTTGATTTTTATTCCCATGCAAAAATATTTGAAGTTTTCAGCTTATTTGAATTGCTTGGTTGGTCTTTTGCTTTCTTTCTCACATTTGCTGCTGCTGAGACTCTAAAACAAATCCTGACTTGAGCATTACATGATCGCTGGCAGTCTGCCTTTGCTCCAGAGCTGTTGGAACCCAGGACAGGGGCCCAGTACCTCCAGGAAGGTACATTACTCTCACTTTTGAGCAGCAGCTCTGAACCCACATTCACCCAGCAAAACCCCTGGCTGCTGCAGTTCGTTACTGAATTGTTGTTCTAAACATGCAGAGTGGACTGTCACGGTGTTATCAGGAAACCAAGCAGTTATCTTATTTCTTTACAAATCAACTAGCTAAAGATTTCTATTTTAAACTTTATTCCAGGAATATTTTACTAGGGGGGTGGGGATGACACCATTTAATTCTTATAGAATTTCTTTTCTTTCTCCTTCAATAGATACATTCTCAGGACTGGATTCAGATGTGGCAGCAACTACAGAGGCATATGTGATATATGATGATGGTACTGTTTAACTCTAAAAGTCTATTGCAAGTAGCATGTTCGGGTTGGTTTTTTCCCTGTCTTCTTTCTTTGGAACTGAGTTCAAGTGGGCAGGTTGGTGAGTGGGAGCTTAAGCTGGCAGTGGTGAGCTGGAAAAGCTTTCCAGAGTCCTGCATCACATATGAAGAGCAAGGCTGCAAAGGCAACTGTTTCTGGACATGAAAGTCCCTCTCTATTGGTCCTGCAATCTAACAGACACTGCTTCAATCCTATATTTGCTTTCTCTGGTACAACCCCTAACTCCAGCCCAAAGTCAATGAAGTCTTCTAAAACAGAAAATCCAAACATTTGAGCCCTAGAAACTTGAAATACCTTAGTGAATTTTTAGCACTCTACAGCACTTTATATTTTTTTTTGTCTTTTTTTGGTATGTAGTCTGCATTTGGACTATAAAATATGTTTGTGCTGAATCAGATCGCCTACATATAAAATAATTAATCTGGTGAATTCATGTGGAATTCAACCAAAAATATTTGAAATCAGATAAAAGGAGAAGAGGGAAAGATTTTTACAGAGTTATATTCATGCCATCTTGATATTATCTAGGACATATATAACTTAGCTGAAGAGGAAGCCTCAAGTCCCAGCATTTAATTATAAGTTTGCATAGGGAATGCAGATTCTCAGTTACTGGAACTAGCATGTGCTTTCTGGCCTCAATGACTTCTGATATTCTGCTCCTTTTAGTTCTCAGATTCCTGCCCTACCCCTGCACATTAAAGCAGATAAGTACAGACCTCTGTTAAATTCAAAACTTTTTAGCAGAATTTATGGCTCTAGAATAATACAAGGTTTTTTTCTTCTTGATGCAGTGCTGGGATCTTAAGTCAAACCACCACCAAAACCAGAAAAGTGTTTAAAAAGAGAGTGCACCATTGAGAGGAAGATATAGACTTTGTGCTTTTTATTCTGATTGCTTGATCCCGAGGCCAACATTTAGAGTGTGGGGGAAGAGGACGAACTAGAAACTGTACAAGTCCTACATCCTATGTTCCTTACATCCCCATGAAAGCAGAATATCCTCAGTGCAGAGGTGTTTTACCAAACCTGCCCTTAGGTGCAGATAACAATTGTTTTAGCAGTTTAAGCTGAAAACACTCAGAGCCATGAACTGAGTCCCACAGCCTGTATGAGGACGTGGCAGGGATGCCAAATACTTCCTTCCCTTCATCAGTCTGGTAGCATAGAAGCTTTTCAAAGAACAGTGGCTTTAATAGGACTGAAAATCAAGGAGGATGAATATCAGGAGATTCATGGGGGCCAGTTTGTCTTCCCTCATGGCCCTAATGAGACCACAAATGGCCATACAAAATTCCATGCCTCTAAAGTTGCAAGAAGATTTAAAAGCAGTATCAACCACCTCTAACATTTTAGAATAATAACAGAGTTCTCTTCAAAATGCATTTTTCACTCCCTTATCCCCTTCCTTTGGCATCTGAGGGCTGTGGCCAGGGATTCCGTTACTCTTCTCATGGGAGCTGTGAGGAGAGGTGAGAGACAAAATGCTTTCAGGATATTCCTGTTTGAATACATTTGTTTATTACCATCCTTTTTACCTGTGTCAGTGAGGAGTAAATCAGCAACAACACTAGTATGGTAAGGCAAAGACTTTGTGCTCACTGTCCATCAGTTTGGTAGAAACACTTGCAAGGCTGAGATGTGACCAGCCCTGACTTAGAGGCCCATCAGGAGTGTGTGGCAGCTGGGGAATCGTGAGTGACACTCCCTTGGGACTGTGGCTGATGACAAAAATGTTTCCCTTCTCATAGTTAGGCCAAAATAACATGAAGCAAAGTAACATTTTCATCTTATGTTTCCTCTGAAGATTATGAGTTTTTTGAGAGCACTTTGCCACCAACCACCACCACTGTCACCACCACCACTGCTTCTACAACGACAGAATCTGAAGTTGTCTACCCAGAAACCAGTGTTGTTGGCACGGGCCCTGTGTCAGAATATGATATTGCTGGGAAGAAACGATTCACTGGTAAGGATGTCCTTTGTTTTATGTAGCTTACTACTTGTGCTGCAAATAATTCTTTTTCTGGCAAGGTCAACCTTTAAGCTCAGACCGTTGAGTGAGTATTTCCAACAGACTGGTGTGGGGTCCTTGGAAGCACTGACACCTGGGAAACCCAAACAGAAGTATTTTGCTCATGACTCCGATGCTTGCATGTCTACACCTGGACCTGTGCTGATCTTGTTGAAGCAGTGCAAACCTTTTTGTACTTTTTCAGTGTAAATGTACTGCGTTGTGTTTGGTTTACCTGAAGTCAGTAAGAGAGCAAGAGTATCTACTCTGGTGCTCAGTTCAGCTCAGCTGCATCATTTTAAATTCATGTCAGTAGTTCATTCAGTGCAATGCTCCATGAAGATGTGAGTTTTCCTCTGGAGGACCTCACTCTTTTCCACTGGCCCGTGCAACGCTAGTGACTTAACCCACTTTGCACAAGCATGTATGTCAAAGGTGTGCTTCAAGGTCAAGCAATGAATGGCATTTGGGGTATGACTTTCCAAAAAGTAAACCCAATAGAGATAAATTAGGCTTTGCTATTTGTATCTTTGCTCTGTAGAAAGAAATTGGTGAAGGAACCCACAGCATACTGATGTAAGCTGTGAGTCTACATGAACCGTTCAGGTGTGTAGGTAGGTGTTGCAGCTCTGACTTCAGAGCTGCACTGCTCCTTTGTCAGAGAAGCAGCTGGGGGCCACATCAGAGGGACATGGAGGAAGAGAGGCACTGCATTCCAGCCTCCACCCCTAACTAGTAACTCCTTCCAAGCCCTTTATAAAGCTCTGGCATTTGAACTGAGGTCAAGTCAGCTTCTGGCTCACCGGGCATTTCAGATGAGACTTCAGGGGGTAGAGAGTCAGCTTTGACTCATATCTTGCCTTCCCTTCCAATATCCACAATCTTCACGTGGCTTAGTGTGGAGCTCTGCTTCTTGAGTAAAAGATTTGGTTTTATATATGCCAAGACTTTCTCCAGTGCATCTTCAGTTTCTCTGTCCAAACAATTTCATGATGTTTCTATTCAGCTCTCTCACTAACAGTGCTTCTTGATTCATTTAGCTGGAGTTGCTAAAATTAACTTCATTGCAAATCTGGAAAAAATCCCTTTAGGGCATGAAATCCAAGAAGATAAACCAAGAAATGTTGGTTTATGAACATTTCAAGACACTAGGGAAATTATATTACCATTTCAATGAATTGTATTATTGCAACTGAATAAACATTTCCAAAGGAAGCCTTATAGTCCTTACTTTGAATGTTACGGTGACTTTTAAGGCAATAAAAAGATGGTTTAATCTTTTCCTGAACTGAAGTGCAATTCCAGTCAGCATAAAGCTTTTAAAAATAGAAGTTACAGGTTGGGAGCACATGCCTGGAAGGTAGGGACTCATGATTCCTGGTGCCTTGGTACCCGAGGGTCCACACCCTTCATGTAACCTGGTTGGATTTTGTTTTGGAGTTACTCTTCCTATTCTCTGTTGTTTCACCCCAGTTTCAGGATGTTTGTGTAAGAACCCACCACTAAGATCTGGTAAAATCTTAAACAATCTTAGGCCCTAGCAGGGATCTGTTCGCACTTGGGGAAAGTCAGAGAGTTTGGGTGTCATTTCCACTCCACCTCCCGGAGCAGCTAGAGGTGGCGCGCAGAGGGTTCTGTACTCAGACCGCTCGCTTCTGCCTCTTCCAGCAAAGACCATCCTTTTGGTTTTGCATAACTGGGAACAGTTGTGAGTGTGGGGTAGACCTAAATATCGGCATCCCATTCCTCCTGCTCATGGATCAAGTTGAGTGCAAGCCGTGCTTTGTTGGCAGCAGTGAACCATCTCTGGGCTGGAAGGGGAGGAATTTTAAAATGCATCACAAAACTTCATTCTGTTCTTTAATGAAAT
Source organism: Tapera naevia (assembly GCA_033556795.1). NCBI lineage: Eukaryota > Metazoa > Chordata > Aves > Cuculiformes > Neomorphidae > Tapera > Tapera naevia. Next base: position 105,225 of record JAUMJJ010000054.1, on the reverse strand, counting down.
TGCCAACCTGTGGGCTACTGTGAGGAACCTACAAACAGATGACTAAACACCACCCTTCCTGGTCTTTTCCAGCTCCCTATGTGACCTATCTCAATAAAGATCCAGCAGCTCCCTGCTCCTTGACAGAGGCCCTGGAGCACTTCCAAGTGGAAAGCCTTGATGAAATCATCCCTAATGACCTCAGAGATCAGGAGCTGCGTCCCCTGAAAGCCCCTCACAACATCACTGTCGTGGCAGTCGAAGGCTGTCACTCCTTTGTCATTGTTGACTGGGCCAAACCTGCTCGAGGAGACATGGTAACAGGTACTCTCGTGAGAGTTGCTTTCCTGATGGGGTAGTGGGAAAGGTTTTCTTAAATGACCATTTTCACCTTAAACTGAGCTCATGAAGTTTTCACTCCTCTGCAACTTTCCGAGAGAGCTGAGGTAATTCCTGAGGTATAAGTCCTTCTGTTGTCCCTCAGTGCCAGATTGACCAGCTCATGCTGGTCCAGATATTTCAAAGATTTTGGCACTGCTGTTGTCCCAGCAGTTCTGAAGGTACCACTTCTCACCTGTGATAGCGCTTTGCTTGACAGAGCACTTCTGCCCCAAGGCAGTGCCCTCAGCACCACCGCAGGCATCTCTCAAGCCTGCCTTTGGAGCATCTTTCATACTCTGCTTCAATCCATTCTGAGCTAAGTCAACTGTGTCTGGAGCCAGTTTGGTTCCTTCCCTGGCTGTAACTGTGCAAACTGACTTCAAGAATGAATCTCAAAAGTTGCTGAGTTGTTGGAAAGGAATTAGAGCAAATAACCGAAATATTTTAGAAATTAATCAGTAGAGTAAACATTGGAAAAGGCCACTGCTTTGGTTCTAACATCCAGTTTTTGAGGAGCCTCACCCAGCTCTGTGGCTGACAACCATGGCAGAGGGTTGGGACCTAGCAGAGGGGAAACAACTATAATGATTGAGAAGGGAGAATGTGGCGCTTGAATAGGCTATGTGGTGTCTGCCCTACAGCATTTCATTCTTTAAGACTGTTGATCCAGTACTTTACAAATTGCAGAGTGCCTAACATTTTGAAAAAACACCCCACAGTATTTCTAACTATGTTAGTTTCTGCACAGTGTTATCACTTAAAACAGTGAATCAGTTGCCTCTTTTCACCTTCACTGTTTGCAAATCAGTGTTTCCACCTGGGTACCATCCTCTGATTTAATTCTCCATCATTACTAGCTAATGACAGGCAATTCTTATAGCCTGGGATTTTCCAGGAGCATTAGGGATCAAATCACTTTCATATTCAAAGATGCTTCTACTCCTTTTAACCTATAAAATATACCATGACACCTAGGAATATAATTTATTCACAATTTGTTTAGAATCCTCACAATGTTTGTCTTTCCCATTTACAGGCTATCTGGTTTACAGTGCATCCTATGATGACTTTTTAAAAAATAAGTGGTCAACCAGGACTGCAGGGAATACTCATTTGCCAATTGAGAACCTGAAGCCCAACACACGGTAAGGATTTGATCCACTCATCCTGTTCTATTAGGGAAGAAAAACAAATTTTGAGAATTGTCCATCATTTTTCTTGGCCTTAGTATAAATGTTTACATCTGTTCTAGATTTTGCTCATTCTGTTTGACAGCAAATTGCTTTATAAACCACACAGTTATTGATATCTTTACCTTATTAACCCTGGAACAGGTGACTGTGTGTACAGACATATATATTTTTTTGTATAATAATGCATACCAATAACAGAAAATATTATTTTGAAAACACATTTTCTAGTTTTATGCATAACTGAGTAAAATTTTGGGGAGAAGGTGTGATGTGGTGTGGCCATTCCCACATACTGGCATGGCCAAGGCTTGATTCCTAAGGGCTGATGAGGAGAAATGCTGCTCTCTGGTCTGTTTTCGCTGTCTGTTCATGAGTTGCGCTGGAGGAGAAGGCTTGGTGGTATACAATGAGGATGACCAGTTGCTCAGAAGTCTGTTTGGCAGGAACTTCAGGTAAAAAAATCTCATTGAAATGGTGGAACAAGACTGCATACTTTGCATGGTATTTGAATAATTCGTAGCAATTGGGCGGGAAGTAAGCAGCCACAAAGGGACTACATTAAAATTACTGATTTTGACAGATGCTCTTTGGTTTTCATGCCTTTCTCTCAAATTCTGAGTCTGAAATCCTTTTGGTACTACCTTTGGCTACGGGATTGCTCTTTGTGTGCTGATGATTACGTTCTCTCAGGCACTCGTGGCAGGTGTTGCTCCTGTGTTTGGTAATGTGGGAGGTGTGCTGGAGTTGTGGGCTGGGAATAGCAACCTTCACTTCATGGCAAGGTATAGATCAGAGCAACCACTCCTAGACAGGCACACAGGGCTTGTGCCAGGCAACACAGAAGAGAGAAACAGTGTCACCTAAAATATCTTTTCATTCCAAGGTTATTGGTAGATAAAGGAGCAGTTGATTGAGAACCTCAACCTAGAAAACAGAGAATTGTTTGAGCATGGTCTTTATCTAAAATCTTAATAGATTAAATAATAACATGAGATAAAATAAATAATGAAAAAACAGTTCACTGTAGCATTTTTCTGACCACTTTATAGTGCTTCTTTACATAGCCCTGACTTTAGCATAGACTCACACAAGCCTTGCCCTGCAGCTGCTTCTGCTGGCCGTGAAACATCCAAGCACCAAGAACAAACAGGGTATGTTAAGAAGGGAGTGTTGTTCCCTTGCTTCCTCCTGGGAGATTTCCCTCCATCCGAAGAGCTCTCTTTGGGAGAGCCAGCACTGGAGCAACTTCAGCAGCAGCTCCATGGGCAGGCACACAAGGGACATGTCCAGCAGAAGATACCTGCAGTGTCAAAGGCCTGGAAAATTAGCAAGCAAAAGGTTTATGGAGAGGCAGGATAAGCACACGCAGGATATCAGAAGAGCTTAAAAAAACCCAGAAATAAGATGTAATGGGAAAACCTTTGTGCCATTTTATCCTTTCCTTTTCTGTCAACAGTACTGTCAGTCACACGCTTCATGAGGCTTTTCCTCATGTGTCGAAGGGATTGAAAAAGGCAACCTATTTTGCAGATTAATAATTTACACTTCAGTGCAAGTCCTTAAGAGTGGTCGATGGTGTATTAGAACAGCATGGTTTGCACAGAACTGCTGCTGTGCACCTTGCACATCTGCCAGTGCCCGTGTTATGAAACATCATTGTTACAGAAGTATGGAGGGAGGTGTGTGGCACAGTTTATCTATGGGTTTCACCTGTTATAACAAGCTGGAAGACATCTGAGACTTCCTATAATCTGTTCTTAGATAGCGAGGGAAGCAGATGCAGACCCTTCTGCTTTTGCGTATTCATGGCCTTGTGACTTGAGGGTACCCTTTCCCTAAACCTCTCTCTTCCTGCTGCTAGTCCCACTCCTGTCTCCACATCCCAGACTCCTGTACATCCCCACCCCTTTCCTCCTTCACCAGTTTTTGCTCCTGCACTCTCGCCTTATCCCCTGCACAGATCAAGGAGGTGCTACCTTTATGTCTCGGCTTCACCTGGCTGGGCTCTTCCATCTCTAGCTTCTCTGCCCTTCCCAGCCATAGCACCTCACCTCTTCATGATCTTTCAGCCAGATTTCCCTCTTCTGATGGCCCAAGGACAGTGCTGAAAGCCAGCAATAGCTCTCTGCTCCTCATGCCCAGCATCTGAAGGGCTCCAGGTCATCAGAAAGCGGTTGCAGTGAAAGCCTCCAGGAGCCCTGCAGTCGCGGTCCTGGCCACACTCAGTGCAGGGGAATTGGTGGGAATCGAGCTGTCGACCTGTGGTACATCTGCTGAAAAATACATTAACTCCAGAAGGTCACAATTTAGTTGTCTTTGAATGGAGTTTTATAGGAACAGCAAGGTTACAGGTTCATGCATGTCCATGAACCTAGTAACTTCTATGTCAAAGACTGTATTAAGGTTCTGTTTCAAGGTAGGGAGGTTCAAGCAAGTGTTATTTGTTTTAAGCATGTTGTTTCCCCAGAATATTACTGGAGATTGGTATAATCCGTTGGCGTCTGTTGTACGCTCTGTGGAGGAATAAAGGCTTCATGTGGGGTCTGTGGTGGAGAAGGAGGATTCTTTACAACAGAGAAATTACACATATCAGCCAATCTCATTTATGTTCTCCAACCACAGACTGAATTGATTGCATATTTTTTGTCTTAAAAATAACTCCCTAACCACTGGGAAAAGACCCCATACCTAACTAAGAAAATATGGCTTGAAATCTGAAGTTAGTCTAAAAATGTTGTGTTTGCATTGTTAGTGTGTTTTCTGAGAAGTCTCTGATTAAGTTGGATTTACTGTATGCAGATACTGGTTTACTGCTGGGTGTCCCATGAGGGGCTGTTGGTGGTACAATCCTGAAGCATATCAAAAATGGGTTGGTATCTTGACACAAATCAGCCCCAGAGAAGATCTGGAGCCACCAAGCTGTCCTAGAAAACAACTACTTGATGTTTAGGTTTCACAAATAAAGCAGGAGTCTATGTTTAAACAATGTCATGTTTTCTTCCAAGACCTGGTCTAATATTTGAGCAGTGCAAGTTTTCCCATTAGCAAAACGCTGGTCAGCTCCAATGGGCACAGGAGCTGCTTCCTTGTGACCTGTGAATGTAAATGCTAGAATTACATTATATCTTATTAAATCTTAAAACCAGCAGTCTTGATGATGTCTCTACCTTAATTCTCAGCTGTCACAGAAGACTGATGCAAAGAGCTGGATAGGGTCCACTCAACCACTAAATCCAGTCTCCTGTCACAAACATTATAATCCTTATTATAAACAGTTCAGTCTCCTTGTTGAGCATAGTGAGGCTTTTGACTGCCTTTGTTTCAGGAAAGCTGTGTCAATGCCTGATGGGAGCAACTAGATAGTCTTATGATTTAAAACCCTATCCTTTACTGCCGAATCTCCATGTCTCATCAAATCTTCTTCCCTCTCCACTTGTTTTTTGTTCCCTCCAGGGACATTTTCATCGCATAGTGTCTGCTACCAAATCCAGTGTTGTCCAGACCATTTTACAGGAGGCTTTCAAACATTTACTCAGGGCTCACAATTGCAGAGTTTGGATATTCAGCTCTGGGTGCCAGTTGCACCAAAATTTCTCTTTCCTTATCTCCTTTAAAGCAAAGCCACAGTGTGTCCAACAGCAGCATTAGCAACAGCTGAGTGCTGCATACCACCAGAGCAGAACAAAACAAGTAAAATGTCAGCTGTATGAAGCCCCTCTTCCAACTCTGCTGAAGTGTCTTTTGTTGTAAATATTCATGACTGAGGCAGTGCTAGGCCGATTGTGCTGGAGGGAGACACTTTCCTCTGGCCTGTGAACCTACAGGCAGCTGGTTTACGTGTTTTTCTCCTGGAGGGATGGTGCAGTTGCACGAGGAGGGTTTCAACTGCTGCTGCCTTCTCCGCGTGCTTGTGGGAGGAAACCTGCCTGTCCTACTCAACCCCCTTGCAGCCTCTCTTCCCTGTCACCTGCCCCCCTTGCTGGATGCTGGGTCTGTGGGGTGCTGTCGTGTTGCCTCACCCCTTCCCCTTCATGGGCAGCGCAAGGCTCTCCCTCCCATACACCTGCACCTGCCATCTTCATGTCCCACCTCGTGCTCACCCAGCGCCGCCAGAGGTCCAGCAGTGGCCATCCTGCTCTCCCTGTGGCTGGTGTGTGGTCGCAGCGCTGTGACTCCCACCCACCCTGCCACCTGCGGCACCTGCCGAGGGTGCTGGGGGCTATCCCGCAGCTGCCTGGCAACCTGCCAGCTCGGGCTGCCGCCGCCCGGGGCGCGGGGCTGGAGCTCCATCCACGCCTTCAGAGAGGCTGCAGTAAGGATTGTATGGCTAAGGAATTTTTATTAAAACCAGGTGTTTCCCTAATTAGCGTGCTAAACGATTACCTTACTTTGTGGCTGCAAGTGCCAGCTATTTAATTCGAACAGAAGAGAGACACCTTGAATTAAGCCATAAAATGGTTCTGCTCAAAGTGACAGGTGTGGTGATATGATTAGTCATATAGCCTAAATGAATAAATATACTACATCTTCACTGCCCAATTACAGTTTATGATGTCCATCGCAGAATCACAGAATGGTTCAGGTTGGAAGAGGCCTTTAACATCATCAAGTCCAACCAACAACCCAATACTGCCAAGTTCACCACCAGACTATGTCCCTAAGTGCCACATCTCCATGTCTTCTAAATCCCTCCAGGGATGGGGACTCCACCACCTCGCTGGGCAGCCTACAAAACTTTACCTGAGCAGGCAGAAAAAAGGGTCTTCCTCTCACTGTCTATCATTTAGCATGCTGGCCAGCTTGCTAAATTGATTTACAAGTTTCTTATCCCCATAAATGCATTAAGGTTGTTCAGCCTATGCAAACACACTGTACTAAGGCTCCTGTCTGATGATAAACAGCAAAGAAAGAGAAAGCATTCTCCATAACTGGTAAGAACAGAGAAAGGACTGAGTGGGATGTCCTTCCTCATCTGCTAGTTCCTAGAGATGGCAGGCTTGTGGGACATCTTCCTGACCAGGCACTCATTCTCTGGATCCACTACAAGGCTTTGTATCAGTGACAGCAGCATGTCTGTCTCCACAGGGATATCTGTAAAGCTTGGCCTTTTTTGACATGTCAATAGAAGTGGTGTATAAAATCTCTAAGAAGCTTTATTCTTAGGAGGAAAAACTTTTGTCTTGTCTGTATTGAAAATTAACAGCGAATGGTATTACATCTCTTGTAGCTGTGATTCTTCTGTGCCTATGAGTAACAATTCATTGCAATTCTGCCTAAGAAAAGTGTAATCAAAGCACAATCAACTTAATACATCATGAATTTTGTTCACGTGGTGAAGAACAGTTGAGTTTTACTGATTTGAGGTTTTCTGGCAAATTCATCAAGTGAAGTATTCTGACTAATCTGACTCATCTTGATAGATGCCTGGACCAAGGAGGGCTTTGGCAATTTCTTTTTATTTGTCGTGTCTGAGAAAGAAATATATCCTGACTGCATTATTTTATTGGCATTCTTAATACAGTAATCATAGCATCATCTATAGTTAAATGACAGGTCAGCAAGTCATGAGACCTGGCTATCTTTTTGGCACTACTACAGGCTTCTTGTATATATAAAGGCTTAGGAACTAATTTTCCAAATTAGTGAAGAAAAATATACTTCATTGGGTTTTTTTCCAGCTAGTCAGGCGTCTTGAACAGTCATGTGTCCCAGATAGGCTTTTGGTAACTGGACACCTGCATGTGTAGTTGCCTCAATTGCAGAGCTAATCAGATTCTGCATTATGCATTAGACACAAACCAGCATACTTTCCCCCACTTAAATAGATGTCTTTTGAGCATGAGGTTCTTAGGCTGCTCTCTCCTATTTCAGATGTGGATTGTGGCAATGATGTTTTGCAGCTAGCATTAATATGCACCTATTAAGTGCATTGAAAGTGTCGCTCAAAAAGTGCCACCGTGTTGCAAAGGTGGTATCTACTTGTACCTGTTTGAAAGCAGCAGGAAGTCAGGCATCCCTACAGATGTTTTCACCATGCTTTGAAGCATTATGGAAAAGATGTAGGCTGGAAAATATTTTTCTCCTGCTCTTCTGAAGCAGCTACGTCAAGTGTTGGGCTAAGCCAGTGCAGCTTGATGCTGAGCTGTGGCCATTTTGGGGGTCAGCACGAGGAGTTGCTGCCCTGTGTCTTGTTCCTGTGGTCAACCTTGCACCACCAGCCCCTGTCCCAGTTTGGGTGGAGAAGGAGTGAGTGAGTGAGTGAGTGAGTGAGTGAGTGAGTGAGTGAGTGAGTGAGTGAGTGAAGAAGGTGTGGATAGATGGATTCTATGCGAGCATTGGCAACTCAGAGGTTTAAAGCAGTGCTGAGGCTGCCGTGCTCTTCTTTCTCCAGCCATGCTAAACACTCACAAGCTGCGGTCAAGAAATCAAGGCCAATGGTTAAAAGCACTAGCAAATATTTCTGCCAGCAAGAGGATTGTGCTAGGAATGAGCAAAAGACACAGCCTTGCTAAATTTTGCTATTTAGTGTGGTTTCTTTTTACCACAAGTGTGTGTGTGTCTTAATAGAAAGCTGTAAGCCCTTTTTGAGCATTGTATAGTCATTAATTACAGGCAAACGGGCTGCAGAAAGGAGTGGAACTGGTTTGTGGAATCAGCTGTGGGATGCAGCAGGCACACGGGGTGTGTCCCCAGTGCAGGGGGGAACGTGTCCTGCAGAGGGTCTGACCACACGTGTGCTCCAGGTCTGACACCACGGATGAAGCCCAGAGTGTTTCAGGTCCTGTAGCTTCCACATTGGTCTTACCTAGAAGCCTGTGGTTTTAAGGAATTGAACAAGAAGATGCCCTGGCACATACTTGGGTAATAACTGGCTTGATTCATGGCAAAACTGTGAATTCATGTGACTGCCACCCTTTGGCTGAAGAAGTGGATGATATTTGCACATTTTCAGCCTTTTCTTACGTATCAGTTCTGTTTTGAGGCGAAGCAGTTCCCTTTGTATAAAAAGAGCCATTCTTTTTAATGAGAGAAGAGATTCACCTTTGCCAAAGGGCTGGTTCAACTGGGTCCCCTCTGGTTTATGAGTGTCAATAGTTTCATATGTGCTCAGGCCAGAGAGGCTCCTTTCAGGACCTCCAGGCCCTGCTCTGTGGCTGAGTCCTTCAGGAACAGACACATCTTACGGTACAGGGAATTGCTCATGGTAAAAATTGAGTGGCAGACTAAAAATAACAAATCTCCTGCAACAAGATCATGTTGAATTTTCTTGCTGCCTTGTAGGCTGTAAACCATGAGCATCTCATTAAATCACGTTGCACTCTGAATTTGCAAGGGCTACTGTACTTTCTTGTGGACGGAAGTGAAGGAAGAAGAGTAACATTTGTAATGTGGATGGTGTCCACACTGGGTGCATAAATAGTGCCAGGTAGCAGTAGCTTCCAGGGGACATCAGAATACCTGGAGCACACGCGTGGTCAGACCCTCTGCAGGACACGTTGCCACTCGGATGGGCACAGCCATGGGAAGTAATCCAACACCAAGTGGCACCCATCCTTGCAAATAAGCGTTCGCCTTGTTGTGTGGATCTTGTACAGCGCTTTTGGAAACGTGTTCTTTTGGATGAGAGGCTAAATGAAGATCCAAATCCTAGGTGGTCTTTTTATTAAGAATGAAATTAAGCAAGCAGGCAAGTAAGGAAAACCTAAACTCAGGCACTTTAAAAATGCTGTGTTGAAACTTTTTACAGTAATCTTCCATTCTAATTGGTTTCTACTGGACTGGATAAAAGAAAAAAGGGAAAGAAGAAAACAATCTTGGGGAAAACGTCAGAATAGGCATCAACTAAAAATCATTGTATTTTGGAGTGAAATAAAAAAGTACTTACACATATTCTTCCGTAAGAGTGAGAATAATTTTGTTTCTATGGAGCAAAGAATGAAGTTGTAATGGGGAGTCATGAGCTTTGAGTTATGCGTGTGACAAATACTTTCAGCAATCAATAAGACAACACGGGAAACTATTTCATGTTACTCAAGTACTCTGATCTTAATGCTGCTAGAGTTTTTACAGAAAGGTCAAAAACTTAGCTTCTGATTCCCTTATAAGTCTGATCTAGTTTTAGTTTGCAGTTCATATCACTGCTTTTGCAGGAGTTCATCTGATTTAAGACTGTTACTAAGATCAGAATTCCATTTCCTTAAATTCAGCTTTTTCTTTGGTCTACTGCTGTTGGTTATTTCATATAAAGTGGATATAATTGTTTGTGGGTTGTGGAAGAGGGTGATAAAAATCAATTATCCAAAAATATACATGTGAGCAACTGCAAAAAGGAGAATTTGTCTGTAACAGTCAGCTCATACCCTGTCTGAGTATCCAAATCCTTTTAATGCAAAGGACACCTGAACTCAATTAAATTCTTCTGGTTTGATTCTAACTCTGTATTGCATTATTTATAATTTAACTGTTGCAGTGGAATCAATGTTTTAATTTTATTTCCATTCTCTTTTTGTTTCAGGTATTATTTTAAAGTTCAAGCAAAGAATCCCTTTGGTTATGGACCTGTTAGCTCTTCAGTCTCGTTTGTCACAGAGTCTGGTATGCTTTGCTTTTTATTTTCATCTCAGAACTGAATTCCTAATAACAGATGTGACAGGGGAGTAATAACGGCAATTATCTTCAACTTGCTGCTTTAAGATTTTTTTTTTACATCATTTGTTTTCTGTAAAGCTAGGAAAAGAGTATGTACTCCTAATCCCACTGTGAAAATATAAGTGGCATTAAAGTGTACTTCAGGGAAACAGGAAGCTGAATTTGAAATACAGAAGAGTACTGATGTTCAAAAATACAGAAGCAATGGGAAGTTTAATGTCTTTTCTAGATTGACCAATATTTAGTAAATTAGCTACTTAATTGTAAACAGCTGAGCAGCTGGAAGCGGTTGTCTCTGGAAGAAATATAGGAACCAACTGTTCCATCAGACAGTCAAAATTCTCTGTTCTGTTACTTTTTGACAAAGCATGCTGCTCTTTCACAGGGCTAATAGGGCATTCAAAAGCAACACCCTCTTCTAAAAATAGTATATGAAATGAGCTTTTTTTACCCATTTCTTCTTCTCCTTCCACTGAGCCAGAGGCAAATGACTCCACTGAATAATAAAAGACATTTTTCAGTCTTTACTGGAGTGAAAGATCTGTTGTCTCTTGCTAATTTTGCCCTTTTAACAACATGGGATTTACACAGCCTCCACTTTTGCTCATTTGAATTCCCATGCTAGCACTCACCTCAGAAGCTCCACTAAGAACCACAGAAGTAAGGCTTCATAGAAGGGAGACAAAAATGCAAGATAAGTAAATGGTCCTAAATAACATATCCACATTTTTTTAAAGGAGTAAGAAGTATAAATCCAAGCATAATATTTAACATTGGCCATATATGGCAGTGTGCACATGTGGCCCAGAAGACCAGTAGCATCCTGACTTTGCAGCAGAAATAGTGTGGTCAGGAGGACTAGGAAAGTGATCGTCCTCCTGCATTCAGCGCTGCTGAGGCCGCACCTTGAATACTGTGTTTAGTTTTGGGGCCCTCAGTAGAAGAAAGGTATTGAGCTATTGGAGTGTGCCACCTTTCATAGCATCACTTAGGTTTGAAAAGACCTTGAAGATTATCAAGTCCAGCCATAAACCTAACAATGCCAAGTTCACCACTAAACCACGCCAATGTGGCACTTAGGGACATGATTCTATGATTCTACGCAGTGTCTTGCAAGAAGTTTTGCTGATCAGCTGAGTGCCAATATATCAGCCTGAATGCCTGGTTTTCCCATCCAAAATCAGCTACCTTATGAGCTTTATTTAACAGATGAAATCCACCGAATTCAAAGTTTTATTTGCAGCACTGATCTGTTTTTGTCATGTGGACAAATGTAGCTTTCCAGTTGGCACAAGTACAAAGCCAGTTGCTAAATCAGAAGCCCAATGGTATAGTTTCTGTGATGGAATAGGTCAGAAGAGAGAGGAGTTACCAGTTCAGACTGCTCTTCTAGTGTGTCTGAAAGCTTTGAGCTGATGGGAATATTCAATAAACAAAGCCTTCACAGGGCCAAGCAGCTTATTGAAAATGTTCAGTCTTACCCCTGGTAGCACACTGAAGAGAACAGAAAACTGTTATTCTCTTTCATCAAACTGCAGAAAGCTCCCTGGAATTCTTCTTCCCCAAGAAAAAGCACTGTGCTTTTTCTTGAGGTATTTTTTCTCCAATGAGGACTAGTTAAGAGATGACAGAAACTGCAACGTAAAGAATACAGACAAGCTAATGCATTAGATCATGTTGTTTTGTTATCTTTACTCCACACCTATTCCATCCTTCTCATTTAAAAAGGAGGATATTTTAAGCAAGCAGAAGCTTTTGAGGTAGTGAACAGTGCTCCTTGCACTGCTCAGGGTGTTCCTGCAAAAATTCTACCACTGTGGCAAAAAGAATTAAAATGATAAATGTCACATTTATGAATAGTGCTAAACAACTGTGCTAAACATCATAGATGTCTGAAACTGAGAATTGCATACAAGAAATAGGTTGTTTCCCTTTGGAAGGTGGTTGGAAGGTGCAGGTATAACTTACACTATATATTCAAAAGGGTATGGTGAAACTACTCTCCTGCTCTGAGGGCTTTCTGAGAAGAGGAAATCTTTTCAAAGCTGACTTTGGACTTTGGTACTAATCTCTGTATAGTTTTTACAGTATCAGAATAAATACGAGATCCTCTGGCAAGTTTCATCAACTGAGAAAAACAATGGATTAACAAACATTCATTAGCTCTGCAAATTGATGAGACATGTAAATCCTGCATTCGTAACATAGCTAAAGGCAGATACTCTGCAACTGATATTCCATTGAGTGGCACTGTATGTTTCATATTATAAAACAAGATTTGGAGCAAAATATTAAGTTTTTTGTTTCTTTCTTTCTTCTAGACAATCCCCTCCTCATTGTCAGACCACCTGGTAAGTCTTATTCTACTGTTTCTTTCACAAAGTGCCTAAAACTTGGGCAAAGCAGTTAGAATAGAGGTGTTAGAAGCATATTAACATGGAGTTCAAGTTATGGTTTTAAGCAGGAAGAGGTAGTATTTCATTCACAAAACAGTTTCTGTCTTATGACCTCTTATTCTTGTCTTTGAAAAGAAATCTGTTAAAGATATTTTAGAATAAGCACTTGATTTTGTCCCATCTTTTGCCTGGTAAAACTTCTTTCAAGAAACAGATAGTTAATTGTTTTATTCTAAAGAGAAAGCTATGGCCAAAATCCTGAAATCCTTTCACCATGTTACTAATTGTGTAAAGTTAGTCCAGTTACGTTTGTGTCCATACTGGTGGGGTTTTGAGGACTGCTGATCAGTCATTGTTTCCCATATGCAAGTGTTTGTAGGATTTGATCTGTAGTGAAAAGGAGGAAGAATGACTAACAGAAAAAACTTTCAGTCTCATTTGTAAATTATTTCAAAACAGCACAGTAAAATCAGGGCTTTGTGCTGTAACTGGAGAGAAAAATACCAATTATCACATGGGAAGCTCTTTGTAGTATTTTACTACAACAGCAATTTCAAAAGAAATTCAGTTGTCTTGGTTAGTATAAATCAAACATTTAGATAAGCCAGTGGGAATATTTAGTCTTTTGTGATACAATTAAGCAGTCACCTCTGCAGCAGTGCTCTGCACAGAGTTCCCCAGGAAAGGGCTCGCTTGTCTGTTATTGGAAGCTCATCTGTTTGATATAATGTGGGAAAAGAGACCAGAAAAGTACGTTTCCAATTTGATCTTTTTAAGCAACTAGCAAGAATAGTCCTTACTTCATGTCACGGGCTGTACTCACTGCAGAATTCTCAACAAAAGGGTTAAGTTTTGTACTGAGTGCTAAAATGTGACTGTATTTACACAATGTCACTTTGAGACCTAAGATCAGGCTCTGCTGATAAAACAAACTGAGTGTCGCTAGGTAGTAAAGATATCTTACTAAAAACAGCGCACTGTTTACTTAAAATGTGGTTCAGTATGTGAAATCATATTTTTAAATAATTTTAACAGTTATTATTGTCACTGCCTAGAAGGGATTTAAACAAATTCCTTGCTTTTTATTTTGTTTATATTTGTTCTTGAGGTAGTATTTCTGGATTTGGAAAAGTCATGCATCAATCTGCTGCAGCATCTCTTGTAAAACATATCACAGTATCACAGTATCATAAGGTTGGAAAGGACCTCCAAGATCATCGAGTCCAACCTATAACCCAACACTAACACCAACTCTACAACACTAACACCAACACATATTATCAGGTGTTAACCTCAGTAAAACTGAGACTGAAATACTAAAATCTGTCCTTAATGGTTTTCTTTTTCTCCAAGGTGGTGAGCCTATCTGGATCCCATTCACTTTTAAATATGACCCCACCTATTCAGACTGCAGTGGCAAACAATACGTGAAACGAACTTGGTACCGCAAGTTTGTAGGAGTGGTTCTTTGCAACTCCTTAAGGTACAAGATTTACCTCAGTGATAACCTGAAAGGTAGGCACCAAGATTAATTTCCTGATATATGATTGCTTGTCATTTCCATCTTCTTGCTTTCTTCACTTCCTCTGTGCAAGAACTGTTTGATGGCTTTCTGGGAGTTATGTTGAGAAGGTCTGTTATGATAGCTGAGCCACCCTGCTTTTGCGTTAAACTCATGCCCTGGGCAGTAGCTTTCAAGCAAACACCTTTAGACAGAGGGCAGGAAGAAGTTTCCTTTGAAAACCCCGTGTGTGTTTCTATTCTGAGAAAGCAATGTGATTTGTACTATGAAAACAAAGTGCTGCTCTCCGCACGTCTCCCTGGGAAGTCCCATGTTTGCTCTGTGGGCAAGAGAACCCCAGCTGCCCGTGGTCAGACAGAGCAATAGATCCTTAGGACAGGCAGAAGTGGGAACAGTGATGGAAAGACTGGTATTTCAACGACTAGGTCAGCAGTACTTGTTAAGAGTTAACAGTAGCTTTTATTATGAGTGTATTTGGTGAGAGATAATGAAGAAAACTTTCCGTATTGTTGATCTGGGGTACTGGGATTATCTCAATGGCTTTTCACATTATGCTAGTGTGTTATTGCAGCACATTAGTATAGTTTAAAAACAGTGTTTGAACATGCAATAAGAAACAAGCAGGGTGGCAGGAGCCACCCCATTTGGTAGAGAAACAGAGCTCCACAGTTTTTTCATTTGAAACTGCAATCAAACTAACAGTGTTGACATATAGAGCATTTTTTTTCTTTTTAATGATATATTGAAATGACTGGTCCAGCTGAAACACCCTCTGACTGTCACCTGTGGTGCAGTGTCTACGGACTTACAAAAGGGGAACCATTCCTAAATGAGCTGTAACCCATTTCTCTTTTCCATAATTTCTCCTTCCTTACTGGTAACATTCTCCCTCTTTTCAGCCACTGTTTATCCATTGCTAATACTTTGTTTGTCACTGTAATACTTCTGCTTTCTCCCACATCTATTTTTGTGGTGGTAAAGAGCATCCTATATGAGAGTAAACACCGAGTCAAATAATCTGTCTGTATCACACTTCAGACACTTTCTACAGCATTGGAGATAGCTGGGGAAGGGGTGAGGACCACTGCCAGTTTGTGGATTCACACCTGGACGGAAGAACGGGACCTCAGTCATACATCGAAGCCCTGCCGACCATCCAAGGTATGGCAATGGGGGAGCAGGATGCTGGGCAGGTACCTGTCATCCCATCCATAGGATTAAGGGATAGGGAGTGGAACACAGAGCAGGGCTCTTTGTGCACGGCTGCTGGCAGCTCTCTGTGAGTCGTCCAGCTGATACCATAGGTAATGAGGTGATGTTATACTCAGGCCTAGCCGAAAAGGCTCCAAAAGTCTCAGAAGGACTTTTGGGTATTGAGATAGAGACAGAAAGAAAGAGAGGGACGTATGTTGTAGGAACGAAATGCAAAAACAGAAAGAAAAAGACTATAATAGACCTGTGAAACCTGCCTCATTGAATTGAGGTGCAAAAACTCTTCTACATGCCACAAAGGACCAGCTACATCTTTGCAAATATGGCTTTTTCAAATGGTTTCTGACCAGTTCATTCAATGCATAATGCACAGGAGTGTGTGGAGTGACTGAAGGTCAGAATGCAGGACTTTTATTCTGGCCTGGTAGATATCCGTTTGAGTGAAAATTCTCACCCTGAAGGTGTTCCTCTGAGTAAACTGCTCAGCTCATGTAGCCAAGTGGGTGATGGCTTCCTTCACAAAATGAACCCGATCATGAAAGTCAGCCAGTCTTTTCAATAAGTCTATTGATTTGAATTATTCGCTTGGCTTTAATGGTTTCCATGTTAAATTATTTGTTAATATTATTTTCATGGTGATGTTACCAGGAAGAAACTGAAATTATCACTGATATTTATGTATTACTGAGAAGTACTGCATTTCTCTGTTCAGAAGAGGGATGATTAATCCAGATGTGTATTACTCGGTCTAGGAGACAGAGATAGAGAGCGCACATGGCACATGATGTGAGTGTTTCAGATGTTCCAGTGCACGAGCTATGTGGAGAAGAATGCTACACCTCTCCTAATGCTTTAAGCAGTCACATTTTTTCTGCAGATGAAGAAAAAAGGGGGAGAAAGGTCTTAAATCCATATTTAGTGCATGAAATGATACCTCTTTTTTTGTGAAAAGCTGACGTTTGTTGATAGTCTCTTGAGCCTTATGAGATAATATGATTTGATGGTATTTCTTGCTGGAGTTCATCTATTTAAACTGACTTACAGACTTAATAAAGACAGCTGAAGTATAGCCACCTTTTGAAGTGAAATGCAGAGGCTCTTTGGCAGACCACAGCATTGCGCAATGGTGCAGGAGATTTTGAACAGTAAAACCAATCAAAACTACAAGAAATAAAAAGGAACTGAGTTAAAACATTCAAGAAAGATCTAGGCCAAATACCAGGGCTAGCAAATACCCTTGTGACAAAACTCCCTATTAGACCGATTCTAGGTTTTCATTTGGGCTGTGGGATTGACTCTCTCTGCCTCTGCTGCTGTTGTTGAATTCCTATGTCTTTGTTTTGAAATGCAGATGGGGTTTTTTTCCTCCCAACAGGGTATTTCCGCCAGTACCGCCAGGAGCCGGTGTCGTTTGGACGCATTGGGTACACAACACCCTACTACTATGTGGGCTGGTATGAGTGTGGCGTGCCCATCCCAGGGAAATGGTAGCAGTCTGCTTACCTGTCTCAGGCAGGCCATGCTTTTCAAACTGTTTCTACCAGAGGACTCTGAGCAACTGATTTGGATAAGAAAAAAAAACCAAACAACCTAAATGATGCAAACCAGTGAAGACCAACTGCTGAAGAAACCCTCGTGAAACCAAACATGGTCCTGACTTTACCAGCCTAAACCTGTGGTGCTGCTTGATTTCTGTTTGGAAGCAGGGATAGGATATAAGTTTGGTGTCCTACTTTCCTTCTCTGGGTCTTTAAGGCACTGAGAGATGGTTGCAATGCACACAGCCTGTGAAAACGAGAACTGTATTAGCCATGAACATTTGGAAGTTTCCTGTATCTTGCAAGAACGACCTAAGCATGCTGTGCTTGCTTAATGGGATGCTAAACTGCCCTTTGCTGCCCGCTGGGGGTCCCCTATGCAATTGT
Source organism: Tapera naevia (assembly GCA_033556795.1). Taxonomy (NCBI): domain Eukaryota; kingdom Metazoa; phylum Chordata; class Aves; order Cuculiformes; family Neomorphidae; genus Tapera; species Tapera naevia. The sequence continues at coordinate 87,968 of JAUMJJ010000054.1, read as the reverse complement.
GCCAGGTAACTGGCTGCCCACCAAAGGCAATATATTCTCCTGAAGACTTACCCTGTGGGTTTGCCCACTGCTGGACTAATCACCAGATCGCAGTGTAAATTCACTTTGAGATATATATATCTATACCTATATAAATACAGTACTGTACATCTGCAGAAGTACTGCTTAGAGATGCTGAGTTTTTCTTGTTCACTAGATAAATATGTTCGGAATTTTTATGTAAAAGGTGCTGTTAATTCTCTGAGATATTGCTATACACAATATATTAACCAAGGAAACAGCTGTATTCTTTGTGTGAGTGCTGTTGATCCAGCATTTGAATTTCTGATCAAAGACCTGTGTCCCATTTCCTTGGCAGCCTTTAGTCTGGACCTTCAATGGGAATCTATCCCTCTATCCATTTTAGACTGGCACTGTATAGTCCAGCAAAAAAATATGTTCATTAGTTTATCAGCATGAGTTAAACTTTTTATACTTTACTATTTAAAACTTTGAGTGAAACTTCTCTTCAACATATTCTCATCTCATTCGATATGATATTTATTCATTGTCTATCTTTTCCTTCACTGTGTGGAGGTACGGGATGAGTAATTTGCAGATTAGAAATTGCTTTTAACTTATTTGCCCTTCAAAAAGAAGCCCAAACCACCAATAGAAGAGTCAACTAGCAGTAGACTCCTTTGATTCACGCTGGGGAAAAAATGGGATACTGTTCATTTAAAATCTACCAAAATTTTTTCCATTCAGATCAGAAAGTAAGAGCTGACATGGATAAAAGGTATAATGATGATTTTTTTTTTTTTTTCAGCAGGGATTTGGAAGCTTGCAATAATGTAGGATTTTATTAGTCCTTCTGGGCAATTCAGCATTAATGGTTTACTCTAGTAATTTTCATGGTCTTAGCATTTCAGGGTAACAACTTAACAGCCTTTGTTCATTTTAATGACTCCACTGTTCTGACAGCCTGGGAAAGCAGCAGAATACCTGTGGAACGGATCCAGTCTCTGCTCCATCTCTCATTGTCTTTCCAGCTTACATGTATTGTAGGTCTAGCACATTTTCAGTTGCTTCCTGTAGTTATTGCAAATTGCATGGGGACAGAAAAAGGGAACTGAAGTGTTTTAAAGAGCGTTTTATTTTTCATGGTGATTTGCGTTTTAACATTTTAATTATTCTCACATACAGTGCCAAATATATGGTCTTGAAGTATAACTTCTTTCCCTAATAAACCTGTGATACATGGTTCTATTTCTATTTCATCCTTTCTGGTCATCTGTGGAAAGTAATCTGACAAAGTGACAAACTGTTATCTTTCAAAAAGTCTTCTTGGGAGAGGAGTAGGTGTCAAATTTTCCAAGAGACTGGAAGCATGCGTTATTCCTTTATGAAGGTGATCAGCAGCTAGTGTGGAGTTACCAAGAGCAATACATGCCTGACCAGCTCAATCCTGTTCTTTGTTGAGGTGATTGGCTCCGTGCACAAAGGGAGAAAGGTGGATGTCATTGACTTTAGCTTTTGGAAGGAGCTTGACGTGGTCTCTCACAGTGTGCTTGTAGGCTGAGTAATGGGATTATGGCTTGGATAGTTGGACTTTCAGGTGGAAGTAAAATTAGCTGAGACATGGGTGTCAAAGTGTTGTGATCAAAATTAGTGCAAAGTCCAAGTGACAGCTGGTTGCAAGTGCCACCCCGAGGGGCCAGTGCTGGGGCCAATACTGTCCAGTGACCTGGGCAGCAGCATTTACTGAAAGGGTGATTGGCCATTGGAATGGGCTGCCCAGGGAGGGGGTGGAGTCACCGACCCTGGAGGTGTTTAATGGGAGACTGGATGAGGCACTGAGTGCCATGGTTTAGATGATGGTTGGTGTTAGTGTTGATGTTGGTGTTAGTGTTGGGTTATAGGTTGGACTTGATGATCTCAGAGGTCCTTTCCAACCTTATGATACTGTGATACTGTGTGATACTGTGATATAGTACATGGATGAAGTGTATGGACAGTGTACACCATCAGCAAACTTGTAGCTGATACTACACCGGGGAGTGGTTGATGTGCTGGAGAGCAGAGCTGCTGATCAGAAGGACTTTGGTGGGCTGGAGAAATAAGCTGTCAGGGCCCTCATTCAATTCAGCAAAGGGAAGTGAGAAGTCCTGCAAAGCCCCTTGGAGCAATAAAGGCTGGGGTGACTGTCTAGAAAGCAGCTTTACAGAAGAGAACTTTGAGTGTCTTTGTCGACAACACATTGAACACGAGCACTCTAGGTGTGTGTTCCAACCTAAATTATTCCATGACTTTTTATGATTCTAGAGGAAGCATCCAATAATAAAATGTTTTGTTCTCTTTTCTTTTATTGAATTGAAGCCATGTCTTGGCCCAGAGCACAGTCTTCAGCATGTGTAGGTGGGACTTGTGCCACTGACTCTAAAGAGCAGGGCCTGGTTTCACCAGGCATGGTTTGGCCTAGTATTTCAACAAGGATGTTCCCTCTCCACAGCCAATGCATTCTGCATATTCATCTGCCGAGACCACGGTTTTGATCTGTTCATCTGCAGAGATATGGTTCCTTCATTCCTTGCTGAAAATATCCTTGGGGTGGAACAGTCTTATTCAGGGATGTCATCATGGGTGAGGAGCAGGGGAGGAACTGGGGGGTACTCCGGGCAGGGGTGAAGGGCACTGCGCACTGTTCACCTCCGGTGTAGATCTTCTCTGAGGCCAAACCAGCTGAGGCAGAGTCATGCGTAGGACACAACAGGGAAATGCATGTGGTGTGCAGACTGTTCCCTTCACTTTGGGGTCTGGATAAGTCCTCTGTGCTGTATAAGGTGATCTGATTGGCACATTTGCATCCTTTGGCCCATGCACAGGGTAACATCTAATCATGGCAGTAGGTAGTTTCTTTAAGAGGTTATATATATAATAATTTTTGCACACTGCTCTTTGTTTATCTAAGAGGTGGTGGGATTAAAGAGGCAAATAAAGCTATGTGGGTCAGGAAACCCACTTCCCATCCAGATACTCTCTCCAAGACCTTGGTAGTGCCCTGACCACTAGGCCACCCTCCCCTTTCCTTCCCTGCTTCCCGTTGTCCCCATGACACCCTGGTCCTTCTGTGCCACCATTGGAGGTGCCACCATCAGAGGAGTGTCGTTGATTGGAGGTAAACCCTGTCCCCATCAAAACAGTTGTACAGCTTTGTGACTCTGCTGTGTGACAGGGAACATCATATGGTTCTGGATGGTGCTAATGGCAGAGGGGTAGGTCTTTCCCTCCGTCACCGCACCTCCCATTCCCCCTTTGCTGGCAAAGCCACATCTGCATCTGGTCTCCAAGTCCTTAGCACCAGCTCAGAGAATGGCATGTCCTTTCAGAGGCTCTGTGGGGTGTTGCACCAACACTGCCTCCTTGTCAGAGTGACCCTTGAGGGAATGGGATGGAGGAGAGGGAGGATCCCCACAAAGAGAAAATCTACACAGCTTGTGCTGCATCGCCTCTGGTCCAAATCTCTCTGGAGCGGAGGGATGGCAGGGCCCTTCCCAGTGGGGAATTGCATACAGCTGGAAAAGAAAGGGAGAAAAACATAGGGGCTGAGGAAGAAAAGACAGCCAAAGAAGTCGTTGGAAGCATTGTCTGGCCCTGGTCTGTTCCAGATGCTAATCTCTGATCACTGTAGCATATTTTTGTGTGAATTGGGATTTCTGCCTCAAAGGCAGCAGGAACAATTGCCAGCATGTGAGAAATGCCAAGGGCTCTTGGGGGCAGCCAAAGCCCAGCATGTGGACCCGAGATGTGAACAGAAGAGCTCTTTGCTGATGAGGGAAGCATTGGGCGTCGCCTGAAAAGATAATTAAAGGCCTTCATGGGAGGTAACCCAATCCACTGAACAATGTGAATGCTCCTTGTGGTTCCTTCCTACAAGAAACTGTATGGTTTTCTCTCCCCAAAACTCATGCCCTTTTTTCTCACCAGGAAGATAGATGTTGTCAACATGATGAGGGCAGAAAAGAATGAGGTCAATGCAGAAAGGATGCTGCTGTGCTTCCCGAGGTGAGGCTGGCATTTGCAGATGTCTAAAAACTCCCACCCATGGCAAGCTGCCAGCCTGCCTCAGGGCCCTTAGCTGGTAACATTTGAAAACAAAGCCATGCCTTGTGCTTCTCTCTTTCTCATCGTGCTTCTGTGTCCCATAAAGCAGAAAGCACTCCTGCAGGACTTGTACCATTTGAACCACTACTGTCAGTGACAAGTACAGCACTGGTGAGGATGAGCACTCGGAGCAGAACACCACCAGAACTATAGATGGTTGCAATGATTGTGGTGTTGACATTGGGAAGTGTCAAAGGCAACAGCCTGGGTGCCAGGTCCTCAGGTGCTAACGGTTGCTGTAACTTCAGAACAGGTGAGCTTACATTTGGAGTAGCATTGGCCCTCTAGCAAAAAGAAAACTGGAGTGGATCGAGAAGAAGGTGACTATGAGGTTAGGAGGCTGGTATACAGGACATATAAAGGAGAGGCCTAGCACTGTATTTATTCAGCTTTGGGGAGGGAAGGGTTGGCTAGTGGGGGTGGATTGAATTTGGATCTTCAACAGCCTTATCAGACTGTAAAGAAGGTGGAACCACACTTTTCTGAGACATGCATAGTGAAAGGATGAAGGGCAACAGACACAAAACACAACATGGGAAATTCCAATGAAATATTAGGAAAATGTTTTTGTTGTGTGATTTTGCACAGGGACAACAGCCTGGAGAGGGCAATGAGTAACCTGATCTAGCTTTGATGTTGGCCTTGCTTTGCACACTGGGTTGGACCTGACTTCCAAAGGTTCCTTCCAACCTGAAAGAGGGCACAAGTCTATGAATAATATCATCCTCTACATCACGCAGCCAAACAAAACCAGAACCAAAATTTTACAGAAGCAAAGTATAAACTCCAGGAAATTTTCAGAGTGGATTTGTTTATTGGACAAAAATGGTCATAGGCTCACAGAACGGCAGAGGGACCTCTGAGGATCATCTAGTCTAATCCCCTCTGCTTAAAGTAGGGTCAGCTGCAGCAGGTTACTCAGTATCTCAAATATGGAAACTCCACAGTCTCTGTTGGCAACCTGTGGCAGTGTTTAAACACCATCCCATAACAAAAAAAAAAAAGATGTTTCTTTTATTTAAATGGGATTTTCTGTATTTCAGTTTGTGCCCATTGACTTCTGTCTCTGGACATCACTAAGAACAGCCTCGCTCCATCTTCTTTACTTCCTGTATCAGGTATTTATGCACATGGATAAGATCCCATTGAGCCTTCTCTTGCCCAGACTGAACAGTCTCAGCTCTCAGCCTGTCCTTATATCAGAGATGCTCCAGACCCTTTATCATCTTTGTAGCCTTTCACTGAACTTTCTCCCTTATGTCTATATATCTCTTGTACTGGAAAGCTCAGAATAGAACACAAAGTAATCCAGGTGTGGCCTCGCTGGTGCTGAATAAAATGGAAGGATCAGCTTTTAGGAAAAAAAACACCTTAAAAAAATTCTGCTTCTTTTTTTCTTCTCTTTTTTTTCCTAAATGGAAGTTGAAATCTGGCTACCAAATGAAAGCACGACCATTTCTGAGAGAGTGAAGGAGGCTGTAAGGGCAAGAGAGGGAAAGTGAGTAGCCTCCTAGAATCCTGTGAAGAATTTCTGACCTTGGTCTCTTGCTGTGAGTAGTTCCTACACATGTTTTCCAAAAGTGACCTTGTGCAAGCTCACAGCTGCACTGGGAATCGGGTCACACATGAGCACTGGTGATACCCTCGTGCTCATGCAAAAAGCCTCTAGATGGCAGGAGATGCTATTTGGCCAGGCCTTGCAGCAGGCCCCTACAGCAAGGGAGGAGTGGCAGGAGTGCAGATGGCATGTGCACTCACACACCATAGAGAGAAAATTGTTTTAATGAGAGCACACTTTTGGTTCAGGAGCAGCAAAATTCATTCCCAGGTCTTAGAAAAAATGTCTAAGAAAGGGTCCATCCCTCACAAGGCAAAACTTCCAATCTCTTACATCTAAAGCTTTGGAAAGTTGTAAGTAGAAACAGATGAAGTGCAAATACATAATGTGCTGCTGTATTTTCTCAGGAGATATTTTTTGCTAAAATTGCAGACACTGTGATATCCCCTGGACTATTGTGGGGCTTAAGAACCAGTTTATCTTGCAGTGGTCTTAAAAGCATTACAGAGTATTTCTAGGAGGATTTAAAATTCTTCTTGAATGTAATTGTGATAGTGTTTCTGCCCACCTAATTTCTTTCCATACTTCATTCTTCTGGGGGGTCTTTTTTCTGTAAGATGCAGATCCTCTTCATCCATTAAAAATATGGACTGTGTTTATTTAAAAATAGTTTTAAAATCCCCATGAGCTTTCACTGTTTCTTCATCATTAACTTCCATTTTTTCCCTTCATTGACCTTATCCCTTCTGTAACTGGAGAGTCTTTCTTGGAGCTGAGTGAAGCACTGACTGTGTCATGAAAATATAGTCTCAGATATGTCCTAAATGCCTCCCAGTGGTGCACTCAGAGGTTGGTGTTCACGCCTGGCACCTATGAGCAAGGTCCATCTTTTCCCACTTGATGTCTTGTAGCAGATGTTTAACACATATCCCTCCTGCATAAACAGAGAAGATGTTAATACAACATGTATGTAAGTCCCCCAAAAAACACACAGAAGCAGCATTTTCCCCTTCCCTACAGTCACTAGCACCATGAGCGAATTAAACAGAGGAAATAAAAGGCAGGAGAGAACCTGAGATTGGATCTTCTCCACTCCTTCAGCTCACTCAGCACTTCTGTCTTCATGCTGGCCCCTGTCCTTCCTGCCCAGACTGCAAAACTGCTCCTGTATAAGCCCTTCTTGTGCTCCTCATGGGTGTCCCTACCAAGCAGGCGTGCTGGTACCATGTCTTGCTTGTGACAAACTCATGGGATGGACTCAGGCACCAGTGAGTTACCTCCTTTCCCCAGGCTCCATGTACCATCATACTGAGTGGTAAGGATCATTTTGGCCAGCCTTGGAAGGTTAATATTCATAGATCAGCCTCAGAGAGGGGTCTGCTCCAGATGGCTCCTCAGAGGGTCCTGTCTGCCTTACTTTTTGGTTCGAACAGCCATCTTTGGGACTGCACTCAACCCATCAGACCTCCTTGAGCAGACACTACAAGTCCCTTCCCCCAGAGAAGGGCAGGGTGAGAGCCAAAACCTGCATGACTTGGTCACCCATATAAACAGAGCTGCCTAAAGGCATCAACATACAGAAGAGAGAGGGCCACAGGCTGCGAAAGAGCAGCCTGTGGTTTTGTGTTCTCTACCCAGTCAGCAGAGGATGTAAATACAAGTCAGCTGAGGTTGTGTTTAGTTTATGCTGCTGATAAACAATGAACAAACAAGTGAAAATGGTTCCAAGCTGTGAATATGTTACCAATTCCTCTCCCTGAATGTGAGAAAAAACAAAACCTCCAGAACAGGTAGTGTTGTAAACACCAGCTTTAGGCAGCATAACCTAAACAAAGCAGAGAAGTAACCAACCAGAATGAGGACTCATCCATTAATTTCAAGTAGCACTATGGGTTATTATTATCTCTGCAGTTCATTTTTTTGGTACTTTCCTGCTCTGAATGTTTACCTTTCAAAACCACACACTGATGAGCTTGTCTGCAGTACTGCATCAGCCTGGGCTCCTGCACAGAGCATCCATGGTTACACTGCAGCTCACCAGGTGGTCTACTAGTCCTTTGTCTTCAAAGGCTTAAAACTAATCTTTCTGTGAAACATGACATGACTTTCAAGGTGATGGGGGATCTTCCTCTGGTGGGAAAGCTTCTCTGCTTGCTATTTGCACAGAAATCCCTTAGTTTAGGTCAGAGCTTCTTATAACTGATCAGCCATTTTCCAGTTGCCTGTACTTCTCCTGTACCTCTCATTTTATATTTTAAGGTTATAGGGTTTTTCTGGATTTTCAACTCTCCTCCTAGAAATATCCTTTAAGATTTTTTTTGTTCCAAACAAAAATCTGCTTTGGTTTCTTCCTTTTGAAATTTTCTTTTGAAAAGTTATTCTGGAGTCACGTGTGTTGAGAAATCTGCTTGAACTGGTTTTCTTTAAAAATCCAATAGTTCAGAAACAAGAAAAAACCTGTTGCTCAGCATAACTGAAATACCATTTATTCCTGCAGTTGATGGATTCTTGTGTATATCTAGAGTATATTATAATATTATATACATCAGTTGATATATCACATCACATTTGATTAAACTGTACTGAAAACAGGATTGCTCCAAAGACCCATCATATAATATATAGAGACAAAAATGTTTATAAGAATGGTTTGAATTATATCTGAGGAGAAAAATGTATGGCACTGAATTTTAAGTGTACAACACATGAAACTATATAGCAAATTCTAGTGACTCTTAGTAATACCCTGATGTCTCTAATAAGTGGATTATGTACCTATTAGAAAAGTTATGACACACATTTTGACCAAGGCTGAGTTTGTGTCACTGGACAGAGTGAGGACAGGGTTGCTCTCATGCTGAACACCCACCACACTGCACTTCTTCAGACTTTGCAAGACTCACAGCAGTGGGAGGAAAAATATCCTACTCAGGCAAGGGTAAGGTTTGCTAAGTGCCAACAGGGGGAGAGTGACTTGGTGTGTATGAAACACACGTACAAGTTGCAAGAGGTTGGAAAATTCTGAAAACACATTGAAATCTTTCACTGGTCCACCTGCTGTGACACTCTCAAGAGGTTCACAATGTCCCTTGCTACTGCCAGTGACCCCAAAAAGCTTGGGGACAGTTCAGCTGAGGGATCTTTAAACTTTGGAGATTCCCAATCCTTGGTTTCCTCTGCAAAAAAGGGAGGGTTGAATAATTGTCTGCCAATGCAAGTATGTTTCCTGCAGAGGTCTTTGCTCTGTCATCAGCAAAAGCAAGCTGCTGAAGACAGGGGTCTAGTTTCTCCACGCTGAGAGCCTTCCTGTAATCCTGGTGCCTAATTGCAATTTTCCATTTTTGTCATCCAAATTGTCATTTGTACAAACATTCTGCGCACCTGAGCTCCAAAAGAAGAGCTTCAGGTTTATGGAAAACATTTTCTTGAAATAATCATGTGATGTATTAGTTGGGAGGTAAAAATGTAAAGTGGATTAATTTCTACAGCAGATTATTGGGATTTTTATAGCTGTAAAGTAAAACAAGTGAGAAACTGCCTAATTTCCCTTTCCCCATTCAAGGCTTTGTTTGATGTCTCTGTTATAGTGGAGGGGAGTGTTCTTCCACACAGTGTGTGTTCATTTCCCTATAGCTGTCAGTTGCCATCAGCCACATCAAACACATTTGTTTTCCAAACAGGAAAAAAGGTAAGACTCAATATGATAGCCAGCTGTCCTCTGGGATTTTTCTGACTTTGCCATGTCTCTCTCATTCATCCCTTTACGATGCTAATGTATGTCTTTGGCATGCAACTAAACCTGAGGTCTTCTTACAGTTCACACCTGGCCCTTCATTCAATAGCACTACACCAAAGGAAGCCTGCTTTGGTCCCCTTGGATCTCACCCTGCCAAGGAATAACAGGAAAAGAGATTGCAAGAGTAACAATGGAGCTACCTCTGAGGGTTTTCTTGTATGAGAGTCCCTTGATAAATATTGTCCTTGTCTTAATGTTGCATTATGCAATAACAGAAGTATAAAAGGGACCTTCTGGAATCCCCATTGACTCCTGATACTTCATAGGGCTGAACTCACATATCTTGGGGATCTCTCAGTGTGGATCAAAATCTGGCCATAGGTTTCTCCTTGTTTCACTGCTCCTGGGAGTTTTGTTTAGGAAGCCCAGTTATACGAAAACCTCATCAGTATGGGCATTGTTTTCAATCTTCTGGCTTTTCCATCACCTTTTGTTTATGTTGTTGTTGTTACAAATCTGAAAAACTTTATGAAAAGCCACTTTGGTACAAGATTCACACATTTCACACACATGGATGTATAATCCCTTTTCAGAGCCTCAACTAACAGAACGGCAGGTTCCTCTGTCATTTGGATGCCCAGGATGTAGGTTAGGCAGCTGCCAACAGCTGCAAGGAAACAGGCTGGAGCTGGAAGCTTCAGACCAGCTGATTAATCCCCATGACCTTCCCTGGACTGCAGTAGAAAACATTTTCACTTCTTGAAAATTCAAAATTTGCCTTATGAAAGCTGAGGCTTCCTACAAAAAAATGGCATTAATTAGCAGTGGTTGGTTGCCTCAGTACTGGGTTGGGGACAAGTTATGGTTTCACATCAGTTGTCAGCCTCAGGAAAAGAACTTTTAGTGGTCTTGAAATTGGATTGGTGTATAAAATTGGACAACTAACTGTTTACAGATGCAATAAACTAAATATTTGTGTTTGGACTCATGTTGCAGTTTCTGCCTCCATGTTCTGCCAAGAGGGCAGAGCAGCTGTGACAGTTTACCCATGTGGTGTGTCAGCAGAGATGTCTCTGTCACCTCTCACCTATGAGGCTCGTTTCTTTTAGGGCTGGAAGTGACTGTAGAAAACAATATTTTAGAAAGACTGAACAGTGCTGTGTAAGGGCTTGTTTGCCATTTCCCCTGTTCCTGAGTGGTAGTAGGAGTCTGTTCCAGTTGCACAGCAAATTCAGCTTTCTTTATATGCATACTATCACTGTGTTCCTCTAATTTATGAGAAATATTTGTTTGGCTATTGTTAGATTGCTTTGTGTTTTATGATGTTGAACTGGAAAGTGGTTGTCTTCCAGCATCTTACTTGATCTAATGGGGAATAATACAGGCCAGAACACACAGACGTGGTTTGACAGTGGCAGTCAAATCCCAGAAGAATTGAAATTCTTCCATTTAGGTAGGAAATGGGAATCTTAATATCTGGAATAACCACAGAGAGGCCAACAGAGCAGTGCCAGGTTTACTTTTGGCTCCCTTGCTGTGAGAATGCTCCTGTTCTTAGCTGTGTCGACATGGACAGCTTAACCTGCTTTTGAACTCCAGAAAGCATCTCAAAGAATGACTTATCTACATCTGAACATGTCTTGCTTGCTTAGACTTGTCTTCCAGACTTTTTAGCTTTTTATGTAGAACTTAAATAGGCCACATCCAGGCGCATGCATTTGCTTATCCAATCTGTCCAGAAGCCAGCTATAGAAGAGATTTTGCTGTGTCTGAAAACAATTGGTCAGTCACATGCTTTTTGCAATGTCATATGATGAGTACTGCATAGGAACTAACTAGAAGGGAAACTCCATATAGTTAATGTTGGCACAGTAACCAACTTTGGAAATTTTTCTCTTGCAAATGGTCTTTAAAACAAACTGCACTATACTTCCCAAGTTTCTGTGCAAACAGGCTCAGACAGTCAGTAATTATAATCTAGAGTTGCAGGAGAAGGAAATAGAGAGCAGAAGTGATTTCTCACCCTCCAGAAAATAAAAAAGAGCAAAATATCAAGAAGGCTAATATGGGTGTTCAAAGAGACCATTTGCAAGTCTGCCATCCACAGAGAAGGAGAGATGTGAGCTTGGATAGTGCTGGAGTTGTGTCACAGGGTAATGTGGTATCTACCTGTGATAATAAGATTTTGTTTTATTGTAACCTCTCTGTGCTCCTGGAGCAAAGTAAAAGATCTGCCAAATGCCAAGACCTTCACCAGAGCTTTGCTTTCAGGAGTCTTGCTTTCTTTCTACATTGGTAGCATGGATGGTAGCAAAAGAGATAAGGACATGGAGTGGGTGCAACACATTCCTATATAAGAAATGGTTGATTGCAAGTAGATTTGAGTGTCCTTCGGTGGCCAAGACTATTGAGACAGGCCCATAGCAGACTGAAGCTGCCCCAGGAGAGATCTGGAGATGAGAAGGTCCTAGCAGGGCCCAAGGATGGGATAGTTAAAAATCTTTCCCCCTTCTCTAGAGGTTGGTGTGAAACAAGAGTGGCAGAAAACTTGGCATTCAGTGTGTGGGAAGCTGGCTTGTGTGTAAGTGGGAGGAAGAAGACTTAATTGCTGAGTGGGAGGGATGTAGAACTTCACACTGGGAGGTTTTCCTTATTTTATGGTGTTTTCTCTGGGCTGTAGAGCTTTTATGGGTCTCTGAGGAAACATCTGAGCTGGCTAAAACTTCTGCTGAGCTGGAAAGAGTACAATGAGATGGAGATAAGAAAAAAATACTTACCCCAATTTATATTTACCCTTTTTGTAATCCACACATTATTTATATGACAATATTTGCTCTTCTCCCCTATCCTCCATCAATAAAGCCTTCAAAGCACTGAAGTGTTAGAAAGATTTCTTTTCTAAAGAACACTGCAATAGTCCCTGAATATCTTAAAATGAAAAAAAAGTTACATGCCTAAGCCCTGCAATTACCAAGAGGTTGGGACAGGGACAGATATCCTTCAAGAAATGAGAAGTCATCGGCTCTGTTTGGGGTTTTGGTGGTTTTAGTGTTTGGCCTGTGCTGAGAAGGCATTCCAAAATACACTGCTCCTGCTAATGCCAGTGCCAGAGAACCGCTCGCTCACCCACCTTCTAAATAGCCTTCTCAAATATATGAAGTGGAAGAAAGGGCCAAGAGTGGAAAGCTTGAAGACTCAGCAGAGGCAGAACATTTCTGAGGCAAGCACCTATGTGTTACATCCAGACTGTGGCTTGTCCAGTATGAGGTTGTGTGTGCTCTGTACTGCCAGTACAATACAGACTCATATGGGGCAGCTCTAACCCCATGCTTTTCAGGCCAAATCACTTCCCTTTGTGACTGAGACATCCTACTTCAGGTTCAGGTCTCCCTTACCTCCTGCAAGGCATAGATAAGTTTTCTGAAGTAAGCAGTTTCTAGTATCGTAACTCATTTTTCCACTTTATAAATACAATACAGAAACTAGAATGCCATTGAAATGTAGACTCACATTAAATACCTTCTTTGGCACTTTGAGGTACTATAACAAATCCTTCAGAGCTCCAAGGAACTCAGCAATCAGCAGAGCTCCAGCTCCCCCATCTCTGTTAAATTTCACTGGGAATCCACTGGTTACAAAAGACGTCATCTGAGGGCAAAATCTTCTGACAGGAAAACGCTGAGCTCTCTGAACACAGATATGCTTTTGAGGTGTAATGTTTCCTTCAGAGCAGTGGTGAGGAAAACCTTCCTAGCTGAGAGCCAAATAGGCCCAAGCACTTTGGCACATTGGGTCCCTCTAACGATATCGAATAATGTAACAGCAGGAAGGGAAGTCAGATGACTGAAGAATATAAGAATAACATCGTAGGCCGTAGCTGTTCCCTGGCCAATCTAGTCAACGTGGCCTGGTGCAACGTAGCCTGGATTGTTAGCTTAGGGAGAGGTGTCTGGAAAGGAGCTTTCTCCCTCTCCCTTCTTAATAGTGCCAGTTTAGTGTTTAATTCCTCATTAAGCACTTCCTACACACTCATTTCTCTACCCACAGGTGTTCTGGATGGGATGAATCAGCATTGTTTGCTGTGGCTTGTAGGAAAAATAGTTGGAGCTGCCTATAGTTAAAGTCTTGATACCAGCTACACCTGGCCTTTCAGGCTCATTTCCCATGTGGTGCCACGTTGGCACTTCCCAAGTGGCATTGCTGCGTCTTGAAGCACTGTGGTTCAGTCAGCTCTGATGGGAGCAAAGAGAAGAGCTATTCTGCTGTCTCCCCATTACAGCTACTGGGGGCTGTGATGACATCAGCAATTGTCTGGAGCAGGAGTGTGATTGTGAAATGAGTATCTGCCTTCCACATGCACAATCTGCAAGGATTTGTACTGCAGACTGCCCTCAGGGAACTCAAACAGCTCCTGCCAGGTGAAAACAGGGTGAGAGTGGTCTCTGTGCTTATAGCATGTTCCACCTCTTCATGGGCACCCAGTCCAAGCTGGAGCTGGGCTGCAGGAAACCCCAAGGTGCTGAGCAGTGTGAGGCAAGTCCCCAGCACTGACCCACTCTGCAGATGTGCTCCAACTATGCTGCACTACTTGATGGAGCAGATGAAGCCATGCCCTCGTCCAAAATCCATCTCGGTTACAAAGATGTTTTGAGAATAGCTAAACATTCCTTGGAGTAATTACATACAGCAACAGGGAAGTTAAGAAATAATAACTAAAAAATAATCCAGCACATATAGGGTGAAGCTAGGAAATCTGGTTTGGATAAAGGCAGCGTAGCCCTGAACTTTCACACAGTTTCAAGCTGCACTTTCATGCAGTTGAGGGAAAAGTCTTTAGATGCCTTCCTCCAACCTTCTCCAGAACCACTTCCACTCCTGACAGCCTCTCCAGCTCTTCACTGCTCTGCTACTTTCAAATCCCCTTGTAGCATCCCTTTGTAAGTTCATGGCATTTGAGAGTATTTCTGCCCTACTTTGTGATCTCAGAGCTACTTCAGTTTCCCTGTGGTGGCCTGATCTACCCCAGCTGGAGATGGTATGTTGGAGAAGATCTAAAGCCTACAGGAATACTTTGACCACAAAAATTAGGGGTAAAATCTTGCCCTTACTGAAGTTCATAGGAGACTTTCCATCACTTTTGGCTGGACAAGATTTCCTCCTGGAGTGCTGCTTGCCTTTAGAATCACTGTGAGGGATCAATGTGTGGTCACAAAGTTTTCAATAGGCTTCAAACCTGAAATGGGCAAGAAATGCATGCTAGTCAGTGTTGAAGAAAGCTGTCAACCTGTTATTTAATCTGGAACAAATAAAACCATTTCCCTCTTTTCCCTCGACCCCAAATCATTAAAACATTTCATTAGAAAGAAGTCAACACTGCCAGAGGATTTTTTCACATAAAAGTGAAGAGCCTCTCAATGCTCACCTGGTGTGGTGGTGGTCACGGAATTCCCCTCGACAGGGTGTCTCCAACATCTGCTGCGCAGCTGCTGTTGCTTGCCCAGCTGGGCGGATATCCCTTCCAGTCAAAGAAGAGAAATAGACACTTTTATGGAAAGACTCAGCTCATCCTGAAATGTTGGAGGAACCTAACTCTAGGCAAACACGTGAGAGTCGGTGCCTACTTGCTTTCTAGAGGTGGGACTCAGTCGCCTAAAGACAGACCTCCCCTGAGATGCAAGAGCATATCTTGTGTTGTCCCTAGACATGGCCTTGGAAGCTTGTGGGCCACCCATAGATCTTCTGTTGTACCTGCCAGCCCCAGGGGTGCCTACCTTTAGACACCTATGTTAAGGCAAGGGAATGAAGGTCAACTGCACAACTCTGTAGGCTTTGTGAGCTCCATGAGGAACCCCTTCACTCAGGGCTTTAAATGTTACCATGGACACTTGCAGATCCAAAACATTAGGTGCCCATATCTGGAGAAAAAATCCCACTGTAGATACCTAAGTTGATCAGATGGCTCTTATCCTAAGGCTTCCCACTGCTTTCTGTTGCCCTGTGCAGGGATTAAAATTAAATTTAAATCAAATTAAAATTAAAATTACTTTTAGGCAGCAATGTAGCAGATCGTAGAATCATAGAATCAAAGAATGGTTTCAGTTAGGAAAGACCTTTAGGATCATCAATTTCAACCACCAATGGCTGAAGACAAATAATAGACAAATGCCTTTAGAGGACACCTGAGATCAAACTTTTCCATATCTGGTCCTGCTCCAGGCCTGGAGCAATACAGATTACATGAAGAAGGTAGCTCCTCTTGGGAACCTTGTCCTCAGCCACATTTTACATTTGAGGAAAGGCTCAAGATGCAGCCTCAGGAATCAGGTGTTAATGTAGGCATTGCTCCTCTTAGTGGCTGTAGCCAGATGGTTGCACAGCCCCAGCAGCTGTCTCTTCAGTCCATTTTTAATCGTAGCTGTCACCTCAGAGTCAGGTAAGATCATAACCTCCAAGTCTGGAGATTAGAGCTTGGTGATTAGAAGTGAGTGACTTGAGGTGCCAGAGGCTGGCCATGTAGAAAGACACTAATTTTTGTTATTTTAGAAGAGCTCATTCATTCTGAGCAAAGTCAGCTTTTGGGGCCCTTTGATGGAGGACATAGGATAACTGCATCTGGGGAGGAACACTGGGCATTCAGTGCAGCTCTGAAAACCTTAGACGTGGCATGGCTTCAGAAAGTCTCATAATATTAGCAGAAGAGCACAGGGAGTCTGAGAAGCTGAAATTCTGCCTGGCAGCACCAGTAATGTGCAGGGAGTATTGCTGAGAATTGGGAAATCTGCACAATAGCAGCACCAAAGCACTTGTGATGGCTTCACTGCATTTAGGATATGAGATACACAGCGAGAATAACTACAGGGTGAGTGAGTCTGTACTCGCTGACAGCCTTCAGAGTGAAACCCAGAGATGTCCCAGCCTTCTCAGGCTGCTGCCTTCACAGGGTCAGAGAGAGGACACCGCCAATACCTTAGAAATCCCCACTTGTCAGAAGATAACATTTGAGATGGAGATGTTTTAAAAATAATGCCAAGGACAACAAACGTTAAGGCTGAAAGACAAATTGCAGGATGACTGCAGACAGAGTTTCTCTTTTATTTGAGACACCAGATGCTGTAAGGTTTGTTACCAGTTTCAGACTTCACTTATTTGATTTTTTCTTGTCTGGCAGAGGAATGATGAAAAACAAGAAATTACTAATAATGTTCTACATCTGTTTGGCAAAAAATTCTCCTCCTTGATTTAAGTGTGTTCAGCATCTCTACATCTCTGTGGATCTGAGAAGCAAGAGTGAAATATATTGACTTCTAAATAACTACAATAAAATTACAATGAGGAAAACAGAAAGAGAGGAACTTCAAAGTTATAATTTTTGTATGGCTTGGCACATTCCTCTTTATTTATTATCTGTACTGGTATAGGGCCTGCATCAGGGAGCAGTAGCCTGCTGTGCTCTGGAAAGTCGGTAACAAATATATCCCTGCTTGTGGACCTGACAAGCAAAGTCAGAGAAACTGCAGGGAGTGTAAAAGTTGTAGAATTCAAAAGACATAAACAGGAGAAAGATAAGCTTTAGGGTCAAGCCTGCAGAGGAGAAAGTGTGGAATCTTTGTTTTCAAGTGACAAAGCTGTAGGAAATGGGATACAGTGGAAGCTGTTTTCAACACTGATTTTCTTTATCACATTAAACAATAACTTTTGTTCTCAACATCTTTTTCTACTCTGGTGGTGGTTTCCGTTTAGAAGCAAATTGCTCAACTGGTTTACGATCCAAGGGCCCATTTCTCATATAAATGATGCAGAGCACAGAAGGTCCCAGTGGGAGAGGCTCCTCCAGCCCCACAAGGACTGTCAGGATCTGACATTCTCTTCTGACAAAAAAAGAAGAAATGTTGAAGCCCTGGCAAAAAATAATTGTGCACAACAAATGCAAAGGAAATGAGCATTTCAGACCCGGTGAGTAGATTCTCTGTTTTCCAAATGTTTATTTTGATTTTGACCTTTTAAAAATATTTCCAAATGGTTTTTCTTCTCAAATAACTCACCAAATCTTTCAAAAGGAAATACCATTTCAAAGGTTAGAAAGCAAATCCTTGGGATGCTGGGACACCCAAATATTCCAACTATCCTTTAAACTTTTAACACTGGGACGTGCGCGGCTGTGAGAGCTTTGTGCAATGGCAGCTCCTTGGTGAGACGCGGGGTTGGCCAGAGGCAGGGAGCTGGGGGGGCTTTGGCCATGGGATGGCTCCAGCAGCCAGAGCAGCCAGCCTAGAAAGGACACACACCCCCTACTCAAGGAATCTCCCAAGCCATGCAGAAAGTGAGTGAGATTCTGACCTCAAGCCATACGTACAGGTCTTTCTTCCAGCAACTGTTTGTCAGCAGATATAGCTGGAGGTACTTTGGGTCATCAACAGTCCTGTTTCATTCCAGTTTGTTTCTGACCCCACCACCCCTTCTTATAAGATGTATTGCCTCCTGCCCCTTTCAGCCATGTCTCAGATATTCACTCAGTGTAGAGATGGGGACTTCTTTCCTCCCTACTCATGTGGCCTGCCACTCTGCGAGTTGAAAGAAAATAGGAGAGGGACAGTCCAGCAGCCTCCAGGACCATGAGGACCTGCATGGGAAGGTCCTCAGTTCTTTGGGAAAAATAGACACCTGATGAATTTTAGTGATATTTTAGTTCCTGAACCGATTCAAGGACAGGATTCCTTAGCTTTAGGATTGCATCTCAGACTGATATTTAAACAAACAATTTCATTTGATCTCTCCACTTGCCTATCAGAAACTATGATTCTCCAGCTTGTCCCCTCAGGAGTACAATTCATGACAGCCTGAAAGCCATCAGCTGAGTTGCATCACATTCCCAGCACCTTCTGGGCATCTCAAATCTGAGTTCTGAAAACTTCTGTCCCCTAAATCCTTCCAAGCTGGGCTCCCGTACTCAGTGGTTTTGGCTCCCACAGGGAATTTACGGCTTAAATTTTGATGGAACCTGAATTCTGCTGTCAACCAAAGGAATATTATCCTGCCACCAAATAAAAAAATAATATTTAAAAAGAAAAGAGTATAGTATGTTAAGTATGAAAAGTTTTGTGACAAATCTAAATATTTAAGAAAAACCTACCCAGTCTTTGTCACAATACCCCACTTTTCTGAACTGGAAAAGACAATATTGACATAAGGAATCTCTTGAGGAGTTATTGGCTCAGAGGTATATATTCCCATTTTATCAAGCAGGTTCATGCCAGAAGGACTAAGCCTATCTCTGCAAGTTACTGGGAGAAACTAATCAGCCAATTGAGGATGATTCCTTACAGTATTCAACAGTTTTGCAGCTCTTTATCTCTTTCTTTCAAATCTTAAGAGTCTTTTCCCCATAAATATTTCAACATGCAGGAGAACGTGGTGGGAAGCCAGAAGCACAGCATGCATTCAGACCTGCTCTCATAAATTTGTCTCACACTGAAGTTGTCCTGAAGCCTGACCCAGCTCTTAGTATCATATTGCAAAAGCTGGGAGAAGGGGAATGCTCCTTCAGATGACAAGTGTAACCAGTCTGCCTCAGCCATTTAGCCTGATGAAAAGAGTTGGGGGGTAAACCTGTCTCCTATCCCTCCGTCTGGGCAGCAGAAGTGAAGCCAGGCATATGCTTGTTGCTGCTGGTAAATGGAAATAATATCATGCCCTTTCACATTCTTTTGATGTACACACTCAGAAGCAACACTCCCAAACAGATTACTTCAGATGCAAAGAAAGAAGTTCAGAAAAGGCCAGCACATTCTTGCATGGAAAGAATTGCTGTGTTTGATTCCTTTCCCTGCAGTGGATCGGTGGCTCTTAATACTCACTTATAGTTGTTAAATACCTAGACTTAGGATGTATCAAGGGATATTCTGTATGTCTTATGGCTCTTCAAAAAGGTTTTTTCTCTCTTTTACTTTTTGTTCTGGTATTCTTTATTATGCTTATCTTTCTTTGCACAAGTATCTGAATTTCTTCTCTGATCTTGTAATTGGCCCTGAACTCCTATTTCCTCTGTGTATTCCTCCAAACCCCTATACTCTTTGTTTGTTCAGTTATTTCTCTCTCTTCTTGCATTTAATTTTATATAGGAAGTCTTTCAGCCCCACTACAGCCTTTCAAAAGCAGACCTACACACAGAAAAGCTCTGGTACTTAGGAGTTATTCCAGCGCTCAGTGGCAAGAGGCTGCCTTGGTTTAGAAAGTGAACATTGTAAATACTGCCCTTGGAGGATACTGTGCTTGAACTACTGTCAGCTTGAGATCCATTCCGGGGATTCTCAACCCTCTATGCATTATATACTGTACGTGTGGGGGCTCTGAAATCCAGATCCACCTCGAAGCCTCAGATCAGTTGGCTATGTGGACTGATTATCTTCTTCTGTGATAAATTGGCTTAGCTGTGCTCAAGTGCACAAATGATGCAGCCATATGAACTTACATCCCTTCTTTTGTCCCTGAGTTGATCAATAACTGAATTATTTTGCACTATCACTTAATCTGCATTGCAAAGAACCTTGTTTTCTCTTCTGCTGCTTCTTTGCCATAGAACCATAGAGGCTGCCAAACTAGCAGAGATGTGCAACATTGAGCAGAAACATCAAGTGAGAGGCAGCAGAGTCACCTGTTTATTGCAAGGCAGGGGAATGTGATGTGGCTGGAGGGAGACGCAACACAGCCAACAAAAAGTACTAAAGATACAAGAGAAAGAGTCAAAGTAGATTCCAAAACCCCTCTGACATACACGTTGACCCCACAGGGGCTTTTGGATGAGTTCTGGTATGGGCAGAAGACAAGTAGACTACTCAGAGCATGTGGCACAGCACATGGCAGCTGTGACTTAACAGCAATTGCAGAGGCATAAGCTGCTAAGAGGTAACACAATGCTATGCACCACTTAATAACAAACAGATTGTGAGATTTCAAGCTGAATGGGAAAGGAGCACAGTCCTTGTGGAGCTGGGATGGGGTACTTGGCACCCTTGCCCTGCAGCTCAGGGCAGCCACTGGCAGGAGGCAAATCCTGAGGGCCTGGGTGAGTGGCAGGCAGACTTGTGCCTCCCATCTGCCTGCTGAGAGGGGCATGGCATGTGGCAGGGCTTGGGGTGCAGCCTGGCTGGACACTGAACAGACAGGTGGGCCAGTCTCACCAGGACGCTTCACACTGCCACGTCAAACCTTTTGACAACGGCCCTGGAGAGAACAAAATCAAGTTGTTTTTACAGCAGCAGCCCCTGCGCATGAAGTAAGTTGATACTGTGCTAACCCTGTGGTATTTGGATTTAAAAGAAAGGAAGAGAATAAAAAAAGCCAACCTTGAGCATGCCTAAAGCACAGAGCTTTGGGATTTCAGACAGATGCTGAGCACAAAGCAGCGTGGCTCCAGTGACGGCAGAATTAACACACTCCTGCCTTCCCCATGGTCCTTGGTGAGATCCCAGCCATGTCTTGCCCAGCCTGCCCCCACAGACCCTCGTGAGACCCCCATTCCAGGTATACCCACTCATAACATGGGTGATCCCAGTGCTTCCCAGACTAGGATGACACTCGGGCTACTCCTGGCCCCAGGCAGTCCCTGAGGAAGGCTGGTGAACCCACAGGAATGAGGCAGGACCTTCTTTCAGCCAGGGCAAAGGGAACCTGCATTTTGGCTCATTTTGGCTGCACCAGGCACTGAGACATTAAATGTGTCTCATGGCCCAGAGACCCTGAGGCATCACTGGCCATACAACACATGGCCAAGTGTCTTTGCTAGTGGCAAGAAATGCAGATCCTCATGGCCTTCCTGCTCCTGTGCTCCAGGAAGTAAGCCATTGGTGAATACAAAACCTTAAGGTAAAGATTTTTGCCAGTTCAGAGTGTGACCAGCTTCCCTGAGTCCCTCCGGCCAACTGGATGGTACACAGCAGGCTTGGGGAAACACAGAAAAAAAGGAAGCCTTAAACATGGCCATGGTTTGTCAATGTAAGTGCCATCCCTTCCAGATCCCTGCTCCCCAGCAGGGGCAAGGTCTGAAGACCTAGATGTTCCATAGCCTCTCAATAGCCATCTCTACTGTGTCAGCTCGAGGAGCTGGTGACTGAGACGAACCTATGCCAATTAGGTGATTCCACTGCTCTTACCAGACCTTGTTGCTTAGCCCTCTGCTCATGGTCTGCCTTGGAAGAGGGAAGATAAATCCTGCCCCTGGTGTGCTACGAATCAGGTGACCCTCTTTTACAGCCAGGACATCATTGTGTGTTTCTCTCTCCAAAGGTCCTCCACATTTACAGGGCAGAAAGGGGAACATGAAGCATGAGCATCCAAGGAGGAGGGTAAGGGTTTGCCTCTGACTTACAGAGATGCAGGAGAACAGAGAAACAGTAGCTGTCCTAAAGACACACCGGATTTATTTTTGCATAACTCCAAATACAAAGGTGCAGCGAAACTTGTAAATGGTGTAGGATATGGTGGAGGGCACAGTAAAGAGCTATGGTGTGCCTGTGCCCAAATAGCCTGAAGGGTGACTAGCAAAGGCAGGTGAATGAGAGTGATCTGAAAAGGCTGCCTTATTTTGATCAGTTTTGGATCAAACCAGGCCAATAGTGGGAATTGGAAGGACACAAAGGACCATACATCTCCTTCTAACCCTTTCCCATTTGATTTCATGGAGAACTGGATTTTTCTAGATAGCAGTATGTCAGCATGAGGCACAGAGACATAACAACAGGTGGTAGTTTTAAAGCAGTTCATAACAAGACTGGTCTGACCTCAGCTTGCAGCCTGCTGTCCAGTATCCTGGTTTGAAGACACATAGCATTTTGGATGCCAAGTGCTGGATACAGCAGGGTTCTTTAGGCCAGATCAGAAGCTGAGGCTGGTTTGCATTTGTCTTTGGCTGTTTCTACGCTGTAGGAACTCGCACACATCCATGTTTATGATGTATTAGGTTTGTTTTTGCTACATGCCTCCCAAGATTCATATTTGTAGATCAAAAATACATCTTTTTTTCATACGAGAAATATTGTTTGGAAAAATGACCAAAGTAACGGAGGATTTTGAGTCCACGAAGGGGAATAGTATCCCCAGAAGCATCTGAAAAGACATGAAAGCCAAATCCACTTCTCCTTAAGAAGGTAATTATAGTTAGTAGAGAGGGGTCCTGCTTAGTTCTGGGCTGTTTATGACCACAACTAACCACGACAACCTCCTTTACTGCTTTTGAACAGCTCTTGTAACGTCCCCGAGCATTTTCTCATTCTTCTATTTTACAAGTACTGGTCAACACCTTGAGGTCCTATTTGTATATTCAAAACCAGAAAATAATAAACCACTCATGGATTTGGTGGTCTCATCCTAGTTACCATAGCATTTTCTTCTCCTTGCTATTTTATCCAAACCTCAAGGATAGGCAAGTGTTTTCCAAGGTTTGGAAGGGACAACACAGCAACTGTGTTACCCGTTGGCACAAAACAGCAACTGCAGCGGATGTGGCAGTAGGAGGTGATGTGGTGGCAATTGGTGTGGATTTCTGCACATTCTGCCCTATATATGAAGAGTAAGCTCCCACAGTTACTCTGGAAGGCTTTTTAAACTGTTATTCATCACGACAGGTGTTTCATTTTAGTGGGTTTCTCCACTCTCTTTTCCATATTGCAAAGCCCTTTTACGCCAGGATTTAGCTCTTATGTGAACTTAATACTTAGAAAGAGCACGCAGGGACTGTATACAGTGAAGCCATGAATACTGGGTCAGGACTTAAAGTCATAGCTTAGTTTAAAGACAGATTTGAGCCAGACCTTAGCTGCAGCCAGCAACACCTGGCAGAGGAATTATACAGGAATATTTCAGTAGGGGAACCCAGGGTTTCTTGGGCAAAGGAGAGGTAGCAGGTGTTCACACCATCAAACTTTAGACATCTGACCCAGAAATAAGATAAGACTCTTGACAGAGTTTCCAGAGGACAATAAATTCTGCCTTGATGCCTCAATATCACCCGCTGTCCTCACACAACACATCCTTAAAGCTATGTCACTGATACGGGAATTATCTGTACAATAAAGGATCATAGTAAGTGAAGGAAATCCTGGACCCCAGTGGCATCATTCACCCTTTGGCACCACTTTTTGCCTGGCAGAAGGCAGAGCATACTGAGCTCAGTGTGGCTTGTGATTTGGATAAAGTAACACCCTTTATCTAAGAGATGTTTTCTTTGCTGTTGGCCATGGAGCAGCTCTGTGGTGACCAAGCATGCATGGATTTGGAAGATAGTGTAAGAATCTGGCAGATTACATTGGCCAGACCCTGCATAAGGTGTTAGAGACTAGAGAGCAAGTGCAAATGCCCAGGAGAGCTCAGGGGTGCTGGTGGATAGGTGACAGCCAGAGTCAAGGGGCAAGAGGGCTGATGTTACACAATGAGGGTGTATTTGCTATTCACTCCGTTTTATAGCATTCACCAGTCAGAATTCAAAGTTACTGACTGTGCTCCAGACTTTGCAAAGCAGATACGTGCTGAGCTTTGCACTTGTTACAGGATCAGTTCTGGCACTCTTGTTCACCATGAGTAATATGCTATGGCCTGTGCTGAAGGGATGGTCTGTAGAGAATAACATTGCCCATGATGAACCAGGCAGGGAAACCTCCTTGCTTGTTGACTGCCTGGTACAGGAGGGCTGTGCAGGGTGCAAACTACACTACAGCCTTAGACAAACCCTCACTCTTCTTTCATTTCTTTCCTAACCTTGATTTTTTACAAATCTCTATAAGCAGTGCTAGTCCTCACATGCACCAATGGGACAATGAGCAAAAAACCCTTGGTTATGACCAGGCAGTATGCCAGGGAAAAAGAAAATGAACAACTGTGGCTCTAAAAGTTGAGAGGGTTATGTCAAAAGACAGCTGTGGCAGACAGAAATTTCCAAACCTTGGTGAAAAACCTTACTTCTTATAACACAGATAGAATTATAGGGAATTTATTGTGCTCGGTAATTGATCAAGTTGTTTAAAATAGTAAGAGAAAACATCATTTGAAATGTCAGCGAAAAATATTTACAAAAATGCTGATGAATATGGTTTTAATCCCATATAAAATTGTGGTGAGAAAAAGGAAATTTCTATTGGATGGGCTCCATGGTAAACCTTTCTTTTTGGTTGGTATTACTCCTCCCTGGATAGCCTCTGGTCTGATTATATTTTACAATAATGTGGAAAGCCAACCATGCACTGTGCTTTGTCTGGGTAGATTTTCACGTGGGAGGAGAACAGGAAATTAATGCTGGAAAAATAACAAAAAAGATCATGATATTGATTGGACTTCCCTGATCCTTCTAAACCTTTCGCAGTTCCAGAGGAGAAGGTAGTAATGATTGAGCTGTTGCCCGCTAGGAAACTGTTAAATTTCACAAGCAAGGCCTAGCCCTGCCAAACTCTAGAATGGGACAGAAATTTTGAAGGATAGTTTAAGGTTCTGGTTTGGTTTATTTTCATTGGAGGGATGGTGGGATGCAATTGAATTTTCAACTAAGTTTTTGCAAAGCTAACGCAGAACTAAACATAGCCAGGGAGTAAATCTCAATAAAAGTTTTAGTCTGGCTTCCATTTTTGTTCTTCTAAGTGGGGAAATTAGATTTCCAGGGCAACATCTACACACACCACAGCATGGTGCAGAGGTACATAAGCCTGCCTTGAGCAGGGTGATCTGAGTACCAGAAATAGTACAGCCACTGCAGCATGAATTTCCCCATCAACTGCTTTGCAGCTGCCTGGCTCAGCTGAGGTGAAGCTGGCTGAGATACCTCACCCTTCCCCTATGTTTGTGGGGCAAACATACCCCACTTTGGCTCCACCAAAACCCGAAAGCAGAGGCCAGTATGCAGATGTCAGTACTTTCAATGCAAAGGTCCCCAGAGACCTTAGAGTCTGCAGTTCCTGGAAAGTGCTGCAATTACAAGAGGCAAAGACACACCAGACAAGTTCCTTAGTGCTAGGACTGCTTTTTTGACCAGCTCGTCTGCACTGTACTCCAACTACCCCGAAGCGTACATTCCCCTTCCAAGTGCTGTATTATTTAGGGAACTTTCATTGACCCGGCTGAATCATTCTGAAGGCTCACCTGATGTCAAAGCAGAGTCCTGATGTAACTATAAATCAGATGCTGGTGCCAAGGAAGTAATAAGGAAAAGAGGAAATAATGATAAGCAGGGATTTTGTTAATATTTAACGAATCTCGGGGGAAGCATCATTCTGATGAAATATGGTGCCTTCTCATTACATCCATGTCCATACTCTAGAGATGTCTGATTTGAAAAGCTGTCAATTGCCTACAAAAAACCTGTTGTAAGAAACATAGGCCAATTATATTAGTCAAGTTGAGTTAAATCCACACTGTTTTGCATGGGTAATTTCTTACAGGGCTGCCAGAAATTTTTCTGGACTCCAACAAACACAAGAGAGGTTTAAACCAATGTTAGAGACTGACTGACTTGTGAATTGTTTTAAGTATTAGCCATGTTAGAAAGAGTTTAAGCAGCAGATGTTTGGAGTAAAGAACAGAAACATTGCAGTCTTGGTCCCATTTAGTCTAGAGGGAGCAACTTAGTGTGCAAATTGGGCCTGCGGAGCAGACTGCAATATGTCTGTTCTTTACTCCAAACCTCTGTAGTTTAAACTCTTTCTAACCTAGTTAGTACTGAAAACCATTCACAAGTCAAGCAGCTCTCCTAGAACACTGGTGGAAAACACAAGGTCTGCAGGCCAAATCCTGCCCTCCACCTTGTTTTATCCAGCCTGGCACCTTGTTTCTCCCTGTTGGCAGCACCGAGCTCCTCGTCCCTGTGCTCCGGTCACGTGTGCAGCGTGTGACACACGTTACGCTGCAGGAGCATCCTGATGTGCCCCTGGTGAAAATGGGTTTGATAACCCTGCTCTAGAATATCAGGCACAAGCTGCTGGGCTTGTGCAGTAAATTACTTATATTTGTCCTTCACTTTTAGATGCAGAGCAAGGAAAGTTTGAGCTCAAATTTATACCTTTGTCATATCCCTAAAAATGTTTTCCGCCACGCAAAACATTTTTCAGCCGTGACATAAATCTTTTTCTTGTGAAGCTGATGTCATTAAGTCACTTAGGTACTTCTCATTTTTTTGTGGAATTTACATTAAAAGAGCATCAGTTAGTTCACAATATTATGGGGCCCGCTTGTATTAATGATGCAAGAAGCTCCATTTGCAAAGTAGTTAGAATTTGGATCTTTAAAGCAAAGATGAGAACGTTAAGTACAAACAATAAAAGAAAGAGCTTTGTTGGATTTAAATCCTTCTGGCTTTATTCTTTGGATATGAAAAGGAAACTTGGAGGAGGCTGGGTTGGAAGTCTCAGTGCTCTTTCAAATTACAAATTACATTTTGTTACAGGGGCACCGGAAAGATATTTTCAGCAGGGTGTCTGTAATTTGTTGACATGTGCAACAATTTGGAATTATGCACATTTTTATACAGATACTCGCTTTGATCCCAGTGTGCGATCAAGGATATTCGTGCTGGGATTTGACCTCTTCTGCACGAGAGCTCCAATACGAAAATGGCTTGCAAACACTTCTAGCTGCCCTCACGGGTGGAGCTGATGATTCTGCACGTTGGTGGGTGGAAGGTCTATGAAAAGTCACACAGTCCTGTGAAAGGCTCTTTGACGCCAGGCACCTGTTTCTCTTGGATTTGTTTCTACACCTATTTGTGCAAAGTTTCAATTTTTCTTTATTCCTCATTTTCAATGGCTTTTCTGTTGGGAAACAAGAGCAGAAAAAAACCTCTATTTCATAACACTTCATTTTGTTCTGCAATGCAGCTCATGACCACTTAAGATCCCTAGAACAAGCTGAGTTTTATCAGGTGAAACCACAAGTGCTTCTTTTATTATTTAAAAACTTGTAGGAAGATGAGCAGGGTATGCAAATCTGCATCTCAGATTTGGTTTTATTACTATTAATTTGCAAGGATTTATTGGTTTCTGCTCTCTGTGGTTGTTTCATATTTTCATACACCACATTCAGCATTAGATCTAGTATTGAAAAGAGTACAAAGTGCCCCATTTCATAATTTAATTTGGTTTATCTTCGGCATTTGTGTGATATTGATTAAAACATGTATTTGGCCTACGCCGTCCAAGCAGTGGGCACTGCAAGAGTCACAACTCTGCTAGATGAAGAGATAGAGATTCTGAAACCCCAGGTATGTGAGGGGACCAGCTATCAGTGACATGCTCCCAAGGTGCCACTAAGTAAAGGAGGTGAAGTACACTACCAGTTCACACATCTGGCAAAGTTATGAATGATCATAGAATCAGCAGACAAAAGCCAGGAAAGAAATGGTTCAAGATCATGTCTCATTGAGAAGATTTTCTCAGAAATAGTTAGGAGAGCAGAAAGAGAAATCTACTGGAAGTAGGAAAATTCCCCGCCTCAACTTGTCTGAGTTTGACTTGACAGAAACAAACCTTCATCATATTTCCCCAGTGGGGCAGACGAGTCTGAAAACAAAGAGATGAAATCTGGGTGTTCCTAAACTACTCAAAATGTGGGATTACTTTAGAGGACATTTCTAAAGAAAGTTGTGGGACAAAACCAATGCCTTTTATAAAATTGTCTTCTTTTCCCCAAACTGGGATAGCAAGTCAACTTGATTTGCCTTGCTGAATCTCTGGGGCACCCTGAATCAGTGAAAACCATATCTGCTGTTAGCTTGGACAATTAGGCAACTCTGGGTCAGGAAAAGACCACCTGGGCTGCTAGATCCTGTCTTTGGGGCTGGCTGGTGACCAGGGCTGAGATGCTTGTGCTGGGAGGGCTGGCAGACCTCATATGCAGCAGCAAAAGCATACTTCTTAACAGCTTATAGCAAACTCCAGGCCTTCAGCAGGGGAAACCAGTAGGCAAAATAATGTTCATGTGCCTCAGGAAAGCAGAAGGCAAGGTCACAGGTACCGTCAGTGTCCTCAGTCCATGCAACGGCAGAGAATTTATGATTTTAAAGTAGAGACCGGTTTTTCCCCTTGCTCCAGGGTTGCAAGGAAACTGTCTGTAAAA
This sequence comes from Tapera naevia, assembly GCA_033556795.1. NCBI lineage: Eukaryota > Metazoa > Chordata > Aves > Cuculiformes > Neomorphidae > Tapera > Tapera naevia. The sequence goes on along the minus strand of JAUMJJ010000054.1, from coordinate 59,445 downwards.
CAACAGGCATTGCCTTTCTGCCATCTCTAAGTTTGAAACCTGAAGGAAAGATATCTCTATTACCAACGCCCAGCAAGCTGCTTGCCACACTGATCTCTTCAGAAAGGGGCTTGTTTCCCTTTCTTCACTTCAGAGATCAGAAATAGTTGGCAGGACTGTCCTGCAGGGACCAGGAGGAAGATGATATTCCACATTACCATGCTCTGGGTCAGGGTATGACACACACCATGCGTGTGCGTGCGTGCCAGGCTGTGGCCACCCACGAATAGTGCAAATTCACCACGTGCACCTGAACCTGCCCAGAGTGCCCCCCGTTGGATGAACTGGGGGGAGTAGACACACAGAGGTGCTGCCTGTTCCCATCCTGCTCCCCATGGTTCTCTTCTTGCCAGAGACATTCCGCATCTGTGTCCCTTGCTGCATTTTTCTCCCTGCGTGCCAAAAGCGAGGTGGGAGCTGCTGCTGCTTGCACACTGCCTGACATCACTGGCTGGCAGTTCCTTGGCCTTCTGCTGTGTGGCCGGTGGGTGAAGTCATGCAATTGTCTGCAGCAGAAAGGAATTTGAGATACCAGCCCAGTTCTGGTCTGTAAACACATTTATCTTAATGCTGTTGTCACCAGCATGATTAAAAGGGGGAAAATGGAGAGAGACTAAATGTCTGTGGAAGACTAACTTGAAAAAAAGGGAAAAAAAAGAAGAATAAAAATGAGCTTGATTAACGGACTGGTATGTAGGCCAAGGGATAGATATACTGAGAAGTGCTTTGATTCATTCCTATTTTCTTTCCATTTGGATGTACATCCATTTCATTAAGGAAGGGCTTGGCTGGTTTATGCCACGTGCACACGGCCTCTGTGCCAGTGTTGACAAGAAGGTGGTTACACAGACACGTGTTGCTCTGCCACATCTTTTCCCTTGGTTTTCTCAACAGGGATCTGCTCAGGAATGGGAACGGGGCCCTGAAAAACCTTACGGTTATGTCCCCATTCCTGACATACTTTTTTCTAGTTCTTTCTGTCCCTGAAGTGACTGTGGGCCAGGATGAACAAGCAACACTCCCACAGAAAATGATGAAATGAAAGCTGCTTTGTAGGCACTAAAAACTGCTTCACAGTCACGTTTTGGCATTATATTGCACTTTTACTAGACTTGTCATTAGTATGAAAAAAAATGGCAAACTCTACAGCACCTCAGCAGCAATGAAAGTGCACAGCTCTGTGCATTGCTTGGGAAAACTTTCAAATCTACTGCTCAGAAGAAATTCTGAGCCTTTGGAGAAGCTTAGCAATAGACAGTCTCTCAGTGTGGGTTCTCCTGCCTACCTGGATGTTAACAGCAATGGATAAGCTGTGCTCTTTCCTGTTTGAGAGTTACTAAAGACTCAAAGCAATACCATTGAAAAGCTGCACTGGCAAAACTTGGCTGGATGGTGAGGCAGTGACAATCTTTGTCACAAAACTTTGGCTTAGTTCCCAGACAGCTGAATACTTTTCTTTCCACCATAAAATGCAGCGTTAGAGTTGCTAGCTGGAAAATGCAATCAGGGTTTTATCGAGAGGTTTTCCTTGCAAGTTTGTCTTGTTAAAAGTTTGATTTGTTTTCCAAGTCTGGAGACTTTGTTCTAACACAGGTTTAAAGAGCAGATAGGCTGTCAACAGTATTCAAAAGCACTTTTTCAACTTGCCAGTTACAAGAAGGTCTGACTTCTCCACTCCCTCCCCAGTGCCTAGGGGAACTCTGCTGCTCAGATTAGCACTGTAGAAATTTGTGGTAACCTTAGAGTGAGTGGACAAGCCCTCAACCTACTGTTCTTGCAACACCATGTCAGTAATACTGTGAGGGCCCATTTCACTAGTTGATTCTAACACTCGAAGACATCCAGCCATTTTGCAAGAAGAGCATTTCATGGCTTTTACTTCTATGGAATCTGCTAATGGCTTGGATTCCCAGAAGAACAGGTGGTGAGGCTCATCAGTAGCTTGAAAACAAGGAGCTGTAACTGACAGGCAGAGCTGTGAGAGGTTAAAATCATGGAAAAATCTAACATATTTTCCATGTAAGACATCTCTGTTAAGTAGAACACGGCTGCACAAATTTTTTAAGCATTAAATAGTCTTCAAAACCCATTCCATGTCCTGGAGAAGAGGAATTATACAGAGGCCATATGTTGTGAAGAGGGAGGAGATGGAACTAGTGACTTGCAGTCTGGCTGCAAGGAGATCTTTGCACCCTGGGAGATCAGTGATATCGTGTTGAATGCACACTGTGGAACATCTTATATGGCAGGTGTAGGCCATGGGACTGACTTCTGGATAATGTGAGACTGGCTGAACCAGAACATCTATTTGTACATCTCAGTTATTCTTGGCTTGTGATCAGTCCTGGCCTGCCCTCTCCACCCCAAGGCACATAAAGCTATTCTTGCAGGCTTCTAAAGGACAGTATCTAAAGGGCATTACCCAGCCAGCAACACTATACAGCTGGTGTGACTGGAGGAAATCACTTTGAGGACAGATTAAATCAGGGAGAGAATCAGTTATACAAATAAAGACTATCTGACATGACCTCACCCTGCTTCTCTAGGGAAGTGTGCCAGCCCCATGTCCCAGGGAGGCAGGCAGTGCCTGTCAACTCCTCTGTTGCCAAACCTGCTGGCATAGCAGCTTGTCAAGCTCAAGCTACCACCCACATTGGTCACAAATGCTCCTGGCTTTGCCTTTCCAATGCACACCTCTAGTCCATCACCAGAGAAAAACTCTGTTTCCTGAGGCTGCCTGCAGTGTGGCTTGCAGCAGCCTGAGCCTCTGGTGCTTTTCCTTAGACAAAAGGGCTTGACAGCTCTCCACTCTGACAGCTCATTCTCCTGTGGCTTTAATGAAGCTTGTAATTGTCTTGGACTACAGTAGTTAATTTTGGACTGTAGAAACAGTCACTAATTGGATAGAAAAAGAAAAGGTCTTTATACTACCTGTCAAATCGACTTTCCTTTCTCAGACACCCTCTCTTCTCCTACAGGGTCTCAGTTATGACTTTCTTCTACTTCATCTCTCGTCACTGGACCCAGGCATCTCTTTTTCCCCGTGCAGAGTTCCACATAGCTCTCCCTTCCACTACCTCCCCATACTGCTTTTCACTACTCTCTTTCCCAGGTGACAAAGGATGTTTCTTTTTGTAGAGGTGTTTCAGTATGGAGACAATCAATATCCAGCTCTTAACATTGAGGAATGGCTGCTTTTCTGGTTTCTGGATGAGCCTTGCTTTTTCCTGCATGCTGTATTCTCATAGCTCCCAAGCAGACAGGAAAATTTGGACTCCAGGAGTGGAATTTTTTGCTCTGAGGAGAAAAGTGGATTTCTAGAGACACATGACATTGGATCACAACATGCAAAGGGTAAAACATTAATTTCTGTTTGAAAGAGCTCTCCTAGCAACGAAGCACCTTGTTCGCCAAGTGTTGAACCTTAACACCACCACATTTGTGCTAATTCCATCTGTTTCAGTTCAAGACAAGAGTTACTAAATGAATCAACAGCAAGTAATGTGCCAGTTTCAGAGATTTAATAAGAAGTATAATATCACAGCCGTGTAACCTCTCATGTCTTTGAAAAACTGAATTATAGTGATTGTCCCAAAGCTTCTGGATCGTGTAGAAGAAGCGTGCAAAGGAGGGGAAACACTGGTATGAATATTTAATAACTTTGTGCTTCTCACTGATATGCTATTGGACTTAATGCAGTCATCAACCTCCATTTTTATGTGTTTCCCCAAGGTCTTGGCTAATGTAAAGAGAAGAAACTGGATGGCTAGATGCACAGAATAAATGTTTTCCTCTTCTTTATATAGTGTTTCTTTAAATAGCTTTGGATCTCTGCTGGCTACATGTGCGTTCCTCAAAGAGATGAGAGCGAGCTCGATTTCTAAATCCTGCAGAAGGAAATGCCACTGCAGTGAGCTTCAGCTGTGGGTGAGGGTATATTGTCTCCCTCAGTGGGACTCCCGTGCAGCCAAGGGGGATTTGGTGTTACCAGAGGCAACTCACGTTCTTCTAGAAACTCCTCCCATCTCCTCACAATTTCAATTTCTAATTTCAGCCAACAACAAGCAGCCTTCTTTTCTTGCTCTGCAGTGGCTGGTGTCCCTTCTTAAATTGTAATGCATATTGTTCTGAAAGGAAATGGGGATGGCATAGGCAGCCACTTAGTAGTGCAAGTTTTAATACTGGTGTTAAACCCTCTAAAGCTTCAGGTATATCTTTCAATGCCTTTCTTCAAATTTCCTGCCTGCTGGATGGTTTCTGACTCACAAAGGCCTGAGGAATATGCTGGAAAGAGTTTTGAAGAGCAGTGCCAAGCCTCAAGATGGATCCATTGAGGACATCAAGGGTCTCCTCCTAGGGCTGCTCTACCCAGTTGCAAACTTTTCTACTTGGGGTAAACCTACAGCACCAGAAATACAGTTTTTGAGGAATATTGGGAATGTAGCTTGGGACACAACACAAAGCACCTATGGCTGTACCACTCCCCCTGGAGAAAGAGGAGCATGTCGACTTGAGGAGGCTCACTCTTGATCTCTTTTGTGAACCAGATGCATGGGATGGACAGGAGTGCACTGCGTGCCTGGGCAGCCCTTGTCAGCAGCACACAACCAGATAAGAGATGCAGAAAGTCTCCAAGCACTTGCAGAGATGAGGAAGAGCATGAGGGAGAGCGCACATGCCTGTGGTATCTCCACAGGAGCAGATGTCACTGATGTTGTCAATTATAATCTTATGTTTGTTATTGTTTATTTCCTTTTAAAAGATAAATTACAGGGTGATATTAAAAAGCAGCAGAAAGTTATTATAAGCTTAAGAAGCCTCCTTTTGTATGTGTCAGCCTGGCACAAGCAGGTTCAAATACTCCTCCTTCCCTCTTCCCTGTCATTGCCCTTTAGGAAGAAGTGCCTCTTTTTATGCATAGCTGAGCATGTGTCCATTCGATGTGACTGGCCACATACAAACAGTAGAACAAGGTTGTAGGATCGACTCCAAACCATATTCACTTATCCTCCCTAAAAACATTACTATTATAATGTACTTAAGAACTATTTGTAAAAGTACACAGGGGAAGTCATAGGTCAGGGGTAGATTTTCAAGTGCTCACACATTAAATAAAGTGAAGATCTTTAAAAAAACAAATATTAAGAAGTGTCTCGTTCCATAGGAAGGCATGGTCTTGGGCTTATTTATTTATTTATGTTTAGAATTGACATTTAGAAATATACACAGCTGAAAATGTCAGGAGTTATAGGACTGTGATCTAATGTTGGTCATGACAGAAGAATCAGTAAACACGTCTCATCCAGCAGAAACAGACTGCAACTGGTGTAATAAAATAACCACTTTCAGCCTCACTCCAGATGAAGCTCAGTTTAGTCTCATTGTTAGCTGAGTCTTCCATCAGATGGGCACTAACAGTCCCAAATGAATATTTGCAAAGAAATAAAAAAAGCAGTTGGGTAGAAGGAAATCAATTCATGTGTTCTCCAGACACTTCTTCAGTGCAGTTTTATGCACTCTTCACAGACTCTAAGACCATACAAGCAAAACACACCGGCTTTGCTCCAGCCTCTGTTAGATATTTTCAATGCAGCAGTAAGCCACAGACCCATCCACCAGAGCAAGGCTCCCAGCAGGGCTGGCTCAGGCCATGCCCTGCCATCTAACAGGCAGGGAGTTAACCCCTGCCTGGGTGCTCCCAGCCTGAGGCACTGTGGTACAGACCCCTGGCACATGCTGTAAGGCAGGGTCACCCCTCGTGTTGTCGGTAACAGGGAGTCACTTCTGGGTGGGGATGCGGCTATTTGCGTGTATTTCAGAAAAAGAGAGGAATAGGAATAACTTCAGAGACCATGGCTTGAAAAGAAAATACCCACGAATCATGAGTATGTTGCAATGCTGAAGACTCAGGCCCCTCTTGTTTGTGTACTAACACAAAATGGCACAACTCACTGGCACAGAGTCTACAGCAGTGGCTGTAATGTCAACAGCATCAGCACCACCCCTTCATGTGCATGAAGCTGCTACAGAAATGAATGCTCCTTTTATGGCCAAAGGTCAAATTATTTTGTGTAAGGATAGGTGGGTAACGAACTGCTAGCACAGGAATGGTCTATGCAATGGAATACTGACCTTCTGAGTGTCCTCAGTGAGACCTGATGGCACAGTATTCACCTGCCTTTATACCAGTAAGAGTACATTGATTTCCACAATGAGTAAAACCACATTTTGGTCCTGCTCTGCCACCCAAAAGCTCTTTTTCTTAGAGTTTACCTGTGTAAGTTAGGAAAGTGTTTCTAATGAATAATGCTTTTCTGTATTTTCACTTTGTATCATCACATATTGATTAATACCAGCCCTCATAAGCTCCCCCTTTCTAAGACACTTTATAGTCTACATGCAAAACGCCGTACCAGCTGGCTTGATAGAGAGCATGTCTTTTCTTTCGTGAGGCAGTTCCCAGTAGGTTATAGGCAAGTGTTTGTAATTCACAGTATGAAGGCTTCAAAAGCATTCTTTTAATTGCACATTGGTACTCAGCAAAGATCATTCAAAAATGTGCTTATTTTGGGCTGTGTGGTATGGTAGGCACAAATTTTTCATTTTTCCCATCTATTTTCAAAACTGTTTTTTCTGGAAAATTGATAGGGGTTTTAATGCAGCCCGTGAAAGGTCAAAAAACAACCTCTCTAATTGAATGCACTCTCGGGAATTCATTTGGAAATAATACTCCTCATTTTTTGTCTCTCTCTCTGGCTGCCAATATTGAACCACAGAATTTTAGCAGCTTGCTAAAATAAGCTGTCTCATGTGTCAGGTCCAGCCACAGTCATCTCTAAACCTTTCCATTTGCTGATACCAAAAGAACAATGGAGGGGAAGCACACGGTGAGGGTGGAACATAAAGATGCAGTTGGATACTAGAAATACCTTCCTCTTGGTGATAAGCTCCTGCAGTCCACGGGGTGAAAGGAAAGGGCAAATGACAGTTGTTTCAGAAGAAATCCATGTAGATCACTTCCCTATCTGGGGCTCACAGGATACAGCTTTTCCTCTGAGTGTGCCTGTTGATCTCAGCTTGCAAAAACCTCAGAGACTGAGGGAGGCAAGAACATCAGGCTCTAGAGTCTGAAGCAGTGGAAAACAAGCAGTGCACATCAAGCAGTGCACAGCATCCAACACTCCACTGCTGGTGGCTCTTGGCTACACAGGACCAGAGGCACCAGTACACTCTCACAGGGAAGAGATGCATGCAGTGCCATGACCCACTAAGGCTGGCCTTACCCTGCCTCTGTCAGAGGCTGTCAGCTCACAGGATCATTTCAGAGCAGGCTGCCAGGCTTGCCAAGAGGCTGTATAAACTATGGTTAGCATTTCCCTTGGTAGCTCAGTTTATGGTGAACAGAAAGTGGCCAAATCCCATGAAGTCTCTTGAAAACCATCCCTTCAGCACCTCTGGTGCTCCTCCAGCAAGTGAGAGCTACTGAATGGTCCTCAGTGATGAGCTGAGATCTAGATATGATGATTTTTTGCCATTTTCTGACAAGTCCCTCGAGACATCCAGTTACCCATAGGCACAGCCACGGAGACGCCAGCCTCTTTAAATTTCATGCTGTCAGACCAGGAAAGAAATGCCACCAAATAAGATCATTTTAGAGTCCTGCCAAGATTTTTATTATATTTAAAATCTTAGCTCTGAATGAATGAACAAGAGTCTGAGACACCAAAATGGATTGCACAGAGATACTTGAGACTTTTGATGTTCTACAGACAATTTACTTTTAACAAGTGGGATTGGCCTGATGTGCTTTCCTTCCCTCAGTTTGCTCTCATTTTTACAAGCCTCATGAGAATTTTGCTCATGTGGAAAACCAGGAAAGGATTAATACTAAAGGATTGCCACATCCATAAAAGTCCAAGACATAAATGAAGCTTTTGTTAATTGTAGGAATACAGAGATTTATACTTCTAAAGGCTGTTCTCTTGAGCTGTAATCAGATACTGTTACTTCTATGAGCATGGGAATAATTTGTCATTAAGAGTGGTAAAATGACAGCGATCTGTGTTCATGTCTTCTGAAATAAGCATCAGACAGGCAGAGTACAAACTGCAGACAGAGTGAGGTTAAAGCTGTGGTGTCTTTTACACACAGCAGAGCTGTTGATGCCCCCAGGACTCAGGCTGTCGAGAACCTGCTGCTCCCAGGATTTCCCATGTGAGGCCACTTCACCCTACCCTGATGGCCCGATGCAGAAATACTGTTCATCCAGAGACAGCACTTGATACTCTAACCTGAAGGTGCACATGCAAATATTCCAGGAGGATTTTATCAAGGTGTAACTGAAGCAATTCATAACTCCCTGACACAGCAAAACAAGACAAGCACAGCTTGGCTTGCTCTAGGGCTAATTGTGGATGGCAACAGACACCTGATTACAACAAAATGGCATTTTTTCTATGTAGGGTCTGCCAGCCCAGGACTGATGGGACAGAAGGAATAGGAAATTGACAGCTTTGAGGAATGGTCCCCTACCATTCTTTCTCCCTCGTTTTTTCTCTCTTGGTACAAGCATAGTAAGGCCTTATGACTCCTGACCTGCACCTCCTTCTTGGAGCAGCCACTTCCAATTTCCCTCTGTTTCTGGGATGCCCAGCACAAGTTTTGGCATTACTGATTGAGCCAGTGAAAATGCTGGCTGAGCTGATCTGCTCCAGCTCTGCAGCTGTCCCGTGTGAGAAGATCAATTGGGTGTGCAAAATGTCCACTTTTCTTCATTGCTTTTGAAATGGCACTTAGAGGTATCTAGAGCAAAGGTACCTACAGGTATGCCTTTGAAGAGTTTGTGAGTGAATACGACCAGTCTCAAGCAGCAGAGGTTTTCTTTACGACCAAAACACAGATGTAACAAGACTTCTCTGCCTCTGAGCAGGAAGAGATGGGAATTGTTGTCTTTTTCAATAAAATGAAGCTGTAGATTTTGTAAAATAGTCGATAGCTCTGGGTCTTAAAGTGACACATATTCCTTGGTGCAGCTGTGAGATCCACAGCTGCTCTCCTAAAGCTGACTGTAAGAACATGGGACTGGTTCAGCACTGGGAGACCAGGCCTAACAGATGTTCATCACATCTGCTCCTAAGAGCTTCCTGTGGACAGCAGCGCACTGCCTCTCCATCACCAAAGACAGCATTTCCTGATCCTGGCAGTCACAACCTTTGTTCACATTGATTTGAAACCTCTTAGCTACAAATTAAGCAGGTTTCATCTCATTCTCCACTTTAAGCCATGTAAGAAAAATGGTAAAAGAGAAATGAAATGTGCTACAAGGCAGAAGTGAAAGGCACAGATATAAAAAGGAAAACTGTCAACCAGACAGGAATGTTACGAAGAAAGGTCAAACAGCTACACAGAAGCAAAAGTAAAAATGAGTCTATAAAGCAGTTTTGGTACTGTCTCTATGTTTTATTAAAATTCTTTCAAATTTATTGCCTGTTTTTACCTGTCTTGTCAATAAATTTTACATCAGTTCTCTCTATGCCGAGCTCCAAATTGTAAAGAAGAAGATAGGAAACAGATCCCTGTATTTCCTTGCTGGACAACATGACACACAGACAACTGCTTCTTGTATGTAGTTATACAATTGGTTGTGCCCAGTGGTTCCACAGAGACAGTTTCACTTTCTTTCACAAAAGAAAATCAGAGTAGAGAGCATAAAAAAATAGAAGATAATTTTGCTTGCTTTCCCTTTATTCTGCAGGGAAATTATCCCTTCAGAGGAAGAAACTAGATTGGTCTGAAGCAGGTGATTTTTGACAAGATCATGCTGATATTTTTTTATCCCCTCATTCTCTTCTGATCTTTATTAATTGTTTTGTTAACAGCCATGGTGCAATGGACATCATGCTGATGTCTGAGTCGTTAAAAGAGCGTATGACCATCTGCTTCCTGCTGCTCTCTTTTGATGAAGGGGTCTGGGTCCCCTGGGGCTAAGACAACAGACACTAGTGAAACACCTGCCAGAAGAGCAGGAGGGGATGGGATGATGCATATGGTGGTATCCAGTACTAGAAAATTAATAAAACCTAGAGCTTGGCAGTTTCATCACATCAACACAAAGCCACAACTCAAACGGAAATCGGAGAGTATCACGACACATTCTTGTGTGGCATCCCAGGCTTACTGCAAGTGTCCTTCCCAGCTAGGGACTTCTCTCCAGAAGGATGCTGGTTTGGGCAGTTTCTCTTAGAAAACACAATTTTCAGTGCCACAGATGGCGTGTGCTCTGAGTCACACCAGTACAGTGCACTTACCCAGCTCATCCCAGAAACCGTTGTGCTGCACGGTCTGATCCATGAGGAAGGCTCAGCATGCTAAGAGAAGTTGCTGGGTCAGTGGAGGGATCCTGCAGCAGGAGCCACAAAATACACGTGAACAGGGATGTGAGAGCATATGCTGCTGCCCAGGTTCTACCTACCCTCTTCTCTCAGACCAGGGAGAGCAGAAACAGTAAATACTGGGTTTGCAGATAGCCCATGTCAGGATCTCTTAGGAAGACCCCAGACTGGAAGGGACTGCTCTGTCACTCAAGTCAGCAAAAGATGTGAGCAATCTGCAACACTTTTTTTTTATGCCATGTGTCAAAAAGCTGTCTTGGTCCTCACAGTTTCCCTGCTTTTGTGCTCTTGAACTCAGTGTGCTTTGAGTGGTTTGGACTTCCACAGGCTTATAGGTGGAAAACAATCTCTGACACTGGCAGTTTTCTGAGCCTGAACAGCAGTGTGGAGTTAAGTGCAGTTTTGGGAGCCACAGTATAGAAAGGACATCAGACTACTGGAGAGTGTGTAGAGGAGGCCACAAGGCTGGTGAAGGGTCTGGAGAGGAAGTTGTATGAGGAAGTCAGTTGATCTGTTCAGCCTGGAGAAGACTGAGAGAGGATCTCAGAGCTGTTCACTGCCTTCTCACAATGGAGGGAGGGGAAACAGGGGCTGAGCTCTTCTCTCTTGCAACCTATTTGGACCCCAGGGAATGGCAGGAAGATGTGCCAGGGGAAGTTTAGACTGGATATTGGGAAGAGGTTCTTCCCCCAGTGGGTGGTGGAGCACTGGAACAGCTCCCCAGGGAAGCAGTCAGGGCACCCAGTCTGCCAGCATCCCAGAAGCATTTGGACAATGCCCTCAGTCACACGATGTGAGTGTTGGGAGTGTCCTCTGTAGGGATAGGAGTTGGACTCGATGATCCTTTTGGGTCCCTTCCAACCTCGATAATTCTATGATTCTATGAATTGGATTGCTTCCAGGCTGCCAGCACCTTGGCAAAGCTCTCAGAGGATAAAGAAGAGAAACTTTTAATAACTGAAATCCAGACTTCTCAATACGACTCAAAGGCAACTACCCTCATGGGTGTGGAGAGAACGGGAAGGTGACCTAGAAAAATAAAACCAAAAAAAACCCAGAAAAAATATCTTTAGGGTACGTGTTAAATTCTGCTACTGAGGCCTTCTGGAGACATGTCTTTGCAGAGTTCTTCAAGATTTTCTCCAGATTCATACATCTTCCAATGTGAATGCAATTGATTCAGTGCTTTCTGTGTGGAATACTAAAATGAGGAGAATTTCCAAAATAAAATTGCTAATGTTTCAAGCAGTAATTTTAGTAATGGTCACTCCTAATTACTTGGTTTTGAAGGAGCTGGAGGTCCAGTTTATATTCAGAGATTTTCAAAACTGTTAGCCCAGAGGAGTTGCAGTGTGTTTTACCTCAAGTGCTAACAATGGCAATACATTTTCCCGCATAGCTGTGGCAGAATATTCCTATAAGGTACTGCCTCTATATATTTTGGGTAACAATGTCTTAAACATGTAAGCTACCTTCCTTCTGAAACAGTTTGCTGAATAAGTAGATTTTGAGCCGGGTTCTTTTCCTACTTATACCATCAACTGTGCTATTCACTTTAATGGGTTGGAATGGGCACAGTTCTGTCCCCAGTAAACGAAATTAAACTCTTTTTTTCAGAACATAGACTTTCAAGTAAAGAGAAATCTGAGCTTGTGGTACTGGCAGTTCTAGGAAGGTCAAGAAAATCACTTGAAAGTCCTATATGAATATGTCTATGCCTTATTAGTATCATAATCATGTTAGAAAGCATGTTAATATTTAAAGAAGACTGGGAAGATGGGAAAGCAGATTTCAAAGTGAGACTTAAAAAAATCCTTAAAGGAAATATTTAACAATGAAGAATATTTGACAGTTTGTTTCATAAGTCATAGGGTGGTGAGGTTTGTGTAATTTTCAAAAAGTTGTTTCATGTTTATGGGTAAATGGGAGTGATATACAGTAACAGTACAAAAAAATCTAGGTGAAGTTGTAAAAAAAACTTGGGCTGGATTCCTTCCTGTATTGCTGTGCATCTGCAAAACAAGTCACAGCCAGATGAGGCTTTTGAAAACCCCTTCATCTATTCTCCAGCATACACTTTTTGTGCTCCCAAATAGGAAAATAAAGCACTTCTTACCTTCAGAGTACAAAATTATGTATTTCAGTCATCATGATTGAAATCATGTCTAGTTAGGCTGAAAAAAAGCTGACTTGCACCTCCTGCAAGAAAAAAAGTTGTCATTTACATGGAAAAAAAACTTCAAACAGATAATGATTACTCAATATTCTCCAAATCTTTAGCACAATTTATAAAACAGAGCTTGGTTTTGCCCATACTGCAAGCCTACAGTAGGTTCATACCTGTGCTCCTTCAACTTCTGCTTACAGCACCTGAAAGGACCAGAAAGATAAGCCTCAGGTCTTCAAAAAGGCTTTTATTACAAGGTTGTTCAAAGGTGCATTGCTGAAAGCCTGTAAATGAGAGGGAATGTGTGAGGTTGACAAGGCAGATTGACTAGAAAAAAAATGTGTAAAGACTATGATGTACTCAAAAAGACCAAGAAAATCTGAAACAAAACATTTTTCCTTCTTCTACATTAAGTCCACCAAGTTTCCACCTAATTTGTATGCTACAAATCAAGATAATTCATGAGCTGGTGGGCAATAGTGCCAATGAAACCTGATCTGCTTTAAATTGCTGAGGCTGCAATATTCCTTGGGGTTTCTGGGCTCTGACCTCTAGTAAGGGAAAGGCTCTGCTGAACTCTTTCCTTCACTGGTGCCACAAATAGGCTCAGCAGCTTCTGTACAGCCATCTCTTTCACTGAAACATGGAGTCCTAGGAATTTGACATCTGTGTTCCTCCTCTGTCTAATCTGAGGAAAAGTGGTTACAAGAGTGAAAAGTTATTAGGTATACATATTCAAAAGTATACAGCTGTACACTGTCATCACAGAAACCTCACTTCTTTATGAACACAAGTTAAAGGTATGGCAAATCAGGCTGAAATCAGAGTAGAGTGAAGAATTCTTCAAAGACTTTGGTCAATCATAAATCAATTATGTTTTTATTGTGTTTGTGAATCTTAAAGTCTCTGATTCAAGGGTTGCTTTTATTTTTAAGAACAATTGTTGCAAGATAGTGATGAATAATCATGTAAATGTAGTATTTTCAACAAGCACTGTGGAGAAGCTACTCCTGTAGGAATTCAGGTGTGGTTGAAAAGACTTCCATACCACTTTGGCTAACTAGTTGTGTAGCTCAGATACTGGATCTCAGACACTTGAACAGATAGTTCTGGTGAACAACTGATGAGCCAGGCATAGACAGATGTTCACTTGTGGAAAACATTCAGCTAATATTAAGTATTTCTGGAGAAGTCGTGGTCTGTTTACAGGCAATTTCTGGCATGACGGGACTATATTCATCAATTAAAACGTTTAGTCTGAATTGAAACTAAATGAAGAACTAGCTAATTTGGGTTTAGCAATTCTCTTTTAAAAAGCTCCAACACATATGCATCTTCTTGATATAACTCTGCAAGAGTTTATTCAACTTTATTTTTCTCAGGGGTGGGCAACCATTCTGCTTTTCTTGACCTTCTGTGCTGTTTAAGTTCTTGGTGACATCTCAAAACTTAAGAAAGGAGGAAATTAGTAACAGTAGGAAATTGTAGCACGTCCAAATGATGCTCATGATATCACACAGGTCTGCCAAACCACGACAACTTAAAGCTGGTTGCAAAGTGGGTGCTTAGTCTTAGAAGGAGGGTCCTCATCTTGTGTCTTTCCATAGAGACTTTGCTGTAACAGGACCCTGGCAGGGACTGCTCAGCAGGCTGCCATGCTTGCTCTGCCAACAGTACCTATCAAACAGCCTGGCAGACCCTATCTGCCCTGGCACATTTCTCCAGTTACTGTTTCTGCTTCATGTTGGGAAGGAGAAACTTCATGTCCCAGTGCAGTTATCTAACAGAAATAATCCACAGTAGGTGTCAAGATGCTGGTTGGATGCAAAACCACTGTAAGCCTGAAAACATTGCTGACGAGAGCCTTGAGGTTGGAGAGCAGAAAGACTCTGCAGCTCATAGATGCTGCCAAATCTGCAAAATGATAAGCCCTTTGAAAGGTCTGCCCCAAAAGAGAAGAGGCATTTGGGGTGTAGATTAAAACTTAAATTCAGGTTAGAGTCAAGGGCACCAATCGCTGCTGTTGCACTCTGGGATATGCCTTAAAAAACATGTATTGTAAATTCTACTGGTCTTTCCCCAGGCATGTGAATCTGGGATGGTATCAGCACACACCGTGTGCTTCCCTGGATCTTGGGAGTCACCTAAAGTCTCAGCCCACCACGAAGTGTCATTCACCAGGAAAGTCCAAAAGCAATTCCCAGGTGGGGCAGTCCATACTCGAATGCCAGACTGGGTCAAAATGAATGGGTGCCCATTCCTCTCTGACCTTGTTTTCATATAAGAGAAACCCAGCTTGGGTGGAAGACAAATTGTGAATTCTCAAGACAGTTTAGGCCATTGCTCCTCAGTTCCCTGCCTGTAAAACAGAGCTACCAAGGGCTCATATAGGCTGGTCTGGCAGCCAAACAAGTAGTGTTGATGAAGTAATTATTGTGGCTGCTTGCCCTTGTGATTTTCCAGGCATTTGAGAACAGCTGGATCTGTCTATAAGGGAAATGCGACACACTGTCTCTTAGTTTTATTGTTGTTTTTGGCACTGTGGAAATATCTTCAGTATGCTCCATTGACCAACACCAGAAGACACACAACCTTCTCACAGAGAATATAGTTTCAGCTAATATTTTACAGTGTAATGGGCAAGGCAGATATTGCTTTTAATGGCAGTTTAACTGTACATGCACTCTTTGGAAAACATCAACAGCTAAAGAGAAAACCAATATTGGTGCTCAAATATCTCTAAACCCCCCGAGTCTGTGAATGGAGCCAAGAAATAAAGCCAGTGTTC
This sequence comes from Tapera naevia, assembly GCA_033556795.1. NCBI lineage: Eukaryota > Metazoa > Chordata > Aves > Cuculiformes > Neomorphidae > Tapera > Tapera naevia. Next base: position 44,060 of record JAUMJJ010000054.1, on the reverse strand, counting down.
CCAATCAATGAGGGTTAAAAGGAGAGCCATTTGGGAGCCAGAGCTGTTGACCGGGCTGCACAAACTGTTAGAACCATAGGGTGTGCTGGAATAGCCACAGACAAGCAAATGTTTCATAAAGTGAAAACCGGTTGGTGCTTTTTTGATAAACAAGTTACTGAAATAGTGGAAAGGTCTTTGTCTTTTGTTTCAGTAACCAAGCCAAATGCAGTAAATTTGGTAGGTTTGCTGCGTGCAGAACTCAGGATAAAGATTTTCCTTTTTGCCAGCTTTATTCAGGATTTTTACTATACTAGTGATGACAAATATCAGAGGTCTCAGGTGACTGGAAGAACGTGACTAACCTTCCACAAAAGTCTCTCTCAGCTCCACAGTGGAAAATGAATGGAGGAAGCAGAAAAGCAGTCACTAGTTCAGTGCCGTATCTGATGTCATTTCTTGGAGACACCATTCCATGACAGTGAGGGAATGCTGGCCCTCATCTTCATTAAAAAATTGTTCCAACCAATTCAATTCAGGAAAAAAAAAAAATCTTGAAGGCTCAAAAACCTGAAGGCAAAGAAAAAAACTCAGAACACCACATTTATTTTTTTAAATTCCATGATTTCCCAAACTGACTTGACTTATGATTTTTGGCCATTGGGGCCTGGCTGCACAGCAGGCTTGGGCAAGTCACATCAATGAAAGAAAAAGGAGAGGAATGAGTGGCATAAAGTGGCTCAGTTCCCTCACTGAAGTTGCAGTGCTGCTGGTTCAGTTGGTAACACAAACAGAAGGCAAACAATACATCGAGCCTCTGCTGGTAAATGGTGTTGACCTACGTGAGCACTTCTAGGTGAAGACAAAAGCCTAGGATTTCCAAGCAGAGCTGGTAAATGAAGAGAAGTCCAAGGGGAAGTTCCTGTGGGAGTGCTGTCAGCATTACTGTGACAGATGGTGGTTGCATTCCTGGGCACAGGCCCATAAAGCCTGGACAGAAGCACCCTTCAGCCAAATACTGTCCAAGCAGTGATGCCCCGCACCCCTCGACAGCACCAGCAACAGTTTGTCCAGGTGGTTGGCTCCATTGGTGTCCCAGTCAAACGTGTCCTTATCTACTGGTTTGTGCAGCCACCAAAACACTGCTGTGACCCAGATCCGACCAGGTGTCTGAATGATTTCAAAGTAGGCTGTCAGAAGAGTGCAAGTGAAACATTGGCACTCAGAAACCTGATCAACATTTCCCAAATTGTCTTCAGCCCAGAGAAATGCAGATTTTTGAGTCTCAATATCTTCTAAATGATATGAAATAATTGTGAGATTGGACAATACCATAGCTGCACAGAGCTTTTTCCCAGATGGTTGGAAGGGTGTTGCATGCATGTCAGAGACTTTCATCCCCTTCACAGCCCCAACATCCGCTTTCTTTGGCTCAGCAGGAGAGAAGAAGTCGGGCTGAACTCAGCTGAGGTACAGCCTGTCCCTTGAAGGTATCTGCAGACTGTGCTTTCCAGGGGGAGTTCTGCAAACCCTGTGCTCCCAGTGCACTTTCCCATCTGGCACCAAGCTTCCTCATTAGTTTGAGTGACATGGGCTGCGCTGCCAAAAGTAGATAGTTTAATAACTGTTTCCCTCCCTTCTCCTTATGAGGTTGCTGTAAAACTCCTCACTGCTGAACTTAAGCCATCCCAAGGAATGGAGTGAGTGAAATATTTAAGAGGGCTATTTATTTAGGCAACATACCCACAGGCTTCCTTCAGAACTGTCTGTACAACCCTGAAGCCACCAATTATTTCCATAGCAAATAATATGATTTTTTAGGACTATCTTGGGTTCCTATGCACAAATTCTCTCAACCACCTCCATGGACAAATGGTGCAAAATGGAATCAAATACCAGAGGAGCTGGTTCAAATCAAGGGGCATCAAGATGAGGCCACCCCAGACTGGAAGGAACACAGGCCGTGGATTCCCCCATTCTTGAGCGTAACAGCTTCATGAAAGCTTCAAGGGTGGGACAATATGGGATTAGTTTATTGGGAACCAAGGAGGTCAGCTTGCATGTAATTGCTCAGAGTGCTAGCTTGATCGTAATAGCAGCTCTGGAAATTCTTCCTCTCAGTAAAAAGCCCCTTTTAACTGTTGCAAAACTGTAATTCCCTTGTGCCATCTGCCAGCACACAGTATATGGAACGTTCTGCTAGCCTTTAGCCCCACAGCAAGGGAGTGGGTGTGACTAATAGACAAACAAAGCAGATGGGAATAGGCAGCATGAGATGCTCAGACCACCAAGAAAGCTGATTGTCCGGCTAAAAAAATCTTCAGCATGAACACAATGAAAGCAAGACTTGGGTCTATTTATCGAACTTACTTAGGGCAGGGGAAGGCTTGTAAAGAAAATTAAAGGAAAGCATTTTTCTAAAGTCGTTATACTTTGACTACTATTTCCTTGCATATTTTGAGGTATTGAAGTAGGATCACATAGGATTCCAGCTTCCAGAGTGAAAGAAAACATATCTAGCACCATAGATAGACTTTTAAATGTCAAGAAGAAGAAACCCAATGGTCATATCATGCACAATGCCACAGACACAACCTGAAGCAGCCCAGGAAGTAAGATGAGACACCAAGCTAACAGGGCCTGAGAAAAACAGACTGTGTTATTGGAGATTGAGGAAGAGCAAACACAGTGCCTTTCCTTTAGAGAAAGAGGTATGAGAGACAGGGAATTACAAACTAACCAACATAACTTTAGTTAACCAGTGAAATATCAAAGAAGTCATCAAACAATTTGGTTTTTGGCTCCTAGAAGTTGATAAAGAGATGAAGAGCAAATAAAATAGATGTCTCAATGACAAATTATTTCAAACCACTCCTTAACCCTTCAAGGAAACAGCAACAGGTCTCGAGATGCAATACTTGGTTACTTTATCGAGATTTCTCCCTATTTTTTGCAAGATATTCTTATAAGACAATTTGGAAAACAGGAACTAAAATTGGGTACAAAACTGGTAGGAAAGACATATACAAAGACTAATTGTTAGTGGTGCAGCATTGCATTGGAATCTGGATACTGAATAGACCTTTCCTGGGGACAGCCGTATTCACTGTTTTCCTCAGTAACCAGAAAGATGAAAGAAAGAACATGCCTATTAAATTCAGATCTGCTGTCAAGTTTCCAAAATCCTGGAAAACAGGGTGAGAGTTCAAAATGAAACTGACAAGTTGGAGCAGAGGCTTGAACTGATGGAAAGAAAGAACAATTTGGGAAGCAAAATGTAGAACACCATGCTTGGATAGAAGAATATAATCTATTTCGATACAAGATCTGATAAAGCTGAAAATATCAGAATACAGATCCTTGAAACTGGACTGATAAATGATGTTTAGTTGTCAGGCTATGATGTATGTGGTCACGGGGTTTTAATAGCATCAAGCTTCAAAACCATTTCCAGCACCTTAAAAAGAACCCCTTACATGCAAGTGTAACATTGCTCAATTTAGCTTTTGATTGTCTTATTTTAATGCATTCACTGTCTCACCCTAAAAAAACCTGGCACGATTGACACAGCACTTGAAGGTTCATGAAGGTTCAGTGACACCACAGTCCAGTCAGTGGCTGGGATCAACAGAAATTGAGCTGGCACTGGGTAGTGACAGAGCTTTTAAAATTAAACTGAGTTTGAGACACCAATTAAATCCACCCACAGTGCCTTAATCATTTCACTCTTTGTCTGTGCTTATAGGGATTGACACAGGTTTCCTGTTACTTCAGGTTCAGCTGCAATTAATCAGCACCTTTCTAAATGCCAGGGTGCTTGTAGCTTCTAAAACCACTGGCAAGGATCAGCACACATCATACAGGTTTTGCTGTCACAGAGAGATGGGTTGTGTGCTGCTTCTCCAATCAACTGCTGCATATAGCTAAAATATCTTCTAGTAAAGTGATTTCTGTAGGAAAGATGTTGAGAGGATTTAGGTCTTTGGTACTTTGTTTTATCAAAACAGGACACCAGGACTCCTGGAGGAGGCCAAAGGGAAGCTGCTGATTGGTGAAAGAAGAGTCAGGGGCAGTGAAATCCAGTGAAAGGTTTGCAGGAGTTCAAAGGGTACTGGACCAGACCATGTGTGTGTTGTTGTGGGCATCTACATTATACTGAGTTATTAAAATGAGGAATAACACGAAGTCATTTGTGTGTGTGCAGTTTCTCTGATTTCCCTTAGAAGATCCAGAAAACATTTTGGTTTGTGTTTTAAAATGTTCTTTTTGTGGAGGTCAGGTATTCTTATCAATGTCCTTCTGCTCATGGCGTTTCTCATCAAAACTAAATGAGGATTTTCCTGTCTCAGACTGCCAACAGTGAACTGGGTGGTACTTTCCTATACAACAGTCTTGGAGGCTCAGTCAGGACAAAGGCATCCAGGTGCCCCTGCCAGGGCACCCTGACGTGTCTGTGTGGTGGCATTGCAGAAATGGGAACAACACCAGTTGCAACTCCCTGGGCTCTGCATGTGGCCACAGCTGCCCCCACAACGTCCCTCATCCTCTGTTATACCACTGCTTGAGATGCAGCTTCCTGCTATGAGAGCTGTGGCCAAAGCATCCCTGAGAGAGGAAAGAAGAGAAAGTGCAGACAAGCACAGAACTCAGCAGAGGGCTGGACAATGGTCCTTGGGATGGGAGATCAGCGTATTCAACCTTCCTGATGGAGCGTAACAAGGTCCAATGCCTAGAATTTGGAAACAAACAAAATAAGTGAAATAAGTCCCTGCTTTTCCAAGCAGGAGAGAACTACAGTGCAGATTCATTACTGCCTGGTTCTTGAAGGAGAGATTAAATACCTTTCTATAAGACATGGCGTGAGGCAGGACAAATCTCTTGCCGTCTGTGTGTACAGCTGAGTCAAGTCAGACGGATCCACTGACTATTTCTAGTGCTGGCATTTTATACCTTGTCCTTCTGAAGGCCTTTGAGGCTATAGGATTGTTCTGTTACCTTACTGGCTTCCTCATTCTTCCACTCCTGATGATTGGATCTAAAGTGCATTTTTTGGGAAAACAGTTGATCCTACCTGGGATATTTGGGAAGGAATTTTTTACCCTACCACGTCCTTCTACAAAAACTGTGAAGGAGTGTATCTGACAGTGATATTTAGCAGGATGTGGGGCATGGGTACCCTAGAAGCCAACAGTGCTGCCAGGCTGGCACAGCCCCTGCTTGGGATGGGTGGCTACTGCTACCTGCTGTGTTGGCCACGTCTCGTCCCATGGACCTTTCCTCAGGACTATTTCATCTGTGGGGTGGGTGTGAAGGGCATGGAGGTGGGATAGCATGGCCAGAAGCTCCTGATGCATGGGCAGGTGGTTGCCCTAGCCTCCCTGCAACCCGTGTCATGCCTGTCCTGACACTGAGGGACATTTCAGCCCATCATCTCCTCACCTTTCCAGTTTCCCTTGGGATGTGGACCCTGATGAAATCATAGCCTTTACTGTGAGATAAACGAGTGAAAGACAATGGCCCATGAAATACGCAGGGATGGAACAGTTCAATCTTCATTCACTGCACTTGGAAGTGTGCACCCGGGATGTGGACAACTCAAACATATAAGGAGTGCCATCTGCTGGCAAATGCCAATAGGGTATTTGGGACTGCAGAGTAAACGCTGTGGGCAAAAGTATTTCTCTGCAGGTTTATTGTATTTATCTTTGTTGATGAGAACCTTGAAAGTTAAAAAAATAATACTGTCACCAAGTATTAATTTCTTGTGCAAATACAGAGGTATAATAACACACTAAACCGTGATCATTTATTGGGCAAAAGTATTTCTCTGCAGGTACTTCCAAACTAAATGCCATTGAACAAGCACTCTGTAGAAAGATTTTGCAAAAGATGCAAGGACTGAATGGCACTTCAGAGAGGAAAGGTCATTTTTGTTCACGATGGGATGGTGTAAATCCCAGTAGAAAATGATAGCCATGTATTATCTGCAAGATAGTTATACTCACTGAAATAAGGAAAAAGCCTAATTATATGTATATCTTGTCAGCTAAAAAAGCTGAAGTATAGTGTTAACTTGGAAGGCACTAAACTGCAAAACATTTTTTCTGTTATAACACACACGTATTATCCTCCTAATTTGGCAAAATAGCTCTTTCATTCCTGCCAGTTTTTCAGGGAAACTGCTATAGTTGGGCTCCCAAGAGAATAAAAACATGTGTGATGCATATGAAAAGCCCTATTTATGTTTTCCAGGTGAGACTAAGTTAGACATTACTTCCTTTTCCAGACAAATTACTCACTAGTGGTAGTATGTGAACCCACTAGCACCAGAGATCTGATCTTGAAACAGATTTTTCTTACCGAAACTGTGCAATGAGATGTAATTTTTAAGACCAAAATTGAAGAAGGTTATGAACCTCAAAGACAGTTGATCTTGAAACAGCCTTTGGGTGTGACCATGAAAGCTCTGAAGAATGAAAACCATGAGCAGTATTTCTTCTGTTTTGGCCTGAATTCTTACTGGAATGGTTGCTCCATATTTTCCAAACCAGAAAGAGTGCAATTAAGATCTGCAATAGACTTTTAAAACTGTAAAACAGGAAAGGGTACTTTTTGACCAAGTCCTCCAAATGTTGATTTGGTCATTCACTGTGTTAACGTGTTATCAGCAGTGCCTAGAAAAACAGTGCTGCCACAAACATGTTTGGATACATGACTTTTTCAAGATGTTATAAAGACTTAGGCAGGAAACAGTCAAGAAAAAATTATTTAAATCAACTTCCTAAGCAGGAAGCTAAGGAAGAAAAGAAAATCACATTCCAAAGACTTATTTTCACAGCAGAAGTGACTCTATGCTGACAAGCTGGAAGGTGTTCTTTTGCATTCTCAGAGGTACAGTGGGATAATCAAGGTTGAAATACATAAGACTGACTGTCTAGTTCTAAACTAGGCAGTAGGAAGGAAAAGAGAGAGAGGTCTTTAGAGATACTTCAAGGCTTCATTTCAATAAAATAGCTATCAGAAAAATTTCAGGTCTAGCAAGGGAAATGTTTGACCAAGAAGAGACATGAATAACCAAGGGCAACCACTGCCAAATTAACTTATTTAATGAGCAAGGAGATCCTAAGGACACCGAAGGTGCCTAGGAAAACTTTAGGGAAAGCATCTCAAAGTAAATATATTTCTGTACAGACTTCTATAACTTGTTTTATAATTTGCCATGAAGAATTCAGCCAGCTGCTTTCTACACTGAATTTACCCAAATCTCTGTTTTTGGCCAGGCTAGGGGAATGGCTGCATCTGTTGTCTGTGTTTCCGTGGCTGTTTACATGCCCCCGTGCTTCGGCAGATGTGCATTGTGATCTCAGATGAGCCTGACAAGAACAAGGCTTACTGTTGCTCCAGAAACGACCAGTGCAAGTAAACAAGGCCCCAGAGGTGCCTGCTTTGGGTGAGGATTTGAATATTCCAAATTCTGGTCTGCACATGCCATTAATCTGCAAATGTAAGATTGAAGACTGGAATTACCAGGTGTCAGCTACTGTAAAGAGACCTCCTCTGGCAGATGTAAGGACCACCTAGCAATGAGATGATGGTGAAACAGCTTATGGCTCTGAGTTGGGCAGGATGCAGGCTGACACCCAGACAGTCAAGGTGGGTTTTGACCCACGGAACTGGACTCAGACCTCTACCCTCTCACAGCATAGAGAGACAATTTGATGTTTCAAGACCTTTCCAATCTGTCCTCACCTTTGTGGCAAATGCAAATACACTGAAACCTTGATGTTGTCTTGTCTCAGTGCTTATATGTATACTATAACCATTTAACTATGATCTTGTTATACCAACTTAGCGTATTTATTTCCTCACCCACAGTCTATCTGGGACTGAAGGTGGACAGTGTTGCAGCATGGTATGCCAGGTATTTATATACATTGGTTTCTTACTGAACTTCATCTAAATCATTCTTGTTTGGGAAACTCAGCTTGAAAGGTTTGAACCATGGAATTCAGTGACATTGGAAGGATAGCAGAGAGCTGGAAAGCTGATATGGCCATTGTAGAATGAGCACATATGTCTAGTGAGTGGGAAAAGACAAGTTATGTTCTACCAGGTCAAGTGAAATGTACAGCTTTGACTTGAGCTGAGATCAGCAAACGTTTTTTTTTCACTAGCTTTGGTGTGATCTGGCCTTTGCATAAGTATTCCATTTAAGTACTTGGAGAAAGGGAACAAGATTCAGAACATGCATATTATGCCCTTGTGCAGACCTTGGTTTTGCTTAGGGGGACAGGTCAGAGGTGTTAATAAAACGTTCTTTACACAGGGGTTAAATCTGTGAGTGTACTTTTGCAAATGAGAACCCAACTGAGAGAGGAAAGCCTGTAAGCGTTTACATGCCTCCATGTAAACATTGTTTCACATGGCAAATACTATCCAATAAAAACATTCTGTATTTATTTTCAAGGACCTATGCAAAGATCAGAGTCTTGGAAAGCAAAAGTACAATTTTCTATTTTATGTCTTTGGCAATGTGCATCCTGTAATAACCTGGGCAAATAGCTAAGGGTATAAGTGGAAGATTTCAATTGTCTTCAATAGGCATTAAAGTAGCTCCTTAGAGTTGAGATGTAATATTCATGACTTTTTCTCTGTTGGATTAATTTTGAGATCACTGTTCCTGTTAGATCAGTGTCTTGTCCTCCCTTGCTTCATGAGCTCTGCAGTTATGGAAACATGATAGATTAAATTAGCAGCTTGCCAGTTGCTAATGCAATAGCCTCTTTAGAGCCAGTTTATTTATACTTGGAAAAAAAAAAAAAGAAAGGATGTAAACATCCTCAGATATTTACTATTTATTTTTACAATATTTGTTTTTTTAAAAATTAATTAACCTCCAAGTACATTTCATGATTACTGCAGTAGTTACCTATTTATTTTCATATGGTGCAGGCACATGCAGCAAAGGCAGATACATTGTGAGCTCCATTCTTTGAGACATAAACAGCTCAAAGAGAGGAACTCACAGATGCTTCTGAGAAGGACAGAGAAATCCTATCTACGTAGAGTCAATTAAATCTCTGCTAAATGGCTTTATGATCTGTTTTTAGAAATCTCACATAAACAGAGATGCCTTGTTTACAAACCTCTTAATTTCAGAGAAACATCCATCTAGTTGTAGACAATAGTAAATTTTTAAGAGGTTTCGGCTGTTGCTCTTGTGATCTTGTGTACTTGAAGTGCCACCCAGTTTCCTGTTCCTCTATGCCTAGAATTTTAAATAATAGCATATAAAATCTGAAGTGTTGAGAATAAAAAAGAGAAAAGTATTTTGGATTGGGATTTTGTAACACATTTCCTTCATTTGGAGCCTGTGCTGATTGAAAACGGATGGACTGAATCCAGTGTAATATGGGTCAATGTGTTCAAATTCCAGCTATAGTTTAGGAAACAGGCTTGAAAATCTGGACTCCTAGAGAAGGGTTCATCTCTCCTAACCTTAGGTGTCTACAGTGCGTACGCACAGAGCAAATAATCTCTGGTTTAGAGGAGTTCAATTGTGTCCGTTACTCACTATGTAAAGGCAGTGTGACCTCCTTGTTCAGCTGCTAGGTGAGGTGGATCCTACCTACCCTTACTTTGTAATGCACTGAAGACCTCATATTCAAAGGTACCGGGCTCTGTTCTTGCCTGGGGCTGCTAGCTTTGGTCACTGGGACCTGCCTTCATCTTCCCTTCTCCATACTCCATAGCTATAGAATTCTATTGCACTCCTACCAGTGTGTGGGATCTCCAAGGATTTTCATGTGAAGGTGTATTTTTCTGAAGACACCAACGTGCTGCTGCCCCCTGTGGGGTTCGCAGCTCCTTCTGAGTGTATTTGCTATTCAAATAGCCTCAGCATTGATGTTGAGAGTTGCCTGTGGGTGTGAGAAGTGAAGCTCTAGCACAGGTGGGAAATCCATTTGTCTAAGTGTATATGTTTCCCGGGTAGGTATCTATGGTCCAGATAACTGAAAAGCTGGGGAGCAAAGTCTGAGAGGTCCCTCAGGAAGGTACACAGGATTCAGGCAGGTTTGTAGAGCTTGTGCTAGATGCTACACTGCCCAGGTCACCATTCTCTGCCCCATCAGAGAGCCTGAGAGCCCTCGTTGTATATCCTGACAAGGGGAGGTGAGATGCAGGAATGCGGTCCAGCCCACAAGTGGGGAACTCTGCTCTGCTTTAGCATTGTACTGGAGAAGATCCTTCACAGATGGGAACATCCTGCTGCTCTTGGTCTTGGAAAAAACTCTTTAACACATCTGCCACTGGAAGAGTGAAAAACTTATTTCCAGACATGTGGCCTAAGTTTCTTTCCCTACTGCTCCATTCACATGTAGATACCTCCTGTCCTAGCCTCCCTGTACCCCTCATCCTGAACTTCTTATTTGTGCAGGACCAAAAATAGAAAACTAAGATGGTTTATTTACTTTTATAATGACAACTTTACAAACACTGTTGGTTGGATAGCTGGATTTTCAGGGTGGAGTGGGTGGAATGTGGGAAAGAAAAGTTTGTGTTTTGGCTAAATTTTTGGACTCTTTTACGTTTTTTGTCTTTTTCCCATAACTCTTGGCAAAAAGACTTAAACAAGACAAGGAGAAGAAGTCCAGATGAATAAACCTGCTTGAAATTAAAGGATTGTTAGGTTCTGTTCAACAGAGGTTAATGAATTATTACGGTGGAATGATCTTTTCATGGTGGATCAACTTCTGTTTTCCAGACACTAAAGTTTGGATACTGGAGAAGACCTTTGTACAGAAGTCCTTCTTTTGACAACTCCAGTTTTTTTAGTCAATATGAAAAGCAAGAATCTTGAACATATTTTCATCATTTTCAACGTAGTTGTGATTTTCCCAACAGATGTCGGAATATCTATAATGCTCATATATTTATGATGCACATAAACTTCCTCAGCTTACAAAAGGGAAGCTGTAACAGATAAAGGGAGAGTCAGTTTGCGCTGCTCCAACAGTTCTGTGTGCAAACCTGACACATGATCTTCTGTGTCGGCAGACAAGATCTGCTATGCCTTTAAACGATCCTCTTGAATATAACACCATTTCTTCACTTCTAGCCTGAAGAAACATCAAGAAATGAGGATTCTAGACCTGGACATATAAAACAGATTTTAGAACCTTAATGAGGAAGAAGAAGAGACAAAAATAAGAGATACTACTATTGATGAAGAAATAAATTCCAGGAATATCTGATAAATGAGATGAAAATAAAGCCCATATCTGGCTTTGTACAGAAACTTGAGGAGGTCTAGCAAGCAAAATCTTTAAACTGACCTGTATTGACTCTTGGAGATAACAAGAAGATAATGTTCTTCCTTTATCTGAACCCTTTGGATGCTGATGGGTCACACTAGTAGAACTTGCAGCTAAGTTGTCCTTTACATAGATCTAAGAAACAGGAGCACAGTTTCTAAGTTTTAATAAAACCTGAACTTCCTTTCCTGATCCAAGGCATGGTACAAGAAGTGAGGGATAACTGGGGAATTGCTCCTGGTGGCACCTCTTTCCGAGTGCTTGTAAACATCTCTGTAACAGAGACTCCCTGCTCACACTGCCACACAAAATTTGTTTGCCCAGTTGGGGCCTCACCACGGCTTTTGGTGGGAGTTTAAAAATTGATTGAGACAGTCCTTGCTGAGATGCTGCTGAACTAATGTCGTGAGTGGATTCATCTTCCTGAGCACAACCAGGAAAAGCAGCATGAGATCAACCAGCAGTGAGATGCTGGCTTCCTCCTTTCTCTGCTCACTCCAGCCCTTGACTCACAGAGCAAAGGAGTGAGCAGCAGATACTGTTCCTTCCCACTGAAAGTGTTAACACGAAGTTTAGGAGAAGGAGTTAAAATCCCCTCACACCAAGGCCAAGGTTTAAGCAGCAATGTGGAGTCGCACAGTGCGCAGCTGACAAATGTTCATGGGCTATAAGCAGTGAAATATGGAGTTGTTTACTGACCTGGAAAGGGAAGACAGGGATCATGCAGGATGAAACTCAGTTCTCCTTGAAATTAGTGTTACTGAGTAAGGATGTATCTGTGCACACATTTTTTAAGCAGCCTAGTAAATTTAGCATGACTGGTTCAAGCCTTTTTTTAATATATGTTTTTTTTCAGTTTGTTCTCAGCTTAACTGTGCAGCTTAATTTTCTGATTAATGTTAACAGTCAAATTAATCAGAGTCATGTGGTTTAGCAACATCATTAGAGCACCATATTCAACAAACAGAGCAGTGAGCAGTGGGCACCTGGAATAAGATCTCGTTTCAGTGAAGGTCTGTCCACGTGCACCAGGTTTGTAAGGTTCTGTTACAGCCCACGGAGCTGAATGAGTCAGCAGCATCTCGCTAGCATGTCAGCCAGCCACCACCACCAGCAGGTGCCAGTTGGCAAAGCACAAGCATGTCATGCCAGCTAGGACATCATAAGGTGTGTGAGAAATCTGCACAGGGCTGGTAAATATGGTGCAGCACCTAGAGGAGACCCACACCTTGCTGGAGTGGCACATGGGGCAGGAGGGATATATGAGGGCACGTAAAATGGCACAAGTTTAGACAATCCTACACCTCCATTGACTAGTTTATATCCATACTCAGGCAATAAAATCTTCCATGAAATTAGGCAGTTTCCAGATGACCGTGAACCCATGTGTTTCCAGCAATTTGCCTTCATGGTGTGTGGGAAGCTACTCACAGACCTCTGAATTAATATTACTTACAGGTACTTGAAAGTAGAATTGGGATCAAACAATTACTGACTTTTAGCTTCTCAAAGAAAGATTAAATTGAGGATCTTGGTGGGGTGAAGTCCCTGAACAAGAAATTACTGTGCGATGAAGATATTCTCACCCTGCTTTTTTGTTCTTCCCAACCACCTACTGCTGGACATGATCATACAGTGTAGATGGACTTTGGGTTTGATCCAGCATGTCTACTCATATTTTTCTATCAGAATTTAGGAAGGTAATTCTCTTATTGACTTCTGGCACTAAAAACTACAGTGGTCTGAGACACTAATCACCCAAACCTCTAAACACCCAAACCTCTAAACAACCAAGCCTCTGTCCTTACCCAGTGAAGAGAAATAGGTATCCAGGTAAGAAAAATGGCACCTGAAGGAGGTTTTTCTCACCCAGAGACTATAGGTGACTGACTTGGACTTGCATGACTAACAGTAGGTAATTAAGTAAAGTGATACGACATCCATCCATCGCATTCCCAGGTATAGAAAGAAGTCTGAGGGACTTGGATAAGAGGTTTTCAAGTACTAACAGCTTCTACTCAGATCATGAAAGCTCTTGGCACCCACTAGAAACAGTAAAGAGCATGTTTGATTCAAAGCCTTTCCCTTCCAACCTCATTCACTTGCTATCTGATTTTGCATTTTCCTGCCAGGATCTGAATAATCTACAACATACTAACTGGCACGATTCCCTCCAGTTGAAAGACAAATGAGAGGGAGAGGAGAGATTACTTCTGCATCTTGCCAGCAGGTCTGCTTTTAAAAAAAAAAAAAGATCAGTGTGTCATTCTGTTGTTGCAGCAGCATTCCTGTAAACTGCTGTGTCAAAGAGACACTACTGGTGCACAATGTTGATGCCAACCAAGTCATAATCAGATGTGGCACTAACCAGTGAGAAGCAGTGGTGGTGATGCATGGTTCCCCTCCTATCTGCTTGCTTGGTAGGTAGCACATTGCAAGCTGAGCTGGAGCAAGAGACCAATTATGTGGGTTTTCACAGAGTTAGCACCTTTACATGAACTATCCCCATAGTCAATGGAATCGTCCACGTGCTTAAAATTAAGCACATTTTAAAGACCTGACAGTCCCTCCTTACTCATACGAGGCCCTGAATGCTGCTCAGGACTGCACAAGCCTTGAACTCTGTGAAGACTTCATTGCTCTGCAAACTGATGGTGCTCACCCATACTGTCCAGGTCGTATTTATTCTATACAATAAATAGCCCTACTTTGCAGTGTCCTCATGTCTCCAGAGCCCTCAGACAGGATATTCATTACTCCCCCTTCCTGTGTTCAGCTGGGAGCACTCCAATAATTCATTCTCCTACAATTTGTTGTGATCCCTCTGTCAGAGATTTACAGCCTCCTTAGCAAATCCTTGTCATAGAACTGCCCATGATAAAGATGTAAATCCTTCTTATAAAACTGTGTCCACGAGTTAACTGAGCCTTCAGCTGGCACATCCTATTGAATTTTGATTTAACATAATACATGCAGGCTCGCTGAAACAGAAATTCTCCATAAGTTTTTGCTCTTTAAGCCTTGCAGGGCTGAAAGGAAGACTTAAACTCCTAATCCTTTTTTATAGACAGATATTTTGCACAACTACACAGCATGAAAAAGCTATTATCATCAATAATATGCTTCTGTTGCTTGTGATTAGACTTCTGCAATCCCATAGAAACACACTGCAACTCATCATGTCTATCAAAGGTCCTAGGAAGTACGAAGCAACTGCTGTTAGTAGTGTTCTCAATGGATGACAAGACAAATGACAAAACAGATGCATGCAATCTTAGGTCAATCCCCACCATTTCCAAGGTTGTCTTCTCTGAAAGGAGATTGTATGGATCAAACTGGTTTTTCTCCCACTAGAGCCTTTGTGGAGAAGCAGAGGAACCTTTCTGCTCAGAGCCAGCAATGCGATTTGGCATTCAGTGGAGAGCAGCATTCCCATTCAGGTAATGTTAAAGAACCTCAGGGTCTCAGGTTTTAATCCATTGTGAGACAGACGTCCACATACAAGCACAAACTAGCTTGTTTTTTTTATATAGTATAAACTCCATTACCTCCTTTGCTGGTGTAAAACGATATAGCTCCAATGTAAGCTGAAGAGGTATCTGGATGTCCATCATTTGAAGGTCCAACTGTCTAAGACAGCCTTTGTGAAAGAGAAAGCATCTAATTCAGTACAGATCATGGTATTATTCTATTGACTTTTCAAAATAAAGTTCAGTAGCTATGGTAGGATTGGATTCAGTATGAAGACCCGAAGGCTGGTTTCTTGCCCCCAAGATAAAGGCATACCTTTTTTGTGTGTGTATAAATAATAGCAAAAAAAAGGAATGTCTTTCTCATTGATCAGCATTTTTAGAGGTGATATAAGAAAAAATGCTTAGCCTCAGGAAGCAGTTTAAATAACACACAGAGCATGATAAAATCTGAGATATAGGGCCAAATGAATGTTGCATAAAAAAAATTTCTCTAGACAGTTACCTTCCCAGACTTTTGCACAATTTTGATTGGAAGGATGAAGAGAGAAAAGGAAAAATGAGCTACCCATAAATGGGGTTTTAGTGCCATTTTAAAATATTTCAGGTAAACAAAAATAATAAGGAATCACAAAGTGTGTATAACATTGCTGCTCTATATATATTTGCCTGCATTTCTGTATGTGATAGGGTGCACCAGCTGATCTTTTTCTTGATTGAACAGCGTGAGCAAGTGAAGAGAATCCAGAGACATATCCCTGGAGTAGCATGCTCAGTCCAGCTGGATCACATCAGCTTTTTTCCCTCATGTAATGATATAGGAGAGAGGCAAAGGAAAAAACTGATGAGTTACTACCTCAGATTAGCTAACCACTTACATAAACTTAAAAAAATATGGCCCCAACACTCCTCTAACCTCACTATACTTCATGATTTTCAACTCACTCTAAAGCCTACTTAGAATTCTTGATCAATCATGTGAGGAAAATATCCCTGAGGATCCCATCATACAAGTGCATTCTGGCAACTTTTAATGGATATTTACTGGTGTAGCTCAGCTACTTTTAAGTTATGTTTTATGGTCATTTAAATAATCCTCTTGCTTATTTAGGACCTTTTCAGCAATGAGATCATCGATGAGAACAGCACATAAAATCTCTGTCCTATTTGTTTCTGGCCAAACACACGTTCCACTCACAGAAGGAGAACAGAATGACCATCCATTCCTTTCCCCTCCCCTTGGGTAGGGACAACTAAGTAATTGTTGACTGGTGCTTGTCTAATCTCTTCCTACAGACCTGCAAGGATGGAAACTGTATGGGCTCCATGGAAAACCAGCTTAAAAGCATCACTGTCCATAATGCTTTAAATTTCTTCCTAATGTTTTTTCCTAGTTAAGTACTGAACAGCTCAGTCAAGCAATAGACCAAATTTCTTTTGATTCATTTCAAGAATCTCTGAAAGCAACATTCCTGGGACAGATGAGTCACATATTACTTCCAACAGTAAAGAATGTGTATTTATGTTTTTACAGAGATGCAAAAGAGCAAGTAGATATTTGATTAAACAGATGAAAGCACAAAGCTTTGCAACCATATTCCGTGCACAAGCTGAATCTCTAAGGGTCTTAGCAGCTCTGTCTGCAATTAATATAGTGTAGTTCTGCCTGTTCGACCCTTTCTGATTAAAATACTTTCTGCAACCATGAGTAACCTTTCCTTGATGTGCAACAGCAGTGGAAACTCTTTATTTACCAAAAGCCGCTGTTTATCTAATTACAGCTGTACCTCTCCTCTTTTGTTTTAATATATTTGGTCCTATTATATCAGACTCCTGGGACACAATCTCCCTTTTCTCAAGCGTTTCCCTAGAAGGGTCTTTTACCTAACTGATAGAACAGATTCATACTCTTAAAATGTTTCCATGTCATGGGAGCACATCGAATGCCTCAGGTTTGGACATAATCACTTAAGTATGTCTTATCACATGATTGTTGCAGTAGTCCTCTGCTTTATCACACCAATGGGATTGTATGTGTGGGGAATACCGTGTGGATCGTTACTTAAAACCCAGCTTCAGGATATGTCACAAAATGTGTTCCTCACTCTCCTTTCTGCTCTTGCACAAAAGAGAAAAACAGCCCGTTTTCCCATTATAGTAGGTAAAGCCAAAATTCCCAGTGGCTTTAGCACCATGATTGTCTTATGCAGGAACTCTTCACTAGCAGACCAGTTGCTGATCCTTTTCTTCTCCCTCCTATCATACACAACAGCTGGGACTGATATGTCTGAACCCATCTGTATCTGCTCTTTCTGTACAGAGCTGAAAGGAAAAAATGAGCTATAGGACTTGGCTTTCTTTAAGCAGCAGAGCACAGCTAACCCCTGGTCTCACAAGACCAACAGAGCCAATACTCCATGTCACAGGATGCTTCAGTAGTGGAGACAATGTCTAAATTGAAGAGTTCTGGTCCAAGGTATTTTCAAGAAGGAAGAATGAAAACTGGCCAGTGTAAATGTTTTCATAAGAGTTAATATAGCTGTACTTTTCTGGCCCGTTTTTCACTTGCTAACCCATACTAAGCCCTCAACAACGTGGGATCAAACTCACCCTTAGGGAAATTGGGAGCTAAAACACGCCTGCTGACCTGCCAGCTCCAGCCCTTTTGGAGGAAGACAGCTGCCTCCACAGGCCACTTGCCCTTCCACTACTTCTTTCACTTTTTTACCACCTCCCTCCCCAAGCTCTGCGGCGTAACAGTTGGGGAAATCTGCTCCCCAGGTTGCTTAAATTACTCCCTTCCAAATATCATCTCTACCCAAGCTCATCTCCTTCCAAAGGGGACAGATACAGGTTTACTGTCTTCGTTACCTGTGTCTCCTCAGGACCTTTTAGCCCTGCCTGGTGCTTCCCACCTGCTGACCAGTCCAGGCCTCCAATACTGCAGCACTTAGGACCTCTTATGCCTCTCCTTTCTACACCATGTACTGCCAGCTGGCATATACCATTCCCAGTACAACTGAGGACTGAAATGTGTCTCAGTGATGGAACAAAACTGAATGAGGTCTGTTGCATTCTGAATGACACCTGTTGACAAGCATGTATCACATTTGTGTCACATTCATCACACATACAACACCATAAATTTGAGTTTTCTATTTGAATAGAAAGCAACATAAAAAAGACAGATATTTTCCCATAGCACTTTTTCACAAGATCCTGAATGGTCTGCAGATAAATTAACATGCAAAAATATTCCTTTTCATCACTTATATAGGCTTATACAGGGATTTGAATCTCACTGAAGCTAAGATGACCTGCATGTGATACATTCCACCCATAGGAAGTCATTATTGATTCAAGGCACTTTGGGAATGAGTCAGGACTTCAGCACCTATTAGTGAAATACCTTTGAAAACAGTTTTTAAGATTTACATCTGTTCTTTCCAAATACAGATGGTGGAGCTTCCTCCCTCTCTTATGGTGCACCACTTCCCATCTGTGTGTTAACTCAGCCAGCGGCTGTTGTTTCAGCAATCAGACTTCCCTCTGTTAAGAGAGAAGCAGGCAAAGTAAAATCTTTGTGAGATCCTGACACAACAGCAGACCAAAGGCTCTATCCTGGGTTGAAACCCAGGAAACCAGAATACCTGATCTAATGGATGGCTGTAGATTTCTTCATCACTGGCAAATGGAGGCTGGCATAACTAAGTGTGCTCCAGCAGTTGCGGCTCCAGGATGCCTACAGATAAGGAATAAGGCATGAGGAGAAGACTACCAGCCCCCCTGACTGGTGCTGGCAGCCACTTCAGTCTCCGTCTGGCTCTGTGCCGCAGAGGAAAAGGTATCGCAGCACTGTTTCCTATCACCTCTAAATAATTCTGTCCTTTGCAGCACTCATCTTAAGCCTAGGCTGATAATGCTTGAGCCTCAAGTGTATCTCACAAGGAAAGCTGGGCTGGTTTAATTTGTGCATTGAACAGCAGCTCTTGCTGTGCCTTGGGCTGCTTGTAGCAGTTGATTAATCCCACATGGCTCTCTACAAGTCGGAAGAGCCCGCGGTTCAGTCGACTTCACACCAGGACAAGAGCGCAGCCAGGACCAGAGCTGGGCTGCAAAGGGACAGTGACCAGGTCCAGAAGAGAGTAGAGAGGATCAGGATACCCAAGCAAGGCAGGCAACCCACAAGGCTGCTCATACTGCTTCTCTATCTGCTGAGGCCAAACCCTTTCCTATAGGCAAGACCATCACATTTTTAAGAATAATAGTACAGCTAAAGCAGCACAACCTCTCATATGGTTGAGTTTACTCCTGTGTAACTCATTTACAAAAAGTAAGATGTATAATTTACACCAATGTAGATACTGGTAGTCCCAGAATTACCTCTACATCTTCAGCCACACTGCCTGCAAACCTCAAGTCTCACATCGCAGCTGCTCTCTCTATCTCTCTTTTTTTAATTTACAGACATCAGCTTGTTATGAACCACTTGCAGATTTCCTAAACCTGTCTTGGACAAGTTATCTAATCCCTCTATTTTTTCTCCCCAAGGCTGTCATCAGGCAAGACCTTTCCTTACTGATATGCAACAAAAATGGTCCATTTGCAGATAGCTTTCGGGAAACAGGGACCCCTGTTCACCTCCCAGCACAAAAAGATGTCTCCAAGCAAGCTCTGCCTGAAGGAGAAGATGTTCTAACCCTGTTTTTTCTGCTAGTCCACAGAAAATTTTGCCAATACTGAACACTGATGCGGAAACTTTTCTGCTTTGTTCCTCCCCATGAACATGGTACAGTGCCAAAACCCAAGTCAAGAACATGCCTCTGTCAATGCGCTCTGTAAATTTATCTCAAAATAGTAGTCTTGGTCAAAAGACATTTCAGTATTTTGGTTCAGATATAGATGATCTCACGGGGAAATTACAACAACATGTAGTCATTTATTAAAGACAGAAGACCCAGAAATCAGTTAAAATCCTAAAACTCAGGAAAATGTATTTACATACATATATTCACTATAGATCTTCTTTTAGTTGTTCCCAAATCCCTCATCCCTTGCTAAGAAACCACTCAAAACACTGATGCTATCCCATCTCTATTCAACACAACAGAATTCAAAAAATAGAAGGATGTATTTTTCCAGAGACTATGTTGAAATTTAACCAGATAAGTGAAAGATGGCTATACATACAGCCTAGCTTCTGATACTTCATATTGATTTTGAAAAGTGTTACAGGATGCATGTTGATATGAAGAATACTAAAAGATTTATAAACAGTGACGTACTGCCCTGGTGCCTCTTGGAACATGGACTGCACAGGTTTTGTATTATGTTTGCTCGATATTAACAGTAGAGGATGAGTACAATTAGTTGTGTAGAAAACTTTGGTTTTAAAGAATTGTGTTACCCTACTTTGATAAAATAAGTGTAAAATCTACCTCAGTAAAACTAATGCAACTTAGTCACTTTTAAAGGTTAGGGTTTCCTTTTTTCTATCAGTACTCACCAACTCATAAGAAGTGGGTCTCATGGCCATTTTATAAGAATTCCTGTCAGGTTTGTTGATTAGGACTCAGGTGTACTCTGAGCTACATAAATGTAAAGGACCAAAGCTCAGAGTCGAGAAATGCTAGGAAATCTAATCACAGCTGAGGAAATGAATTCCTTGGAATCACTTTGAAGAGAATTTTCTCTCCCCGAGGGCGAGGGAGTGCTGCCTGCTGAAAAGGAAGAGTTTCTTCCCCAGAACACCTGGGTTCCACTCAAATGATCTTGATAATAAATATCATGAAAAACGATAAATTATGCCTACTTGAGCCATGTGCCTTAAGCAATTGACATTTGCAAGGAACAATGAAATCCTCAAAAGGAAAGGGAGCACATGTGGTGCATGAAAAGAATTACACCATTGCCTGATTTCATTCCAGAGGAAAGTTCCTGCTACCTGAAATTGTCGTGTGTGTGCTGCGAAGTACAGATAATGCCTGGGACAGTGAACAGGTTTACCATGATAAAATTAATGAAAAGAGCATTCTGATCTCTCTGGATCTTTGAAGCAGGACTAGGGAGATATCTTCCCCTCCAACAGAGAAAACATAAGTCCTAAAATTCAGGTTGGCCTACAGCTCATATGCTGGTCAAGATAAAGTAGCTGCTGTGATTTTCCCAAAAATTCACCAGCCCTAAAACAGACTGAAAAAGTGATCTTAGTAGTAGGAAATTGTCCTGGTTTTGGCTGGGCTAGAGTTAATTCTCTTCCTGGTAGCTAGCACGGTGCTGTGTTTTGGATTTGTGCACTATAACGCTATGTTTTGGATTTAGGATGAGAATGATGTTAACAACACGTTGGTGTTTTAGTTGTTGCTGAGCAGGGCTTACACCAAGTGAAGGACTTCTCAGCTTCTTGTATTGCCCTTCCAGCAAGGAGGTTGGGAATGCACAAGAGGGTGGGAGGGGGCACAGCCGGGGTTGTTGTCCCAAACTGGCAAAGGGGATATTCCATACCATATGATGTCATGTTGAATATAAAACTGGAGGGAAGCTGGCTGGGGAGTGATAACTACTCATGGACTGGCTGGGCAGTGGTGAGCAATGACATTTTGCATCACTTGTTTTATGTTTTAATGACCATTATTTTTATTATTTTCCCTTCCTTTTCTGTCCTATTAAACAGTTTTAATCTCAATGTATGAGTTTTACTTTTTTTTCCAATTCTCTTCCCCATGCTACTGTGGAAGGAGGGGAGTGAGCAAACAGCAATGTGGTGTTTAGCTGCCTGCCAGGTTAAACCACAACAGCAACAGAGCTAAGAAATGCTCATGTTTATTTCTGTGACGGAAGTTTGAAATTCTTCAAACTGCGGGAAGTCTGGAGGCTACAGCTTTATCCCACACATGAATGTTGACGCGTCAGTGAGGTGAGGTGTGGGTCTCCTGTGCCCCGTGACCTCAGTGGAGGGAGCAGTCTTCTCCTCAACCAAGCCTGTCTCCTGTCCACAATACTAGAGGTCTGTGGTATGCTGGGGACTGACACACAGCTCCCTCACCTCACTTCTGTCCTTGGGTGGATGGAGAGGGCACAAGGGAGCTTATTCGTTTATGACTTTTCTCCCTGGCTTTCAAAATGATCATAGGAATTCTCCAAGAGAAAATGCTCCTAACTTTATCTGAGTGCAGAAACAGCTCTGTAAAGCATCTTCTCTCAGTGCTGAAAGAGATGCCTGATGAGCTCTTACAATAGGATCCACTTGTCAGGCAATCACAGTGCTTCACTGTTGTATAGGATCCACTTGTCAGGCAACCACAGTGCTTCACTGTTGTAAATTGGTTCCTGGCAAAGAGAGAAGAAAAGCTTATCTCTGTACATGCATCACTCCCAGCCTGGGGTCAGCTCCACCTTTCCATTTGGTCCAGCTGAAGACTATTTCACACATTCTTACTGGAGGCTCCAGATCCCAAGTGGCTGGGCTCTTGGCTTTGCGGGCAGGGAGAGGAGGTGATGGGGGTGAGGATGTGGAAAGGGACATGGGGGAGCTTATTTCTCAACTCACAGTTGTTTTACATGACTATCATTCTGCAGAGCCATTGCAAGTTGGCTCCCCTGGCAGTGAGAGCAGGGTGAAGGCAGGGACTCACAGCAGTAGTTTGAGGGTGCCCCAGTCACTCCCTCAGCCTGCACCAGTCCCCAGGCACCATTGCCCCAACGCAGCACACAGCCCTCCTTTCTGCCTTGCCCTGTTTTCACCACTGAGAGACCTGCCACAGATTATGTGCTGGAGATAACCCCCATCTCAGCTGCCTTTATAGTCAGGGAACTAGTTTCCTGCTCATCTGCCCTGTTAAAATCACTTTAGGAAGAGGTGAATTATACCATCTGCCTCCACAGTCCACTAATGGGCAGAGGACAACATGCGTGGAGATGAAGTGTAGACATTCACATTTTGTCAGGTGAGTCCAGGACTCAATCCTGAACCCACCTTGTCTATTGGTATATGTCCTATGGTCAAGCTCTTTCAACATTACTCATAATAACCTGAAAACTGTATCTGAATTCTATTTCTCTTTTTCAATAGATACCTCTAATCTTGCGTATCCAGGAAGACAAAGTTCTCATCCCCACTTGAAGGTAGCTATTGCTCTCCTGGGTCTGACAACAGCTTTCATCATTTGCCTGCAAGAATTACAAGGCTCATATTTCAGTGCATGGGGAGTCTTTCCAATAAGTACAAGAGACTCTGAAGAAATGTTGCAAACATATGCTGCATTAAACTGACCACAAAATACTTTTCAGGAAGACGTGGGGTTCCTCTGCCTGTATGCTCCTGAGATAGCCTTCAAGGGCTGAAAGCATGTAGAAAACTCTGAGGCACTTGTATACCATCAATGAAAATTTCTGTGGCACACTGGAAAGAAAAGGGTCACATTTGGTATCAAATGAACATGACATTAAAGGTTAGGGGATTTGTAAGGGCTGTGCTATTCCTTTTCATAGTCTGTTCCACAGTTTTCTCAAGGATCCACCAAAGTGCTAGAGAAACCATGGTCAGCAGTTATCTGACTCGGCAGGAAATGATATTGTTAGGGTCTTAGGGACAGACCTATGAGGGGACCTAAAGCTGTTTTGGTTCCAGACTGGGACAAAGCAAAAATGCTTTCACGAAGCAGTATAAAGCCACAGCTGCTGTCTCTGTATCACTCACCTTGCTCTCAGTGCCTCAGAAACAAGACACCAAAAATACTTTCGTAGACACTATATCCTTGCAAAACATTTTCACCATCAAACCAGTACCTGATACAAGATAAAAACAGGCATTGAAATGTTCAAACCAGCTCTCCACTGTAGGTTCATCTGGTTGCAGGAGTAGAACCTACTTTATATTTCACAAGTTTTAAACACTTTTTTTCAATTCTTTGACTGAAAAAATGCAGAATATTTGAACACTACAAAAGCACTTGGCACTGTGTACATTTGGACACAGTGTGAAAGCACCTGATCCAAGGAAATCCTTAAAAAAAAAACTTTTCGGGTCAAAAATGCTATTTTGTTGAAAACCAGATGGCTTTGCAGAAGTCTGTCGGCATTGACCAACATTGCTTTGAGTTCAAGATGGGATTTTTGCTGGAAAAAAGCTGTAACCTCAGAAAACCCTGATAATTACCATGTACTTTCCTGCCTCGGCACGAGCAGACAGGAACTTGGAGCAGATAGTATCCCATTTCTTGTGGTCCTGGTAAGGATAACAATCACTTGGGGAAATTTCTTTGACTCTCTTGCTTTTTTTTATTGAAAGTTTCAAACAAACATATGTTTTCAGCTTTATTACTACAAAAAATAATTAAAACCCCCTATGTTATCCAAAAGAGCATTATTTTCAGTCCAATACATCATCAGAACCATCATCTCTAGGGAAGGTCCTGGTTTCCCACCACAGTCAATGTCTGGGATAGCAAAGACTCAGCTTGTTCACACTTGCTCACAAAAGCTTTTTGAAGCAGAAGCCTGCATCTCAAGGCTACAAGTAAGACCCTTGAAATTCTTTAGCAAACATACACACACTCTGTTTCCACTGCTGGAGGGATGTTTCCAGTCCCAGCATGACTGTCATCTTCATTTATCTCTAATGCCTTGATCAAGTTGCTCTTCAATAGCCTGTAGGGAATATGGGGCCTCACTATCTGTCAGGCTGTTGACAGCAAAACGAGATCTGTTTCCTTTGGGTTTATGGTGTTTTGATTGGGTTCTTCTTAACTTTCACATACCAGCCAAAGAGCCAGCCTCAAATGTGATGTTTCAGCAACTCAGTGCAATAAATTAAACACCCACCCTGAGGCTGAAAATGGACCTATTGATCTGGGTAGGATCTTCTAGCTTGTTCTCTCCTGTCTAAACAGAAAAAAAAAAACTTTTGGGGGGGATTTATGGTCAAACTTTTGAAAGTTTGCCTGCTGTCTGGTTTTAGATTGGTGAAATTATTTTGAAATAAAACACGGGCTCCCCTGTCAGTTAAGTGCTATTAAAAATGCTATGCCCTGGACTTATGAAGGAGTTCTGGCTTCGTGGTGCACAGAGACATCTTGGGCAGATACTGACACCTCATTCAGATCCAAGTCTGTGAAGAGCTGTCAGTACAAGGTGAGTAAACTTGAGCTTCGTGCACACAGTGACTTCACTGCAGATCAACAGGGCCTCTCTGCATGGGCTTAGCAGCGGCACTTGCCTCGTGCATATCTGCAGGAATTGCAAATTGATAATATTTGTCCTAGACATTTTCCTCCTGGAACCACGTAAGATGCCTTACTTTGTCCGTTGTGCTCTAAGAGCACCTGCATGGACAATTTCCATATCAAATAACTTAGTCCTCTTCATATATTTTCTGAAGTGGACCGGCTCGTCATAAAAGATTCATTTAATTTATTTTTTGAAGCAACTGTGTTCTCTGAAGAGTGAAAAGAATAACCATAGTTATTATCACTGTTTTTGTTACCATTATTACTATTATTTTTTATTTATCAAAGTGCTGCCAAATAAGAAAGTTTCCTTGTTTCAGACATTGGTCCTGGAGAGGATACTGCCTAAACAGATAATGCTGAAGAGACGAGTTAGATGCACAAGCAGATTAAATGTTGGGATGGCAACCAACATCACACCAACTGCACCATGTGACAGCTTTCAGGTTTCTGGAGGGAAGGCAGGGAAATACCTGAAAGGGATGAGCTGAAGGGGAGGAGAGATGATGGAAGAGAGAAGTCGTTGAGATTTGCATTGGTAGGCTGTTACACCGTCTCTGTTTCCAATGTGATGAATGCCAATTTTAATGTGAGAAAATGTAGAAGTCCCTTTTCCAAATCAAACAAAACTCATTGAACTGAAATTTGTCGAATGGTAGTGTCAGAGCAGATCAGCCAAAACTCCTTGTACGAAAAAGAGCATCACTAAAAATAAAACCAGATAATGTCTTCTCCTTGTATGTCACTCATTCCTCAGCTACCAGGCACTGCTGAGGCATTGTGTTAGAGAAATTACTGGGAGCATCTGGAAACACCATCTGCTTGCATTTACTAGCTGGTTCTTTTGTCTGGGTTCATTATCACTGATCCTTTATAAAGGGCTGGTGTTCCAAAAATACTTCTGTGTAGCAAACCTCACCATTTCCTCATGGCTTGACTTCACAGCATTTGGATGTGCTCATTGCCTTCCTGCCCTGCTGAGACAAGCTTGGTGACACTCACTTGAGGTCTGGATCCTCAGTTATCAGACAAATTATTCTTTTCCAGAGAGAGATAGGAATGTAATCTTTCAGCAGGGGGTTATTCAGCATGAAAAGAGGGCAATCCAGTCTTATGTGTCAAGGTCCAACGGATCAGATAAATCCCTAGCCAAATGCATGTCAGCACCAGCTCAAGACACTTTAACGTGCCTTTATACTCAGTGGGCTATGACTTCATTAGGGCTATCCAACAGCAGCCACAGATACAGCTTCATGGTGGGTTAATGGTGCCATTCAGATAAACCCACACCCCAGTTACTAGAAATTAGCTCAGTTTCACTAAAAGAGTAACTGTCTGCAAAACCCACCTGGAAAGCAGCCAGTTATGTCTCTGCTCTGCTTGACTTCTGTAGAATGAGCAGGTGCTGTCATTAGTTCAGAGGCTTGCCTAGTGACAGGCAGTGCTATCAGCCAGCTTGAGCAGCAGAACATGGGATGGATGCCACCACAGACATCAAGAGAAGATTGTCAGTGATCTCAGCTGACCCATTAGAAACTCCCCTGAAGTTCTTGGGGTTCTTTCCGTAAAAGTTGCTGCTGTTTGGTGGAGCTCAAGTGGAGAGGGGATGGCTGTATAGACAATTAACTTTTCCTGTACATGGCAAAGGGCAGAGGGGAGGAGCTGTTGTGCTACGGCACTTCTTTAATCCTTTTACTTACCAGATCCTGAGTTCAAGGCTAGTTTTTACCCAGCACTTCAAGTGCCTAAAGCAATGCTGAGAAACCAAAAGCTGAAGAATATGAGAGAAAGAGAGATTAACTTCACATTTCTGTAATTCGCCCCCCTGGGTAGAGCACTTATTTATTTAGGAGAAGGGCTGCCTGTGCCTGGCTTCCCATATGATGATTGTCTGCTCAGTCTTATCTTGCAATGACTCATAAGATGGGTCAAAAGGTGAAGAGAAACTTTATGGTAATATCATCATAACCCTCTTGCAAAGTCTGTTTTCTTTGGACTGTCCGTTTTAATTTGTAATCAGTGGACAATTTCCCCTTGGATCTCTATTTTCCACCCTTCTTTTTTTTAATTGAAGCCTTGGTAAAGTTAAGGTTCCTTTCGTACCAAAAGCCCTCCCCTTCCTGCAGCGCATGCCGTGCATTCACCTGATTCCCCTCAGGCAGTATCCTCAGCTACTGAAAAATGACCAAACTCCATTGCCTCCATAGGGAAGCTGATGATGGGCTATATGGACTCCTCTAGGGCTCCTACCATACCTGTGGGAGGGATGTTTCCTAACAGCCTCCCAACACAAAATCACTCTTGCTTCATGTCATATTCTGATACCCTGAAACACTTCTCAGCCTGGTTTTGGACTGGAGAAGTTTCTAGTTAACAGCAGAGCCTCTCAAGCAATGTTCTTAAGAAAGATGCCAAAAGCATCCCAGCTATAGCTTTGCCTCCATTTCCTTCTCAGTCCCAAGGAAGGTCTTTCCCATTCATCCAATTACAAATTCATCCAAATACCGATTCATCCAATTACTCAGAAGCAAATTGCTCACCCACCTTGCTCTGCACATCCTTTTGCTACATGGGATTGACCACCAGCCCTTCCATGTTAACAGTAACGACTCTAAATCATTGCTGCTGATAGAAGATAATACCCACCAAGTGGGTCACCCCTACCTCCCAGGCTCCTGCATCCCTAGGCAAGCCAATACTCTTCAGCACACCCTTCAGTGTGCATCTGACTCTCCATGTGGGTTTAAAACTTATTAAAACTAATGGAGCTGTGCATGTGGATATCATTAAACTTACGCTTCAGTGCTTCACTAATGGATTTAAACTGGCATATAATTATTTTGTTGAATAGAGGCTTGTGAACACCAGTCTAGCAGGACACTTCTATTTATTGTTTAAATACTGGAGTTGCTCTTAGCCATATGGAAGTGTATCTACCTGCTGCAATGGACACATACCCAACAGAGAGATAGAAGAACAGAGAAAGTGTATGGCCTGGCTTTTTTCATTTATCAGTGACAAAGCACATGCAGATGCTTGGGGGATGAGTCTGGAAAGTGCAGGCAAAACAGGCACACACAGTAAAATTGAAACAGTCCTTGCTTTTAGAGTTACATGGAGCAGTATCATGTCAGTGTTAGCAGCAGCAAACTTTTCCATTCCCCATCTGCTAGCATTCACTTTGATTTCTGCACTAGTGTACTATGGAAAATATGGGGTCGAGGAGTCCTTGTTTTTTTCTTAACTTGTTTGCTTCTCTTTTCACCCATAGAGGAAATGTTTCTCTTTCTACAGTATGTCCTTTTTCAGTGGCTTGTTTTTCATCTCCAAAGGAAAGAAAAAAAGGGAAAAAAAAGCAGTAGATTTTTTTCTACAGACCTAATGTCTGAGTCACTGTCAGGAAGAGGGTAATGTACTTTGTTCCAAATGGCATCAGCATTGCATCTTTCCAGACAGGTTTTTTTGTCGCAGCCAGTTATAGGAAAAGTGGGATGTCAGTTAAAAATAAACAGCCTTTATGCTCTTCATACATAACTTTTCACTTCAAGTTACAAGTCTCCTACAAATCTGTCCCTCTCTGAAGCTGCTATAACATTTAAAAGTAATTCATGTCAAAGAAACCATTCCTTGTAAATTGGCCAGACCTTTATCATTTCAGGCCTTAGGTCGAGATTAACCATGTGTTAGTGGTTAATCAGGACTACAAAAAAACTTTATGTCAAGCACATGCTTTTAGAATATTTCAGGAGAGAAATCTAAGTTGATTTCCAGTTAGGAAATATTTATGAACAGAAACTGGATTTTTTCCTCAAATGTTGACTTCTTAAGAAGACCCTCCTTTAGTAATACCTTTTCAGAAAGAACATCATCAACTACTACATATTTTTAGACACTAGATGCCATCAAAACAGATATTTTTCTCAGAAATATGAAAAAAATACAGTGTCTTTTCAAAGTCTGCCAAACAAATAATGTTAAAGACCATGAGAGGTCATCAAATGGAAAACAACAGTTTCTTCCCTGTGGTCATTAACTTTGCCTTCATTGCTGTTACTCTCTTAATCATGAGTAATGTGAGATGACCATTCCATCTGTTAGAGAGATCTTGTACCTGAGTGCAAAACCCTTTGTTGCCCCTTTGAAAGATGATTTGAACAAATGGTTAGAGAAGTCTTGCAAAAAAACTATGCAAAAAGATTCAAGAAGATAAATTAGTGAAGCCCTTGACATCAACAAATCAAATTAACAAATCCTGGTAGTTTGGGTCACATGATCTAAAGAGACTGGTTTAACTCTGCAGTTGTTTAACTCTGCTGCAAAAGACTAATAACAAAAACAGTGCTATAGATCAGGAATCTCCACCAGGCCTCCTGGCTTTCCAACAGGCAGCAGAACTTCCCACAGAAGTTACTTTCTTTTGTTTTTAAAATGAATAAGCTGCTTTCTCTTGGATAATGACAAAGAGATGTTAAAAACCAGATGAGAGAGATGTGAATCTCAGTCAAGAAGCCTTCAGGGACTACATACACTGTGCAAAACGAAAGAAAGCAGATTAAGGAAAAAGCTAAGTACAAAACAGGTACAAAAAAGCACCTATCCCTAAAAGTGTATTTCTGAGGCTTGCCATCACCTGGTATATGGTGTTCTATGATGTGCTGCATGTTAGAAGGAAGACAAAGGCAAAATAAAGCAACGATAAAACATTTTCAATTAGCAAGTGATTGTATTTCTGGCAGCACACAGCACAAAATGAAGTATATTTGGACAAGCTAACTAGCACACTGGAGGAACAGTGTCCTTTGATGAGACAAGACTGCCCTTTCTATCTCTGCAGCAGCCCTTTTGAGACTAATATAGCTGAAATAAGGAACATCCTCTCTTTGGTTCACAGTGTAGTATTGGAGAAGAGAGCCATATCAGCAAATTCAAGCTAAGGCCCACCAAACCTGGCGGGGTGACTGTTGCCACTGGCTATGTCATCCAGGAGCTGCGAAGAGCTCATGATGCATCCTGCATTCACATGCTTGGCTGGCCAGGTCTCTCTCATAAAGAGAGAGAAACGAGAGAGAGAACAACCTGGGGTGTTTGTGTTGCTCAGAGAAATAACATCCATGTCCAGTCTGACATGGGATTCACCTCAGAAGACAGCAGAGAGAAGGTGGCTGTAAGAGGTGTCATTGTTAGCACTTCTGGGGTCCTACACAGTACAAAGTCCCTTTTAACCGCATGGTGACTCTTCCTCACCCGTGATTTTGGGCTCCTTCAGTTCCCACCCTGCTGTCCTTCTCACTGTCTGTTGAAAGGACAAGTGTTGGTGGGGTGGTGTATCTGCACACAGGAGCCCCTCTTGGTGTTACACCTCTCGGCAGCTGGGGTGGTCTGCCTGCTCTTCAGCCCCACCGAGGCCCTCTCCCTGCCTGCCACAGACCCTGGCGCCGCTGTGCTTGGAGCTGGGCTGAAGCCTACAGCTGGAAACAGGCTTTGAGGACAGCCAGCTGTAGCCTGCGTGCCCACTGTCACCCTCTAGCAAGGCCTTTAACCTCTTCCCTTGTGCAAGCAGCTACTGCTTGCAGAACCAGAAGAGCCGATGCAGAGTACTGGCATCCATCACCAGCTGAGGCCCCAGCTAACGGTGTTTACAGTTAAGAATAACAGTTAAGCATGCTAGAAATTAAACTTTATCTGTTACACATGTCTTGTCCCTAAAATACTTGCACAGCACTGTATACTCGGTCTTAAAACTGAATATCTGAATGCCTACACATTTCCCAAACCACTGTATAAATTCCAAAATGCTGTATAAACATACTTCCTATAGCACTCGTGGGTGACAGGCAAATTCTTCTCATGACAATGGACCTGTTGTTTCCTGACTAACAAATATATGCCAGAGGGAAGCAGCAAAAAAAAAAGAGATGTTAGAAGAACCTAAGTGCAAATTGGGTGGAAACATGAAGTGTAAATAAAAGGACTATAATTGCAACAGGAGTGAAGTTTAACCCAACAAATAAAACAGTGTTTAGCTGATAGATAGACAGTGTTTAGCTAGTGCAGGAATTTATCTGATAGCTTCAGAATGATTCTTTGAACTGCTGTTCACAATCATACATTTCCATAAGCCAGACTTTAGTCCCCCAGCATCGTTTACATCCCAACACTGAGCTTTCATTTTGAACTGTATGTTGGGATGAAACTCTTGACTGGAGCTGGATTTAGTCCAAAGTTACAAGAACACCAATGCTGAAAGGTTTGAAACCTCATCAAGCTACTAAACAAGGGCTGTTTCTGTTTTTCTGAAGAAAAACGATTGTTCATGATTTTGATAATTTTTCTTGTAAACATTTTCCCAAACAATCTAAAGCCTTTTTGCTTTGGCTGCCTTGAGCAAAACTGTTTTCAGCTCCTTTAAATAACTTTTTTCCTCGTTTTTTTCAGAAATAGGCAAGGCTTTTGATCCTCCCTAGAAATGTATTTTTCTGTAGAGTGGGGAGAATTTTCCCAGTTCTGCAGGCCCTAGTTAACTGGTGTCATACTATCAAGCCCATTGCCATAAAAGTCCACAAAACTGTTCATAATCATAAATATTTACAGTATCAACTTCACAGCTTTTCTGGGAGGATTCTTACACATTTTTTGTGGATCACAGCTGGTCTAAGGCAACATGGTCTCTCTAGACATGTGTGTGATTGATTTTCAAATCTGGTAGAACCTTTCAATGATCAACAGAGATTTCCTGTGTCAGAGGGGCTCCAAAGTGAATAAAAGAATAAAAAACCCCACATTTTTTCCATGTTTCTTGGTCAGCAAAACAGAGCACGTAGCACTAATCAACATTTGCGGGGCTTCTCATGCATGCAGTTTAGGGACACACTTCACTGGAACTCTATATTCTGCACTGTCCAGTTTACCAGGATCCCAAGAAAACGCTGTGGACTGCAGGGCGACCACCTGCACTGCCTTCCAAAGGCCTCATGAAGCTGCTTTTGTGCTCACTATCATTCCCTCCTCTCCTGCTACCTCTGGGACAGGGTGACAGCTTGGCTTGTGTTGATAAAGGTCTTTGACTCAGGTAAAAGCCATGTCTACGAGGAGCTGCTCGGTTTGAGGGTTCAGCCCTTCTCTTCCTAGTGGTGCCCAGCTCCCCAGGCCTCGTCCCCAGGGCACTGCAGGACTGGGGAAGCCCTGCTCCCCACGAAGGACAGGACAAGGCTACAACCAGCCCTTGGGACATGAGCTGGAGCTCTGGAAGCCCTGCAGAGACCTCCCTGCCTCACGGGGAGCTGCGCAGTGGCTGTGCTTGGTTTGGCACCACAGCACGTGCAAGATCCTGCCACCTGCACATGGACTTCTCCAAGTCTGGTACCATGACATCATTTCTGCTGTGCTGCCAGGGAAACCAGTATCACCTGCAAGATAATGTGGGCAGAGAACGTGATTTCTGGTGCATTTTTCATGCATCATGGTTCGCTTTGGTGTGCAATGATTTAGAAAGCCAGCTGTGCAGAAGAGCTTGCAGTATAAGAAACACAAACGACTAAGAGACTTCACATATTTCAACTTACGTTTTTATGGCTGTGATCTCTTCCTCTAAGTTGCAGGTATGCAAATGTGACACTCAGATCACTACCAAACTAAAAACTTGACAGATTGTTGACAAAACAACCACCACAGCAAAGGGAAAGTGATCAGTACTTAATGATTTAGTACAACTAAGACACAATCCTGGCTTATTTTTCATCCTAGTGGACATACTGAGCCCATTTACTGACAGTTTCACATGCCTGAAGTTCAGGAAACAATTTATTACAGAGACCAGCTTTTTGAATCACTTATGTCTTTTTCATAACAACACTAATATCAAGGCCCAGGTGATCACTCCAGCTTTGGCTTACATTCCCACGCTAGATTTGGATAACATGTAGGAGTCATGACCTGTAAAATTTACACAGATGCTAGCAATGCAAATCCTCCAGCTGCGTCACTTTCCACCCTAGAGAGTCACTGATGACCAGCAAGAGAGTGATCCACTGCCCCAGCCCACTCGGCAAGAGCAGGTGTGTTTTAGGAGCTGTCTCTCCCACACACGCATCTCACTGCTCCACTTTCAGAGTTCCTTTCTCAGCTACAGTACAGATGCTTTGCTTTGAATGCTGAGCTGCACAGCTCCTGTGGCCACATTGAAGGGATAGAGATCATCCTAGGTGACTGCTATGCAGTGCACAAAGGAGGAGAAAAGCTGTATCTCCAAGCTGAAATTCATGAGCAGGGGTGCTCCCCCAGTCACTGCACTTCCTCATGCTCCCTACACGAGTAAAGAGGTGTGAGGGCACTTGGCCTATGGCCGCTTTCTTGCTTCTGCCATTAGCTGCATCTGGTCTTGGAAACTTGGATCTGCCCTGCGTGCCTGGGGACATTCCCAGAAGGTCTTTCTGCTGTTGATGATGTTTCTAGAATTAAAGGTTTAGTGCCTGGGGGTACGGTGGGAACTGTGAAAGCTGAAGATCTCTTCTGGTACATTAACGCAAGCTCCAGTCACCAGCACAGCATGTGCAGCTGTGGAGGTGTGACTATACTGGGTGCCTCATGCACCTGTCCAGACAAGCAGCCCATGAGCAGCAGTGAAGGGTGCACGCTGCATGGCAGCCCTCTCTGCCAAGCACCTCTTTCAGGGTGAAGGTTATTCACAAGAATAAAAGAAACAGTCACAGACAGGACTTCTCATCTTGTGCTCAAAAGACAAGTCATTTGGCTTTTTGCATGTCTTCTGTTTCACATTACAGGCAGGTATTTGATGACAACACAGTCGCAGTGTGTTGTCCTGTTTTGGAAAATGGATGGACAGACAAAATGCCATACTCAGTCACTACAGTACATGGTGTACAGCAGTGAGCATCAGAAACAGGAACATTTGTTACTCCAAAAGCTCATATTTCAGAGTCAAATCACTAGTTTTACCTCGTGCCTACTGTGAATAATAACAAAAATAATAATCCCCCCTTTCTACATTGCAAATCAACTCCATTTAAATGATCTCATGTTCAGGTTCTCTTTGCAGCATTGTTTTAAATATCATGAGGCGAACATAAAACTGACACCCAAACCGTCTGTTCATTAGCATTTCAACTCTTCTGCTCTAATCTCCTCACATTTAGGAAAATCACCCAGCTGTCTGAATGCATGAACATATGGGATCTCAAACATGCAAGTGATATTCTTTCTGCTGTCAAAAAATTCCTGTGCACATTACCTGGTCAAATCTTATCCTTCTCTGCAACAGAAAAACTATCTATGCTGGGAGAGTCAGATCATGGGATTTCCACTGATCCAACTTCATGTCAAGTATTTATCTTCTACTAATAAAACTTTTTTTTTACTTCAACACATAAAACCATAATAAAGCTTTTTTTAGATGACACTAAGATATTGGTCCTTCAGCCAGAATTAACAGAAACAAAACTGCAGAAATAAAAATTCCTTTTACTGAGAAAACACATGGAAAACACAATGCAGATGGATGCGACTGCCTCATCACCAGTAAGATAACTACCAAACCTGTCTATGGTTTGTCCAGAATCCTGTCACACCTACTTAAAAACAGCAAAAGGCTTGCACTGCAGTTATCTTTGAAGTTCTGAAATTCATTACAATCAAAAAGCCTTTCCAACAGCAACAAGTTAGCCACTCACTACCATAGGTCCCAGAACCTTATCTCTGCAATGGATGCTAGAGCAAAGACAAACTCTCTCTTGCTTTCCAGAGGTTTTCCATCCCCAGTGGCAGCAAAGAGTTAAAAAGCCAGGCACTTATGCCTCCAGTTTAGATGCCAAAAATTACTTCACATTCTTGGGAGTAAACTAATTGCCAGATGCATATGAGAGTAGATCCATGTGTAAAAACACAGTACAGAAACATTCCTAATTAATGAAGAGTTGTACAGTCAAAACACCCATATTGTCCACAGTTCCTGCAGGACCTACCAAAACATTCAGCTCCCCCAGCCCAGCCAGCAAGTCAGTATAAATGCAAATTTGTGAACAGCAGAGGTTCTTGCTTGGCAGACAAAGCTGTGATATCTTCAGGTTCATTTCTGAACAACAGCCAGAGAGCAAGGTAAAGAGAGTTGTGTCCCACTACACTTTTCACAGCACGGTGGTGCCACGGTGTCAGGCAGACCCGTGCTGGACCCGTGGGGCAGAGCTGGGATCAGATCTGGAGGTCAGGTAGCAGGTCCTTAGGCCTGCTCAGGGGTGATAGAGCTGAGCCACGGCAGAGCACTCCGTGCCACGCGTGGGGAGCTGCAACTGTCGCTTCCCCCGCTTCACCGGCAGGCGTGAGCCTTCCCGCTGAGAGAACGGGTGTCCCCGTGCCATCTCAGGCTTCACCTCTTTGCTTTGAACCATTCAGGTGGAGGTTTGGTGACCTTCTCCTGTGGAAGAGGGAGGTTGGCCTCTGCTGGGTATAGCAGTGAGGAAGTAATTTGACAGGTGAGGGACAAACTTGCCAGAGACATTTTTAGCTCCAGCACTTGTACCAAATTGTTGGCCGGGTGCTTTCCTCCTCCATCTGTGTTCCCTTCCCCTGTACAGAGGAGACCATGGCTTCAAGGAGCGAACAGCAGGAACTACTCCTGCAGTTGTCTTTCCCCTCAGGCCTCATTTTCTATTTGAATTTGTCTTCTGTTGAATTTGTCTGTTTGAATTTTAGTTTTCAGCTTTCTATTCCTGTTTGACAGATTAAATAACTCTTCATGGCTCTGGATCTTCTCCCCTCACAGGAATTCGAAAGCTATTTTCAGATTTTCCTTGTTGTCAAGTTGTGCTAAACTTACCAAGCCAGAAAATTCTTGCAGTAAAAGATACGCTCCTGTACTGCACTGTCTCATGTGTCCCTTTCTTCCAGGTACCTCAATTTTGTCAGAACCTATAAAAAATTTGTATGCCATCTTCCAAGATGATTCTTTGTCCAGTGTCCTGAGACAACCTCACTTCCTCTTAGTTTGTCCTCCAAACATTCTTGAGCAAAGGAAGCGCATAGAGAAAATATTGGATTATCATTATAGTCCTGACTGATGTAGTGTCACCCACAGGGGCACTAAATGGGATCTGGACAGGTACAAAAGGAGAAGATTTAGTTTGGATTAACATTAGGCTTTTTTGCTACAGTGGAAACTGTAAATTCTGCTGGGGCATCTTGTCCTTGGTAGTCCCAGAATCCTCCTCCAGAAGTGCCACATCCAGGCCTCTGTTACACCTCAGATAAGTCAGTCCTGAATTACCCCTTCCACAGAGTTTAACTACTTTCAGTCCCACCAGAATGTGGTGCTCATCATCCAGCTACAAGTGCTATGGGCTATGTTGAGTGGTATCCAGGCACAAATCCACCTCACGCACGATTTGCAGCAGCAATACCCATGCTGCCATACTTTTTGTCCTGTGCTGTGGCTTCCAGGAAACTCTTGAACTAAACACTGACCTGAGGTGCAAACATACTTTTTACCCATACTGGGTGCTGGTTTGAATGTCATCCTAAACTCATCTGCAGGAGCTCAGTGGTAGTTGTACCAACATCACTGCTGTGGCTTTGAAATAATCTCAGACTTACACAAAGGCAAAGGCTGGAAGGACCCTCTGGAGAACACCTTGTCCGTTCCCAGCTCAGAGAACAATCAGTTGGAGGAGGCTGCTCGTGGTCATATCTAGTCCTGAATATCCCTGAAAACAGGTTCCACAGCCTCTCTGGTCAACCTGTGCCAATGTTTGACCACTCTTCTAAGGCAACCCAGCAAGCTCCTAACTTTGTTTGCTGTGAGGACATGTTTCACTATCAACTCATTGCCCACCAGTGCAGTGATTTGAAGCCTGTAGGGTTTTCTCTGCAGAGCTGCTTTCCAGCTGTTCATCCCCCAGCCTTTATTGGTGTCTGGGCTTGTTCCTCCCCGGGGCAGGACTTTGTGTTTCCCTCTGTTGAGCTAGAGGGACCTCTCAGCCCTTTCTCCAGCCTGTGGAGGTCTCTCTGGTTGACAGTACAGCCCTCTGGTACCAAATACAAACACAACAAAATGCTAACACATAATTTGCCTTATTGATCCCACAAGTTATCTGATCCTAACATTGGACAAAGGTAAACGCCATGTGAGAACAAATGCAACACTGGTTCCCAATGTCTGTTGTTTAGACTTCTTAATGTTCCTGTTTAGCCCATGGAATATATTATACTCAAACTTCCTCCTTGCATCTTTTTCCCACTTGCCTATGTCTCATAGGCAGGCTCAGTGGAGCACTCAGGAGGAAATAAGTACAAGAATAATGGAAAATGAGGCACAAACTAAAACTGTATAGCTCTAGTTGAGTTTTAGGGAAGGGTTTTGGGAGAGGCAGGAAAGGAGAGAGAGTGTGATGGACCTTCTATAGGGGTTACTGGTTGTGACTCGGTGGATGAAAAGTTGTGGCAGAGCAGAGTGTACCTCATTGTGCCCATAACAACCTGTCACTGAAACAATTGAAACAGTGTTTATGGCAGAGGCTGATCCTGAAATACAGGCAAAGCTAATAGGGCCTGGTCCAAACGTGACTTATTGGACTCAGTGTCCCAATTCAATCTTCTGAGACAAGCCAGCTCCTCACACTCTTCATGATACTTGGAGTGCATTACTTTTTCTTGTTTCTTTTCAAGTAAAGCCAATTAGACAGTTTCCACAGTGCAGATCTGGAGTCAAAATGCTGAGCAAACATAAATACATGCCAAGGTGTGTGCTGATCTGGCAGGACCCTGGTCCAGTAATCCTCTTTGTCTTCTGTTTCAGTGGAACTAATTTGAATTTAATAGAACTATTCAGTTATTCCAACTTATGCATGTTATAATGATACTCCAAAGTTGCAGTAAGAATCAGGACTTCTCTGGAAGAAGACATCACTCATGGCCCAGGAAATTTAAAGAAGGAGAAGCCCCTGTTTGTCTCCTCAGTGACAAACTTCCCTAGGCTCAGCATGCAACAGCATGAATCACTGCTCAGTGTACTCTGAGCTCATGTTGTTGGTAGCCAGCCACATGATTTTCTTAATCTAATATAATGCAATCAATGGAGTAATAACAAACCCTTTCATTTCTGAGATTACAAACACCAGCTGATTTCATTGTGTGCTGGCAGGCAGAGCTATGAGCTGTCAAAACAAACCAAATTAAAACTAAAAAGAAAATTGTTGCACAATATAAAAAGTTTTCTAATAATCTGTCCTAACATTCAGGTTGTGTGAAGATGACAGCTTAAAAATTCTCTTTTCACTTGAAGTCTCTGATGCCTCCTCCCTCTCGCTCTCTCTTCCACACAGGCACACATACTCACACATCACATTTCAGCTCAGGACACAGACGTACCAAAGTATTAACATGACACAGAAAATTGTAGATATAAATCAAAAATCTATCAGAAATGTCTGATTCATTTTCTCTCAGCTGAGACACAATGATGATCAGATACATAAAAGCTCTTCTCTTCACCTAAATGACTCGCTTTCTCATTAAAGTGCTTAGGAGAGCAGTTTTGGTGGCTGTGGGAGGAACATTCCTGCAAGAAAAAAATGTAGTCCTTGAAAAAACACCCTGAATACTTTACTTTCTGAAACAAAAAGAGCAAGTCATGGGAAGGACCTGCATGTGGGAGCCAGCAGAGTCTGAGTGTCAAATGCAGAGAAGTCCACTGAAAAGGAGAAAGAATTTTATTGTGTGGAGGAAATGTTGTGGTCCTGTCATTCCCTACTGGCTACAAGGAAGCAGAATGCCCCTCTGGCATGTTCTGCACTGGAGATGACACTGCACGCTGCCCTGCTTTCCAAACCTAGGATGACATAGGATTCCCAAGGCTCTACTGTGGGAAACTGAAAAGAAAAAGCCAAAGCTCTTTCTTCCCAGACATGGGAGAAAAGACAGGAAAATCAGAACACTCATTGTCAGCATTTTTCTGCCTGTAGATCCTTCACAAGCATTAAAAAAATCTTATAGCATTGCCAAGGAAAAAATCCAAGAAGAAACGTGGGTTGCTTTTAAAACCTTCACACAGGTTATATCAGCCACCTTTGCATAATGTCAGAGCAGCCAAGACCCTCACCTTGTTTGTTTCCTCTACATTTCTTTGTGCCTCAAGATTTCAGCCTTCAAAGGCATCCCTGAGTCCAGTTTACATCAACACAGCCACACTCTGAGCTAAATCAACTAAATCAGGTCTAATCAAGAACAGGCAATATCTGTGAATCAGATAGACTTAACTAGATTTGCAGTACAGTCATCATGGTCACTCCACAGTCACCACAGCAAGGAGATTTCAATTTAGGGGTAACAAGGTACAGTGAGGAACATTTAGGTCAGAGAAGAGGCCAATGTATGTCCTGCATAAGTGTAATTTGGCAACAGCTTTATTCTATCAGCAAGCAAAGGCATCCTAACTGAGAGAGAAAGAGCAGGTTCTCTTGTGCTATGGCAGAAATGGGCCTGTAATTGGTCAGGGGACAAATGAAGTTACCTGACAGGGAGATTAGCAGTTCACAGTGCTCAGTACAGAGCAGTGAGAGAGCAGAACACACTGCTCCAGGGGTGCCCGTGGGAGCTGTGCAACGCACCTTGCAGGCAGGATTACTGAAGGCCATCTGGTTAGGATCACAGAGCCCAAGCTGTTCTCCATGAGTAGCTGTTTGAAATAAAGAAGAGTTGTGTATCCCCTCATGATGATTGCCTCACAAGCTGTTGTTGAGAGGGAAGTGTAAGCACACTGTGTTAGAGGTACTTTTAGGAGGGTTAGCTGAGTGCTCTGGCACCAACAGCCCAAAATACATTTGGTGTGCGTGCTTAACTTACAGTGTGGCCTTTCCAGAGCTGTGTATGTTTCAAAATAACTTTCCCATTGTTTCACTGGTTACATTGCTCTCAGTATTTGTCTTGGCTTTTGTTTTATGTCCTAGTCCTTTTAAAACATGTCTAATGGAAAAATGCATAGCCCTTTCCTGAATCCAATTTAAAAGCGCCTTTTTTGACCATACTTCTGTGAATCTCCCACCTCCCTTGTGATTTTACATATCCTGTCTTATCTATAAAAGAATACTTACTCTTCAAAAGGACAAGCTGTAAAGTTTTGTCATTTTATATAGCTTCTACACAGATCCTGTCTACAGGATCACTTTATACATAGGAAAAGGAGGCTGAAAAGCCCTGCTTGTCACAGCAGCAGTGCTTTGTGCAGGCTGTGCACAGAAATGAGCACCTGACAAGGTCCACACCATGGCTGATGTAGCAGGATTCCAGCCTACGAGTGCTGCAGGAATCCAGACACACTCCTTCAGCATTCCTGTGGCACCTTGGGAATTAAGCTGTTTGTTTGCCATCAGTGGCGAGAGTCCTGGCCCACGGGGCTACCAGACTGTGCTGAGGTCTGCACTTGGCAGCACTTGGCAGCAATGCCCCATTCCTGTCTGATGCTGACAGCTGAGCTCAGGGGGAGCCAGCACCTGTATCTCTGGCTGAGCCTGAAATTTCCAGCTGCCCTGTGCTGCTTGGAGGCCTCTATGCTGCCAGCTCCAGGGTCACCTACATCTACAACTGCCCTAAAATGGTCACCCGTGCTGTTGGTGTGGCACACCAGCCAGCATGGCACCCCAAACTGTATTTTTAGGACTTCCAGGTCGTGCTTCTCATACCTGATGACTTTCAGTGGAGCCAGGGACAATTGAGCTATCCAGGTTTCTTGGGCAGATTGAAGTCCAAGTCCTATAGCTGGCAGTCTCCCAGATCACCATCACCAAGATCTACTGGGGACTGGGAACCTGCAAGCTCCAGCCTCCCCTCTCCAGGAGAGCCAGGGAAGAATTTGGACGTTTGGAATTTTAGGGTCCTAGAAAAGCAGGACCTTTGGGTTTCTGGAAACGACCGTGCAAGCCACCAATTCAGCATCCTGGCAAGAGAAGAAATGAAATAACTGGCACCCCAAGAACGGTCCCAGTGACTTGCTGGGACTCTGCAGTGGCACCTTGCTCCAAGTGAGCTGCCGGTACAATGCATCCAGGGGTGAGTCCGGGGAGAGACCTCTGTGAGCAACTGAGATGGACTCCTTCTCCCAAGCATCAGGAATTACAGTTCTGCAGGTATCCCAAAGTAAGTCACAGGAGACACCTAAAGCACAAGTCTTGCAAGCTGTGATGGGGTATTGTTGGGCCCTGATTTGGGATTTGAGTTCTTTAGGACTGACTAAATCTTAAAAGAGAAAGGCTTGAAATATGTTGAAGCCAATTAATTACTGTATTAGTTCTATTTCAGGCTTCTGATGACTTCCTTTCCCTCATTTCTTACTATATAACCTCGGAAAATGATGCATCAGAAATGAGTTACTGGGATGTACCTAGGTACTGAGATCCTCCAAACCCTGGTGACTGTCTTGTTCACATGAGATCAGGGGAGCAGGGGCAGAGGTTAGAAGGCAGCTGTTGTCCTTCACTGGGATGAAGTATGTTTCTTAACATAATTTCTTCTCTAATAATTTTTCTGGTATTCAGAGATCTGAAATATCAGTGACCTCTTTGCTTTATCTCCTTCTCTCTTCCTGATGTACATTGCACATTTTTTTTTTTTTGCTTTTGAACATAAAAGCTAAAACTGGTATGGTTGATAAACACTGTCAATAAATGTTCTTGGTGTATGTTTTTTTTCTAAAGCCTACCATGTACTGCCTCATTGTGCTGCTAAGGGCGTGGTTACACCTGGTGCTGAGACAGGGCCCTCAGCACCTAGGCCCACACTGCACCTGCTGGTGCAGACCTTCAGGTGAAGGACTGAAGTGAAACCCAGCCTTTTCTCCTGAAAAAGGGAAGGTAGTGATCCATGTTTCCTGGACAGTGAAGGTCCCTTTCCCCTCTCGCAGAGCTGTCCCAGGGTTGCTGCTCTGTTACCCACCTCCGTCTCCCACAGACTCAGCACCACGCAGCCTGGGAACTGCTGACACCTCTGCGATAGAACCTGCTACCCTGTGGTGCCAGGGTGGAGAGGTGGTCAGGGCTTCTTGGAGCCTGAAGGTTGGAAGGTCGATGTTGGGATGTATTTGGTGTGTTGACTTTCTCCACTCCTCAAAAGACTCAAAAGCATCTCCAAATGCTAGGTCTTTCTAGAGAGCTGAGAGACTGTTACTGTGTCCAGCACCATTGAAATTGTAGCGGAAAAGGGCATCTGCTGGGTGAATGACTGCAGATTACTCACTGGTGGCTGAAAGGCTTCCAAGTACATTCAAACTTTCAGTAGCCCTTGAAGCTGGAGATAAAAAAAAAAAAAATCTCATGCTGCTACTATTCACCCATTACAAGGTACTTGGGACCCTGTTTGGACCCAGACTGACATAATCTGGCAGAAAGGGACCTGGGAGTGCTGGTTGACAGGAAGCTCAACATGAGCCAGCAGTGTGCCCAGGTGGCCAAGAAGGCCAATGGCCTTCTGGCCTGCATCAAGAATAGTGTAGTGAGCAGGACCAGAGAAGTTATCGTCCCCCTGTACTCGGCACTGGTCAGGCCTCATCTTGAATATTGTGTACAGTTCTGGGCCCCCCAGTTTGGGAAAGATGTCAGGATACTGGAATGTGTCCAGAGGAGGGCAACGAAGATGGTGAAGGGGCTGGAGCACAAGCCCTATGAGGAGCGACTGAGGGAGTTGGGGCTGTTTAGTCTGGAGAAGAGGAGGCTCAGGGGAGACCTCATTGCTCTCTACAACTACCTAAAAGGAGGTTGTAGTCAGGAAGGGGTTGGTCTCTTCTCTCAGGTGACCAGTGGCAGAACTAGAGGGCATGGACTCAAGTTTTGTCAGGGCAAGTTTAGGCTTGATGTGAGGAAAAAGTTCTTCACTGAAAGGGTGATTGGCCATTGGAATGGGCTGCCCAGGGAGGGGGTGGAGTCGCCAACCCTGGAGGTGTTTAAGGGGAGACTGGATGAGGCACTGAGTGCCATGGTTTAGATGATGGTGTTAGTGTTGGTGTTAGTGTTGGGTTGTAGGTTGGACTTGATGATCTCGGAGGTCCTTTCCAACCTTATGATACTGTGAAACTGTGAAACTGTGAAACCCAAGGATCTAATTCATGTGTAGCATAGAACACACAAGGTAAAATTATTTCTGTCTCTTATTCTGATTCCTAGGTAGTCCCTGGAAGTTTAGTCAGGAGCAGCCCAAGTTTCTTACGCAATGCAGACAGACAACAGTGCTCAGAGTCTCCTGTGTTGCATGGGGTGTGGTGTGTCTACTCTGATGGTTCTACGTGTCTCTTGTTCCCAAGATAAGCTTTAGTCACTCCAGTATAATGCAGTACTAGCATAGTCCAACAGTATGAAATTCCCCCCTGTCCAACACATCACTGCTGTGCTTGTCACTGATCCAGTGCCAATGGTGTCCCGTGCACCATGGAGTCTCTTGGGCAAGTGTGAGCACTCCATGTAGATCTAACAAGGAAGGGACTTGTAGAGGAATTTATTTTGGCCTTGTTGACATTTTGTTGGAAAGAAGACTTCCTACATTTACAAACCTTCACTGAGATATGTCTTTTGGAGATGTGTGTGAAAGGAATGGGCGAAGAGAGAGGGTGAGAGCACAAAAGCAAACTGCAGTCCCTTAACCACAGTGGGGATGCTGCCACTCGACAAACCATGGATTGGAAATATTTATGGTGAGGAGTTTGCATTGCCCTCCAGTGGCCAAACGTGATTTCTGATCCCAGCACGGGTCAAAGGCAAAGGCAAGACAAAAGGAATTCAGAGGAAGGAAGGGAAGGGAAGGGAAGGGAAGGGAAGGGAAGGGAAGGGAAGGGAAGGGAAGGGAAGGGAAGGGAAGGAAGGGAAGGGAAGGGAAGGGAAGGAAGGGAAGGGAAGGGAAGGGAAGGGAAGGAAGGGAAGGGAAGGGAAGGAAGGGAAGGGAAGGGAAGGGAAGGGAAGGGAAGGGAAGGGAAGGAAGGGAAGGGAAGGGAAGGGAAGGGAAGGGAAGGGAAGGGAAGGAAGGAAGGGAAGGGAAGGGAAGGGAAGGGAAGGGAAGGGAAGGGAAGGGAAGGGAAGGGAAGGGAA